>BTPG01000005.1:209492932-209847932 GCA_036245525.1 Semisulcospira habei
CCCTTTATTTGTAAAGCGCTTAGAGCTTATTTTAGGATAAGCGCTATATAAGTAGCCATATTATTATTATTATTATTATTATTATTATTATTATTATTATTATTATTATTATTATTATTATTATTATTATTATTATTTAGGATTTATGTTCTCTCAAGCAACTGGCCCTTGTTGTTCACCCTGCACGATGATGTGCAAAAGTATGATTTTTTTTAGTACAGAAGCCGTCTCTGAGATTGCCCTGTGTGGGTCTTAACTCATTGTGCCCGAGGTACGAAATACTGACATTTTGGAGTTATCCTCTGAGGACTGCATTACAATTCAGGAGACAGATCGACCATGATAGTGCAAGGGTGGTGGCCCTTGCAACGGCAAGTTTGAAAACTGGTCCTGTTACCAATAACTTCTACCGTTGGAAAATAAAGGTTCATTGTTCATTGTTCATGGTCGAGCCACATCTTGCTGTGGTGTGTCGCGGGCAGAATGAGTTAAAACCTTCGCGTCGGTCTTGTGGCTCACACAGTGGTATTTGTATTTGCTATATTAACCCTATGACTGTTACATGTACTGGCGATACCGCTTGGCTGAAGAGACGCGTAACTTCTGCTGTCATCAGTAGCATTAAAAGAGTTAAGATCAGCGTGTCCCCGGATGTTTTCCGCGGATTTGGAACCTGTTGTTTTAGCATGCACGGTGTTATGTATAATGGATAAGTAGCAAATAATGTCTCTGTTTGTTTGTCTATTTTGACAAAGGGTATTTACCCGAAATATTAATAAATTGTGTTGTACCGTTTTTTCTAAGCGTGTTTCTTTCTCCGTTGGGTACTTCTTTGTTATGTATAATGAACAAACCAAAACAAAACAACATTTCACACAACAAAAAAAAAAAAAAAAAAAACTTCCCCCCGCGTTGGTCTTCAAATCTTTCGTGTTGGTCTTGCAGCTTGCACAAGGATAGTTAATATTTGCTAAAATACCTCTTTAACCCCTGCCCTGCCACTGGACGTGTATTTTGTTTCATAAACCTGTGTTCACTCAACGATCAAAAGCAGCAACAGTCCAAGGGACATGGATACAAGTTGGTCTCAGCAAGAGACATAGATCCACATGAGCCCCCGCTGTCGCGGGGGCTCATGTGGATCTATGTCTCTTGCAGTTGGATCGTGCTCTCCGTTTTTTCTTCTTCTTCTTCTTTTTTTTTTTTTTTTTTTTTTTGTTTTTTTTTTTTTTTTTTTGGGGGGGGGAGGGGGGCAGTGAAGAAGTCAACTGCCACTAACGCTACGCATCGGCAGAAAAAGAAAAAACAAAACAAACATTCACTATGCGTCTTTTCCGCTGAACGGTATCGTCAGTAGCAGTTCTACGTTACCCGCGGTTTCCGCTATAGACTACCAATGCGCACAAGGTCATCGGGGTGACGTCGGCCCGACGACCTTGTGCGCGTTGGGTTTCCTGGTGTTCTTGCGTATGTTCTTCAGTTATCAGTATCGTGTTTGTGTCCAGAAATGAAAACTCCCTTGCGGGCTAATTTTTATCACCTCCTCTGATTGAGACTCGAAACGAGCCGTCTCAAATCTCAAATTTGGGAGTTGCGATTTGAAAACGACATGACAGTTCTTCAGACAGACTTAATAAACTACACAGGGAATTAGGCAAAAGGCAATAACACCAGTTTGGTGAAAAGCTAGATTTTTTTTATTCCATAACAATTAATAATATCGCTGTTCACACACACACACACACACACACACACACACACACACACACACACACACACACACACACACACACAAAACGTCTTATTGTGTTTTGACTTCACAGGGCAGAAAAGACCAAGCTATTTGGGCACTACCGCCCAGTCTCCAATCTCTCTTTCCTGTCCAAGCTTCTTGAGAAGGTCGTCCTCAACCAACTCAACCTCCACCTCGCCGACAACAACCTCCTCAGTCCCTTCCAGTCTGCCTATCGCAAACATCACAGCACTGAAACTGCCCTTCTACATATCCTAAACGACCTGCTTCTCTCCACTGACTCGGGCAACATCTCCCTTCTTACGCTACTCGATCTCTCTGCCGCCTTCGACACCATAGACCACTCTATCCTCCTCCACCGCCTCCACCACTCCTTTGGCATCACTGACTCTGCTCACTCCTGGTTTCTCTCCTACCTCTCCGACAGACAGCAGTCCGTCACCATCGACGGCGTCTCCTCTAACCCAGTCAGGCTCTCCTGCGGCGTTCCTCAGGGGTCCGTCCTGGGCCCGGTCCTTTTTACACTCTACATCTCCCCACTGTCCAACATCATCCAGTCTCACCACATACACCACCACCTCTACGCTGACGACTCACAACTACTAGACAAAGACAAACTCGACAACACTCAGACACTACTGACTCGCACGGCTGACTGCTATGAGGACGTGAAAAACTGGATGACAGCAAACAAGCTCAAACTGAACGACGACAAAACGGAAGCCATGCTGGTAGGCACTCGCCAGAAACTTTCCCAGCTCTCTCCCTCTCTCCACCTTCAACTCGACAGCACCCCCATCTCCCTCTCTGACTCGGTCAAGAACCTTGGCGTTATCCTCGATTCCTCTCTTTCCATGACCAGCTTCGTCTCCGCCACGGCCCAGGCATGTTATTTCCACCTCCGCCGCATCAGTCAGATCAGAAAATACCTCACTACCGAAGCTGCCACCAAACTCGCTGTCTCTCTCATCTTATCTCGCATCGACTACTGCAACTCTCTCCTTTCTGGCCTTCCTCACTCCACCACTCTCACTCTCCAGCGCGTCCAGAACAATGCTGCCCGCCTCGTCCTCAGAAAGAAAAAATCCGACCACATCACTCCCCTGCTCAAGCTCCTTCACTGGCTCCCCATCCCCCAACGCATCCAATACAAGATTCTGTCTCTCTGCTACAAATCCCTGAACAACTACGCTCCTGCGTATCTCTCCAACTTACTTCACCCCTACACTCCTCCCCGCTCCCTCCGCTCCGCCTCTGACCCTCTCCGCCTCCTCATCCCCCGCACCAAACTCAGCACTTTCGGCCCCAGCTCTTTCTCAGTATACGGTCCAACCACCTGGAACACTCTCCCACTCTCTCTCCGTCAGAAACACTCGCTCTCCTCCTTCCAGTCTGCCCTCAAAACTCATCTCTTTCAACAGTTCTAGCACTATATCACCACACTCCCCAGCCCAAGCTGACCGTCCTAATGTATCTTCACTATTTGTGTTACGTGAGTCATTGTCTAAAGCGTGCGCATGCGTGTGCGAGTTGTGAGTGCGCGCTTAGAGTTATAATTATTATAAGATAAGCGCATTATAAATACCGTAATTATTATTATTTATTTATTACTACCCCGAAACTATAACCGTTATATTTATATCTTGCTGTATACAAGGTGAGCAGGGGCTGCGCCCTCAACAGCAAGAAGCGCAGATCCTCATGCCCCCACCATATTCTGTAGCAGCTCACGAGGATGTATGCCTCGTTCAGTTGTGACGCGCGCGCTGCTCGATGTGTACTGCCGCTCAGTCGACTTGATCATTTGCGGGTGGTTACCCAATGCGCAAAAGGCCATCGGGACGACGTCGGCCTGACGGCCTGTTGCGCAGTGGGCACGCACGTGCATCCGGTTCGCGCGGGGGTGGGTCTTCATTAACTAACGAATCTGAATTTTGTTATTTGCCTCGATATAGAGGCATTAATTCACAGTAGTTCTTGCATCTCTGTAGGCGTGAATGCTTCAGCGCATGCGCGCGTTCGAACTTGCTCGCATACACGTGTGTGCGTGCTTACACGCGCATAAACTTCGCGTATTCCGTGTCAGTTCGCCATTACCTGGAAACGAACTCAACTTAAAAAGTCACGAATGAAATCGATTTTATAATGTAATGTCTGCCGATTGTTTACGTCAGTTCCTGGTGTCAAATCCTTTGCACTTCCCGTTCACGGAAGACCAAACGACAAGACTTCCGGTGAGAGATTAATGACGTAACTTACGTTCAAGTTTTTCAAAGACAATCCATCAGTCTGAACGAAAAAGTTTCCAACACTTTTGTAGCAAAAGATACCCATCTGCGTGAGACATAGAGCCTCAGGTAACCCCGCGTTTGCGGGGGCTCATAAGGCTCCATGCCGCTTGCCACTGCATTTGCATCTGTTTTTTTTTTTTTTTTTTTTTTTTTTTTTTTTTTTTTTTTTTTGGGGGGGGGGGGGGGGGGAGGGGGGGGGGGGGTGCAGCCGAAATCGTCTGGCTTTGAAATATGACAGTGAACTGGTGCATGGGTTGCGTTGACTCGTGTGTCTACAAATTTCTTCACAGGCCATGGGCCAGATGCATGAGTGAGCTTTGTTACACTATGTGTGGCATCCACATGTAGCATTAGTACATAATTACTGGCCACGACTATTACCAATGAGAACTTGATCCATATAACTAAGTTGTAAGGCCAAGATCAAGAGATATAATACTGCATATGTAACACCAAGATCGAGAGATAACTCTTTTTGAAGACATGATGTATACGGCCTGGAGGAAGACCCTTTGTTGTAGAATTTATGGGTGACAGTAAGAAGCCCTATTGACAGATTGGGAGCCAAGAGTGATGTTCCCAATAATAGGGCACTGTTCTCTAAATGGGTATATATAGTGATGAGCTGAGAGGGGAAGAGAGAGCTCGGGAGAAAGAGAGCTCAGAACGAGAGCTAGGAAGAAAGAGACAGAGAGCTTCGGTTTCGATTAGGTTGTTCCTGCCCAATCTATTAGAAGAAGAATGAAGTACCTGCAATAAAAGAAACTTCTGAAACCACTCTTGTCTGGTGGCGTCTTCGTTCACATACCCCCTGCGTATGGCTGTCGTGTAACAACTTAGTCCTGCGCCAGCCACTAAGCAAGATGCTCCGCTATATAGGGAAGCACCTTGCTTAGTGGCTGGCGCAGGACTCAGCTCACTCATGCAACTGAGCCCAGTACCCTAGTAACCACAAGGTCATCGGGTGTGCAGACGCCTCTGAGCTGAAGGTAAAATACGAACGTTTGACTACGGATAGGGAGGGCGGCTGAGAACACGATCTAAAGTCTATCTGACTTTAATTGCAAAAACACAAAAAAGCCGAGCTAACGTCTAGCAAACAGCCTATACATCAACTTGACCAAAAATTGCATAGTTGGAAAACAGTTCTGTTCTCCTTCAACATTTCTTTTTTTCTCTCTCTAATTCGAAGGCAAATTGCCCACATCAGCCGACAAGCCTCGTTGAATTATATTTAAGCTATTTATCCCCGCCGCATTACACCAGGAGATGGATCGACCATGCTAATTCAAGGGCAGTACCAGGTTAGCTTGGCGCCTACCTCCAGATTTGGGTAATGCGGCTTTGGGGATATTTAGGTTAACGACCAATACGGCTGTGGTCCGCAAATCGCTTTTTATTGTGACCGTTATCAAGTTGTTTTTGTTGATTAAGGCTCGTGGAGCCAATTGAGCACGGACGACAACCTCAACCTGAAGACGTAAATGTGGCTGTTCTGAACCATCAAGAGGCATAGATCATCATGAGCCCCGTGCGACTGCACGGGTGTTCATGAGACTCTATGCCTCTTGCGAATTACCGCGGAAGGTTGGTCAGATATATGCGGTGTTATCTGAAGAACACAGCAACTCTGATAATGCTTAGCCCGACATTGAGAGATACGAAATAGTGGAAATTTGACCAATCAGCAGATCGCAAATTATGGTTATTGGTCGACCACATGCGCTGCACAATCTCTTTCCAGCACCCATTTTTAACTCCTTGTGCCCGAGGTACCAAAATACCCACATTTTGGAGTTACCCTCTGAGGACTGCATTACAATTCTGGTGACAAATCGACCATGATAGTTCAAGGGTGGTGGTAGAATAGCTTGGCGCCTATAGGCGCCAAGCTATTCTGCCACCACCCTTGAACTATCATGGTCGAGCCATATCTTGCTGTGATGTGTCGCCGGCAAAACGAGTTAGTTAGTTAGTTAGTTAGTTAGTTAGTTAGTTAGTTAGTTAGTTAGTTGGGTTTAACGCCGAGCAGGCGAATAAGGCCATATCACGGCCGCGATCAGAACGAGTTAAATAAAAAAATCAGATGGTCTTAAGAGACAGGTATTCTTTCAAGTGAAGTCTTGCAGGGCGAAAAGTGTCACCTGTCATTAACGACAACCATTAAGGCCGCTTTTGCCACCTACATGACAGCCTTTATTGACAGGTATCTCTAATGAGGGTTGGTCGCTTTTAGAAAAAAAAAGGTTTTGCTGTATTCAGGAGTATCATTTCAGTCTTGCAGAAAAGGTGCCCATGTGAATGTAGTCTGTTTGACGTTATATGGATTTCGCAGACAGTGATCATTCCGCTGTCGGCACGTCAAGCTAGAAATGCCCTTTTCCTAATTACTGCACCAGACGAACTGCAAATGGCACGTCAAGTTTGCAGACGTAAGCACACTTGTCACGAACAGCTCTTTCTTGCGGGGAAAACTAATTATGTTGTCAAGGATGCCTATTGTTGTGTCTGTCCATTGTTGTTCAGGTAATCAACCATGCCACAAACGACACATCCGGTCTTGTTTTTGTTTCTTTTCCCGTGCACACAAACCCGACCTCAACAAAAAAAAAAAAGGGTTCGGCCGAAAAAAGAAAAAGTTTGACTCATTCAGCCCGACGGCCGTATTTCCCAAATTTTGGAGGCGTCATCTAATAAATATGCACCAGTTGCAGGAGATGGATCGACCATCAAGGGCAGTGCCAGATTAGCTTGGAGCCGAAAGGCGCCAAGCTAATCTGGCACTACCCTTGAATTATCATGGTCGACCCATCTCCTGCTGTAGTGCGTCAGGGCTGAATGGGTTAAGGCAGACAATCCTCATTCCATGCGTCAGTCCCTGTAACCCCTTCGCTGCAAGTGGCCACGAATTGAGCGTCTGAAACCACTACACGCTGATCGAGATTCGCGTGAAAAGCAACTGAAGTAAATGGGGAAGAAAAATACACATCAATAACACAGGATTGACAAGGGACATACGTCTTCATGAGCCCCCAGGGAATGCGGGGGCTTATGAAGATTTTCTCTCTTACAGCTTGGTAGCGGTCGCCTGGCCCCGCCAGTAAAAGGTCTTAAAGTAATTAAAGCCTTTAATTACATCTTTGGGATCTTTTAACCGTGAGATCTTGCACACATGCTGTACCGATTGTTCAAAAGGCTAACCGATATCATACTGAAGCTAAAAGCTTCAAAATTGTACGCTGCCATATGCAAGCTACATTATAGTACTCTCGCAGATAAAGATATAGACCAATGGCTTTTGTTCAAGGGTGGTGCCAGAATAGCTTAGCGCCTAGAGGCGCCAAGCTATTCTGGCACTACCCTTGAACTATTTTAGTCAAACTTATTTCACACACCGGTGTATTCCGAATGATAAGGGTTAAAATCTTTCTAGACTGTTTACTGCATGAAAAGAGACACAAAAACTTTGTTTGTTTGCGTACGGACCAGCGGTTTTCTGCACGTGTTATTCTTGATAAAACTTTTGTTAAGATACGTGACCAGAAGAAAGTTCTGGAAAGTATAATCATGTAAAATTCATCTACTGCAGAAAATGGAAGCAAATGAGCAAGCAGGAGAAATTGATTCTCGCTTGAATGTCGCCTTCGTCATGGAGTGAACCCGTTTACTGTCGAGAAAAATTAATGTGAACACCGCCCAACTGCAAAAATCATAGATCCTCATGAGCCCCCGCAGTCGCGGGGGCTCATGAGGATCCATGCTTCTTGCGGACACCCCATTGCATCCATATTCCTTGGAGACCCAGAGCTCTTTGGCGTTGAATGAAACAAGATTTTCAACAAACACAATTTGCGCCCTTCGGCGGTACAGAGTTAATTTTAAAAGAGGTTCCTATTGCCAAGACCCTTGTGCTTCATTTTAACCCACTTTCGTTCTATAAGCCATAGACTGTCTAATATATTCGTTCTATAAGCCATAGAATGTCTAATATATTCGAGAAGTGGGTGCGCGCAAATGACTCTAGCTATCGAGGCATGCCGCACGTGCAAATGGAACGAGGTTTCGGGACCTCAGTGACGCACGTATGCCGCGTGCCTCGAGCGCCCACTTCATTTGACGCATATCTCTGTACGCCTCAAGTCTACAGTCAGTTAAGAGTCAGAAATAGCTCAGGCGGTTAAGCGTCGGAGAAAGAGGGCGAAGGGAATCGCCGGGTCGTGGGTTCGATAGCGGGACTCGCAATGCAGGGGGAAAAAGTTCGGGCTTGTTTCATAGCAGGTCCTTTGAAAGGTCCTGGTAAATCAAAGTGGCACAGTTGCAGTGCGCCTGAATTGATCAGTGTTCAGGTCGTACGCCATAGGTAATAGATATCCCTGTCCCCCATAACCCGCCCGTTAGGGCCGTCCATTATCACTTCGGCCCCGTGGACGATAAAACCCCGAACTAACCAACTACAGTCAGTTAAAACTTCTCCCCAAATCTAATAGTGCTTGCCTGTTTATAAAAGCTGGGCAATGGCGTCTCCCATACAGATCCATACCCTTCTTTCCGTGAACGATCGCGTATTGACTTGCTGCAATTCACTTGGGCCAAAACCACTTAGACGTCCCAGGAAAAAAGAGGAGACCGCAGAAATAGGGTTTAACCAGACACCACTTCTGCAGGAGATGAAGCGGCTCTTCTGAACGCAGCATGTAACGCAAATAAGGTGAGGAGTCCTGTGGAATATGAATGCGTGACGGCATGTGCATGGACCCCGGACATATTTTCAGACAAACACGACTGTTGTGAAGCTACGACCTCGTTTTCCCACGGTGTACATGGTAATGGATGCGAGATGCGGCGAGACAGATTCTTTTCTGTTTTGCATACGGATTGTTTAACTCTTTCGCCTTAGGCCGCGAAACCGGATGCGACACGTCTCGAAAGAGTTAACCCCTTACGCCCTGAGGACTAAATTATCCAATTTTTGTAGATATGATCTGAGGTTTCTATCACAGTTCTGGAGACAGATCGACCATGATGTTTCAAGGTTGGTGTCAGAATAGCTTGGCGCCTAGAGGCGCCAAGCTATTCTGACACCAACCTTGAAACATCATGGTCGATCCACAGCCTGTCGTCGTCTTTCAGGACTTTATGGGTTAAAGCGATGCTAAGAGTGCAGACCATTACACCTCTTCAGCAGCAGCCTTGGTGCTCTACAAGATTTGGATTAACTCTGATAGCTCAAGGGTGGTGCCAGAATAGCTTGGTGCTTAATTTTTAAAGCGATGCTTATAGTGCAGACCATTACATCACTTCATCAGCAGCCTTGGTACTCTACAAGATTTAGATTAACTCTGATAGTTCAAGGGTGGTGCTAGAAAAGCTTGGCGCCTTTGAGGCGCCAATCTATTCTGGCACCACCCTTGAACTGTCATTTAGTCTTCAGGGCACAGCTCACAGAGTTAGAAACCTGACTTCATCGCTCAACGCGCTGATTGGAGGAGAGTATTTTGCTGATGGTATTTCTTTCTGTAAAAAAACGTTTCTTCGTGATCTCGTAAAAGCCTCGGTATATCACGCGATAACCCGGGATTTAAAGACGAGGAAGCGTCGCATTGTGAACTCCTTCCTTTCCTACAGTTGTGGAGAGACGGACGTAAAACGAGCCGAGACTTGCCAGACAGAGTCTGCGAACTCCAGTAGCTATTTTGACTGAGCGCTGTAGCGACAGATAACGACGGGAACAGCCGGATAGAGTTTGTAGAATAAAGCGGAATACATTGCTTAGTGTCTTGCTCAGGACTAAGCTCACTCATGCAAGTGGCCCATGGTCCCGTTAGCTGGGCTCGCAATCCAGGGAAATGGACGGGTTTTTGTTCTAGAACACCTTCGTTCAGCGGTCAAAGTCGCACAACCGAAGTGCGTCTGAATTTATCATTGTTTAGGTCGTTCTTCATACACGCAATAACTGCATGCCTCTGGACCCCCCCCCCCCCCCACGCATTACCACCACCCCCACCCCCACCACCCCTCCACCCCACCCCCGCCCCGTCCCCATAGCCCGCCATTTTGGACCGTCCATTATCACTATTGTGACGTTAATGTTAACCTTTCGGCTGTCGGTAGCGGTTTTTGTCGCGATGATTCCTGCAGGAATAACAACTCCCTGGCATCATGCAGGAATAACAACTCCCTGGCATCATGCAGGAATAACAACACCCTGGCATCATGCAGGAATAACAACACCCTGGCATCCTGCAGGAATAACAACACCCTGACATCCTACATGAATAACAACACCCTGACATCCTGCAGGAATAACAACACCCTGACATCCTGCAGGAATAACAACACCCTGGCATTCTGCAGGAATAACAACACCCTGACTTCCTGCAGGAATAACAACACCCTGGCATCCTGCAGGAATAACAACACCCTGACAACCTGCAGGAATAACAACACCCTGACATCCTGCAGGAATAACAACACCCTGACATCCTACAGGAATAACAACACCCTGACATTCTACAGGAATAACAACACCCTGACATCCTGCAGGAATAACAACACCCTGACATCCTGCAGGAATAACAACACCCTGACATCCTGCAGGAATAACAACACCCTGACATCCTGCAGGAATAACAACACCCCGACATCCTACAGGAATAACAACACCCTGACATCCTGCAGGAATAACAACACCCTGATTGGGGCGGTCCGTGGCGCAGTGGTTAAGGCACCTGCCACCAATGCTAGAGGTGTGAGGTTCGATTCCGGGTTCCGGCGTCGGATTTTTCTCCTCTAGTAAGTGTCACCGTTAATTCGGGCGGACCGTCGGGGGTTCTTTCTCCGGGTACTCCGGCTCTTCCTCCCCTTTCACTTTGGTAACAGTTTCAGCCAACTTAATAAAAAAAATTCAAATACAACACGATTTCCAAATACCGTCAGTAGCTCGCTTGAGCTTGCCCTTAGCACCACGTGAATGTTCTGTGTTTACGTACAGTGTGTGAGTGAATGCGCGTGATTCACGTGAGCGTGCTTGTTGGGTTCAGTTCGCGGCTACATTCTGCGCATTGAGTTATATTATAAATATGAGAAATGCGCCATATAAATACCATGTAATAATAACATCCTGCAGGAATAACAACACCCTGACATCCTGCTGGAATAACAACACCCTGACATCCTGCAGGAATCATCGCGACAAAAACCGCTACCGACAGCCAAGGTTAAATCACATAACTAACCAACCAAACAAACAGCCAGAAATATTTAGATTCAGAGTGAGATAACTTTATTGTCCCAGGGAGCACAGATCTCCAGAAACGTCCGCTGTAATCTAGCGTTCTTGAGGACCGATGCAATTCTTGAGGTGATAAGGTTCCCCGAGGCTTATTGTGTATAGTTCGGTGATTCGTCTGGGTTTTTTTATGCGCCCAAGTTTTTCACACCCAGAATCAATACCACATCGATTTTACACTCATCTGCGACAACCAGTCCCCTCACATCAAAAGCATCAAGCATTCTTGTGAAACAATCAAGAATGTTTTTGCGTATTTTTCCATTATGATCTTGCTCACAACAATTTTTTGTTTTTGTTTTTTAGCAGAGCACAGACGTGCTTACCTGTTCATAATAACTTGTTTTCGACGCGCGTGAAAGCAAAATATCTCGCGAGAGCTGAGCGCCGTAAGGTTCAAATCACACACACCAACACGCACAAGTGGAAGATTCTTAGTTCAAGTATCCATTATTTAAAAAAAAAAAAAAAAAAAAAAAAAAAAAAAAAAAAAAAACAGCCTTTTGGGTGTACTTGAAAACTGATGTAAGCAACAATCTCTACCAGATGGGCTTCACCGTATGAACAGACAACCCAGTCCACAAAAAGTCATCGGGCCGACTTTGGCCGTGGATAGCCCGCGCACAGCCGTGCGCGGGCTATCTACGACCGACGTCGGCCCGATGACCTTTTGCGTTAGACAAGAAAGCCTGGGCAAGTGAGCGGTGCGTTCCCTCGGAAAGACTTTGCGGTCTAATCGATGGAATCGATGCATCAATCACAGGCGTACACCCCATTACCTACCGCCAGCTGAGGTGCAGAGATATATGCAAATGAGGCCACTCCTTAACGCAAGAGACATAGATTATTATGTGCCCCTGCATCCGCACGGGCTCATGAGAATCTACGCCTGTAAAAAATGGAAAAGGGTTTTCTGATTGAATCATTGCACGTGGAAACATTAATATTCATTCAAAGGCAAAACGGGTATGACGCATCTCACGGAACAGCGAATGGCAATTGCTTTTTTTGCGGACGATATCTACGCCTGTGTGATTCGTTTGACGTACGCTGGAAACACAGTTTTAACAGCAATGTGATTTTCTGAGGTTAATAAGTGTATGACGAAAAACTTGCTCAGCAAAAAAAAAAAAAATCTGTGGCGTGTGTTTTCTTTCAATAGGGCTCGGGAAGCTGACGTCATCACGCCAGTCGTGGCGGCCATCTTGTGAGGATACGGGACTAAGCGCTGATAGGGAAATCGCTGTTTTTGTCATGTCAGAAAAGTCCTGACGTACAATAAGCAATAACAGCAAGTCTTGCCATCACTGTAGGAAACCGCTCGCCAGAATCTGTTTTTGTTTGTTTCCAAAGAGGAAGAAAACTGAAGAAAAACGTGTTGAAACACTATTTCGCTACTCTACGATGGCTATGGTATCGAATGGAAGTCATTTAGTTCTGGGAGTTTTAAGAGTTAAAATACACACACAGGCAATTTACCACCCTTGTGCGTGCCGCCTTTCGTATTCACAAACCAGACAGTCGAAGCTAGCGCTGGTAGAACAGTGCACATACCTTGTTATATGTAACTTACACGAAAGAGTGCTGAAGGACGACGGGTACGTGGCGCAGCGGTAAAAGCGCCTGAGGTGAGAGGTTCGATACCGCCGGTTCCGGCGTCGGACTTTTCTCCTCTAGTAAGCTAGTAAGTGTCACCGTTAATTCGGGCGGACCGTCGGGGGTTCTTCCACCGGGTACTCCGGCTTTTCCTCCCCCTCCCCCCCACCCCCCAGACTTTGGTATCAATTTCAGCCCACCTAATCACATTTGAAATATAAATGATTTGAATTTGAGCGTCATCGTCAGTAACAGCGCGATTGCGCGTCTTTCCCGCCGAGCGGAATCGTCAGTAGCAGTCAAGGGGTTAATGACGAGAAACGTTGTCTGCGTTGGTGGGTAATCCGTAACGGGCCGAACCCTCAACAACTCCCTCAGCTTGAGAAACCCTGATATAAGTATGACCAGGAAGTGACATGTCTCACCTTTTTACCTGGTTGCCCCTGAGCATGATGGTCTTATGAGTATCTATGTCTGCCGATGATCTTAATCATGTTGGTTCTTTCAAGGGTGCATCAAGTTTATTTCCCCTTGTACTGAGACAGAAAGACATGCGCAAGGTGTAGATGCTTTCGTTAACAGCTTTTTACTTCAGGAAACAGATTCTTAAACGTGTCTGGAACGTGAAGCAGAAACCAGTGAATGACTTCGCGGCAGCATTAAGAAGTCCTAAACCTGCTGACCTAGCTGTCTATTCCGCGCCATTGCGGTTTGAAGACGGAAGAGTCGGTGGCGAATTTATGTGGAGTTACGAGACGCGGCAGATACTTAGCACCAAGGTAAGCAAAAGGTCCTCAGGCCGACATCGGCCTGAGGACCTTTTGCTAACCGAGTCAACACCGACTGACTGATATATGTTATGTCAATCTGTTTTAACTGCCTTTCAGGCACCAGCCCAGAATACTTGTCCTCTTTGCTGCATGTGTATACACCCTCTCGTGAGCTCCGCTCCTCTTCTGATAAACGGAAGTTGTGTGTACCTTCTGTCCAAACTAAAACATTTGGTCAGCGCACTTTTGTTTATCAAGCCCCAGTGTTATGGAATACACTTCCTCTTAAGGTCAGAAACAGTGAGTCTGTCTCTGACTTCAAGAGGTCGTTGAAAACTCACCTCTTCAAGCTTTACTTTGAATAACTGCCAGTGTTTGATGCCTTAGTTGTAGTTCTGCAATCCTCCTTGTTTAGACTGAATGTTAATTAGAATATAAATTATTATGTATGTATTGTTGTTTAGTTTATTGTAAAAGTGGTGTGTTCGGGCATTGTGCTTTGTTTGTTATGTGCATATGTCATTGTATTTTTATTTTTGTGTACAGATTGTAAAGCGCTTAGAGCTTTTGAGTAAGATTAAGCGCTATATAAATACTCATTATTATTATTATTATATTGCTACAAGCGCCTGTCGGTTATAAGTCAATGACATTATCTCTTTCATGTTCGGCGAATGACTATCGACGATGATAGTTCAGGGGTATTGCCTGGTTAACCTGGCGCACAGAGAGGTGCCAATCTAAACAGCAATCATCCTTGAGCTGTCGTTAGCGTCAAGGTCGATATATTTTCCGTCACTCGTCAGTAGTGTTTGAAGTGTTTGTAGTGTTTGTCAGATCACTAAAACAAGGCAGATGCATGTCTCTGGGAGTGGGAGTTAAACAACGGTACTCCGCAGACAATGTGTAATGTTGCGGAGTAAACGGGCACAAAAAAGGCAGTATCACCAACCCCCCCTCTCCCACCCCAAAATTAAAAATTAATAATAATAAATAATAATAAATAATATTAATAATAAATAAATTAATTAACAATTAAAAATTAAACATAATAAAATAAATACTAATACACAATAATAATAAACAAACCAATAAATAATAAATAAATGCATGATAATAAATTTAAAGAAATGCACAAATAGATATAAATAAACGAATAAATAAATAAATGCATAAACGCATTGATCAATAAAATAATAAATAAATACAAAATGCGGACCTATTGCATGAAGAGCACGATTGTTAATATCATAAACCGCATTAAGTCCTGGTAACTCAAAGTGGCACAGTTGGAGTGCGCCTGAGTTGATCAGTGTTCAGGTTGTACTCCATAGGCAATTGATTTCCCCGTCCCCATAACCCGCCCGTCAGGGCCGTCCATGATCACCTCGGTGCTGTGGACGTTAAACCCGAACTAACCAATATTTCTTTTAATTTTTTTGTACAAACTTTAGCGGCTTCATCGGAGAAATGTAGGTTACTTCCTTCAAAGAGGCAAGCCAAATATCACTTTTAATTAGCGTCCTGAAATTCACGGAAAAATGCGGCTTTTTCCTAGAAAAAGAAAAGTGATGCTGTCTGGGCCACCCTACACTCATCTAACCGGCTGTTTAACCCATTCACCCCTGACGCATTACAGCAGGAGATGGATCGACCACGATATTTCAAGGGCAGTGCCAGATTACCTTAGCGCCGACAGGCGCCAAGCTAATCTGGCACGGCCCTTGAATTATCATGGTCGATCCATCTCCTGCAACTGGTGCATAGTCATTAGATGACGCCTCCGAAAATTTGGGAAATACGGCCGTCGGGTTTAATGAGTTAAATTTGTAATGATACATGTCGAAAGTCAGATCACATAAACTAGTATTGCGTCGGCTTTTAAGAAAAATCTATTGCGGATAATGGAAAATCTATTATGGAAAACCTGTTAACGAAGAAACAACTAGAAGTCTGACATGATTTTGTAAAAGAATTTTTTTTATCAAATCCATATTTTTTTTACGACTGACGCAAGCGCACTAATGTCTACACTGACGAGCAAAAGAAACGCGACATTTTTGCGTGTTTCCGATGATTCCAAAATGTCGCGTTTCTTTTGCTCGTCATTATAGTTATTCTGCCGCAGCTATCATTATCCAAGAGGAGACAACTGATAAGGAAATTAGGATTCCCTTTCTGAGTCCTCTGCATCATAAAAAGTATTTAACTTTATAAAGGGTCGAATCTTTCCTGTTTGTCTGAAGCATTGATTGACACAGACGTCGGTGCCTTTTGTCTAGACGATGGTTAATAATTTTTTTATATAACCAAGAGGCATAGATCTTCATGAGACCCCGCGAATGCGGGGTCTCATAAGGATCTATGCCTCTTGTAGACGCGACGGCGTAAGAGTTATGTCATTGGCTATCGGGTATTCACGGCTTTCGTGTGGTTTGCAAAAGACGGACGAATGGCGTCATTATCCACAGACGCTGAAATAAAAACAAGATGGGATGAACCATAAGCCACAAAGTGCCTTTTATATGAGAGCTGTCCTCGCTAACAAGGGTCTCTACCTTTTGCCTTTGACTTGATTCTGATGTTCAAATATCTCCTTTTGAAAAAGCCTCGCAGATGTGACAATGCGTCATAGTGCGTCTATAAGGGGAGCGAGCAGTGCACACGCGTCATTGGTTTCTCAAACGTCATTTGTTATGACGTATTTTGTTTGCTTTTACGCAATTTTATATTTAACGTGATATGAGTTTTGCTTTCGCTTCAAGACTTGGGAAAATGGTGACAAAACTAGAATTTCACGGTACAATTTTGGTCTTGCTATAATTTGTGTGAAATCAGGTTGACTTTACCAAGCTACATGCTATACTACGTACAAATGCATACTCTTCTGAAAGCGCGTCGATGTGTGTGTATGCGTGTGCGTGTGCGTGTGCGTGCGTGATTGCGAGCGCTCTATCCATCCTCAAAAGGCATAGATGTTCATGTGTCCTCCGGGCACATAAGGATCTATGCCTCTTAGAGATGCACGCATATTTGAGAGACAGAATTACGTCATATCAGAGTATGACTGCGTGGTGACGGAGTTGCTTCTTTTACGTCACCGCCACTGTCTGACTTACTCCAGATGTCAAGGGTTTTTACTGTTTTAATTTTCTTCTGAAAAGAATTAATTTTAACTGAAGAAGTTGAAAGGGCACAAAGCTGGCTAACGAACTCATCCAATGTCTTTCTTCAAGTTAGCTATATCGGGTCACCTGCATGCTTTTCTGAAAGCGCGACGATGTGTGTGTGTGTGTGTGTGTGTGTGTGTGTGTGTGTGTGTGTGTGTGTGTGTTTGTGTGTTTGTGTGTGTTCGTGTGTGTGTGTGTGTGTTTGTGTGTGTGTGTGTGTGTGTGTGTGTGTGTGTGTGCGTGTTAGTACGTGCATGCGCGCGCGCGCTCCAAACATCTCCAAGAGACCAAGATCCTCATGCGCTCTCCGGGCGCATGAGGATCTATGCCTCTTGGAGATGTTGGGGATGCGCGCATGTCTGTGTGTGTGTGTGTGTGTGTGTGTGTGAGAGAGAGAGAGAGAGAGAGAGAGAGAGAGGAGCGGCGTGCTGGAGAGAATTACGTCATAATTAGAGTATTATGTCAATGTCTGCGTGGTGCCTCTTTTACGTCACCGCCACTGTCCGACTTTCAAGAGAAGTCAAGGGTTTTTACTGTTTAATTCTTTTCTGAAAAGAATTATTTTTTACTAAAGAAGTTGAAAGGATACAACTAAGCTGGCTAACGAACTCATCCAATGTCTTTATCCAAACTAGCTATGTCCAAAATTTCAAGTAAATATAACAAAACAAACGGACTCTAATCTGGGTCAACCGACTTCTTATAAACGGTTGTTTATGTCTTAAATGAGATATTCAATTAGAATATGCTCGGAGACTCTCTTAAGGCCCCGCCACACATGCTCGATTTTGAGGCCGATTCTTGAGCAGTTTCGAATCGGAGTGTGATCGGACCGGACTGCAAAAACGTGTGCACTGCCACACATTCCCCGAATTTATTTAGCCGACCGGTTTGAATCGAAGATCAAGGTCGTACCTGTTCAGCAAAATAGCTGCTAGTTTGGACAGTGGTGATGATGTGCTTGCATTATCAGCAATTTTACATCATATTCGGGAAGACTGAGGCGGGCGAAACATCGGCAACGAAGGTGGTTGACTGATCTTCCGCCATTTGCAAACTGAAACGACGTGCTTTGCGAGACGCGCTCTGATTGGTTGAAGCTTACAATCGGGACCGATTCGGATCGGAAAAATAGAGCAGTTTCTAGACACCCGATTCCCAGCCGATTGCGATCGGATCGGATATATGACGTCATCCGATCGCAATCGGATCGGAATCGGCTTCAAAATCGGGGCACAACCGGCAAGTGTGGCGGGGCCTTTGGCCACACACTTAAGGTCATATTTTGCCAAGTTTGAAGCTTGCCTGTATAGAAATATCGGAGATTCTCTTGTTTACATACATACGCGCACACACACACACACACATACATACATACGCACATACGGCGCTTCGCGCCAAATGTATATTGAGCAGCCAGGTTAGCATAACTAGACATAACGTAACTTTTATTTTGTTACTTTAATTGTGAGAGGTTTGCCTTTGACATCATGGGCATGCTATTAAATTCGCCCCACCGCGACCCGTCCTAAAAAGTCCCTTCTATAAATAGAAGGAACTTAAAAACGAATCACAATGTTTTTAGCTTATGAATATTACGCCGCATACATAATGAAGAATCGAATGTGGGGCGCTACTGGTAGCAGTTTAAGCATTACAAGATTGCCTGCAAGCGATAGAACCTGGAGTGGGTTGCATGTAGCGTGCTTAAATATAGTGTGTTAAGCTCGCTGACTTAAGGTCTTTCTTGCTTAGTAAAGCTCTTGCTTAGTGCGCGAGTGTTTTCTGTTGCATGGAGCGACTTAGCGATGTGCGTAGCTCCGAACGAGTTCTTAGCGAGCGGGGATAGGTTATTTATAGCTTATGGTGGGGTTTTCCCCTACGTCATCATAGATTGTAGAAATCGACCAATAAAAACGCACGGTTTTCGCTTCTTCTGACCTAACGGAAACGAAGTAGACAAAACGCCGGTGAAATGGCGGCGATGGAAAACAAGAAGTCAAGAGAGAAAGAATGGCAAATTTTTCGTGCAGGCAACCCTGCTTGTCAGTCTAATGTAGACGTACATTAGTTAAGGAGTACCGTGTAGGCTCCCATAGTATGAGGATCTATGTCTCAAGTCTAATGTAGATGTACATTAGTTAAGGACTACCGTGTAGTAGGCTCCCATAGTATGAGGATCTATGTTTCTCTGACAACGGCTGGTGTTGGATTATACCCATCGGTGTGCAGGGTCAGTTGAATCAGTTATGCAGACTCCTCACCGATAATTCCCAGATGTCCGTGAGACGAGGCTGGGTGGGGGGTCCGTACATTTCGTGTTCCTCCTTCTCTATCCTAGATGGAAGGCTGTTTCTGCCACAAGGTTTAAGAGAGTGAATTCACATTTCCGTTCTCACGTTAACACGGCAGCTAAGAACTCTTCCTCAGCTAAGCACGCCGCTACGCACGGGGGGGGACCGTCCTTAGAATTAAGCACGCCACTAAGCTCGCTCCAGCAGATAAGCACGCTCATGCAACGCACATTTTCAGCTAAGCTTGTGAACTTAGCGCTAAGCAAGAAATCTGCGCGCTAAGCAAGCATATGCAACCCACCCCTGACCCTTTGTCTGTCGGCAGCGGGTTTTGTGGCGATGATTCCTGCAGAAGTCATCGGCACAAAACCCGCTACCGACACCCAAAGGGTTACAGCTGAAACCCCTTTTCTTATAGTAATACCTATCGTTTATGTTTAAGAATTTTAAAAAAACGTTTTAACTCATTCAGCCCGACGCACGTATTTCCCAAATTTTGGAGGCGTCATCTAACGACTGTGCGCCTGTTGCAGGAGATGAATCGACCATGATAATTCAAGGGCAGTGCCAGATTAGCTTGGTGCCTGGCACTACCCTTGAATTATCATGGTCGACCCATCTCCTGGTGTAGTGCGTCAGGGCTGAATGGGTTAACCCCTTACTGTCGGCCTATAGGTAGCATAGTAAAAGAAAACAGCGGGAAAAACCGCTCGCATATTTTCCGTCATTATCTCTATTAACTCATTCAGTCCGACGGCCGTATTTCCCATATTTTCGAGGCGCCATCTAATGACTGTACACCAGTTGCAGGGGACACATCGACCATGATAATTCAAGGGTAGTGCCAGATTAGCTTGGCACCGACAGGTGCCAAGCTAATCTGGCACCACCCTTGAATTATCATGGTCGACCCATCTCCTGCTGTAGTGCGTCAGAACTGAATGGGTTAATATATGTCCACCTTTGATATCCAGCACGCAAACTGAGAACCTTTTCGATGTCCGGGACATCGGATTGGTTTGTAAGCTTTTTTTTTATTTTTTTTTTTTTTAATACAGACCAAGGGGAATTACTCAATGCTGGACAGTCAAACAGTTAGATCCCCTGCCCCGGCCTATCCGGCACCCAATCGCCAGCCCACAGAGAAATACACAAGTAATAGAGCAAGACGATCATCTACATCCTCAGAAAAGGATGCATCAGGTCTCCCTTATAACCTATGTCTCTCTCCGGAACTTAGGAAGTAGGCAGGAGAATACATACATACGCAAACACGAAGGTGCACTACTAAATGTGGTCGGGTAAATACACTAATACCTGATTTCCCACGGTAGATGCACGCGACAATACACAACAATGTAACGTTATAAATTTGCCTCGAGGTATAGATACTCACAAACCAGATAGGTGAGGCTAGCGCTGGCAAAATTGTATACAGACCAAGGGGAATTACTCAGCGCTGGACAGACAAACAGTTAGATCCCTTGCCCCCGCCTATCAGGCACTCAATCGCCAGCCCACAGAGAAATACACAAGTATAGAGCAAGACGATCATCTACATCCTCAAAAAAGTTTTTTGGTTTAAAAATGTCCTGCACTGTACCTTTGAACCATAACATCAATTTTATTTCGCATGTTTCTTGTCATTGGGGACGGTGGGAGAGTTGGGGGGGAGGGGAGGGGGTATCAAAGGCCAGTAAAAAGTTGTTTTAGACAGAAAGGTTGAATACATCCACACCGCGTGACCTTTAACGTTGCAGATCAGCATCTTCAGGGACTTATCCCTTTTAGCGCCGTGGGCGCATTTCCCGAATTTTGGAAGTGTTACTTAACGCATATGTACCACTTGCATGAGGTGGGTTGACCATGATAATTCAAGGGTAGTGCCGGATTAGCTTGGCGCGTGAAGGCGCCTAGCTAATCGGGCACTAACCTTGAATTATCATGGTCAATCAATCTCCTGCTGTAGGGTGTTGGCGCTGGAAGGGTTATGGGCATGTTCTTGTGCTGCCTCTGTTTTGTCTTTTTTTGCGTGTAATCTAACCGGATTGCCGCAGATAATTCGACAGCGGAAAACAATGTATGCAAGGCATAAAAATAAAAAAAAAAAACACCGATACTCGCAAGGGATTTTGTTTTTAACTCACGGCGGTATTTTTAGCATAAGGGAGGATTAATCGGAGGGTTCAAGAATGTCAGAAGCTCAGATGTAGAAATAAAAGGGTTAATTCGCCATTGCCAACAAGACGCTACGAAGACGGATGTTTTAAGCTAAAAGTTTAAAGCACATACCCATTGTGCTTGATATCTAGGGATGCACCGATCTAATCATGCACTGCCTTTGAGCTGCTCAAAACTCATTAACACCTGCATTCACTTGAAATCGCAACTTTGGGAGGCGTCTAAAAGACTGTACCGGAAGCGAGAGATGGATCGGTTATTTCAAGGGTAGTGCCAGATTAGCTTGGCGCATAGAGGCATTTAAAAGACTGTACCGGAAGTGGGAGGCGGATCGGTCATGATATTTCAAGGTTAGTGCCAGATTAGCTTGGCGCCGGGACGGCGCCAAGCTAATCTGGCACTGCCCTTTAAATATCATGACCGACCCACCTCAATCTGTCATGCCTGAAAAGTGATAAACACGTCCGTAAATTCTCAACCCGTCTCGTGGACTTGAGTATGCGGCCTGTTTCTAGAAGTAAGAGCGATGTCCCAAGGGGCGACATTTAAGCGCGACGGACAAATGTTACATGGATTTCGTCTTTTTATCCTGTCGATACTAATCGCCTCACGCACTGCCTCTCTCTCCAGGGGACCTTCAAATCAGTCTGCTCTTTTTAACCTTCTCCACTTTTTTCCCTCCATGTTGGGACTCTTATATGGCGCGTGTGGCAGGTTCGGCGTAGTCAACCCTTTGACTGCTACTGACGACACCGCTCGACGGAAAAGACGCGTAAACACGCGTCTTTTCCGCCGAACGGTATCGTCAGCCGCACGCAAAGGGTTAACTTTTTTCGGTTTTCGGATGGTGAATAAGAGTGCAGAAAACATCCAAGTTCCAAATAAGATATGCAGTCCGTTAAACATTTTCGTCTGCTGGGACGCAATACACCTATGCAGTAGGGACACAGGGGGAGAGAACCGAAGCTATGTCAGTTATGGCAAGAGTTGTGCCCTTGACTCGGAGCGTCAATAGTATAGTATAACTATTGACGCTCCGAGTCAAGGGCACAACTCTTGTCATAACTGCCATAACATAGCTCCGATAAGGTGACATTGTTACTGAGGTATGTATCACAACTATCGCAGCGATGTCAGGAACAGAAATGTGTGCTGGTCTGTTATTTTAGACATTACGGAGTAGACGAGCAGGGGCAAAATCACAGACCAACACATGCAAGGTTCGCATCTTAGGGTCATCTTCTCGGCACTACATATCAGGTTCGGCAGTATGGACGACCGTGGTAGTACACTTGTAGTGCCGGTTAAATCTTGATTAGCGCCAAACTACCTATCTATCTATCTATCTATCTATCTATCTATCTATCTATCTATCTATCTATCTATCTATCTATCTATCTATCTATCTATCTATCTATCTATCTATCTATCTATCTATCTATCTATCTACCTACCTACCTATCTACCTATCTACCTATCTATCTATCTATCTATCTGTCTGTCTGTCTGTCTGTCTGTCTGTCTATCTATCTATCTTTCTGTTTGGTGTCTCCGCCACCGAGGCGGTCAGAGACTTCAGGCTAATCCAGTATTAAGTGTTATAATGGTCGATCTATCCTCCGCATCGATTTCTGACTGTGAAATTGTTAATAATGTCAATAGAGTCATTAAAGGTTGTACATGGGTGTCCATGAACACTCTTACGTTTGTACTTAGGATACTTTTCTACCATTTTAACCCTTTTAGTCCGAAGGTCCCATTTCTCAAATTTTAGAGGTGTTGCCTAATGACTATATACCAGTTGCAGGAGATGGACTGACCATGATAGTTCAAGGGTAGTGTCAGATTAACTTGGCGCCTTCAGGCGCCAAGCTAATCTGGCACTACCCTTGAATTATCATGGTCAATCCATCTCCTGCTGTGGGGACTCGGGGCTGAATAGGTTCACTTGACGGTATTTTGAAATACTTTGAATGGGACCAGTGCATTCAAAAGAGGACAAGCTAATTTACAACAATATTTAAATTTCCAGTGACCAGCTCTGTCAAGGCAAAACACAGTGAGGCCTTTTTTGACAAAATGAATACAGTGAAAATCCCTCTTTCCTCAAAAAAACATGGACTTAATGTCTTTTCTCAGGGCAGTGAAGTTCTTTTGATCACTTGTAAAAAACCGAAATATTAACTCATTGTGTCCCAAATACCAAATCCCCACATTTTGGAGTTGTCCTCTGAGCACTGCATTACAATTCAGAAGACAGATCGACCATGATAGTTCAAGGATGGTGCCAGAATAGCTTGGCGCTTATAGGCGCCAAGCTATTCTGGCACCACCCTTGAACTATCATGGTCGAGCCATATCTGGCTGTGGAGTATATGGACTGAATGAGTTAAACCAGTTACGGCTTGATCTAAATTTCTCACTATGTTATTCTTGTTTTGTTTTTGGGTATCGCCGATGCCTGGTAGTCCAGAAAATAGATATATGAATTCAAGGTACGTGAGAAGCCGTTCATTGAACCCAACGATGCTACACGATAATTTGAGGTTACCACGCATTTCTCTTTTTTTCTCGGTAATGTAATAATAATAATAATAATAATAATAATAATAATAATAATAATAATAATAATAATAATAATAACGATAATAATAATAATAATAAATAATAATAATAATAATAATAATAATAATAATAATAATAATAATAATAATAATAATAATAATAATACATCGCGTTCTAAAGCGTCCTTCCCCACTTACGCAGGTTCGGAACGCTTTACAAATGATTAGAAACACGCACAATAAACTACAAATCACAACAACAAAAACAGTTCAGGCATACTAACCACAGTCTTTCACACAACGAACACATTCTATTTACAGTAACACCATCCACAAATCACATGATAGGAAGCAAAGGAAAATTAACACTGATATTCCAAATTAACAAGATACGTAATGTCAAACAATTGTCTGTAATTCTCTGTGGTCCGAATGCATTTCACATATTTTGGCATTAACCCCTTCACTGCCGTAACAAACGCCACCCAAATGCAAGAAGCATAGATCCTCATGAGCCCCCGCGACTGCGGGGGCTCATGAGGATCTTTGCCTCTTGCTGGCTTCATTCGCGTCAGTGTCTCTCACGAAGACTTGGGAATTCGGAATTGAGTCCGCCAATGCTTCACACCATCTCTTCCCGCAGGCATTGAAGAAGTGAATACACGAAATTATCGGATAGCCCGAGGAATGAATGGTTTGTTTTGTCTTGCCTAGATCCTGGACAAAAAAAAACAAAATTGAAAATTATCTGCTTAAGACACAGAGTTATAAATCTGAGAGTCGCAGACGAGCACTCAAAATGCCAACCGGTATTTGTAAAGGACGAGCCAGAGCAAACCAGATTAGGCTGGAAGCAACGAGCAGCAAGACCTGAACAACACTGATGATGAACGCGGCACGATCGGTTGTGTCTCTTCATATACACATACACACGACAAGATTAAGTGACCTGTTGCAAACATAGATTTGGATGGAATAATAACAAATGTAAAATCCAGTCGAGGAATTCACACGAGAACAATACAACAAAGAAACAAATACGCTAAGAAAAGACAGTTACAACAAAATCATTATAATTATTTATTTAAAAAAACAAAAACACTTACAAGACAGTTTAAGAATATTTGAGGTTCAACTCCTTTTTCAAATAGACACCCAAACAAGTACACAATTTGCCACTTCTCTTTTCGTGATGGGAATATTTGGAATTTCAAGATAAGAGTTTCAACTGGAAATATTAATAAATTGTGGAGTAACTGTCTTTTCTAATCGTTTTACTTTAGGCGTTGGGTTGTGCTCTGCATTTTGTACGCTTGACAGTCAGTCACATGTTTGGGACTGGATTCAGAAACTGACAGTTTAGTTTTTAATAATTTCCACATGGCCATGCGCACACAATACTGCGTATTGTATAAACTTCATCGGCGCTGGCAAGACTCAGTCACCGGTATCTTAGCTGCCAGTGATCGCGGACTTTGCGTCAGAAACCACTGCACACTGACCGATATTCGCGTTAAAAAACAAAACACCAGCTAAGTGGGATCAGACACAGAGGTAAATAACACAGGACTAACAAGAGACATAAATCCTCATGAGCCCCCGCGACTGCGGGGGCTCATGAGGATTTATGTCTCTTGCAGCCGGTTAGGTTTCTCTTTGCCCCGGCAGTAAACGCTGGTGACTTTCAACAAGTATCGAGGTTTCCGCTTAAAGGGCCGTTTTTGTCAAGAAAACAACAATAACACACACACACACACACACACACACACACACACACACACATACACACACACACACACACACACACACACAATCACACACACACACATACACCATCACACACACACACACACACACACACACACACACACACACACACATACACACACACACAAAACAGCAAACATCCCCTTGATTTAATTTGCAAGTCCGCACGTACTACAGTGCCCGACACTTTGTCAATCGTTACATCACCAGAAGTCAGCATGCGTCGCACGCAGTCGCCATGACACAGATTTCCGCGTCTCCGGGGGCCGTGCGCACAGACCGGAAGTAATACGGATGATGCAGCCCTACTTTAACATTTTGACACCCCGCACCAACTGGTGAAGATGAATCGACCATGTCAGCTCAAGTGTAGTGCCTGATTAGCTTGGCGCCTGTACAGGCGTCAAGCTAACCAGACAAAACATTTGAACTGATTTTTTGTGTTTAGCAGAGAGTGCAACAAAAATTGAATTCGCGTCGTTCTGAAAAAGAATCCGCATGTCTCTTGAATAAAAAGGTTAGCAAAACCACTGAAGCTGAGTGGAGCGTACAGAGTTTTCACAATTCGTTTTTCCCCGGCATTTTACGTAAGTGGAAACTTTGTCTAACTGCATTTTCAGATTTTCCATTACGGCAGAACCTCGATTGGACGACCACCTTTATGTAAGATCGCCTTTCATTGAAGACCACCATTTAGGTGGCTGAAGCCGTGACTGTGGCTGAAGCCACCAAAATGATGGTCTTTATTGGCTGGTGTCACCTTTTGCTCTTCAAAACCTCTTTGAGAATTAAAGCACACGTCTTCAAAGATTTTTTCTTGCAATGATCGGTTCGTAAAACCAAGTTCTGCTGTATTGTGATTGAGCGTTCTCTATTGTCGTTCCCACAGGGAGGCTGAGATTAAATAAAACATGGAACGTTACTTCTGCCTCAGTCGGTCGCTTTTACAGTTACCATCCACAACAGCACACAAGAGAACAAGCTCTATGTTTTCATTACATTATGGAACTGAGGTATACCGATAGGCTGCCGTGCTATTGTAATGAGAGTGTTTAGTAAAGTGCGTTCAGGAAGCAAAAACATTCAACAGCAGTTCGTAGACAAGAGAAAATGGCATACACGTACTTTGCATTCGTGTTAGAAATTGCTAAATATTTCTTTGATCCCTATCAACGAATGTTAACTTTCACCGAACCACACATTCCTCTTCATATTCTGCAATTTATTCAAGAACATTGTTTTGAGAAAAAAAATTAACCCATTCAGCCCTGACGCACTACAGCAGGAGATGGGTCGACCATGATAATTCAAGGGTAGTGCCAGATTAGCTTGGCGCCTGTCGGCGCCAAGCTAATCTGGCACTACCCTTGAATTATCATGGTCGATCCATCTCCTGCAACAGGTGCATAGTCGTTAGATGACGCCTCCAAAATTTGCGAAATACGTGCGTCGGGCTGAATGAGTTAAGCATACCAGCCGCACCCATAACGTTCCTTCGTTTAGTCTGCAAGTTTTTTTTTTTTTTTTTTTTTTTTTTTTTTTTTTTTTTTTTATCAACGTGCGAGCGTTACAGGATGGGAAAGTGGAAAACGATGGAGGAGGGGGGTGGGGTGGGGGTGGGGGTTGAGTGGTGGGGGATGCAGATTGATGAATTCTTAATTGGCTACTCCATGTGCCTTGCTCAGACATTACCGAGTCAGCAAACAGATCTGCAGGCCGAAGTCGTCCTTACTTGACCCGCGCATGACCTTTCTCCTCCCAGAAAGCACGCTAGTCTAGACCCCTAAGCTAGGTTTTCCTCATGGAGGGAAAAATAACCTTCTACAGATCAACACCCATAAGTAAAAATCAATAATAATTTGCAGATCGTTTTCTCAATCACCTACGGCAAGTAACTAGCGAGGCCAGTCTGTTTACTGCGGAAACGCTTTGGTTAGCGTGTTTCCCAAAACGTCGTGGTGAGCCGGTCTCTACAACCTTGAACCCTCGTGGTGAGGTCTCTACAACCTCGAACCCTCGTGGTGAGGTCTCTACAACCTTGAATCCACTTCCCTCTGACAACTTGGTTTTCAAAGTGGTTAGCAAGAGGCATAGATCCTCATGAGCCCCCGCAATTGCGGGGGCTCATGAGGATCTATGTCTCTTGCACGCGGTTGGTACTTCTCTTGACTTTCTCCTCTCTTAGTTGTCAGAATTTAACGTTGAACTAAGACCATCTCATTTCTCCCCTCTCAAAACATATGAACAAATGATACCAAAATGATGTATACACCATCGTGACCCAAGGCAGTTGTGAGGCTCATGAATATCTGTGTCTCTTGCAATGGTCGGCGTCTGGTATAACAAAAATAGAAGAAGAAAAAAAGAAGAAACATGCTAGGAGACTTGAGGGCGACTGTGTGCTTGTTCGACAGTCGGCGCGAACTGTGCAGAAAGGACTGAGCTTGATAGCTAAGAGTAGAGCCTAGCTTAGAAATACGCTTAACTAGTAAGTCAGCACGCTTGAGATAGATTTGGTCTTTCTGCATGTTTTGCTCGCGACCTGTTCCTGCAGTGCTTGGCAGCCGCGTCCGAAATGTTTTACTTGGCTCTAAATCCATGTAGCGGGAAAACACTTGGTTCAACACGTGAAAAACAAGTCATGGAGCTAACGAACCACTTGGCTCTGGACATGAGTGGGCTTCAGACCTGCGGAAACAGTGAGGCGTGTAGAAAGATCCAAATTCTGGGACTGCTAGATGTGACCTGGAGGCGGCATCCCATTAGAATATGGAGGCAACACCGAAGGGTGGGTATAATTGGGGTATACGCTATGTGTGTGTGCGTGCGTGCGCGCGCGCGCACGCACGCACGCACGCACGCACGCACGCACACACACACACACACACACACACACACACACACACACACACACACACACACACACACACACACAGAGCATGTGTGGCTGTGAGTTCGTCTTGACTTTAGCCCAGGATCAAAAGGCACGGTTTGTGAACTCTGCCGACTGTACTTGAAAATTGAAGTCTCACCACCCGAGGCCACGCCAAGTCCACTAGGGATAGGTGGAAATGTTTGTACCAGTCGACACCTTCCGGTTTGGCTCCTCTGGCAACTATCGTTGCGTTAACGAGACGTCAATTTAACAAAGCTGTAGGGCTGCTTGTGTTCGCTTCCGTGGGTCACTAGCTCCACATCTTCACACCATGGGGCGGAAATCCTAGTTGTGTGCCCTTGACAGACTCCGAGCCTCAGTGCGATATCTGTAACGTCATTTGTGTGTACAATATTGACGGTCGGAGCTCATGTCAGTCAAGGGACATAACTCGGCTTCCTCATCCTGTGATCTTCTTGATATAAGCGATATCACGTAGAGTAGATGTCACGCCAAACTACTTTTAGCACGCAAGGAACGCCAGCCATCCGCAACATGCTTCCTACTGACCCTCCTAACCCACTGAGATCTGACACACTGATAAAGATCGGCCATGATCGACCATAATAGCTCGGTCAAGCGATGCCAGAATGGATTGGCGACTGACCCTCTTAATGAACTACGTCGGGACAGTCACAAACCAAAACTGCCTCTTGTGCAGTATGCATTAAGGAACGAATATGAAATGTCAACACAAACAAGAGGTATAGATCCTCATGAGCCCCCGCAAAGCGGGAGCTCATGAGGATCTATACCTCTTGCACGTGGGTGACCAGTTTTCGTATCTGTCTCTCTTAACGTGCTCGAAGCTCAGACGAGTTAAAACGTGTCGATGACGTTGAGAACTGTCTTTGTTTTTAACGTAAAGGCAGTACCATCAGTGCTGCCTGCTTCGGACCAGCACTTCAGGATCAGCCACTCTCAGTTGTTCGTCATATCCTACGATGACGTCTTTTGCTTGGGCATTTCATCTGGGCGAAGCTGAGGTCTTGCACGTGACTGTAGAGCCCATGCGGCATTGACGCCCGGTTCGTGCTGGTACCACGGGATCCGTCCTGACTCTGGTCACATGGCTGGTACTGCTGCTGCCTGTCTTCTCTCAGAGGCATCGCTAAGAAGAGCAAGTCGGCGGCGCGCCTTGAAATTATTCGCAGCCTGTTCTGTACAGGAACTTCCGCCTAAAACGGCAGCCTGGCCTGTTTTGTGCTACAACAGTCAGGGGCGGATCAATTACCTCGAGAGGGGGAGGGGGTTCCAACTTTTTTGTTTGAAACCTTCAACCTAATACAAAAGATTTCCCCGACGCTTGACCTTGCTTCCAGAGGCCGAAAAATCGAAAAAAATGCGGGGAGAGGCGTAGGGGGGGGGGGGGGGTCGAGGGGGAGACAGGCGCGTGCGTGTGTTAAGACTCTCACCACTCGCCAAAATATCAAAGGGGAGGGGGATGTTTGTGTGTGTGTGTGGTGGGGGAGGGGGAGGGGTTCCAAACACCACAAAAATGGACTTCGTTATTTTTGGTCGGGGGTGGGGGTGGAGGGAGGGGTTTAGGGGGTGGTCCGGAACCCCTGGAAACCCATCCACCCCTTTCACGCCCCCTACCCCCAGATCCGCCCCTGACAGCGTTCACAAGACTTCTACGGCCACCATCGATATTAATCCATTTAATCCCACGGCATTTAACACCTATGCACATGTACCATTTGCAAGAGATGGATCGACCATGATAATTCAAGGGCAGTGCCAGATTAGCTTGGCGCCATCAGGCGCCAAGCTAATCTGGCACTACCCTTGAATTATCATGGTCGATGCTGCTCCTGTTCTAGTGCGACGGGGGGTAAATGGGTTAAAGAGGCCTACCTTCCTAATCACGCGCGTGCCGCCTGGGCTCCTGAGGATCCGTGTGTTTACTCTGATATTCCTGGTCACGTCCATGATGCATGTTGACAGAGGACGCCGAAGTCAGAAAAGATCATGATCCACCTCAAGTTTTATGGTTGTTTATTATGTTGATTATGTGTGTGCGTAGATTTAAAAAAAAATTGTAAAGGTAGTGAGAATCTGCAAATATACTTCTTTTTTTTTTGTGTAACGCGCTTAGAGCCCACTGCTCCTGGGGATTCAGCGTGATATAAATGCTCTTTATATTATTATTATTATTATTATTATTATATTTCCCGTCGTGGGGAGCTGGGTGGCTCGGTGGTAGAGCGTTCGACTCTGGTCCGAAAGGTCGTGGGTTCGAACCCAGCTCAGTGGGATCAAAATTTGCACATACCTCTTTTCGGTGCCCCGTCTTTGAAATCACCTTCGTGGTGGAGAAAAAGACGTTACGCCCTAAACTTGTAACGTTTTCCCTTTCCCGTCGCTATGCCAACGATGACAAATGGGCCGCGCTGGAGATGGATGAAACTGCCGAGTTTAAGTCACACGCATTGGCAAGTGCTGAAATGATTTTTTTTTTTTTTTTTTAATTTTTGAGATCTTTTGTCGAATTTTCTCAGATCTGAAAATTAGCATGCGAAGGCTACGTGCGTGTGTAGGAGACAGATCGACCATGATAGTTCAAGTGTGGTGCCAGAATAGCTTGGCGCCTGGAGGCGCCAAGCTATTCTGGCACCACAATAATTGAACTATCATGGTAGGCCCCATTTCCTGTTGTGGTGTATCAGGGAGTAATCGTAAGAACATAAATTATTACAATCTGGATCGACAATTACCGAATGACCCATGATGTCCTCCGCTTGAATAAAATAACGCCAGCAGGAGGTGTAGATTCTCATGAGCCCGGTCCTCTGCCTGGGGCTCATGCCAATCTACGCTCGTCTTACTCCTGGGTGGCGTTTCACCTTTTCGGGAGTGATCGGTAAATTAACCCAGTCGCCTCCATCGCCCAGTCATCACAATTGACGATCGTAAAGCCCTAGAATCTTCTCTTGCTGTGGGACTCACGAGGATCCATACCTCTTGCGGCAATTAGGCGACGCTCGCTGAGCTCATTCTACCCCAGCACACACCACTGCCAGATATGGATCGAGCATGATAGTTCAAGGGTGAGGCCAGAATAGCTTGGCGCCTATGGGCGCCAAGCTATTCTGGCATCACCCTTGAACTATCATGCTCGATCTGTGTCCTGCACTGCAATGCAGTCTTCAGAGGACAACGGCAAACTTTGGGGGATTTCGGCTTTGGGGTAGAAAGAGTTAAGAAACTTGGAGAAGTTTCTAAACTTTCTGTCGCGCGGCCCTGAGAGTGTAAAAGTCAGCCCAGTGACCTATTGCGCACGGAGTGCACCTAGCGAGCGTTTGTTTCTGGAAACCTTTCCCCGGAATCAATCCAATTCCGCAGAATCCATCACTGAGTCTCCCTGCCCTGCTAGCGGCTAATGGACGTGGGGTTAGTTGCGCGAGTGGGCTTAAATCCTGCGCAAGCCACTATAACTGCGCAAGGGACTCCGATAGCGAAGCTTAAATCCTGCGCAAGGTGTGCCACTGAAACTCATGAGTGAGAGTGAGCTCAAATCATACGCAAACCACTAAGCATGCTGGTTCGCTATTTTGCATGAGTGAGCTTAAACCTGCGCAGACCACTATGCAAGGTTCTCCGCTTTAATGAGTGACCTTTACTCCTGCGCAGTCCACTACGCAAGCTGCTCCGCTAAAGCGGAGCACCTTGCGTAGTGGGCTGCGCAGGACTCAAACTCACTCATGCAACTGAGGCTTGGCTGCAAGGCTGTATGTCCGATGGTATAATGTGTAAAGACGGATTTAATTTGAGCTAGGCAGGCAACTTCTTCTATTTTAGTTTTGAAGGACATTCAGGATCTATTGATTTATGAAACGCCAATTAATTTATGGGGCTAATGCGGATATATGCCTCCTGATATAACCATGCTTTAACCATGCTATAACCACGCTATAACCACGCTATAACCACGCTATAACTATGCTATAACCATGCTATGACCATGCTATATACATGGACAGCAGACAAATTCCTCTATTTTATGTTTTCAAGAGGACATTCATGTCTATTGATTTATGATAAGTCAAGTAAAATGTAAGTAGATTACGGGGCTAACTCATTCAGCCCGACGGCCGTATTTCCCAATTTTTGGAGGCATCATCTAATGACTATGCACCAATTGCAGGAGATGGATCGACCATGATAATTTAAGGGCAGTGCCAGATTAGCTTCCCTTGAATTACTATGTTCGACCCATCTTCTGCTGTAGAGCGTCAGGACTGAATTGGCTAAAGATGATTTTTTTTTTTTTAAACCTGCCTCCAGCTATGACCATGCTCACTTGTGTTCCCACGTCACAGAGTATGTTCGATTGTCCGCAATCCGTGATGGACAGAAATCCTTTCATCAGCTTGATGCGGAGAGCCCTTTAAATATAGCTGATGATGTGTATCGATTTTTAATTCGGCGCCCATGTCTGTGTTCTGTACGTTTGGACGTGTTGCCTCTTCAGCCCATGAACATATTCTGCTCCAGGACCCAAATGCGCACATTTTGAAGTTGCCCCCTGAAGACTGGATTACACTTCTGGAAACAGATCGAGCGCGATAGTTCAAGGGTTGTGCCAGAATAGCTTGGCGCCTATGGGTTGACTGACTGACCGCCTATGGGCGCCAAGCTATTCTGGCACAACCCTTTAACTATCACGCTCGATACAATGTCTTGCCGTGGCGTTTCGGAGCTGAATGAGTTAATTCTTGATGGGCGCCTTGATCTTCCATAGAAAAAAAAATCTGTAATATGTTTAAGAAATGAGATGTCGAAAAAAAGAATCATCTATCACAATATCTTTCTTCCTTTTTCCCCGAGGTCAGAATAACTGTCAGAGTTACATCTGGTCGTCTTTTTGCAATTGTTATACTTTGGTAATTTGGAACAATGTTAAACTTTGGCAATCTGTAAAGTAGAAAAAAAAAAGGGCAAATGACCTTTAGAAATGCAAGCCTCGGTGGCTCAAGTTATCTCAGGCCTTTTCCTTGCATTTTTTCCTCTTTCTTCCCCTTTTATAATCTCTGGTTCGTCGCTCGGCTACCCAAATTAACCTCTTTGTGCGTGGAGTCGCACAGTGTGATTCTGATCTTCTTGTTAGTTTAACGCCATAGAACACCAGCCGTTAACTCATTCGAGACGGGGTCGCATCCGGATACGCGGCTGAAGCCGCGTATCCGGATGCGACCCCGTCTCGAATGAGTTAAAGACACGCGGGTGCAAAGCGATGTCAGCAAGAGACATAGGTCTTCCTGAGCCCCCGCAACTGTTGAGGCTCATGCGGATCTATGCCTCTTACAGTTGGATCGTGTTCAGTTTTTGTTCTCGGCGGTGAGGTGGTTAAGGCAAGCGGATCGCTGAGCGCCGAGGACTTTAATTTCAAGCTTGTGAAGACGATTTTTTCCCTGGGCATGTACTTAAAGAACTAAAGATAAAGGTGGAGGCGGCTTGAAACCCACACCGACACTTTGGGGACGAAGGATGGGGATGGCATTTCAAAAGGTTTTAAACTTTAAAGAAGAGGAAGCAAGAGAACGAAATGTAATGCTTTCCCCTTTTCACTCGTAAGCAGTTACTGCCCTTACTGCACCCTCTGCATTGTTCATACAGGAGAACTTGTTTCGAACAACCACCGCGTTTTGCAATAAAATATGTGGTCTTAACACTATTCCTGAACATTCGAAAACTATAGCCTCGCTTGGAATCTATAAAACGAAACTCTTCGATTACCTGATGAGCCAAACATAACACCACTGGGCGTTTATTTAAACAAACCCTGATGGTTAATACTTTCATGTACCACATGCATTTATGTATGGTGTGTGTGTGTGTGTGTGTGTGTGTGTGTGTGTGTGTGTGTGTGTGTGTGTGTGTGTGGTATAAGATGAATGTTGAGTGTTATTATTATTCTGTGTATCTTATATATTTTTTTAAATTTTATTATTATTATTATTTTTAATTATTGGTGCATGAAATAATGTATATATATATATATATATATATATATATATATATATATATATATATATATATATATATATATATATATATATATATATATATAATGTAATTATTAATATTATTATTTTCTCTAACCTATTTTATGTTGTAGATGTTAGCAACGGCAAGTTTGTAAAATGACGATTTGTTTCTGTCAAAACTTTTTACCGCTGATAAATAAAGTTTCATCATCCCATCATTATGCCCGCGACACATCACAGCAAGTTTTGACTCGACCATGATAGTTCAAGGGTGGTGGCAGAATAGCTTGGCGCCTATAGGCGCCAAGCTATTCTGCCACACCCTTAAACTATCATGGTCGATCTGTCTCCTGAATTGTAATGCAGTCCTCAGAGGATAACGCCAAAATGGGGGTATTTCGTACCTCGGGCGCAATGAGTTAAAACACAGGTATTTTCTCAAGAGGTCTTGAACGGGAAGACGTGACACTTGTCATTCAAACTATCATTTAGGTGCAAAGAAGTACCCAACGGATAAAGAAACACGCTTAGAAAAGATGAGTTAACACAGTCTTTTCTAAGCGTGTTTCTTTCTCCGTTGGGTACTTCTTTGCATTTTACACGCTTGGCAGTCACCTTTTTGGTCTGGATTATTTATCATTTGGGTGGCGACCTGTCACGCTGGTCTTTACTGAAAGGTGGTCGTTCATAAGGGCGGGCACTCAAAGTAGGTGCTGTTGTATTTGCTGGAGAAAAATCCGTGCATGTGTTTTCCCTTGCTTTATCGTCGCCCGGCCTCTAAACAAAATCAAACCTAACCTAATGATCACAATCTAAATGACTTCTTTTACAGAAAGATAGAAGCCGGGGGGAGGGGGGTGGGGGGGGGGAGGTTGGCGGGGAATATATTGCATATTCTCCCAACCACCCCCACCCCCCACTCCCCCACCTCCCGCTCCCCCCCCCCCGTCCCCCCCCCCCCCCCCCCCCCCGAAACACAACTTATAACCACTGGCACTGAAGTGATTATAGGGCTGGTGAAAGTCTGTGCTTTGTCCAGGTGGAAGCTTCGCTATTCGTGATGCCCTATCTGCACCACATATTTGATCTATATACCCCCTGCGCGAAAAGTGCATTGCCGGTGCACAGAAGACCCACTCCCTCAAACATTAATGAGAAAAGACCGCTGTTGCGAAACCTTCATTCACACGCTATGATTGGCACGTCCCTTTATGGCATCAGCACCTAGACCGTGACCCCAGCGAGCAAACTTCATCTGGCTGACGTCGCACGCATTCGATCCTGTGTCCAACTGCGGAGGACGTCTCCGCTCCGAAGAACTTTTGCACCTTGAGAAAACAATTTACGCTGGCTTCATTGAACTGAGTCAAGGCGCCCAGCATCAATAGCTGCGGAAGTGTCGTACAGCGCTGCCGATGGCAACGCTATGCGACCCTTCCGCAGCTATTGACGCGGAGCGCCTTGGATGAGTTAACACAGTCAGTGCGGAAATGGCGCTGACAAATTCATCCGACGTCTAATATCGTCTGTGATCTTGACTATTAACTCATTCAGCCCGACGGCCGTATTTCCCAAATTTCGGCGGCGTCATCTAATGACTATGCACCAATTGCAGGAGATGGATTGACCATGATAATTCAAGGGTAGTGCTAGATTAGCTAATCTGGCACTACCCTTGAATCATCGTGGTCGACCCGTCTCATGCTGTAGTGCGTCAGGGATGAATGGGGAATATGCGTCAAAGGATTTGTTGATATGTCTGAGGTCTTTATTTTATTTTTATTTATTTCTTTCTTTAAATTTACCAACGTATGAAGTAATTAGCACACATGCCATTTTTTTGTACTTGCCGTTGCTACACCGAGAATGCAAGTTGGTCTGTGATTTTGGATCTTACGGCCGTAAGGTCCAAAATCACAGACCAGCACACACGTTTTTTTATGACAAGACAAACTAAGGCTCAGTAAACTCAGCGTTTGCTTGTCACCACCCCCACCCCACTCCCCCCCCCCTTCCCCATCCCCCCCCCCCCTCCCTACTTCCTCACAACTCTGTCTGGTGCAATGACAAACCAATCGGTAGTTCCTTGACCTTGAAACCTTGAAGGTGCCGCGTTTGATTGGAGGGAGGTCTGGTACTCACTCATGTCGTGTCCCATCTTTTTTCCCCCGGTAGCAGAGGACGTTGAAACGTCAGGTCGCTTTGGGAACTGCGTGTTAAATTTTGTCCCATATTTTGTCCGAGCGTCCATTTTACTCTTCCGGTAATCTGTCTCCTCCGCTTGAGCCGGAAGTGAGAGAGGAATGGGTCCTAGGCATGGACTGGACCTGCGAAGAGGGTATAGATCCTCATCAGCAGCCACATTAGGCATGCGGCTCATGAGGATCTATTTCTCTTGCAGATGGCCGCTGCTCTATGTACTTTTAGGACCTATATTATATGTCTTGCTGAAGGACCGTGCACTTTGCACAGAAGTAATCACACGAGATCTGAAACGAGATTTTTCTGGAGTGACGTACGCGCCCCAGACGAGCGGTGGTCAGTAGAGAAGCCAGTGGGCAAAGATTCATCGGGCCGGAGTCTGCCGCAGTTGGCCCGCGCACGACTGTGCGCGGGCCAACTGCGGCAGACATCGGCCCGTGGACATTTTGCTTACTTGGGGTGATATTCATATCGTCTGCTGTCCACCCCGCGGTCACAGGACGACCACAAGTCTTCAGGACGTACGGGACCAATCGGACAGCAGACGACATGTTAGCGATTGCGTTGAGGAAAAAGGGGCAGTATATAACATGGAAAGTCTCTGCGCACCACTTTTCGTCATTTCCCGACTGACATGATTGGGAGCACTTCCTTTACTAACAGTTTCCTCCGCTCCCGATGTGCCCATCTTGTCTATACATCAAAATTGACGATTTAAGTCAAAATTGCACCTGTTTGAACGAAAATATGTGGATTAATTTTCATCCTTTTTTTTTTTTTTTTTTTTTTTTTCGAAACACCTGCAATTCTGACTTAATTCTGTTTACAGGAAATCTTCTATTGCAGACTGCGAAAAACTAGATCAGACAAGGCATTTCTTTCGCAAATGTTCACTGCTGTCTCAAAAGAAAGTCACCATTAACAACAACAAAAATAACAACACGTCTAACTGCTCTACATAAGCCGATTCTTACCTTCAGATACATGCTCGGTCGTAGCAGTCGGACAGCTTGAAAATCCGATAGTTACTTTTTACGTTCGTCGCGGATTAAAACTAGACATTCTGACATCAAACGCCTAACTTCTGCTACAGGTATAGATATACAGTCTGCGTGTCATCCTGCGCATCTGTGCTTCAGCTTTTGCACAGCTCCGCATTGATTACAGTCTGGAGAGAGCGCGAGTGGCTAGTGAGAACTTGTCGGAATGTGTACAGTCATCTTACCACTGAATCGGTGAGGCGTGCCCGTTCGCCGTGTTTAATACCGGTATTTGCTTAGTATTTAGCATTGAAATCATATTTTAGAGTTTACTCTGTGTGTGTGTGTGTGTGTGTGTGTGTGTGTGTGTGTGTGTGTGTGTGTGTGTGTGTGTGTGTGTGCGTGTGTGTGTGTGTGTGTTATTTTAGTCTTAGTAACTGACATCAAGACAAATTTCAATGTTTTTATTGGGTTTTTTTTTTTTTACATGAAACATAATTATGGCAATAAAGTATCTTATCTCTTATCTTATCTCTACTATTGATCACAATGGTTGTCTCACTCGATTGCTGCTAATAATAATAATAATACCGGTGTTATATAGGCTTTTTTCAGTTATTGGGCGAATCGACTCAAAGCGCCGCGAACTGAAACCCAACACGCACACTCACGTGACGAACACGAATTTACTCTGAAGACAACACAGTACAAGACAGACGAAGGGTCAGCTCAGCTACATGAAGTTATAGAAATTGTTGATCGCTTGTATTTGAAATTTATAAAGTGGCCTGAAACCGGTATCAAAGTGTGCGGGTAGGAGGGGGGGGGGAGAGCCGGAGTACCCGGAGAAAGAATCCCCGACGGTCCGCCCGAATTAACGGTGACACATACCAGAGGACTGAGAAAAGTCCGACGCCGGAACCCGTTTTCGAACCTCGCACCTTTGGCATTGGTGGCAGGCGCCTTAACCACTGCGCCACGGACCGCCATCTCAGCAATCGAAGGAGACAACCCGTGTGAAGATGGATAAGTAACTCATTGACAACAAACAAGACCCGTCTTCATAAATCGTACATCCTCAACGGCGCCCTACGGATGTAGGAGTTCATAAAAATTGTATTCCTCTTGCGAAAAGCAAATGTGCACGTATTCCTAATGAAAATCCGCATATTAACCCATATCATACTGAGGCTAAAAGCTTCAAATTTGTACACAGCCATACGCAAGCTACATTATAGTACTTACAGATAAGGATATAGACCAATGGCATTAGTTTAAGGGTGGTGCCAGAATAGCTTGGCGCCTCTAGGCGCCAAGCTATTCTGGCACTACCCTTAAACTATTTTTAGTCAAACTTATTTCACAAATGGTGTGTTGTGACAGCTCTCTGGAACTCCACACTTTTTTCAACTGGAGAAAGGCTGCTCTGGCTTTACCGATTCGTGCTCTGACATCTGCATCAGTGCCGCCTTTTTTGTCTATGATGCTCCCGAGATAGGTGAAGGACTCCACTTCCTCCAACGGGGTGCCAGCAAGCAAGACTGGTTCTTCCCTGGTTGCGTTCAGCCTCATTGTCTTTGTTTTCTGTTTGTGAATGGTGAGGCCCACTTGGGACGAGATGTCAGCAAGCCTCGTGGTCTTGTCCTGCATTTGTTGATGAGTGTGGGACAGTAATGCCAAGTCGTCTGCAAAATCGAGGTCGTCAAGCTGTGTCCACACCAAAGTCCGGATTTTCAACTCCAATGTAAAAGCAGTTCTCCTATATGGAGCAGAGACATGGAGATTGACAAAAACCACAGTCAACAGAGTACAGACCTTCATGAACAGTTGCCTTAGAAGAATTTTGAAAATCCACTGGCCAGAGAAGATCAGCAACGTCAGACTCTGGGAGAGAACAGAGAAGATAACAGCAGAGAATGAAATTGGGCGAAGAAGATGGGGATGGATCGGTCACAGTCTGAGAAAGCTAGCTTCCAGTATCACTAGGCAGGCATTGTCATGGAACCCCCAGGGAAAGAGGAAAAGAGGTAGGCCGAGAAACTCCTGGCGTCGAGACCTCCAAGCAGACATCAAGAGACTGGGAACCACCTGGAGTAGAATCGAAGGAGAAGAACAGGACAGGAGTTGCTGGAGGTCTCTCGTCGACGGCCTATACCCGGGTAGGGGTGACAGGCGTAAGTAAGTAAGTAAGTAAGTTATTTCACAAACTTGTGTATTCCGAATGATAAGGGTTTAAAAAAAAATCGCCAGGGGATCCATTGGTTTCTTGTTAGTGTAGCCAAAGTTTGCTATTGGCCAAGTAATTTACATAGAAAAGGTGCTGTCGGCGGGGTCTCTATTAAAAAAAAAAATTGTTATCCCCGACTTTTGTTAATCCGACCTTGTTAGAAGCGAAGTAGACTGTCTTCGAGTTTTCAAACCATAAATTTAGTTGTGCTGGTCACAGGCCTAAGGTCCAAAATCACAGACCCGGCACGCAGACGCTCGGTATCTCACGGAGCCGGACCGTCGCGAAACTACTGATGCGAGAAATTCCAATTTCACGGTGCAGTCGTAAGCCAAACTCTCACCTCCGCGCGGGTCACACAGACGGAACGGTGTCCATCCAGCAGCATATACAACTCTCAACAAACTCACACCTTGCATTAGAACCAGAGACTCTAGGTACTAAAAGGGGGGGGGGAGGGGGGGGTGAGGGGGGGGGGCGAAAGGAGTTTGCTGCATGATTTGCAAGGGAGCGGGTTGGAATTCATGAAAGTGAACTAAAGCCGTCGGCCAGGTCTATACCAGACAGTCTTAGCCTACTGTTCTACTGTTCTTCACTGCCGGTGGACGCAGACTGTTTTTGAAATAGATACAAAGTGGTTTCAGCAAGACTCATAGATCCTCATGAGCCCCCGCAATTGCGGGGGCTCATGAGGATTTATGCCTCTTGCAGATGGCTGGTGTCAGTAAAAGGTTTTAGATGATTTCTTCCTCAGGCCAGCCCGGCGGTTTACAGTTGAGTTTTTATGCATGCGACATGAGTCCGTTCGATTCTCGCCAACACGGCGGTCGTTTGTAGGCACTCCGTCTTCACTGACTGTCAAAATAGACAGAGGGAGACAAAGCAGCCACCAGTTTGCACTCAAAATGTTTTCAACTCCAACTCCGTCTAAACTTATCGAGAAACTTTTGAGAAAGTTGACGGTGTGGATTGGGCGTTGGGCGGGGATTGAGCCGCTGTCTCAAATCCCAGTCCCAAAAGAGGACTGCCAAGCGTGTAAAATGCACAGAAACATTAACAAATGACGATCTAAGCGTGCTTTTTTTTTTTTTTTTTTTTTTTTTTTGTTGTTGTTGTTGAGATTTTCGGTATTATCTCAAGCTTTTGGGTTTTTGTTTTGCGTTGTTTTGTCCTGCCAAATGCTTAACCCATTTGAGACGTCCCGCCTCCGGATACGCGGCATACGCCGCGTATCCGGAGGCGGCACGTCTCGAATGAATTAACCCCTTTCATGCGGAGCACAACAGTAAAACTGCATGAACTGCAAGTCTACAATACACGTATTCATGGATATGAGTCTCCGCAGACGAGACATTCATGAGAATCCATGAATCTTGTGGACATTATGCCAATATTCATGTTGTCCGGCCGTGAATTTTTTGAGACATTTCTTATGTCCGCCGGTATCAAGGGGTGAACAGCTTACCTCGCACATTAACTCATTCGAGACGTGCCGCATACGGATACGCGGCATTTGGCCGCGTATCCGAATGCAACGCGTCTCGAATGTGTGAACTCATTCGAGGCGTCCCGCATAAGTAACTGCAACGCCATACGACACTTCCGCAGCTAATAACGCGGGGCGTCGTGAATAAGTTAACACCATGCAACAAGAAATCATCGTGACCAAAGACGCTACCAAAACCCAAAGGGTTAACTAGCCAGTTGACGCTGATGCTCACTTTAAATTCCTTAGGTCGTCTACCACAAGGAGCTCCTTCCTTTTGCAAGAGACATAGATCCTCATGGCTGCAGGGGCTGGTGAGGATCATGCATCTTGCTTGCCCATTTTAAGCCATTTTACCAAGCGCCGCGGGTGGTGGATACACGCTGGGAAAGGCCGATTTCTGTGTGTCTTGAATACACCGCAGTGACAATGACAAAGACGCCCAGTGTCCAACTGAAATTAATGTCATTATTTTGACAAATTGTGAATACCCCATTACATCCTGAGGGCGAGTTTGTAAATTTGCTTATCGTCCCATGAAGGCTACATTACAGATTAGGAGATAGATCAACTGTTTTAGATCAAGGGTGGGGCCAGAATAGCTTGGCGCCAGAGGCGCCACGCTATTCTGGCACCACCCTTGAACTATCAGTCAAATTCATTTTAAGCAATAGTTTATCAGGATGATAAGGGATATTACCCCTCTTGTGCATGCGGCCATCGGTACTGTAAACAACGTGTGTGAGTGTACTGTAAAAAGAGCGTGTGCGTGTACTATAAACAGCGCGTGTGAGTGTACTGTAAACAGCACGTGTGAGTGTACTGTAAACAGCGCGTGTGAGTGTACTATAAACAGCGCGTGTGAGTATACTATAAACAGCGCGTGTGAGTGTACTATAAACAGCGTGTGTGAGTGTACTGTAAAAAGAGCGTGTGAGTGTACTATAAACAGCGTGTGTGAGTGTACTGTAAACAGCGCGTGTGAGTGTACTGTAAACAGCGTGTGTGAGTGTACTGTAAACATCGCATGTGAGTGTACTATAAACAGCGTGTGTGAGTGTACTGCAAAAAGAGCGTGTGAGTGTACTATAAACAGCGTGTGTAAGTGTACTGTAAAAAGAGCGTGTGAGTGTACTATAAACAGCGCGTGTGAGTGTACTGTAAACAGCGTGTGTGAGTGTACTGTAAACAGCGCGTGTGAGTGTACTGTAAACAGCGCGTGTGAGTGTACTATAAACAGCGTGTGTTAGTGTACTGTAAAAAGAGCGTGTGAGTGTACTATAAACAGCGTGTGTGAGTGTACTGTAAACAGCGTGCCTGAGTGTACTCAGTGTAAACAACGTTATGTGAGTGTACTGTAAACAGCGTGTGTGAGTGTACTGGAAAGGTTGCCTGTGTCTACATGGACAAGAGGGGTTAATTTTGATAGAAGGGAGCATGTCGTGCCCTTTAAGAATCGCTGACTTGTGGTTGTGTTTTGTTTGTTTCAGACAAGCAGCTCACGCCAAGACCTCGTTAGCTCGTCAAGTTGTCAGGCTGAATGAGGATTCCGTCTGCCCTTGGACGGCTTAATACCAACACTCAACATCATCTGTGCGCTCCATCGGCGCACTACAAACCCAAATAAAGTTCAAGAAATGTGCAATACTTGACAGTGGAATTTTTTCACTTTGACTTGAGTATCGACTAGAGAACCAAGATTGAAAGTCATTCACCTGAACCAAACAGGAAAATTCGCTGGGGCACTGGAATAATGAGATTCAAATTGTGACAATCAGGAGCACCTCTTTGTCCATCCAGCTACTGGCATTGAAGTCAAGTATACTACAAGAGCAAAGGACAAAACGTTGTGTAATGACCGGAAGCAGCACACTGAACATTTCCGGCCCCTTACTATATGAAAAATGGTATTGTGATTTCATCAAAACACAAAGCGGTCAGGACCTGTACGAGAAGAGGAACATAGTCAGTTTGAGTGTTGATTACATGACAGACTGACGATATTAAACCCACATCACATTTTTTCAAACAGAAGGTGTCAGTGACATTTCAGCACACTACTGAGGAAGAAAAGCATATTCCTTATTGTAATTGTTTGTCTCGAGGTGGCTAGCAAGACTTCAGCAGACCTGGACGAACGGAAGCGGATCGGACGTCACGTGGCGCTGAAGACACGGCGAGGGAGGATTGGTGGCTAATTGGCGTCCAAATTTGGCGTCAGTTTGTGGTCCTCCAAATTGCTTCTCCGTGCCGTCTGGCTAACCGCGAAGACACCAGGGGGACGTCTCGTCAACATGTGTGGACCAACCTAGATAAAGGGAGAGGGGGGATGCCTGTAAGTGAGCAGAGATAGGGGAGGCTACTGACAGCGAGACGCTAGTTGAGAAAAGAGCATCGTCTCCCCTAGCGCGTGCGTGAGTAATTCGACTTCTGGGGAGACAGATTTGAGATGTAAGCAAAGCCGGGAAATTAGATTTTCTCCGCCCGATGTTTGCGCGAATCCGACAGCTTTCGCATGGAGATGTCATGAGACAGAGTTTGCTGACTAAGTCAATTGACCAGGCGCAAATATTACCATAAAAGCCCCGGATGCTTTTAAACATGCGCAAAAAAATTCGCAATTACAACGTGTTTGCGGTGAAAGTCATAATGTGTTTTTTCAACGTGATGTGAAACTAGAGATTCACAGAAATACATAAGATAAATTGCAATGTAAATAAATACAGTTTGTAAATATAATTCTCTGTGTGGGCGTGTGATCGGTGTAAGCTACTTGTCTTTGATCTACTCCAGATTTCCAAACCACAGAGACCGTCAAGGTGACATCGGCTGTTCTCAAGCCCGCAAAGTAATACGACGCTTTCCAAAATGAACGTTTGCACAAGATAAATAAGTGTTAAAATCGCGTTGGACGTAAACGTGCGTAAAACAACACACCACTACACAACACTGAACCATGGCCACGGAAGCAGTTTACGAAGTGGAAGTGGCCACAGTCAACGGAAGTGACGCCATAAACGGGAGCGAGGCTTGGAACGAGAGTTTCCACGTGAGTTTTGGAGACTACGACACAGAGTCCTTCATGACCACAACGGAGCACGTGGAAACGAAAGTGCTGATCAGTATTTACGTGCCTATCTTTCTTCTGGCGACTTTTGGGAATCTCTTTGTTCTGCTGGTGATTCTGTTAGATGCACGCATGCGCAAGAGTGCCCAGAACTTCTTCCTGGTCAACCTGGCTATTGCAGATCTACTGGGTGAGTACAGTTGTATTTTGATGATGATGATGACGATGACAATAATAATAATAATAATAGTGCATTTTAAACAATGATGATGATAATGCTAATAATATTATAATAATAATAATAATAATAATAATAATAATAATAATAATAATAATAATAATAATAATAATAATAATAATAATAATGCATTTTAAACAAGAAACAGATTCACTACCCCCGCCTCCCCCACAACCCCTTCTATTTTTGCACTTGTTCTCCTTACACACCACACACTTACTATTTCGTTTAACAACATTCCGCCCTGACACATTAAAACAATATATGGACCGACATTGATAGTTCAAGGGTGGCGCCAGAATAACTTGAACTATCATTGTCGGTCTGTCTCCTGAATGTCATTCTCATTAAACAGACTCCAGCAGGGCGCCGAAAGCACTTGACGTCCCTTCGACGGATTCTGCAACTTTCTTCTTAATACCTTTTTGTGGAATAAGAAAACAGGCATCAGGAAACACGGTCCATTCTTATACTAGAGTTGATAACCTGTATAACAATTTTTGTAGTTTTTCATCTCTGGGGCGGTCCGTGGCGCAGTGGTTAAGGCGCCTGCCACCAATGCTGGTGCGAGGTTCGATACCGGGTTCCGGCGTCGGACTTTTCTCCTCTAGTAAGTGTCACCGTTGATTCGGGCGGACCCTCGGAGGTTCTTTCTCGGGTACTCCGGCTCTTCCTCCCGCTCCACTTTGGTACCGGTTTCAGGCCACTTTATAAATTTCAAATACTAGCGATCAAATTTCCGAAACCTCAGTAGCTGAGCTGACCCTTCGCACCACGTGAATGTCCTGTGTCTGTCTTGTACTGTGTTTGTCTTCAGAGTGAATGCGTGTGTCACGTGAGCGTGCGTGTTGGGTGCAGTTCGCGGCGCTTTGAGCCGATTCGCAGAATTGGAAAAAAGCGCCTATTATTATTATTATTATTATTAATATTATTTTTTATAATTGTAACGACAAGCTCGAATCCTTTCGCCAAGCCAATCCATCACGAAGCGTAAATTTTCCATCCTCCTCTAATTTGTACATAGTCTCCGAAGAACGCCTTCGGCTACGTCTGGGAAACGTGGTACCGGTATTGTGCGATTGGGGCTTTACAGTAAAAGAAGTTCACCGACACTCCTAGTGACGCAGAGTGTGCTGCCTTCTTTTTAATTTTCGGAGGAAAATCCACGCACTGCGTATTTAATACTTCTCGCTCAATGCATAGCCAAATAACAATCACTGGGGGTGCGTCGGAGTTAGGCGTGCCAGTAAGCAGAGGTCATCGGGCCGACAGAGGCCGCAGTGGGCCCGCGCACGACAGTGCCTGGGCCCACTGCGGCCGACGTCCGCCCTAGAGTTTTTTGCTTACTGGGACTGGTCTCATTCTGCAACAACTGCAAAAATTCAGGCATCTGCGAAAGAAATACACGCTTGCCTGTTGTGTCTTGCTGGCGCGGTTGGCCAAGTCCTGAGCCCAACTTCATGAGTGAGCTCTGTCCTGCGCCAGCCACCTTGCTTAGTGGCTTGCGCAGGGCTAAGTTCACGCCTGCAACTTAGCCCACTGTGTCATAGTCTTAGGAGGGGATTTCGTTTGATGGATAAGGGACAACATGAGGATGGGTTGATTTGTCTTTGGAACACATATCTAAACAGTGCTGGATTACGTGACTTCATGTGAGGTAAGGCAGCACAGTTTAGCTCTGCGCCCCAGTAGAAGTGGACTGTGATGAATGCGGGTCAGCGTGAGGCGATCCATCGCTGTCCGGCTCCGGCACGTATTTAGCAGTTTTTGGTTTCCCTTGTTTGCACTGGTGTGTTCGTTAGAGCCTGCTTTCACGGCGGTCTTTGTTGTCTGCTCCTGCGTCGTCTTTTAACGCCAGTCCTTTTGTACATCAGTCATTGCTCCGACCCCCGCACCCCACCCCACATCCCGACCCCTGCACCCCACCCCACATCCCGACCCCCGCACCCCACATCCCGACCCCCGCCTATTCCCCTTCCGGCCCATCTATCTTCAATACATGTATTTGCGCTTTATTTGTTTTCACACATTTATTATTTTATTTAAACCATTCAGACATAGCACACACAAAAATGAGGTGGAGGGGGGGGGAGGATGGGGTGACGGGGGTAGGGTTGGGGAGGGGGGTTGGGGAGGGGGAGGGGTGAGGAGGGGGCGGGGGAGTCGAGGTTGGTGACAGAATATGATTAGCTGCCAGGCGTGTTCAGCAGTAAAGATACATTCAGTGCTCAAACAAACAAACAAACGAACGAACGAACAAGCAAACAAACCCAGCACGATACCACCCCACCCTTAACAAAACAACAACAACAAAGTAATAAGTAAGTAATAGAATAAAGATAAAGCCAAAAAATACAGAATTATAATAATAATAAAAGCAACAACGTTCAGTGTTTGTAGAAAGATGGGGGGTGGGTGGGTGGTGGTGGTGGGGGGGGGGGTGCCCTAAAGCCGAGATTCGCGATTGACGTTTCTTCGGTGACCCTGATTCGTGACTGCATTTTGTTATCCTTTGCGATCTGTGGGGGAAAAAAAAAGAGTTATACGTGAAACGCGAAGGCCAAATGAAGATCTTCGTCATCTTTAAAAACGTACTGGTTATTTCCTGAAACGCAAAAAGTCCGTATCCACTCTGACGCCATAAATTCTAACTTAGGAACATTGTTGACCACCCATCCACCCCATCCCTGCCGCCTCGTTATTTGATTCTTGACGAAACGGGGGATTAACCCATTCAGCCCTGACGCCCTGCAGCAGAAAATGGGTCGATCGTGATAATTCAAGGACAGGCCTGTCGGCGCCAAGCTAATCTGGCACTACCCTTGAATTATCATGGTCTATACCTCTCCTGCAACTGGCGCATAGTCGTGAGATGACGCCTCCAAAATTTGGGAAATACGGTGGTGGGAATGAATGAGTTAAAAGCCATGGCAACGATGAGTTTGCGTTAATCCACTGGTTTCGTCGAAATTCGTGCAATTTTCACCCACTTCTGTTTTCCGAACAACGTCTAATTTGTGTCAGCCAGCGCAGAAACTCGCTTCGGTATCATCATCTTCTATTCAGAGACTTTACAACGCAGTACGGGATGTGAGTGCTCGTACGCATTGCAGCTAAATTGTTTGCTGGCCCATGAACTTACGGACTTATCGGCTTTCGGCGTCAATTGCGAGATTTTTCATTATATTGAATTTTGACCAGCGAGTAATGTGAAAGCCAGTACTGAGTATTGAATTTACCGATTTGTGCTGGTCTGTGATTTTGGACCTCACGGCCTGAGGCCGTGAGTTCCAAAATCACAGACCAGCACATATTTATATAAATTCGATATTTTCCGCCAGTCGTCCCGTGGGCGGTCGTTCAATAGTTATATATTCCGGCCGGAAGTGCGATACAGCATTACAACTCAAGTGGAAAGCCCAGAGAAGCCAATCATAATCAAGTTTTGACACCGATCGTAAACTCTCTTGTACTCTGGAAAACCAATCGAAATCGTGCTTTCACATACACAGAGGCCGGGAGGGCGGAGGGCTGAGGGGAGCATGGGGTTAATATCACCCGCCGTGTATTCCATCGTAGATTGCAAAAACGCCTGATTAATTCTTTAACGTCTTCACAACAAACAGCAGCCAGCTGCAAGAGGTCAGTATAGACATTCATAGGTCCCAGCAGGCGGCGGGGATTACTAGAAAGCCAACATCTCTTCCTGGCACAATTTTACAACTGTCTTACTCAAGCCGGGATGTTACAGGATGGTAAATTCACGATTGTTTGAGAGAGATTATTCATTGCCAGTGGCAAACGATTACATCCTCAATACACAGATGTAGGCTAATCCTCCATGTACTCATGTTAACAACGATATATATGTATGTCTTTTGCGACGGGTTGGCAGGCGCTTGAATTGGATGGGCTACACCACCGATATCTAACCACTAGTCTGGTTGTGCTTCTTAGGTCGTTGCCCCCTCATGCCATTTCTCTCAGTGCCTAAACGGGTCGTTAAATATTCAGGCCTACGGTCAAAATTCTTAACCCCTTTACTGCCGAGGATAAGTCAACACAATCCAGTTGCATGAGACATAGATCCCCATGAGCCCCCGCAGGTGCGGGGGCTCATGAGGATCTATGCCTCATGCTGACATCATTTTGAATCCATGTTCCTTGGAAGGATCGGATCTTTGGCGTTGAGTTAACAAAAAAAAAACGGAAACACAATCTGCGTCCACAAGCAGTGAAAGGGTTAACTCTTTCGAGACGTGCCTCGAAAGAGTTAATTTTTAGCGTTGTCCTCTAAAGACTGCTTTGCAGTTGAGAGGACAGATCGGTCATGATAGTTCAAGAGTAGTGTTAGAGTAGCGGGAACGGATCGTTGAACACTACCGTCGATTTATGAGAGTCCTCACAGTTCGGTAGAAAGATCGATCAAAGTAGTTCAAGGGTGGTGTCAGAATAACTTTTACTTTGTTGTTAATCAGGAGACAAATCCGTCATGAAAGTTCAAGGGTGGTGTCAAAATAAAATGGTGCTTAGAGGTTAAACAAGCCCTTAAATTTGGGAGTTGTGAGCCGCGGACTGCTCTGTTCAGGAAACAGATGGACCAAGATAGTTCAAGGATGGTGTCAGAGTAGCTTGGCGCCTGATTGCGTCAAGCTATTCTGACACCATCCTTGAATTGTCATGGTCAATCTATACTGTAATATGAAATAATGGAGCCTAATGGAATCATCTTGAACTATCTATCTATCTATCTATCTATCTATCTATCTATCTATCTATCTATCTATCTATCTATCTATCTATCTATCTATCTATCTATCTATCTATCTATCTATCTATCTATCTATCTACCTACCTACCTACCTACCTACCTACATACCTATCTATCTATCTATCTATCTATCTATCTATCTATCTATCTATCTATCTATCTATCTATCTATCTATCTATCTATCTATCTATCTATCTATCTATCTATCTATCTACCTACCTACCTACCTACCTACCTACCTACCTATCTATCTATCTATCTGTCTATCTATATCCCGTAGTCTTGCCGACCGTTGGGGCACCACTGATGACTTGGCAACCAGCTCTCTCCATTCCTCTCTGTTCTCTGCCATTCTCAACGAATCGCCCAGCTTCAGTCCTGTCCACTCTGATATATTGTCCTCCCATCTTTTCCTCTGTCTTCCTCTTCTTCGTCCTCCTTGCACAGTGCCTTGCAGGATTGTTTTGGCAAGCCCTGCTGAACGCGTGACATGCCCATACCACTTCATCTTGAACTATCACGGTCGATCAATAAGATGTAGTGTATGAAGGCTGAACGCATCGTTAAATATTGCCCCTGTCTTGATATGAGGGTGGGAACAGGTCACGTATCATAAGTTACGTGTCATTAGTTCGACCCCTTTCCGTCTTGACTACACAATACATTTGACACGGCACCTCTCTCTTTCTCTCTCTTCAACGATTTTTTATTAAAGTTTATATTTTATTATTTTGTTTGTTTTATATTTCTTTTTTCGCCATTTAAAGATAGTACTTTGTGATTTGTGCATTATATATAAAGTATATTAACAAGGGCAAGTTCGAAAAATGGTTTCACCAAAACTTTCAACGTTGTACTCTCTCTCTCTCTCTCTCTCTCTCTCTCTCTCTCTCTCTCTCTCTCTCTCTCTCTCTCTCTCTCTCTCTCTCTCTCTCTCTCTCTCTCTCTCTCTCTCTCTCTCTCTCTCTCTCTCTCTCTCTCTCTCTCTCTCTCTCTTGTCATACGGCTCTGAGCAGATTAACAGACACATGGCTTTCAAATATGAATAATTCGCAGCTGACAGGTGTAATTTATCTTGACTTTAAAAATGCTTTCGACTTAGTGAACCATACAATATTGATTTCCAAACTTAAACATTATCTTCGAAACGACATGGCTGTTTCCTTTTTTTATGTCGTACCTCGAAAACAGAAAACAGAAAGTAATTGCTAATGGAGCCTACTCTTCTACTAAAGATGTTAAACTCGGGGTTCCGCAGGGGTCAATCTTAGGTCCTCTTTTATTTTGTATTTACAACAATGAACTGCCTCTAAGTCTCACCTGCGAATCAACACAGTGTGATATGTTCGCCGATGACACCTCAATCCACACAGCTAACAAAGACATACGTGAAGTTGAAAACGGCCTTCAAAAAAGTCTCGACGATATATCTATCTATCAAAAGTCAACTCAATGATTCTCCATCCTACTAAAACAAAATCTATGATTATTGCAACACGCCAAAAGCACCAGGTAAAACCTTTAAAGCTTAATCTATCACTCGGCGACGACATCATAGAACAGGTAGCCGAACATCGTCTATTGGGGGTCACAATTGATAATCAGCTTAGGTGGCAGATGCACATTGACAATGTCTGTAAAACGGTCTCTAGAAATGTCTTTAAGTTATCAAAATTAAAGTATTACACAGATAGTGAAACCAGAAAATTGTTCAGTAATGCACACATCATGTCACACAATTATAAATTACGCATCGACGGTGTGGGATTGTTGCAGTGATGTCCACTTAAAAAGACTAAATTCTTTACATAGGAGAATGGCAAAATTAATTCTTCCCGACCCGCACTTGACGACCGAGGAAAAACTCAGTAAAGCTGGATTCCTGCCCCTTCAAAATCATTTAAATATAACAAAGGGGTACTGATGTTTAAAGTGTGGAACCATAGCGCTCCAGAATATCTAACAGAGTTGTTTAAAAAATCAGATTTCTGCTATTGTTCCAAAACCCCGAATAGATATATTTAAATCTACTTTGTCATTTGCGGGTTCCACACTGTGGAACTCACTCCCACATCACGTTAAAGCCACTCCGACATTATCTCGTTTCAAGGCAAGTCTTTATAGGTATCTGACATTACTCAAATAATACATATCTAGTTATTCGTAGACACACAAATGTACTTGTATATTCTAACAATCATGTGTATGTGTATGTGTGTGTGTGTGTGCGTGTGTGTGTGTGTGTGTGTGTATGTGTGTGTGTGTGTGTGTGTGTGTGTGTGTGTGTGTGTGTGTGTGTGTGTGTGTGTGTGTGTGTGCGTGGACGCGTGAGTGCGTTTGTGCGCGGCGTATGCGCGTGTTTGTGTTTAGTGGACTATATTTTGTATCACTGTGCTTTGATGTCCCTGTTTTATGTATATTTTGTACTTAGTTAGTCGTAGTTGTAGCAACGGCAGGTACGAAAAATGACATAGTCACTGACTGTGTTAATATCTTCACCGTTGTAAAGTAAAGATTCATTGATTCTCTCATTGATATTGATTCTTTCTCTCTCTCTCTCTCTCTCTCTCTCTCTCTCTCTCTCTCTCTCTCTCTCTCTCTCTCTCTCTCTCTCTCTCTCTCTCTCTCTCTCTCTCTCTCTCTCTCTCTCTCTCTCTCTCTCTCTCTCTCTCTCTCTCTCTCTCTCATGTCATTGGGACCTCTCACAGGAGCAGCAGAAACAAAACCTAAAAACAAGTTATGTTGTTGTAAATGAACTAGATTTCGTTGTGGCCTCTGGCAAAGTGCGTTGAAAACAAAATCTTGCTGTGTATAGATGTAAATTATTTATGCTATTCTGTTCACTATATTTGATTGTGAACAGACGCTAAATGTATTACACACATATTCACAAACCATACAGGTGAGGCTATCGCTTTTAGAACTATACACATACCAAGGGGAATTACTCAGCGCTGGACAAACAGTTAGATCCCTTGCCCCCGCCTATCATGCACCCAATCGCCAGCCCACAGTAAAATACGCAGGTATAGAACAAGACGATCATATATACTTAGTATATACACCCCTCACCCCTGAGTAATTCCCCTTGGTATGTGTATATTACACACTTAAGCACACGACGAGAACGTGTTTGCGGAGTGGATTCACGCCTATAGGTGTCAGCACAAATCTGCCCCCATTTTTTGTGTGAAAGTGATATTTTCATTGTAGTACAGTGAAATCTCGGATTTTTTTATTTTTAAAATTTTATTATTATTATTATTATTATTATTATTATTATTATTATTATTATTATTATTATTATTATTATTATTATTATTATTATTATTACGAAATGGACTGTCTGTTTTTTGCTTTCCTAGGACCGACACTGTCTTCAATTCATCAATCCCGTCACTTTTCTTTTGTCTTTGTTTTCGGTCAGTGATGCCTTCTCGACCTGCAGGTTGAATGTGATTTGCTGGATAGTAATCTATCGATAAACCCATTCAGCCCCGGCGTACTACAGCAGGAGATGGATCGAACATGGTAATTCAAGGGTAGTGCCAGATGAGCTTGGCGCCTTCAGGCGCCAAGCTCATCTGGCACTACCCTTGAAATATCATGCTCGATTCATTCTCCTGCAGCCGGCACATAGTCGTTAGTTGACGCCTCCAACATTTGGGAAAAGGTGGCCTCGAGATTGAGTAGGTTAAATGATATTCGTCAACACATACCACACCCTCTTTCAGCCTACGACCGCCGCCAGTGATCAGTCGCTGCCAATCAGTTCAGCCAAGCGTGTTTTATCTCTCACTGTCGTGCCATTGTCCGGAGGACCTTACCGCCCCATTGCATTCTGACAAAAAGCCCGGATTGTAAAACAGTTTCTAACAAGCAGCACAGATCTTCATGAGTCCTCAGCAACCGCGGTGGCTCATACAGATCCGTACCTCTTGCGAATACACCCATGTTTTCTTGGGGTCTTCAGTTAGTTATATGTGAAGTCATGTACATACACCGAGTGCCGTCGTGACCTCTGTAAGAAGTGTTGTTATACATGTATAGAATCTTGCTATATCCAATCTTGTAATAAACGAAGGAGACTGTAAATATATATATGTATATATCTAACTCTGTTGAAATTTCTTCTATAGATGTTAATGGTTTCTTGCAAGAGGCATGGATCTTCATGAGCCCCCGCTGAGCGGGGGCTCATGAAGATCCATGCCTCTTGCAGACTGGTGGTGTTCTCTGTAAACTATGCCTGCAGGGACAAGAGTGGTTCCATGAGAGAAGGAGAGAACTTTGGAAAGACCTACATCCTCCGCGGTTCATCAGTGTAGCGCCTTACCCCCCCCCCCTCTCCCCCCTCTCCCCCCCCCCCCCCTGATTAGCCCCGCTCATAAAAGAGCAGGTTGTCTTTTGGTTTGACCAGGCGCCAGAAGTTACTGTCAGTATTCACTAGTAGCCGCAGTGATTTTGCGTTAGCGTGAGTTGGCGTACTTTTCTAGCGACGTAGACCGCACTACGTTTACCGCGTGCAGTCCTCCACGCATATTCAATAATTAATCGTCAGGTTGCCGATACCTAATGATCTTGCATTCCTCAGTATTGCGTTCCGTTTTTCTTAGAATGTCCCACGACAATTCTGTTTTACGAATACTGCACCACGTTTTTTACGCATCTTGCTTTACATTTATGTCTATTGCTTCACATTTATGTCTATTGCTATTGCTTTACATTTATGTCTATTGCTTTACATTTATGTCTATTGCTATTGTTTTACATGTATGTCTATTGCTTTACATTTATGTCAAATATGGAGCGAACTCACATCAACATAGGCTTTGCGTCATAACAGTGTTCTGTAATGACGTCATTTACAGCAGTGGAAAGTAGCACACTTCCGGGACTAATCGTGGTACTTTCATCACGTGTTCTCATCGGAGAATTTCTACAAGCACATACATCGTAGCTGATTGGAACGTACATCCCGCAGCACAGACTGTTGAGAGTCCCGGCAGCATTTTGTCAGGATCATTTGATGGCGTTGGCATCGGCTAATGAGGCCAGGCTCCCAACGACCCCAGGCGGCTGCTGTAAAAATCCACGGTAGAGAACGGACTTCGCTAACTACCCCAACTGTTTTGGCCATGCTCATCGAGCCTAAACGCACAATAAACTCCTCAGACTAAGAACATAAATATAAATGTGTGACAGCAAGAGGCATAGATTCGCTTGAGCCCCCGCAGTATCGGGGGCTTGTGAGACCCTATACCTCTTGCAGCCAAGGCCATGGCGATCCGCTGAAGAAACCGACTTTGCTGACCACACAACTGTTTTCGACATTCTCACAGACACATGCACAGATCGAGTACATTTCTGAGCTTAAGAAGATAATTTTAAAATGGAGTCAGGTAAAGATATAAATTATCATGAGACCCCGCAATTGCGGGGGCTCATGATAATATGTCGCTTTCCATAAAAAATTGTCCGTGGAGATTATGGGATGCGGAAAAAGTAGATTAATGAATATTCCAGGACAGGAGAACGCGGCTTATTTCATTTGCTTACAAATGACGCTTTTACCTTCTTTTTTTTTTTTGACCCGCAATATTGGTGTGGGTGAGTGCGTAAGTGATTTAGAGTGTGTGTGTGTGTGTGTGTGTGTGTGTGTGTGTGTGTGTGTGTGTGTGAGTGTGTGTGGGTGCGTGCGTGCGTGCGTGTGCGCGCGTGCCTGGTTGTGTGCGTGTGTGTGTAAGTGTGTGTGTGTGTGTGTGTGTGTGTGTGTGTGTGTGTGAGTGTGTGTGTGTGTGTGTGTGTGTGTGTGTGTGTGTGTGTGTGTGTGTGTGTGTGCTTGTGTCCGTGCGTGCGTGCGTGCGTGTTCATATGGGCGCATATACCCTAATTTTACATGCCAAAAGCTCGCGAGTGTAAAATCGTTTTTTTTCAACTTCGTTTCTACTCTTTGATATTTTTTGTACTTCTCTCAATATCGAGCTATGTCATTTTATTTTGGGCATGACTTGAGTAAGAATAAGTTTGAATCATTATCGGCACTTATACCGCAGTGTCCATTCAGTCGCACTGCAGAGTGCGAATAAATCCACTCATTAAGTTTTGATAACGATTGCCGAGTGCTTCAAGGCGTCGATAAAGAATGTGTACTAGATGAGGGGGGGAGATGGATCACCCAGGACATTTCAAGGGCTGTCAGAATGACTGTTTACTAGATGAGGGGGGAGATGGATCACCCAGGACATTTCAAGGGCTGTCAGAATGACTGTGTACTAGATGAGGGGGGAGATGGATCACCCAGGACATTTCAAGGGCTGTCAGAATGACTGTGTACTAGATGAGGGGGGAGATGGATCACCCAGGACATTTCAAGGGCTGTCATAATGACTGTGTACTAGATGAGGGGGAGATGGATCACCCATGACATTTCAAGGGTTGTTAGAATGTGTACTAGATGAGGGGAGAGATGGATCACCCAGGACATTTCAAGGGTTGTCAGAATGTGTACTAGATGAGGGGGGAGATGGATCACCCAGGACATTTCAAGGGTTGTCAGAATGTGTAATAGATGAGGGGAGAGATGGATCACCCAGGACATTTCAAGGGCTGTCAAAATGACTGTGTACTAGATGAGGGGGGAGATGGATCACCCATGACATTTCAAGGGCTGTCAGAATGTGTACTAGATGAGGGGGGAGATGGATCACCCAGGACATTTCAAGGGCTGTCAGAATGACTGTGTACTAGATGAGGGGGGAGATGGATCACCCAGGACATTTCAAGGGCTGTCAGAATGACTGTGTACTAGATGAGGGGGGAGATGGATCACCCAGGACATTTCAAGGGCTGTCAGAATGACTGTGTACTAGATGAGGGGGGAGATGGATCACCCAGGACATTTCAAGGGCTGTCAGAATGACTGTGTACTAGATGAGGGGGGGAGATGGATCACCCAGGACATTTCAAGGGCTGTCATAATGACTGTGTACTAGATGAGGGGGAGATGGATCACCCATGACATTTCAAGGGTTGTTAGAATGTGTACTAGATGAGGGGAGAGATGGATCACCCAGGACATTTCAAGGGTTGTCAGAATGTGTACTAGATGAGGGGGGAGATGGATCACCCAGGACATTTCAAGGGTTGTCAGAATGTGTACTAGATGAGGGGAGAGATGGATCACCCAGGACATTTCAAGGGCTGTCAAAATGACTGTGTACTAGATGAGGGGGGAGATGGATCACCCATGACATTTCAAGGGCTGTCAGAATGTGTACTAGATGAGGGGAGAGATGGATCACCAGGACATTTCAAGGGCTTTCAGATTTGCATGACGCCTTTTCAGACTCCAAACTAATATGTCACTACTTGAACTACCATTACTGATCTATTTCCAGCTGTATAATTTTGGTTCTAATTTTTGCTTTAGGTTGCATGAGTGACCTTGGTTCCTACCTGGGGCCATTCGCATGTGTGAGCTTGGTCCTGCGCCAGCCACTAAGCAAGGTGCTCCGCTATAGCGGAGCACCTTGCTTAGTGGCTGGCGCAGGATTAAGCCCTTCTCGTGCAGCTGAACCCTGCGCTGGCCACTAAGCGAAATGCTTTACTGAAGAGAAGGGGTGAGTTGCGGGGGGGGGGGGGGGGGGGGGGGGAGCAGAGGGCAATTGAAAGATATTTCACTTTGCTATATTTATTTATTTATTTGTGAAATCGCGAAACAAAATTCCACTTTCGTGGGCAATAAAGTATACGTATTTCTAGTTGTACGTATTCGTCGTAAAAATCTTCGCGGCTTTTGAACATGATGTTTATGTTTCAGCTTTTTGCTCGTCTGATTTACCGCATTCTCTTGTCTCTTGTTACAGTGCATATTTTATTGTCTGAAAAATTAGAAGTTAGATCGCAGCTTTGATTTGGTGAAAAACAATTAAGATAAATCAAGGTATGGTAAAGATATGGTAACTGTGAAAACTCAATTCGTGAATCATCTTTCACTGAACACCTGTTCATCTCCGTCCTCCTGCTGCGGGCCATTTGTCGGTCTGTGATTTTTATACCTTCGGCAATAAGCGTGAGTTCACGTGCTTTTCTTGTTTGTCTGTCGATAAGCATCAATCTTCACAACTCTGCCTCCGCAGCCGTGAGGACGGAGTCTTCTGAAGACCTATCCAGCATGTAGACGTGGAAGGCGTTCTCTTGTCGAAGAAATGAACACCTTGTAGCGATAGCCTTCATCTTGTTTGATGACACGCTGCTCTGGTCATAAAAGATGATGAGCTGGCAATAAATGCAGTTAAACTCTTCACTGCCAGTGGACTCGGACGTGTTTCTGAAATCTTTGCTATCTGAAACGCCAGAGCCCCATTTTTCTAACGGCTCTGAGTACAGAGTGGTGTCAGCAAAAAGCATATATGTCTAGAAGAGACATAGATAACTGCGGAGGGGGGGGGGGGCCGAGGGGAGGAGGGGGGGAGGGGGGGAGGGGGGGGGGGGAGGGGTTCGTGAGGATCTATGTCTCTTGTGGCAAAATCGACTTCATTTTGTACGTTCGTTGTAAAAGTGGTGTAACGACCTACATTTTTTTTTTTTTATGGCGGCCTGAAGCACTCATCATCTGAATTTGCAATTAATTACCTTGAGATGTGGAACTCTAGACCTATGAAAAAGTTTAGTGTGTGGCCGTGAAGATTAACTCATTCAGCCCGACGGCCGTATTTCCCAAATTGTGGAGGCGTCATCTAACGACTATGCACCAGTTGCAGGAGACGGAGCGTCCATGATAATTTAAGGGTAGTGCCAGATTAGCTTGGCGCCGACAGGCGCCAAGCTAATCTGGCACTACCCTTGAATTATCATGATCGATCCATCTCCTGCTGTAGTGCGTCAGGGCTGAATGGGTTAATAGCTTCGTGAAAATTTCGTCAGGTTTTTTTTTTCAAACTCGAAGTGCCTTGACAAGGTTTTTAAAAGTACTTTATCCTCTTCAGCGCCGAGAAAAATTCACCACTCAACTGCAAACCGTGCCAAGGTCTAGATCCTCATCAGCTCCCGCAAAGTGGTTCAGCAAGAGGCACAGATCCTCCTGAGCCCCCGCTGTAGCGGGGGCCCATGCCGAGGATCTATGCCTTTTGCTGAAACTACTATGTATCCATTTGATGGCTGAGGATGTTGGACGCTGAATTTACCATGATTTCCAGCATGACACAGCATGCAGGCACTGACAGCGCGGATGGGCTTCGCCGTGATCTCTGCACCATACAAATAAAAAGTTGAAATTACCATTTGAGCCACGTTTCCCGGAAACCTTTAGCAGCCGACTGAACATTTCCCGCTAAATTGTGTTTCTTCAGCTTGCCAGCCGGCTTCTCTCATTTCACTGGACATGATGCATCGCCTCTTCTTCCGTCAATCTTTTCCCACCGGAAACAGACCTAGATTTTCATGAGGTCCTGCAGCCGCAGGGGTCCTGAGAATTCATGCATTTTTGACGAAAGTAGGCCGCATTTTCACCCTCATTTTGAGGCGCTCAGCGGCGGTTATCCCCGGTCCACGACTGTATTCTGTCGGAGATCTTTGTTGTCCTTCTTGCGGGGATGAAAAGCCGACTTTTCGTTATTGCTTGAGTGAAATCAAAGAGACCTTTCGGACGGCAGAGCAGAAGTAATATTAAAGGTTTAACCTTGTCTCTACCGTGGGCGTCAACCTTTGGCATTCCCTCAATCCGCGATTAAACTTTTGGCTGTCGGTAGCGGGTTTTTTTTTTTTTTTTGTCGCGATTATTTCTGTAGGATGTCAGGGTGTTGCTATTCCTGTAGGATGTCAGGGTGTTGTTATTCCTGTAGGAATCATCGCGGCAAAAAAGACAGCTACCGACAGGCAGAAGGTTAGAATTGAGGCCGGTCTCTCCCAGCAAAAGGCACAGATTCTCGTGAGCTACTGAGGATGCATCTGTAAGGTCTTATCAGCATCTGTGGCTCTTGTTGGTGCACTGGGGTGGCTAAGCAACAGATCAAAGTAACTGGCTCGTCTAGGGACCATTGCTAGTCTTTGAGCGACCATTTCCAGTCTCCCAGGAGCCGTTTCTACTCATCGAGGCGCCTGCACGGTCGCCACACAGTTCACAACAAGTCATCGGGCAGACATCAGAGTTCCCGGCCCACGCACGACAGACGTACACAGGCCGACCGCGGTCAGCTTCGTCCCCAGGGTCTTTTTGCGTACTGGCCAGCAATCATCCGGTTAAGCCCCTTGCGGCCCGCTAGGCGTCGCTAGGAGTCGAGAATAGTGTGATTGCGTCACTGACCCCACACACAGCGTCAGCAGGTCTGCAGTAAGTTCCCTCTGTTTGCAAAAGACATAGACGTAAATGCGCCTGACGATCTACTGTGGATCTGATGTTCCAAGATTCAGCATGTGTACGCAATCCAGACCAAAAAGGTGACTACCAAGCGTGTAAAATGCAAAGAAGTACCCAACGGAGAAAGAAACACGCTTAGAAAGGACGAGTACAACACAATTTATTAATATTTCGGGTAAATACCCTTTGTCAAAATAGACAAACAAACAGAGAGATTAGCCGCTACTTATCTTCATTCGCAGAAGGAATGTGGTAACTAAAGACATTCCTTCTGCGAATGAAGATAAGTAGCGGCTAATCTCTCTCTGTTAGTTTGTCTATTTTGACAAAGGGTATTTACCCGAAATATTGATAAATTGCGTTGTAACCGTCTTTTCTAAGCGTGTTTCTTTCTCCGTTGGTCTGTCTATATGCGAAGAAATTAATGGAAGTTCAGACGTCCGCTTTAAATCGCACAAAAGCAGACATTAACTCATTCAGGCATTTCCCAAAGTTTGGAGGCGTCATCTAATGACTATGCACCAGATACAGGAGATGGGTCGACCATGATAATTTCAAGGGTAGTGCCAGATTAGCTTGGCGCCAGGCGCCAAGCTAATCTGGCACTACCCTTGAAATTATCATGGTCGACCCATCTCCTGCTGTAGTGCGTTCAGGGCGGCTGAATGGGTTAAAATCTTACCTCTTCACTGCCGAAAAAAACGTGAACACGATCCAACTGCACGAGACATAGATCCTCATGAGCCCCCGCCACTGCGGGGGCTCATGAGGATCTATGCCTCTTGCTGAGGCCAATTTGTATCGACGTATTCTTGGACGGACGTGGCTTTTGGTCGTTGAATGAGCAATGATTTCGGTAAGAAAAATGTACAGTGGCAGGGAAGGGGTTAAGATGTGACTACAGAAACGCCTGCAGCCAGCGTCACCCATCTGCAAGAGCCACAGAACATAATTGTGCACTGCAGGCCAACAAGTTAAGCCTTTATACGCGTGTTATGTGTGCAGGTGCGGAGGTGGGCGTGAATGTGTAAGTGCCGCTCAGTTCAGTTCATAAAAGATGTTTATGCGTGGGATGTGTAAGAGTTATGTGTACAGATTTTGTAGTGTACACTTATGTCCATTTGGAATTTGTAGCTGTGTAAGTGCAGGGAGAAAAATGTTCATAATCATGTTATAATGTTTTCGTGTCTGGTTTGTACTGTTAGAAATGTACCACACACCAATTCCTCTTTTCGGGATAATAAAGTACGTTTATTCTTATTCATATTCCGCTTTAGCTGACCCGATGTGTTCATCATTATTAGTTGTTATCTAAAGTTGACGTAAAGAATGTGAGGTTGTGGGACGTACTGTGCAGTCAAGTCTAGACAAAAATGTTACCATACTGTGTACTGGTTTTTTTTTTTTTTTTATTGTTTATGGGTCTAGCATCAAGTGCGTGGGTGAGCTTAGGCCATTAAAATTTAGCAACGACGCCCTACAGCAGAAGATAAATCGACGATGATAATTCAAGGGCAGTGCCAGATTAGCTTGGCGCCATCAGGCGCCAAGCTAATCTTGGCACTACCCTTGAATTATCATCGTCGATACATCTCCTGCAACTGGCACGTACTCGTTACGTGACACATCCAATATCTGCGCCCGTGGGGTAAAGTGCGTTAAATCCTGCGCAAGCCACTAAGCTAGGTACTCCGCTCTGTGCGTATGACCTTGCGCTAAACAGTTTGCGAAGGATTAAGGTCACTCATGCAACATGCCCTGCTGTAAGCAAATTTTAAATTCTGCGTAAGCAACTACGCAAGATGCTCCGCCATGGTTTGCGCAGGATTAAGGTCACTCATGCAACTGAGCCAGGTCCTGAGAAACCCTCTGTATTGTCATCCTTGACCCCATTCTGCGTAAGCAACTACGCAAGATGCTCCGCTATGGCTTGCGCAGGATTACGGCCACTCATGCAACTGAGCCAGGTCCCTAGAATCTCTCTGTATTGCCATCCCCCGCCCCATCATACTTCTTATCTGGAGAGACATTCGGCGAAACGAAGCAAGCAACAGGTTATCAGGCATTTGATCCTAATTATATATTATCTCTTCGCCTATCGGCAAATACTCATTATGGAGGGGTAGGTGTATTAATTTCCAAGACATTTACTGCCGAAGACATTTCACAGACATTTTTCTACAATCGTGTGATCTACAGCATCATTTCCTTAACATGTTTTAGTACTTTTCACTATCAGCATAGTTAAGTAACGCTACTTCAAAGCGTCAGATAATTTAATGGCTTCGTTGCACAAATTGAATGGGCGGTACTTCTTCACACTTAGATACAAGAGGTCATACACATACAGCCAATTCCTATTATCTGCAAGAGACACAGATTCTCATGAGCCACTGCAGTTGCAGGGGCTCATGAGAATCTATGCCTCTATGTTGCCCAAAGTCGGCCCCAGCTGTTCCTTCAAGCGAGAGCGTTCTGCGTAGTAGAAGACTTGTAACAAGCATTTGTGCGTCAGAGCACCGTTTGAATTTTGTCGGAGGTTTTTTTGTGTGTTATCTTCCGTCACAGTATAACAATTTCGCGTCTCATCACACAGGGAAACGGTTCGACCAGATCAGTCGGCACTGCCTATCAGCTACAATTAAAGATTGTGAAACGTTTGCTTGAATTAACTCATTCAGCCCGACGGCCGTATTTCCCACATTTTGGAGGCGTCATCTAGTGACTATGCACCAGTTTGCAGGAGATGTGCTCGACCATGATAATTCAAGGGCAGTGCCAGATTAGCTTGGCGCCGACAGGCGCCAAGCTAATCTGGCACTACCCTTGAATTATCATGGTCGATCCATCTCCTGCTGTAGTGCGTCAGGGCTGAATGCGTTAAGCTAGTGAAGAGATTAAGTGAAGAGACTACAGAGATTAATGACTCTTCAGAAGCTACGCAGTGCGCCAATACCAACCTCTTGATTTCCACTGACGCGGATACAGCTCGGTGGAAAAAAACGCGTTGTCACGTAGTTAGGTAGTGACCTTGTCACGTAATTAGGTAATGACGTCTCGTAATTATGCAGTGACGTCACCCGTCTTTTCCGCCGAACGGTATCGTCAGTAGCAGACAAGGGGTTAACACGCACTGAACCCTGAGTTTGAGTTTACCAACTTTGCCGGAAGTTCTCGAAAGGAGCTCTGGGAAGATTTCGGATGGGTGGACTGGAACCCGTACGTGCTTTTCCGAACGCAGAGATCCCATCTTGACCGAACTAAACTGAAATGGAAGTTGTGTGCTGATGACAGACGTTTCGTGATAGTTTAAGGGTAGTGCTGGAATAACTTGACACCTCACGATAGTTCATGGGTAAGGCGCCTTTAGGTCAGTTTCTGTCGTATGCTCAGTAAACAATGGTCCTCGGGCCCACGACAGTCGCAGTAGGCCCGCGCACGGCTGCTTAAATTTCTAGTTATCAAATCTTACTTTTTAATTATTTATACAAGTTTTGCCTCGAGTTATAGAATACTCACAAACCAGATAGGTGAGGCTAGTTTGTGCATAAAAATATGTGTTTCTCCTGCCTACTTCCTAAGTTCCAGAAAAAGACATGGGTTATAGGCTAGACCTGATGCATCCTTTTAAGGGATGTAGATAATCGTCCTGCGTATTTTTCTGTGGGCTGGCGATTGGGTGCCTGATAGGAGGGGGCAAGGGATCTAACTGTTTGTCTGTCTAGCGCTGAGTAATTCCCCTTGGTATGTGACCAAAATCTTGTACAAGTGCCGGATTACCTAGCCCCCGAGTGGCTTGTATCGATGTAAGTTTGCCGGTAAGACTGAATGGCATGTTCTGTGGATGTGGGTCAGAGTAAGGCAATTCGCCAGGGCTTTGTTTGTCGTTTGTGTGATCTCCCACGCGCCGCTAGACACTGATGTGATTGGGGACCGGCGCCCGGCGTTGCTTCACAGTACTGATGTGATGGGTAGAGGACCCAGGGGGAATGGCCGCCCGCATCTATCGTTGGCGGATGCAGCCATAACAATAGCTTTGTATGCACTGTGAGTGAAGTCCCGGTGACTGCCTAGCGTGTAAAATGCAAAGTACAACACAACGAAGATAGAACACGCTTAGAAAAGACAGTTACAACACAATTTATGTTGTAACTGTTTTTAAGCGTGTTTCTTTCTTCGTTGGGATGTTTTCTACTACGAATGAAGTTTTGCTGTGAGTTGGCTTTACTCCAGTGCCCTGGGACAGAGCTTTCAACTGAAGCTGAGCACTAAAACTGACAACAGAAATTACTAGAGTTCACATCACGTCATGGCTGTTACTAAATTCTACTACGTACGTAAGCACCTGCTGTGACTATCTGTCGGTAACTGCCAACTATATCAGGACCGTCTGGTCCTCTGTCTGTCTGTGTCTCATTAGCTGCGCGAGATGTGATGTTTGTCGGATCGCAGCCGGCAACAGTGACCCGCATTCCCATAACTCGTCCTCTCATCGAAATCTCCTTGTCAGCTCCGTAATTGTCTCTTTTGTTAGCACACGTCGCATGCTATTTTTGGTGCAAATGCCCAAGTAAGCAAAAGGTCCTCTGGCCGATGCCGGCCGCAGTTGGCCCGCGCACAGCTGTGCGCGGGCCAACTGCGGCCGGCATCGGCCAGAGGACCTTTTGCGCGCTGGTTCCCAAAACTCCTGTTTAGCTGCCCAAGTGTCTGTCTTGTTAGCTCAGATCGTGTCTTATTTTGGGGACAGACAAGCTTACGCGGGCACCTGAGAATCTACGCTTCTCGGACACGGTTGGGATCCGTATTGTTGGGATGCACGCTTCCATTATTGAGCTTCATCCACTGCAAGAGGCATAGATCCTCATGAGCCCCCGCAATTTGCGGGGGCTCATGAGGATTTATGCCTCTTGCTCGTCATATTTCATTTTACAGATGCGCTTACGCTGAAAATCTGTGCTTCTGTCGGATGGATGACGTGCATTGTTGTTGGCTTACAGGCCGGATGTGGGCGAGTGTCTGGCCTAATTTTTCTAAATCAAGTTAACGCAGCCATCTGTGTGGGGGCGCGTGAGCCTCTATGCCCACTGGAGGTTGTTGCCATTCATTTGTGGGACATTTTCGTGATGTAGGCCACCTGGTACCCTAATTTTTCTAATCCGTTTAACGCTGTCGTCTGTACGGCGTTTCATTAGGCTCTGCGGCTCAGTCATTTTGTCTGTCTCATTTTCTGCCGGCTATGTTCTTAGACGAAGACATGCGCCTCTGAGTGGACCCATTTATATCTGTGACGTTCTGCCAGCAGAGAGAGTCATCCGACTTTCAGTACATGACTGGAATTAGTCTGCAGCTGTGTCAGTCAGGACTAAAATCACTGTGGCACTGTAACCCACTTCCGCTGAAAGCTTTATATAGATTTCACAAGAGAGGGAGGTTTTCATGGCCGGAATGAAGCTCACCAGATCACGCAGGTTCCGAGACGCGTCTGTTCTTAACAGTACTATCCCAGTCCGCCAAAGGCTATCGGACCGAAGTTGGCTGCAGAGGGCCCGCGCACGACTGTGGATTACACTAACACGACTGTACGCGCCGGGCCCTCTGCAGCCGACTTAGGCCGCCCGATAGCCTTTTGCCGACTGGAATAGTACATGTACTGTCAAGAAGAGACCGATACTTCGCGTCTGTCTGCAAGAACTTGCCGCCTGTGCACCAACTAACTTGTGTAGTGGTCTATCATTCTGAATCTAACGACTCTGGACCCGTGGTTCCCGAAGTGCAGGACAGCTCGGGCACAATTACGGTCGCTTTAAAAAAACACAGACTTGACTGGTATTCTCTGGTGATTTGTCGAGACTGCGTCATCAGTGTGTGTCCCTCGAAATGGGTGATCACGTGTATGCAGAGTATGTTTGATTATAGTGATCGCCTTTGCTGAATGGACTCAAACAGTTCTATGAATAATATAAAATTTGCGAGACGAGGGCTCATCGGTATTACTCTGACGCAGATAACGTCGTGAATTTGGACCCTACAGACTGCGCTCTACAAATAAATATCATCACAACCGACTCAGTTTCCATCTGCACAGACGCTTCCGTCCACCTCGTGCCATCTCCCCTGTGTCCTTGTGGAGAAGCAGAGCAAACCACGGAGCACATCCTCCGGCCAGAACTGTGGGAACCTCCAGCAGCTGAGGAAGGAGATGTGGCCGAAGCCCGCCACTCTACAAGAGAAACTGTACGGGCCTGTGCAGGCGCTACAGAAGCCCACCGATTTCATTTTGAGAGCCAAAAGTGTGACGGCGTTCGAGAAGAAGAAGAAGAATATCATCATCATCAGTATTACCATTGCCATCATCATCATATTTCCCGTGCCTCGTAGTTCGTAAAACCGTCCACAACATACCGGTAAAACAAAGGTCCTAGGCCCGACGTCCACAACATACCGGTAAAACAAAGGTCCTAGGCCCGACGTCCACAACATACCGGTAAAACAAAGGTCCTAGGCCCGACGTCGGTCGCAGTGGGGCCGCGCACAAAGTGCGCGGGCCCACTGTGTCCGACGTCGGCACGAGGACCTTTTTTTATTGGAACAATCTGAACAGAAAGAGAGTCTGATCTCAGCATCCAGTCGGGACGCTAGGGTACTTGGCTGTCAGTGGCGATGTTCCGAAGTGTCCCGCACAACTAGACTCAAGTGACGTCTCTCTCAGATGAAGTAGAGGACACGTTGGTTTCTGCGGTCCTGACGCAGTATGCTGATATGTGATTTTGGATCTTATAGCTCTGAAGCGGTAAAGTTTAAAGTCACGGACCAGCACACTAGGCCGTAAAGTCCTAAACATTGCAGATCGGCAAAAAATTACTTTCTGAGCGATTCTTTCTGGATAGAGATAGCAGGGTGTAAGCACCAGTTTTATTCGTAGCCTCAATTTTTGTTTGCTGTTCAGTATATATTGACGAGTAAAATAAATGCGACATAATCGGGATCATCGGAAACACTGAAGTGTTTCCGAATATCTAGATGATGTCGCATTTCTTTTGCTGGTCAATATATTATGTACTGATATTCTTTTCTTTATTAATTATTTAGTTTGTTTGTCCCTTCGTTTTAGAGTGTGTCCTTTTTTTTTCTTCGGTCATTTTTTTTGTTTATTTGTTTGTTTGTTTATCTGGTTGGTTGGTTGGTTGGTTGGTTGGTTGGTTGGTTGGTTGGTTGGTTGGCTGGCTGGCTGGTTGGTTGGTTGGTTGTCTGTTTGTTTAGGTTCCCCCCCCCCCCCACTTAAATTCAGTACTGAAAATCTGCTATGGACACCATGCTATTTTTTAATTATTATTGTCTTCCACTCAACTATGTAGCACCCCATTACATCATCTATTACGTCACTCTTTGTTTACATTGTGATGCAAGTTTTACATCTGATCGCATGGCAATACTGGATATAGAAGCTAACGTTCTACCAATTATGCGTTGATTTGTTTTTCCCAATCATGTCAACTATCCGGTTTTATATGTGTAAAACGTTCACTATATCCGGTTTTCCGACAGCTTGTAACACCACACTTTTATAGCATGACCGCTTTATTAACTCATTCAGTCCCGACACACCACAGCAAGATAGGGCTCGACCAGGATAGTTCAAGGGTGATGCCAGAATAGCTTGGCGCCTATAGGCGCCAAGCTATTCTGGCACCACCCTTGAACTATCATGGTCTATCTGTCTCCTGACTTGTAATGCAGTCCTTTGAGGACAACTCCAAAATGTGGGGATTTCTTATCCGGGACACAATAAGTGAAAACAAGTGACCAACATAGGGATGGTTCTATTCTGCTCTGGAAATAAAAAGAGCCATAAAGCGCGGAATGTGACACATGTTGTCAGTAATGTTTCGCATGCCTGTCAGGACCGTAAAACGATTGCTCTGAAACAAATCGATCAAGCATGTGAGGTGCGATACCCTGGAATCCTCTAAAGTGATAATAGATCGGCAGCAGCTGCGCTGTAAAATACCGGATTTTTTTTTTTCATCTGTCAGTCATACTTCCGGCCATTTCCAGCGTCAGTAGCGGCAGATAGATCGACCACGACAGCTGACGTGTGATGTCTGTGTTAACTGGTAATATGGTAATGACAGTTATGTATAATGATAGTTACATTAGATGGATGATAGTTCCAGGGTTGTGTCTGAAGGCGCCAAGCTAATCAGACACTACCCTTGAACGGTCACGGTCGATCTGTCTCCTTTCACTTGTGCTAATTGCTTTGCAGACGATTCCATATCACGCCGTTTGCCCGATGTGGAGTGGTAAAGGGTACAGACAGCTTGCTGGAGCTTGCTAAATTATCCTTCACTACGAATAGCCAGAAATATTCGTTCAAATGATCCGGCCTGTTTCGTAATGCCACATACATGATATGAATACCGCGCTGTCAATCTGTGCACTTGAGAATAAAATACACACACGCACGCATCTACGCACGCAAGGCAGGCTCGCACGCACGGAAGCACGCACTCAAAAGCACACACACACACACACACACACACACACACACACACACACACACGCACACACACACACACACACACACACACACACACACACACACACACACACACACGCACGCACGCTGGTCTCACACGCACACACACTGATCACACACACACACACTGGTCACATACAAACACTGGTCATAGTAGGTTCCAAAGGCGCCGGCCTGTCACAGTGACCCCAAAGAGGCCCGTTACGTTCGCTCGTATATAGGCTACTTCAATGCGTCGGTTTCAGTCTTCGGAACCTGCGCGCGTCCTGGTCAAGCTCACTGTAAGGGTGTACAGTTTGTATCAAAGCGACGAGCGCCTGTGGTCGGTTCATTTCAGGATTAGAAGAACGCATGCCAGTGTATTGTGCGCTGCAGACTCATAGTAACAAATGTCTTTCGGGTTCATAGTTCAAACTTCAATCGAAAGTCTGAATGAAGTACAAATTATGAGACGTCAAAGGGTGTAGACTTTACACATTAATTTATCCCCGACACTACCCTGCAGGAGATTGGATCGACCGTGATAGTTCAAGGGTGGTGCCAGAATAGCTTGGCGCCTGTTGGCACCAAGCTATTCTGGCATCACCCTTAAACTATCACGTTCGATCTATCTCCTGAACAGTGATGCAATCGTCAAAAGACGACTCACACATTTTTTGGGATTTAGAGCTCCCAGTGCAGCTGACCACTTATTAATGCCATCCCAATGCGGCGCAAATGGCCATCCGGCCGACGTCGGCCACCGTTGGCCCCCGCACGGTAGTGCGCGGGCCGACCACGGCCCGTTGGCGTTTTGCGCATTGGGATACAGCCAAGCGCCGTATCAGCGATTCCGGGTTCGCGCGATGGTTGTCCCGGTTTTTCAAAAGAAATCTCATACATTTCTGCTGTAATATTATAATCAGTTCGTTTCAGGAGTCACAGATTTCGTGCCAGACTACAAAAGCAAAGTGTAGCGTATTTGTTTCCAGACGTTTTAGCCTCCCCCTCCCCCCCCCCCCCCCGGCGACCAAAGACACGCGCACGCACGTGCTGACATACAGACACACACACTAATCTACTCCCCCGCACCCACCTTCTACACACACACACATACACAAATACGCACGCACACACACACACACACACACACACACATCCTCCTCCCCTACTAAAAGACATGCGCGCACAGACACACACACACACACACACACACACACACACACACACATCTACCTCCCTACAAGCCCTCCCCCTTTGCCCTACCAGTCCCCCACCCCCAATTCCCCCCCCCTCCACCGCCCCCTCACCCCCCCCCCCACACACACACACACACTCCACACACAGGTCTTTACGCCCCTAAATCTTCCACGCACCCACCCAACTACACACACATACACACACACACACACACACACACACACAAACATACACACGCACGCATACACTAAACACACACGCACGCATGCACACACGCACACGCAAGCGCGCGCGCACACACACACACACACACACACACACACACGCACACACACGCATACACACACAAATTCATTATTCCTCAAAAATGCATCGTGACATTTATCAGTCGCCCGCCGGTGCCTTCAGATATTATTGACCTTCCCTCAAATCCATCGCGACGTTGATACGCCCGGCCCCTGCACAGCCATACATCGCCACGCTCATCTGGCCGGCCGCCAGTCGTCAGGGCCTCACACGTGTCGCAACGCCGGAACCGATGCCACTTTTCAGGACGCACCGAGGGCTGATCATTGCTCCAAGAGGCATAGATTCTCATGAGCCCCTGCGAATGCAGGAGCTCATGAGAGTCTATGCTTCTTGCAGATGAGTGGAACTGTTTGAGCTGTTCCTCCTGCGCAGCGCTGTAAATAAAAACTCAAAGAATATAATTGCTGCTAGTCAACTGCCAGAAAGAAGCATACATTCTCGTGAGCCCCTTGCAGCTGCAGAGGCACATGAGTATCTATGCCTGTTGCACTCGAATGGCGTCAGTGGACTGTTCACAGAAACTCGTCAGTGGTCTGGGAGACGTTATTTTTTGGCTCGTCAGAATTGATGAGGCGAGGTTGATTTGAGCTGGGAGGCGAAACGACAGAGATATTTTTTTAGTCGTCTTCGGGACCTAGAGCGAACCCGGACCATCTGCAAGAGGCATAGATCCTCATGAGCCCCCGCAATTTCGTGCTGGTGATATTTGCATCTATGTTTCATCGGCGGTGGTAGTGATTTGGTTTTACGACTAAAATGACTGTACATAAACCACAGTTGACAATAATATTCTGAATGTGCGCGATCGAGTGGCATGCAATGCTCAGGACGGTTACAACTTTAACTCTTTCAATTTCAGGGCCAACATTGAAAGATAAGTCGACCACAACAGCTGATATTGCAGAGGGCCCGCTACATAAAACACATAACGATAAGCCTACGTTTAGCTATTCCGGCACTCCTTTCAAGCTTCCGGGTCCACCAGACACTTCGTACCATACCTAGCGCTATCATGGTCGATCCTTCCCCCCGAGAGTTGCACGCTGGCGTTCAGCAGACTGTCCTGAATGCTACACTTTGCTGTGGAAGCTGAAGGGAGAAGGGTGCAATCAGCGGCACCCCTCCAGTCAAATTAGGAGGTCTAGTGTGATTTACATTCATCAGACGTGCACGAGGAAAAGCCTCATGGACTGAAGAAACGCAAAAAGGACAATTCCGGTGCTCCAGCCAAAACCCTGGTCCGTCTGCCAGTGACATAGATCCTCATGGGATACTACAGTTGTGGGGGTTCTTGAGAGTCTATGGCTCTTGCTTTTAACGCTCGTAGTAATTTACATTAAAGCATAGAAGTGGAGAGTTCGTTTACTATCATTTCTAGACAGACCTCGCGATTCCCATTCGGTGACTATGATTCAAACAGTTTAAGAATGGGAGTCGCGAGGTCTGTCTAGAAATGATAGTATATGAATTCTCCACTTCTATGCGGCTAGACTGCAACTGTACGCATACCAAGGGGAATAACTCAGCGCTAGACAGACAAACACTGAGTTAGATCCCTTGCCCCCGCCTATCAGGCATCCAATCGCCAGCCCACAGCTGCCGGTGAATAATTCCCCTTGATATGTGTACAGTTCTACCAGCGCCAGCCTCACCTATCTGGTTTGTGAGTAGACTGCAACTGGTGCTTAGTCGTTTGGGGACACCTCCAAAATTTGGGAGATGCGGCCTTAGGCTTAAATGGGTTAATTTCTTCTAGTCCTTGTAATGAGACTAGAAAAAATAATTTACGTAAAAACACAGTTTACTGCATCAGCCTGTGAGGCACTGCACCTAAATGTAGGCAGTCAACGTGTCTCAAGGGCCAACTGTAAGGTGTGCTTGGAATCTGGGACCATTTGCGTGTGTCTTGAGTTTAGTCCCGGCCAGCCACTAAGCGGAGCACCTTGCGGTTTAGTGGCTGGAGCAGGACTTAGCGCTCACTCATACAACTGGCCCCCTAGTGTTGAGCAGAGTTTTTTTTGTGCGTGGGTGACTGAAACGCAGGGCCTGCATCTTGTGTCAGGAAACATTTCGACATGTTTTCGTTATTCTCGACTGAATGAATACACGCTAAGTGAACCAAAAGGTCACATTCGTGTGGGAAAAAAAAACATATATTTATTCAAACATCTGAAAAGGTTAGAGTGCGTTTTATAGAGGATGGGGGAGGGTCCCACAGTGCTCCACGAGAAAGGTGTGGGAGGCCCGTCAACCTAGTACTGGGCTCTAAAACCGATGTAATTTGTGCGGAAAGAACTTTTGACAATGCGAGGGTGTGTCTCGGAACCCCGCAGAACCGCTGTGGATCAGCAAGGGAAAGACTTACATCGTCACCAGACCCTTACGCCAAGCTTCACTTGTTAAATTTACATCTCTGTTTTCCCCCGTGCGTGTTCTTGCTTGTGGTCCTCAGTCTGCAGTGAATTTGCAACTCAGACGGACACTTTAACCCTGACGCACTACAGCAGGAGATGGATCGACCATGATAATTCAAGGGTAGTGCCAGATTAGCTTGGCGCCTGTCGGCGCTAAGCTAATCTGGCACTACCCTTGAATTATCATGGTCGATCCATCTCCTGCAACTGGTGCATAGTCGTTAGATGACGCCTCCGAAATTTGGCAAATACGGTCGTCGGGCTGAATGGGTTAACACATTGACGCCTGAGGTCGAAACAAAACCCAGCTACCTTTGTCCTCTGAATACTACCAGTGACAGAAGAAGAAAGATTGACCATGACAGTTCATGGGCGTTGGCAGAATAGCTTGGTGCCACTATTTTTTCTTTCTTATTTTATTTCTTATATTTGTTTCTTTTTTTTCCCCCCACTGAATTAATTCATTATTTCTACGTAGATTGAGTCAGCCATGATAATTCAGGAGTGGTGCCAGCATAGTTTGGCGCCTCTAAGTTGATTATGAAATCCAAACTAAAAACGCAAAGACAATCACAACATAAAAAGAAGTACGCTTAAAAAGGACAATTACAACACAGTTTATTTTACTTAGTGAATTATGTTATAATTACTCTAAACGTTTTTTTTTTCCCTTGTCTATTCTTTTCTATTTATTTTTTTATTTTTTCGGGGTAGTGTGGGATGGTTCTTTTCGAAGCTGGTTGAATCTAGGTAGATTGAATCGACCACAGCAGTTCAAAGGTGGTGCCAGAATAACTTGGCGCCCACACCCTTAAACTACCATGGTCAGTGGAGCACTCCCTTGCTGATATATGTCAGACTGAAATGGATTTGCGACGTCCTCCGACAACTGACCTGATTCCGACGGGGCCGGAAGTCTCGGATTTCTCCGTAATTTCCGGCGTGTCACAAACCAGACCACGTCCCTCTTGGTGTAGGGATCTCTAATGCACCCTGTTTCGCGCATCAAGGAGTGGGGAAAGAGACTTGATCTGGCAGAAAGTACAAGTTAGTTAGGGTACTTTGCCGCCTTCCTCTTTGAGTGTTGTTTAGGTGTCTGCTGCCTCTCCCGTCCACTCTGTTCGCTGACCCCTCCTCCACATTACCGCGAGACGGAAGCACTTTGTCCGAGTCATTCATTCATTCAGGTGGCGGTTTTTGAAGGCGGAATGTTTACGCTGCTTCCAACGTACTACAGTGGGTATAAAAGAGGTCACTAGTAAAGCAGAAGTATGTCACAATTACACGGAATTCAAACATTCCTTGGCTTTGTCCAGCCCGCTTCATCTGCTAGAGGCGCATATTCTCATGAACCCCTGCAGTCGCAGGGTGATCCCCTGCAGTCGCAGGGGTTCATGTGAATATACATCTCTTGCGCGCAAGAAACTGGCCCGTTGACATCCGCCGTTAGAGGCATTTCCGGCATTAACCCATTTCACACATTTTGGATGAGTTATCTGACGACTATGTACCAGTTGTAGGAGACGGATCGATCATGATAATTCAAGGGTAGTGCCAGATGAGCTTGGTGCCTGAAGGCACCAAGGTCATCTGGCACTACCCTTGAATTATCATGATCGATCCATCTCCTGCTGCCTGGGACTAAAGGGGTTAACATACGAGGACGCTTGCCGCCGTGATCAGTGCAATCTAACTAAATGGTTAATAATAATTAATAATAATTATTATTTTTATACAGCTCAAACTCCTTGCAGCGCTGTAAAATGCAAATCAAAGTTAAAACCTAAACACAAATAAATAGACAGCAACTACACAAAATACAAATATTACAATACAAATTCTAAAATTAACAGCACATAAACACACCCAAAGCACAAACAACCATCGCAACAAGAACTGGCACAGGATCATCATGATGTTATTGTGAAACAGAAAAGAGACTGGAATTTGGTAAGACAGAGTAGTGAGACTGGAAAAGATGTGTTTTAAGCTGCCTTTTGAACGAAATTACTGTCGGGGCATCATGAATGTGCTTCGGAAGCGAATTCCAAATGACTGGGGCCTGGAAACAACAGGACTTTTAGGTTCCATTAGTTCTTGTTGTCTTTTCTTTATGACCATCTTGTGTGTAAGGGGGACTGAAACAGACAGTTCCATACATTCTGTCCTGACTATAAAGGGGCTCAGCCTACTGTCTTTGACCTGATTTTGATTCAGGAATAAGTTCTATTTACCACGTCAGCACGATGCAGAAACCTCAAAATGGTACAAGATATTGAAAATTGTTTTAACTGTTGCAAAACATTATCTACAATTCATACACAGATTTGTTTTTTAATTTTACAGGGTCTCTGCGAAAAGTATCACATCTACAATTGCTACACTTTTTTCAGATGTATCATCACTGCTGTAATAACTACACTGTGTGGTGTAATCACCTAATCACCTTCACTGGCTCCCCATCCCCCAACGCATCCAAGATTCTGTCTCTCTGCTACAAATCCCTTAACAACTACGCTCCTGCCTATCTCTCCAACTTACTTCACCCCTACACTCCTTCCCGCTCCCTCCGCTCTGCCTCCGATCCTCTCCGCCTCCACATCTCCCGCACCAAACTCAGTACTTTTGCCAGCATCAGTTGAACCCCCCTCCCCTTCAACTAACACTTAACGGCCAGCCTGTGGAGCAAGTCAGAGAACATCGCGTGCTTGGAATCAACTTAGACGACAAGTTGTGCTGGCAAGGCCACATTACTAAACTGTGTAAAATAGTATCTAAAAATGTATTCCTCCTGTCGAAATTGAGACATTTTGCTGATGAGCCAACAAGGAAACTCTTCTACTATGCCCATATTCAGTCACATTTGGATTATGCCTCATCTATTTGGGACGGTAGTAGCGATGCTAATTTAAAAAGTCTGAACTCGCTCCACAGAAGAGCCATTAAACTTATTGTTGACAGACCCTCAGAAGTCATTAATACTGACAATAAGTTCAAGCTGTTAGACATTTTGCCACTTGAAAAACAGTTTAAGTATAATAAGTTGGTGCTCATGCGCAAAATCACCCTATCAGAAACACCAGCCTATCTCAATAGTTTGTTCCACTTTGCTCATACGAGGTCCAGTCGAACACCAGGGAACAATCTTGTTGTACCGATGCCTCGACTGGACATTTATAGGTCGTCGTTGTCCTATTCTGGTGCAAAGTTATGGAACTCCATTCCTGCGGATGTTAGAGCCGCGCCATCACTTAAAACTTACAAGACCAAGCTGCTCAAACATCTAGACAAAACTTAATTTTTCTTTTATTTTTTATTTTTATTTTTATTTTTACATGTAGCACTCCATGCCTTATGCGGCATTTCCCGGATAGTCTGCATTCTCTTCTAACATTTATGAACGCATGTAATATACCGCTGGCATTCCAGCAAGCCGCATTATGTAATATCCATGACCCCATGGGCTCGGCTGGCCAGACAGGATGCCGTCCATAGACACAGCATTGGGTGCTCGCGATGCGTGGCAGTGCTGTGGTTTCTTCGCGTCGACCCGCGCGCGCGGTGGTTGCGGGATCGCTATACAAGTCTAGTCTAATTTCATGGCAGACTATAGCATCTAACTGTGCGCGGCGGGTTTAGTGGCGCGGGGAGGCCGCTATCGCGTGTGTGTGCGGGTGTGTGTTTATCTGTGTCAGTGTGTGCAAGTGTATGTGTGTGCACGCGTGCATTCCTACGTGCTTGCGCACGCGCGCGCGCGCGTGTGTGTGTGTGCGAGTGTGTGTGTGCGTGCGTGTGTGTGTGTGTGTGTGTGTGTGTGTGTGTGTGTGTGTGTGTGTGTGTGTGTATATGCCTGTTTACGTTTGTTGGAGTGAGTCGCCGTGTTGATTTTTATGATGAGAACAATAGCGGTTTTATGTACAAAATCCTTTATACTTTTTATATTTGCTGTAGTATAGTTTTAAGTGATAGAATGTATGTGTACATGATATACTGATGTGTGTGTATGTGTGTGTCAGTGCGTGTGTGTGTGTTATTTTATGTACGTTATTTTGTTTTGTAGTGTGTAGCAAGGACAAGAATGAAAACAGGTCTGCGCACCTATTCTTTTATCCTTGGAAAATAAAGTTTCATTCATTCATTCTCTCTCTCTCTCTCTCTCTCTCTCTCTCTCTCTCTCTCTCTCTCTCTCTCTCTCTCTCTCTCTCTCTCTCTCTCTCCATAGAAATACTCTCTCTCTCGTACTTCCTGTCCGCCTTAAAAACTCACCTCTTTCAACAGTTCTAGCACTATAACGCCACCACACTCCCCACCCTAAGCTGACTGTCGTAATGTATTTGTGGTACGTGAGTCATTGTCTAAAGCGTGCGCATGCGTGCGCGAGTTGTGAGTGCGCGCTTAGAGTTATAATTATTATAAGATAAGCGGATTAAAAATACCGTAAATATTATTATTATTATTAATTCACAGCCTGTTGCATAAACAGTAGACTCGTTTCACAGTAATAATACTCTTTTGTGTCATTCGTGTCACTGCGCAAAATATGTGCTGGTCTCTGATTTTGGGCCTTACGGCCTAAAGCTGTAGTTCCAAAATCCAAGACAAGCAGACGAATTGTACTGGTTCAAAATGACTCACAACTGTTTCACCTCCGCAGCCAACTGGCTCTCAGTTTAGAAACGTCTGCGTGGAGCTACCCACACCCCTTGCCGATGCCAGGTTGATCGCAACTACCATCCAACTATCGCTGTCGATCTAGCCTCTGGCGCACACGTGGTTTGCCTTTCTCGCTCCTGTCCGCATGCGGAGCGGATCGCGGGAGATGAACGGTGTTCTGCTGACTCTGGACATGAAAATTCAGTTATAACGAGGAGCAAAAGAAATGCAACTTGTTTGGAAACTTCGGGGAAGAAAAACTTTAGTGTTTCAGTATTCCAAAAATGTCGTATCTCTTTTCTGCGCAAGTCGGTGATAGTGAATCTATCTATCTATCTATCTATCTATCCTAATCTAATCTAATCTAATCTAATCTAATCTAATCTAATCTAATCTAATCTAATCTATCTATCTATCTATCTATCTATCTATCTATCTATCTATCTATCTATCTATCTCCCGTAGTCTTGCCGACCGTTGGGGCACCACTGATGACTTGGCAACCATCTCCCTCCATTCCTCTCTGTTCTCAGCCATTCTCAGCGTATCACCCAGCCTCAGTCCTGTCCACTCTGAGATATTGTCCTCCCATCTTCCTCTCCTTCGTCCTCCTTGCACAGTGCCTTGCAGGATTGTTTTGGCAATAGTGACCCTACTAATACGCAAAAAGCTATCGGCCCGAAGTCAGCCGCAGTGGGCCCGCGCCCGTGGGCGCGGGGCCCACTGCGGCTGACTTCGGCCCGATACTCCTTTATGCGCACTGAGCACGACTTTCCAGCGCATCAGCAAACACACAAGTAGCGGGATAAAGAACCAATAACATAGTGATCATTGTCTGCACGTGCGGGACTTGGTATGATTTATCTAACCATCTGTCAGTTTGTCTCGGTCGGCTGGTTGCTGACAGGTTTTCTGGCACGCCTCATTGCACAGGCTGGGACTATTTCGCTGACTAAGAATGGTATTTAGCCTGGCATTGATGTACAGCTCGATGGGAGAAAACTAATAAAATACTGCAATAAACAGTGACATCAATTACGTTGGATGAATAGTTCGTCTCTTGAGTAAGTTATGCCGTAGGTTTCCACAGAATGCGTCTCTCTCTCTCTCTCTCTCTCTCTCTCTCTCTCTCTCTCTCTCTCTCTCTCTCTCTCTCTCTCTCTCTCTCTCTCTCTCTCTCTCTCTCTCTAATAAATAATAAATAATAAGTGAACTATTGTGTTCTTCTTCTTTTTTCCTGCATTTTAATTTTTATCTCTATATAATGCGTTTGTTTTCATGTCGTGTTTTGTTTTGTATATAGGACAGCTTATAAGACAGGCATTGAGTTGCCTAATAGCTTTATCCTGCAATAAAAGATTCATCATCATCATCTCTCTCTTGATTGAAAATGGTCAGCGCAAACAATCTTTTATCCTTGTAAAATAAACTTTCATTTCCCCCCCCCCCCCCTCTCTCTCTCTCTCTCTCTCTCTCTCTCTCTCTCTCTCTCTCTCTCTCTCTCTCTCTTTCTCTGTAATTCCGTTTTGCGAGCGAGAGTGTGTGCATGTGCGCGTGCGTGCGTGTTTGTGTGTGTGTGTCTGTGTGTATGTGTGTGCGTACGTGCGTGCGTGCGTGCGTACTTGTGTGTGCGAATGTGTGCGCATTTTCATAAATCCTTACAGACATACATTATCCCTGACTCCTCCATTTTCTTTATCCGCGCTTGACAGGGTGATGTTTCGCTTTGAGAGCTCGTCTGGTTTGTTTCCGCTGGCACGTACAAACTAAGAACTGTCGTCAAGGACATAACGACAACTGACGCCGAGAAACCAGCCGCAAAGCGCACAGACCAGCCAATAATGACGCGATAATGACCAAGTGACAGACGGCATAATGTCTGTAATCTATTACGTGATCCGACTACCATGTGCGTCATGGACACGCCGAGCAAAACAACGCCAGGCCGAAGGTGGCCTGAGCTCGGCCCAGTCAAGGCACGAGACGCTAAGTCCATTTTTTTATGAAAAGCGACATTTCACTGTTTTAACCCATTCAGCACTGACGCACTACAGCAGGAGATGGGTCGACCATGATAATTCAAGGGTAGTGAAAGATTAGCTTGGCGCCGACAGGCGCCAAGCTAATCTTTCACTACCCTTGAATTATCATGGTCGACCCATCTCCTGCAACTGGTGCATAGTCATCAGATGACGCCTCCAAAATTTGGGGAATAGAGCCGTCGGGCTGAATGAGTTAAAATACAAATCTGGCTTTTCACAAAAATGGACTTACTTGTAAGGAAAGGTTCTCGGGAAAGGTCCGACTGTGTGCGGGCCAACTGCGGCCGTCGTCGGCCCGGGGACCTTTTGCAATTCGCTTCACACGGCGGAGTACTGTTGTCCGAAGAAGTTCATGAAAATATTTGACTATTGGTAATGGAACTAATCCACAGCATGCGTGAACTTCTTGCAGTTTCCTACCTACTTGTGATTTTAACCCCTTGACTGCTACTGACGATACCGCTCGACGGAAAATCGTCACTGCTGTCGTCAGCAGCAGTCAAGGGAGTAATTACTTACTAACGATTCTGATGTGGCGTTTGTCTTTGTCTGTTCCAGTGGCCCTCTTCTGCATCCCCATCACGGCTGCTCGCTACGTGTACCAGGTGTGGGTGTTTGGCGACATCCTTTGCAAGGCCGTGGGTTACCTTCAGGGTCAGTATATTGCCCTTTGCTCAGTACAACCACAGATCGAGGGATTTTGTAGAATTAAGTCCTCTAACAACGGGTTTAACTCGTGCAGGCTCCCTGGTGATGTTTTGAAACAAAACAAAAATGTGTCGTACAAAATGAATGAATGAATGAATGAACAAGCAAACCAACAACAACAACAATAACAAAACAGACCAAAACGCAAACAAACAAACACGCAGCAATCAAGAAACAAACAAGAACACATTAAATAAATAAATAAATAAATAAATGAATAAATAAATAAATAAATAAATAAATAAATAAAGGCTGTGATGCTGACAACAATTGTGAATTACTCATGGAACACTTTTCGTAAAACGTAAAGTCAATGACAAGAGCAATAATAAACACAAATCTTGATCCACATAAATTGTGTGCAATTATATTAATAATAATAATAATAATAATAATATAATAATAATAATAATAATAATAATAATAATAATAATAATAATAATTATTATTATTATTATTATTATTATTATTATTATATTTATAAAGCGAAAACTCCCTGCAGTGCAGGCTCTAAGCGCTGTACAATGCAAATCAAAGTTAAAACCTAAACACAAATAAATAGACAGCAACAACACAAAATACAAATATTACAATACAAATTCTAAAATTAACAGCACATAAACACACCCAAAGCACAAGCAACCATCGCAACAAGGACTGGCACAGGATCATCATGTTATTGTGTGCTAGTCTTTTGATTTTGGTTCTGACGGCTCTATTGCATCCGTTAGGTCCAAAATCACAGACAAGCACACATTGCACAATCGTGTTCGTGTAATGGTGGTTTTTGCTATTGTCGTTGTTATTGCTGCTGTTCCCAGTGCGTAAAAGGCCATCGGGCCGACGTCGGCCGCTGTTGGCCCGCGCACGGTCGTGCGCGGGCCAACGGCGGCCGACATCGACCCGATGGCCTTTTACGCACTGGGTTCTTACACGGAAGTAAAATGACACAGGTAGTACTAGTCTAACGAGGACGGCAATAACATCGACGACGACGATGAGAAAAAAAGGTAATCCCAGCGCGCAAAAAGGCAAGATACACTTTTGCGCACTGGGACAGAGTTAATTAAACGCTCCCGTTCTGCCTTGCAGGAATCAGCATTGTAGCCAGCGTGCTGACCATAGTGTGCATGGCCTTTGACCGCTACTTCGCCATCCGTCACCCCATGAAGAACAGGCAGATATTCACCGTGCGCCGCGTCAAGCAGCTCGTCACGGTCACGTGGTTCCTGGCCGCCATCATGGTCATCCCTGTTCTCGTCGTACGCAAGGTACGGTAGGCTTGCGTCACAGGGGAGAGGAAATCCTGCAAAGTTATGTGCCTCTGACCGGTTCCGAACGTGAACAGACGCTCGGAGTCAGTCAGGGACAAATAAACTACATATTTCCTCGCCCTGTAGGTATGTATATGATCGTTTTGGTGGAGCCCCGGGTTTGTGTTAGTGAATGCGCCAGTTGCCTGTGAGCTTGCGTGTTAAGTTCAATACGAGGCGCTTTGATGGGATACCAAGAACTTAACCCCTTCACTGCCGATAAAAAAGTGAACACGATCCAACTGCAATAGACATAGATCCTCATGAGCCCCCGTGACTGCGGGGGCTCATGAGGATCTATGCCTCTTGCTGAGACTAATATGTATCCATGTTTCTTGGACGGTGTTGGCGTCTGATCATTGAATGAACCAAGATTTCAGAAACAAAATGTAGGTACAGTGGCAGGGAAGGGGGTTATTAAAATGTGTACACAATAATATAAGTTATTGGTAGCAAGGGTTTGCTACACGGACCCTTGTAGGCCTGAGGGAGGTCAGAGGAACCATTGTACCCCGAAGGCCGAAGGCGCGGGCCTGAGCGGTACAATGGTTCCTTTGACCTCCCGAAGGTCTACAATGGTCCGTTCAGCAAGCCCCTGCTACCAATAACGTATTTGTTTTCATTCCTCCGCTATCTTCGTAAAAGAAATCGAGAAGAAATCTTCCAATCTGGATCGCGCCAGACATGACTGACGTAAAAGGAATATATATTTATACATAATAGACTTATGACGTAATTTAAAATCTTTTATGGCGTTGCCGGCTCCAGTGGTGTTCCTGTTGTTTCGAACAACACTAAGTAACTTTGTACTTTAGAACGTTAGGTGATCTTTTATAGAACAAAACTGACGCCCAAGACGCGTCAGAAAGAGTGCTACAAAAAGTCCGCCATTTGTCGCTACAAGGGTTTTTCGTAGCTCGTTCATGTGGCACAATTTGCGCTAAAGAGATCGGTCGTGTGACGTAGGGATGTAAACAAATGTATTTATTATTATAATCATCATTATCATCATCGTCGTCGTCATCATCATTATCATTATCATCATCATCACCATAGAGATTAGCTCTACCTCATTGTTTTCACACATTGAGCCGTAAAGTAAATTACAGACCAGAGCACATCGATATCGTCTGCTATTCAGGTCCGTAAAATCCAATATCACAGATCAGCATACACTCAACTGTTTTGGTTTCTGCAGGTGGAGCGACACGACCTGAACATGACCAACCTGGGGTTCCACAACCTCGCCCTCAACAGCGTGGCGCTGCCCGAGGTGTCGGTCCAGTACTGCATCGAAGCGTGGCCAAGTTCAACCAGCCGTAACATCTACGACCTGGTCTTCCTGGGCCTGGTGTACGTCATTCCCGGCACGCTGACCGTGTGTCTCTACACGTGCATTGGCACCACGCTGTGGGCCAAGAACGAGACGTTGGCCAGGCAGAATTCCTACGTCGCCAATGAGAGTAAAATAGTAAGTATTAACTCATTCGAGACGTGCCGCCTCCGGATACGCGGCATAAGCCGCGTATCCGGAGGCGGCACGTCTCGAATGAGTTAATGGGTGTTTCAGTGTAATCGGCGCGACAGCGACCCGAAAGCGGTGGCGACAGCCACATGAATCGAAAACATAGCAAAAAATGAATCAGTGTGTTCATATGCGTGACGCAACAGCTGCGCGATTGATGTGCGACAGGCGACAGCGACGCGTCAAAATTGTATCGCCCCATGGAGCGATTCAACGGCGATTCATCCGTGATTTTGCTGTGAAGGGAGCGTGGGTCTCAGTACGCGACAATTCGCAACAATTCTAAATGACTTACATTGGCAGTTTCACACAGAATTCAGTATAAAGTCTGTGTCATTTGTTTCAACATCATATCTGGTTCTGTCCCTCCTTACTTATCTGATGTTGTCCAGCTGCATACACCGTCCCGCTCACTACGCTTTGCTTCAGACACTCCTGTTTTCCGTATTCCTAGACGTAATAAGTGTCACGACACGCCTGACGGAGTCAGGGCGCCGTAGACAATATGAGTGCTGACACTCGAGAAACCCACCCACTCTAAATAAATAACACAACGCCAGTGATAAACAACAAACAAATCCTTTATTACCCACTCTTACCCCCACCCCAACCCACTAACGCCCCACACCCTCACACATACCCACACATGCACTCATAACGTATTAACACATAAAAAAGATTAACATATAAAAAATGACTAACAAGTAAAAATGACTAACAGGTGAAAATGACTAATAGGTGATAATGACTAATATGGCTATACAAGTGAAAATGACTAATATGGCCAACGGCTATACAAGGCGGGTAACTTTGTCTCTGTACCGTGTCCTCTGTCCCACACTAGACAGGGTGGCTCGAACGTAAGAGTACTACCCTTACACCACAGAGCACCGTAGCCGCACTTGCCCACGCACGCCTGTGACCGACGCGCAGAACGTAGAATCAACCCGCTGTAGCCCAACGTACTTGTCCAACAGGACCGGCTAGCGAAGGCGTTCCGACTCCCGATGATGCGTCACCGTTGGTCGTGGATGATGAAGAGATCGAAGAACGACGAAATCTTCGAAGCCAATCTTCGAAGCCAATCTTCGAAGCCAGTGCACTGGAAAAGGGCGCATTGTCAGTCAAAGTGCCAACACAGTTAATTCTGGCCTATTTGACACGCACCTACTCGCAAACCACGTGAGTTGTGTCTCGTCTCACCCTAATACCCGCCTTGGCCATATTAAATATACAATCATGGATATGAAAGCTTCCTATGTACATTCAACATTCACCAGGTCTGTACTATTCCATCACACTAACATTAAGCTAGCACAACCACTTTTGTATAATAACATTGCCACTGCTAAAACCAACATTATCAAAATATCCACATGTACATACAACGATATGAAATAATCACCAGCAACCACCCCACGTGACAATCTTATTACATTACATCTAGGACTTAATACAAATATATTTGAAAGGATACCCACTTTAATTCATTTTACAACACGGCCCTTTAAATATACTCACTCGGCGACAGCCGAACATAAACTAAATCCGACACCCACCACATTACAACCCAACCTAAAAAACATGGTTAAAGACTTGATTAAAACATCACTAAAAAAACTAGACGAACATACCCTTCCGAACCTACGTACACATTCAACCACCCGAGAGCACAGCAGCTAACTGAGGAAAATGGCATGAGTGTTTACCTGTCACTGGTGAGTCCTCCGGCAGGACGAGACAAACAAAGACGAAGACGAACCGGAGGGGTCTTCTGCTGAGCAGCAGCCGTGGTCGCTAGTCTCTCGGGACACCCACACCCAGGAACACTGGCCGTGGTCTTGCAGGGAGGGTAAAACAACCCTCACACAGCTTGTCAAGGGCTCCAAACGAGGCCGCCGCACCCTGAACCAGACTCTCACTTCGCTGGCTAACTCCGCTGACTGACTGTAATATCCTACTGCTACCTCGCAGGTTAACTTTACTTCTGAACACTGTTCGGTTAAAGCTACTTGACGAAAGCGTGCAACCGCTGTGCTCGCTCACTGTTAAGCTTGCTGCACGGGCTTTACGATTACGCTCACACTACATTTATTAACTTCCCTAAACTAAGGCTATTTACAGAAGTCGGCGACCTACATTTATTAACAAAAAAAACCGACTTGGCGAAAAAATAAAACAACATGTCACATCCGTTACGTGACATACCCCCCTCCCAGATCAAACACCCGGGTTTGATTACTATATGTCTGTCCCATTACTGCTTCCACATTTACGGTTTCTACCACCCTGTTCTACTCAAAAAGTCAGCAGGAACATTTACTTTACCGGCTATGCTTTCTACTCTAATGGAAAATGGCTGCAACTGCAAAGCCCACCTCATCAGTCGACTGTTTGTGGATTTAGCTTGTTGCAAGTACTGCAATGGTCTATGGTCGGTCTGTACGACGAATGTCCTACCATACAGATACTGACGGAATTTTTGAATTCCCCACACGATTGCAAGACACTCCTTTTCGATGGTGGAGTAGTTACGCTCTGCTTTGGATAGTTTCTTGCTCGCGCATGCAACAGGCTGTAAACCGCTACCATGGTCCTGACATAATACGGCTCCTACCCCCCCTTCGGACGCATCCGTCTGCAACACGAAGAGACGATCGAAGTTTGGCAATGAGCACACAGGACCTGAACACAGTCGCGCCTTCAGCGTCTCAAATGCTGTCTCACAGGCATCGTTCCAACCGATCTGTCCGGTCTTTCCTCCCTTGGTCAGGTCGGTTAGTGGGGCTGCTATGGCCGCAAAGTTAGGAACGAACCGGCGGTAATAATTTGCCAACCCAAGAAACGATCTGACTTGTTTCTTTGTTTGTGGTCGCGGCGCGTCTTTTATCCGCTGCATCTTGTCTCCCTCTGGTTTTATCTGACCGTTACCCACTGTATGCCCCAGATATTCCAACTGCTTGAACCCCAAGTAACACTTTGTAGGTCTGGCCGCCAACTGGACCTCTCTTAGCCTACCAAAGAGCTGGGCAATACACTGTAAGTGACGCTCTTTAGTGGAGGAAGCAATCATGACATCGTCCATGAAATTGCTAACTTCTGTCAATCGCAAAGGTTCTAGTAACCTCCTCATCATTCGGGAAAAGATTGCCCCTGCCGTCTTTAACCCGAAAGGCATTACCTTCCACTGAAATTGCCCTGCCGGTGTGGTGAAGGCAGTTTTCGGTTTGTCGCTCTCTAACATGGGTACCTGCCAGTAGCCTTTAGCTAGGTCTAACTTACTTAAGTACTTAGCCTTGGACAGTAAGGAAAATAGGTACTCCACGTCAGGCATTGGTTCAGCATCGAACACGACCTTTTGGTTCAGTTTCCTAAAGTCCACGCAAAACCTAACAGTGCCATCTTTCTTCTTCACCAAGACGATCGGTGAGCTGTATGGGGAATTGGCTCTCTCGATTACTCCCATCTCTAGCATAGCATCCACTTCGGCTTTGACTACCTCTAGCTGAGAATGAGGTAGAGGATATTGCTTCGTTCTCACCGGCACTTCATCAGTCAAATGGATTTCACATGAGTCTAGTGTCGTCCTCAACGGATAATCTGTCAAAATATCCTTAAACTGGACAGTCAGAGCTTCTATACTAGAATGGATCTCTGGACAGTTAGGATCAAGATGGATGTCAGAGGGTCCTTCAGACGCTACTAAAGGAATGGTAGGTACTTCCTTTACCGCCCTGAATGCCTCTCCCCCCTCATCTTCGTCCTCCTCATCTATCACTACTGTAGCTACTGACACTCGTTCTTGGAACTTTTTCAACAGATTTGCATGGTACAGTTTATTTTTACTGCCCACCCGTACCCTGTAGTCACACTCTCCGACTCTCTCTAGAACTTCGAATGGTCCCTGCCAAGCCATCTCCAGCTTGTTGTGTTTAACTGGAAGTAACAACAAAACCTTGTCTCCTGCATTAAAACTGCGTGGTTTGGCTCTGCGGTCAAAGTGCTGTTTCTGCTTTTTCGAAGCTAGCTTCAGATTCTGTTGCGCTAACCTGCACGTCTCTTCAATGCGATTCCGTAAATCTACTACGTACTGACTTGCATCTCTCACCTCTTCTCCCATCTGCTCTTTCGTCCTGCAAAATTCTATCAGACTCTTCCCTGACGGAATTGCTCGGCCCTCTTCGGCCAACTTCCTAGCGCGAGCTAGAGTTTCGTCCTGGTTCTGCCACTCTATCAGTTGGGCAGGAGTCACATTGAGATCGGCCTGCTTAACGACTTTAAGCGCGCTCTCTCCCTCCTTTTCCCTCTGAACCTGAGCTCGAGTTTGGACCGCTGCTGCCATAGCACACTCACTGGCATCGATGGATACGGGACTACGTTTCCCATCTGAAAAAGTCACCCAGTTTCCTAGGATTACGTCTGGTCCCATGCGCTCCATTACGATAAGTTCGATCGTCCCTCGCACGAATGGGGAATCGATTTCAACCCATGCAGTCGGATACTTATCGGACTTAGTATGGTCGACGGGATTGACGTCGATGAACCGACCTGTAAGATCCCTGGGTTCTATCCACTTGGCGGCGATCGCACTCATATCCGCGCCGGTATCACGCATGATACGAACTTCCTCTCCCTTGGCTAATCCCTTACTCCACGGGTCGTAGGGCCGGATCGTCCGCATCCCTACGGTCACGGGCTCTGTCATTACGGCTACTATCTCAGGGGCAATGGTGACTTGGTTAACTGACGCCTTACTCTGACAGTTCCTTGCTACGTGCCCTGGTTTGTTGCACTTAAAACACAGCCGTTCACCAGTCCCTCTGCCTGAACTAGCTGGTTGTGCCCTATGTTCTGCTTTGGCCTCAGGGGGTTTATTCGACCCTTTGTCCTTCTTGAACGGCGGACGAATCGGCCCCCCACCCAATGGACGCGAGACTGCCCGTTTGGTGTCGATATGGAGCTGCGCTAGCTCCGCGGCCTCTTCACCATTCCTAGGACGTTTTTCCCTAACGAACATTTCAAGGTCTGCATTCATAATAGCATAAAGTTGCTCAGACAGAAACATGTCTAGCACTTGTTCTACGTCCTCTATGTTTTTATGGGCTAAAGTGAACCAACGCTTGACTGAGGTCTTTAACCTAACGAACAACTGGGGAAACGTTTCGGGACTCTCTTTTTTGGCTTCGCGAAACTGGCGTCTGTAATATTCAGCGTCACGCCTGAATCTTCTCAGTAAGGTCTCCCTCACCACCTCAAAATCTTTCCCTTGCTCTACGGTCAGCCTAAGGTATGCATCACGGGCCTCCCCCTGCAATAGAGGTGCTAACCTGATCCCCCATACCTCTTTCGGCCACCCCTGGGTTTCGGCTACTCTCTCAAAGAGCTGAAGGTAAGATTCCACATCTTCCTTATCCTCTAACGGACGCATCTTGAGCGAGTAATGCTGACTAGACTCCGTAACTGACTTCTTTTCCGATGCTGCTAACTGTAATTTAAGCCGCGTTTCGGCCGCGACGAGCTCTTCTTTCCGTGCTTGTTCCGCGGCAGCTAGCTCTTCTTTCCGTGCTTGTTCCGCGGCAGCTAGCTCTTCTTTCCGTGCTTGTTCCGCGGCAGCTAGCTTACGTTCGGTCAATGCTAAGTCATCCCGCCTAGCTTGCTCTGCTGCCTCGCGGTCCATCTGGAGCCGTCTCTCTACCGCCTCACGGTCCATCTGGAGCTGCCTCTCTAACGCCCTACGCTCTAGGTCACGTTCCCGTTTTTCTTCCTCTCTCCTAACTTCGGACAGGATGAACTGGGTTAGGGCTCCCCCACTAAGTCCTAGGCCCTCTCCTAGCACTTTATACTGCTCATATGGGTTTACTATCACCCCTAACCCCTCTTTACTTTCCTGATCCCTACTGGGTGTCAGTCCTGCTGCAGTGAGAGTACGGGTAAGGGTACTCACCACCGTTTCCTTCCGAGAGGGAGTGGCCAAAGTGGCTCCTCTCTCTCCTGGACCCTCATCCCCTGCACCACCACCCTCGGACTCAGGGTCGTGCCCCGACGTGGCACGGGTGGCCCTGGTCTCCCGTTTAGGGGGCATCCTGATGTGGGTGTCCCGGAGGCAGCGACGACAACTGCTCCCCAGCAGGACCCCTGACAAAGAAAAAACAAAACAAATAAATACACAGAATACAAACAACGAATAAGGGCTAGACAGTGACAAGAGCCGAAGGGTCCTCACCACTCGGTACCTGAGTAATGAGAGGCAACCACTCATGCCACCCCCCGTTTATGCGCACTGCACTCTCTGGCCGTGGCCCCTGGCGCAATACGCCCCCACTCCCGCCAACCGCCCGCTAAATCTTACTCGTACCACAACACGAACAAACGGTCACTGGCGCACAAAAATACCCTAATCTACCTAATCCGTTACCTCCCCCTAATCCTTATCCCACCGCTGCCACCAAATATGTCACGACACGCCTGACGGAGTCAGGGCGCCGTGGACAATATGAGTGCTGACACTCGAGAAACCCACCCACTCTAAATAAATAACACAACGCCAGTGATAAACAATAAACAAATCCTTTATTACCCACTCTTACTCTAACCCCCACCCCAACCCACTAACGCCCCACACCCTCACACATACCCACACATGCACTCATAACGTATTAACACATAAAAAAGATTAACATATAAAAAATGACTAACAAGTAAAAATGACTAACAGGTGAAAATGACTAATAGGTGATAATGACTAATATGGCTATACAAGTGAAAATGACTAATATGGCCAACGGCTATACAAGGCGGGTAACTTTGTCTCTGTACCGTGTCCTCTGTCCCACACTAGACAGGGTGGCTCGAACGTAAGAGTACTACCCCTACACCACAGAGCACCGTAGCCGCACTTGCCCACGCACGCCTGTGACCGACGCGCAGAACGTAGAATCAACCCGCTGTAGCCCAACGTACTTGTCCAACAGGACCGGCTAGCGAAGGCGTTCCGACTCCCGATGATGCGTCACCGTTGGTCGTGGATGATGAAGAGATCGAAGAACGACGAAATCTTCGAAGCCAATCTTCGAAGCCAATCTTCGAAGCCAGTGCACTGGAAAAGGGCGCATTGTCAGTCAAAGTGCCAACACAGTTAATTCTGGCCTATTTGACACGCACCTACTCGCAAACCACGTGAGTTGTGTCTCGTCTCACCCTAATACCCGCCTTGGCCATATTAAATATACAATCATGGATATGAAAGCTTCCTATGTACATTCAACATTCACCAGGTCTGTACTATTCCATCACACTAACATTAAGCTAGCACAACCACTTTTGTATAATAACATTGCCACTGCTAAAACCAACATTATCAAAATATCCACATGTACATACAACGATATGAAATAATCACCAGCAACCACCCCACGTGACAATCTTATTACATTACATCTAGGACTTAATACAAATATTTTTGAAAGGATACCCACTTTAATTCATTTTACAACACGGCCCTTTAAATATACTCACTCGGCGACAGCCGAACATAAACTAAATCCGACACCCACCACATTACAACCCAACCTAAAAAACATGGTTAAAGACTTGATTAAAACATCACTAAAAAAACTAGACGAACATACCCTTCCGAACCTACGTACACATTCAACCACCCGAGAGCACAGCAGCTAACTGAGGAAAATGGCATGAGTGTTTACCTGTCACTGGTGAGTCCTCCGGCAGGACGAGACAAACAAAGACGAAGACGAACCGGAGGGGTCTTCTGCTGAGCAGCAGCCGTGGTCGCTAGTCTCTCGGGACACCCACACCCAGGAACACTGGCCGTGGTCTTGCAGGGAGGGTAAAACAACCCTCACACAGCTTGTCAAGGGCTCCAAACGAGGCCGCCGCACCCTGACCCAGACTCTCACTTCGCTGGCTAACTCCGCTGACTGACTGTAATATCCTACTGCTACCTCGCAGGTTAACTTTACTTCTGAACACTGTTCGGTTAAAGCTACTTGACGAAAGCGTGCAACCGCTGTGCTCGCTCACTGTTAAGCTTGCTGCACGGGCTTTACGATTACGCTCACACTACATTTATTAACTTCCCTAAACTAAGGCTATTTACAGAAGTCGGCGACCTACATTTATTAACAAAAAAAACCGACTTGGCGAAAAAATAAAACAACATGTCACATCCGTTACGTGACAATAAGGTCACTCAAGGTCATCGTGCATTTTCGTATTTTGGTCCCATTACATGGAACGCCCTCCCAGCTGACGTGCGTCACTCATCATCTCTCTCCATTTCCGACACTTGCGCCGCTACATGAAAATATATGTTGTGAAGGAAAGGTAATTCTCGGATACTTAACTCATTCTACCCCTGACACACCAAAGCAAGATCTGGATCGACCATGATAGTTCAAGGGTGTTGCCAGAATAGCTTGGCGCCTATGGACAGACGACAACGGCAAAATTTGGGGGATTTTGGCCTTAGGGTACAATGAGTTAAATGAAAACAAACCCTAGGTAGGTCACGTGGCGCCGCTCTGTGGTGACGATGACTACGCCGACGACAACGGTGATACGTGTAGTGCGCAGGTATTAGCGTCGATGACGACATTTCCTGTTCATAAATTGTAGCTTAAAGACTTTCTTGAAGACAGAATGCTTATGACAATTTTTTTTTCTCAGGTGACGACGCGGCGTCGGCTGGCGCTGATGATGATCATCCTGTCAGTTCTGTTCGCCGCGTGCTGGTTGCCCTACTACATCATCAACCTCCTGCTCAACTTCGATCCGTCCATGTCGGGGCGTCTGATCAACGTGTACAAGTTCGCGCTGCTGGTTGGCCACTCCAACAGCGCCCAGAACCCCGTCCTCTACTGCGCCATGCACAGGGGCTTCCAGCAGATCGTTGTGCGCATGCTCAAGTGCCAGTGCAGCCGAGCCTTCCGGTCAAGGGTAGGCAAACGTTTCTGTAAGATGAATGTGTGTGTGTGTTGTTGTTGTTTTTTTTTTTTTTTTCCCAGTGGCATAGCAAACTGGAGCCAGTTGCATAAATGAGCGTAGTCCTGCTCCAGCCACTAAGCAAGGTGCTCCGCTATAGCGGAGCACCTTGCTTACTGGCTGGCGCAGGACTAAGCTCACTTATGCATCTGACCCCTTGGGTCGGGCTGGATGTGGGTCAGGCAACTGGCCATACCGCATGGCCTATGTCCAAACTCACAGACCGACACGCTAACTTGTATTGCGTGCATGTGGAAGAGAAATCTTCTGCTCATGATGAATGTTTTGTTTTTGTCCAGGCCTCATTCAATCGCCGGCTAACCGAGAGGACCCGACTGCAGGGTTCGCCGGTCAGAGACGGAACGCGCAAAGACAAACCTCACCACAGGAGCAAGGAGAAGATAAACTCTGTCTGACAAGCGTGCCTGCAATTAACCTCTTTTTCTCAGTTCAACGTCTGCAAATTCCTGGCTACACTGGTTAACACCGCCGTGAGATGTCCTTAATTGCCTGCTCGGCGTTAAACTCAAATAACTAACTAACTACACTGGTTACCTCTTTCGGTCTGTTATCATGAGCAACCAGTGTGCTATCTGAGTTAACCAATCAGCAATAATGTGCCCTGCTCTGTGATTTTGGACCCTGCGGTTCGAGACCGTGATGGTGAAAATTGCAGACTACCATACACTTGTATTGACTTCTGCAATTCTGCCCTGAGGAAGCAAAACATTGCATGTCCATTTTTGTAAAGAGCGAGAATTTCATTGTAATACACTGACAATCTTGGTCGGTTTTCACTAAACAGACTTGCTGTCTTTTGCCTCCGCGGGTAGAACATAATCCTTATTTCTCTGAAAGAGGCATAACTCTTCATCAGGCCCTGCAATGTTCTGGGGCTTGTGAGGATCTATGCCGCTTTGGGCCATGTTCAGCCTCCTGTACACCTGTTTTCGGGTGCCATCTTCATTAGAGAGCGTTGGTGTGTTAGTGAGTCTGCGACGGTTGTGTCAAATTGCGGTGTAAAGATTAGCGCGGTGTAGCGTGTGCTCGCCCATCTAGTCCACTGTATCGCTGAGGGTCAGCAAAACTCACTGACATAATGAGTTAAAAGTTTTTAACCGGGCCGACGTTATCTGAAGTTGGCCCGTGCACGACCGTGCGCGGACCAACTTCAACTAACGTCGGCCCGAGGAACTACAGCCAGCTGATTTAACTTTGGCCAGAAAACATGTGTTAGAAGTGCCTGATGTGGAAAAATACAACGCGGCGCCGATTGTACCGTCAAATAGCCAGAATAAATCTGAACACCACACGAACAGTGTACATGATTGTTTGTCAATACACATGTAGTCTGACGCTGGGTGGAGCACATAGACTGATTGATTGGAGACTGGGAGCTTCACACAGATTGACAGATTTGAGACCGGAAGAAGCTCTAAACTGATTGATTGGAGACTGGGAGCTTCACACAGATTGACTGATTTGAAAATAAAGAAGCTCTAAGCTGATTGATGAAATGTTTGAACTTTACCCTTTCGGCTGTCGCTAGCGGTTTTAGTCGCGACGATTCCTGCAGGAATAACAACACCCTGACATCCTGCAGGAATAACAACACCCTGACATCCTGCAGGAATAACAACACCCTGACATCCTGCAGGAATAACAACACCCTAACATCCTGCAGGAATAACAACACTCTGACATCCTGCAGGAATAACAACACCCTAACATCCTGCAGGAATAACAACACCCTAACATCCTGCAGGAATAACAACACCCTGACATCCTGCAGGAATAACAACACCCTGACATCCTGCAGGAATAACAACACCCTGACATCCTGCAGGAATAACAACACCCTGACATCCTGCAGGAATAACAACACCCTAACATCCTGCAGGAATAACAACACCCTGACATCCTGCAGGAATAACAACACCATGACATCCTGCAGGAATAACAACACCATGACATCCAGCAGGAATAGCAACACCCTGACATCCTGCAGAAATAGCAACACCCTGACATCCTGCAGGAATAACAACACCCTGACATCCTGCAGGAATAACAACACCCTGACATCCTGCAGGAATAACAACACCCTGACATCCTGCAGGAATAACAACACCCTGACATCCTGCAGGAATAACAACACCCTGACATCCTGCAGGAATAACAACACCCTGACATCCTGCAGGAATAACAACACCCTGACATCCTGCAGGAATAACAACACCCTGACATCCTGCAGGAATAACAACACCCTGACATCCTGCAGGAATAACAACACCCTGACATCCTGCAGGAATAGCAACACCATGACATCCTGCAGGAATAACAACACCATGACATCCAGCAGGAATAGCAACACCCTGACATCCTGCAGAAATAGCAACACCCTGACATCCTGCAGGAATAAAAACACCCTGACATCCTGTAGGAATAACAACATCCTGCAGAAATAGCAACACCCTGACATCCTGCAGGAATAACAAAACCCTAACATCCTGCAGGAATAACAACACCCTGACATCCTGCAGGAATAACAACACCCTAACATCCTGCAGGAATAACAACACCCTGACATCCTGCAGGAATAGCAACACCCTGACATTTTGCAGGAATAACAACACCCTGACATCCTGCAGGAATACCAACATCCTGCAGGAATAGAAACACCCTGACATCCTGCAGGAATAACAACACCCTAACATCCTTCAGGAATAACGACACCCTGACATCCTGCAGGAATAACAACACCCTAACATCCTGCAGGAATAACAACACCCTGACATCCTGCAGGAATATCAACACCCTAACATCCTGCAGGAATAACAACACCCTGACATCCTGCAGGAATAACAACACCCTGACATCCTGCAGGAATAACAACACCCTAACATCCTGCAGGAATAACAACACCCTAACATCCTGCAGGAATAACAACACCCTGACATCCTGCAGGAATAACAACACCCTGACATCCTGCAGGAATAACAACACCCTGACATCCTGCAGGAATAACAACACCCTGACATCCTGCAGGAATAACAACACCCTGACTTCCTGCAGGAATAACAACACCCTGACATCCTGCAGGAATAACAACACCCTGACATCCTGCAGAAATAACAACACCCTGACATCCTGCAGGAATAACAACACCCTGACATCCTGCAGGAATAACAACACCCTGACATCCTGCAGGAATAACAACACCCTGAGATCCCACAGGAATAACAACACCCTGTCATCCTGCAGGAATAACAACACCCTGACATCCTGCAGGAATAACAACACCCTGACATCCTGCAGGAATAACAACACCCTGACATCCTGCAGGAATAACAACACGCTGACATCCTGCAGGAATAACAACATCCTGACGTCCTGCAGGAATCGTCGCGACTAAAACCACTACCGACAGCCAAAGGGTTAATGCGTGCGTATTGAATTACTGCTTACATAACTAACGAAGCTGCTTTTCTCCAAGTACCGTCGCTCAGTGAAACTTTTGCTAAGACGGCTTACTGAGACAAAATCAGCTTCGTTAGTTTTTGCTAAGATGGCTTACTGAGAGAAAATCAGCTTCGTTAGTTTTGCTAAGACGGCATACTTAGAGAAAATCAGCTTCGTTAGTTTTGCTAAGACGGCTTACTGAAAGAAAATCAGCTTCGTTAGTTTTGCTAAGATGGCTTACTGAGAGAAAATCAGCTTCGTTAGTTTTGCTAAGACGGCTTACTGAGAGAAAATCAGCTTCGTTAGTTTTGCTAAGATGGCTTACTGAGAGAAAATCAGCTTCGTTAGTTTTGCTAAGACGGCTTACTGAGAGAAAAGCTGTTCGTTAGTTCTGTAAGCAGTAATTCAATACGCGAAAATAAATTGTCTGTTCACCGACGCGTGCGCACCGTTCAGCCTTCGTACATGAAAATCAGGGATGATGTAATAAGTATCTTCAAGGACCAGCGAGTAAGTAGTGTTTTTTTGTTGTTGTTGTTGTTTGTTTTGACTACGCTATAGCAAGGTGCTGTTGATGTCGCCTCACTGTTTCTGGTGAGATTTGTCTGTTGGTGAAAACTGGTGACTTGACCTTATATGGGCAAAGACGAGACGGGAGTAATCCTTCTAATTAACCCCTTTTGTCTGCTAATGACGATATCGTTCGGCGGAAACGAGGCGTAACTACGTCACTACGTAACTACGTCAACAATACAACAATACAATACAATACAATACAATACAACTTTATTGTCTGTTCGAGTCAGAGCACGACAGAAATTTGCCTTACACATCTTTTCTGCCGAACGGTATCATCAGTAAAATAAAGAAGCTACTGTTTTTGAAAAAAAATAAAGGTCAAGGTCACAGTGGTTGTATCGTATTCGTTATGTTGAGCGAGTGCCATATAAATATAGGTTGAAATGAGTTATTAGCGCAAAAGCACAAGACCATCGGCCATCAGCGATTGACGTCGGCCGTAAGAAACGTTTTGTCACTGAGGGTGTGACGGGAACACACACAAAAAAACGCGGTCTTAGTTGATGATGGCTGACATCGTTTTGACTGCAACCGACAAGTATGCTATTGCTGTGCAAATGTCTTGATCTACACATACCGAGGGGAAAATATCACTAAGCGTTGGACAAACAAATAGTCAGGGCCCCTGAAAGGGGAACCTAACTGTTTGTTTGTCCAACGCTGAGTGAGTTCCCTTGGCATGTGTACTGTACCTGCCAGCGCTTGCCTCCCATGGTTTGTGATTCAAACAAATATATTGATGGACCATACAACTGCTGTATGCAACTTACCTCTTGACTGTCAATGAAGGCAAATTTCTTTGAAAGCAAGGCAATACTGTTCAGCCCCGAATACTCCCCTCAGTCCAAGGAACACGGATATCAATGGGGTCAGCAAGAGGCAAAGAACATCATGAGTCCCCGCAGATACGGGGGCTCATGAGGTTCTTTGCCTCTTGCAGGTGGGTGGGATTCATATTATTCTGGCGGTGAAGGGGTTGAAGGTGTTACGCTGAAGTTTTGTTTATTGTAAATAATTGTGGTTAATATATTCTGTGTACAGTCTTGTCAGATAATGTGCCATTATTCCTACGCATTCAACTGAAATAAATGTTGTGGGCTTGAGTTAACGTGTGTGCAGACGTGGAATTGTGTGTGTGTGTGTTTTTGTGTGTGTGTGTGTGTGTGTGTGTGTGTGTGTGTGTGTGTGTGTGTGTGTGTGTGTGTGTGTGTGTGTGTGCGTGTACTTGGTATATAAATACAAAACGTTTATGCGTGCGCGCGCATGCACGCACGCACGCACGAACGCACATACACACACACACACACGCTCACACGCATGCACGCACGAACCGAATCACTCACGCACGCACGCACGTATACACACTTACACACACACACACACACACACACCGACACACACACACACACACACACACACACACCACACACACACACACACACACACACACACATAAGGGTATGGACAGAGGATGCTAAACCAATGACGTGCGGGTGTAAACTTCACTGTGGAGTGGTACCGATCGTTGTCCAAGGCATGCTGGGCCCGTCCCTTCAACCGCACCGACTGCTTACGGCCGTAATGTGTGTCGGGAGACGGATTTTCTCGCCCGTTGTCGCCATCAACAGACAGATACCGGCACCTTCCGTACAGGTATGCCTGTTGCAACGGACTATTTTCACGAAATATCAAAACAAAAACCGATAAACCGAACAACATATTTGAAATAATAATAATAATAATAATAATAATAATAATAATAATAATAATAATAATAATAATAATAATAATAAAAATAATAATAATAATGGAAAACAACAATAGAAATAAAAACAGCAGCAGCAGCAGCACTCAGATCCAGCAAAAGCGTAGTCCAGATCCGAAGGGTGTCTACAAAGCTTGTAAAACGCGAAGAAATTCCCAACATTGAAAGAAACACTTCTTGCCTTACTGAAAAAAAAAAGAACAACGTTCGTGTGGTTCATTTCTGTCTGTATGATAGTTTGGGAAAAAATAGGGGTTTTGAACCTTTTTTAAAAATAGACATACAGACAGAAATGAACCACATGAACATTATAAGTTATGAGGGAGGTCAAAGGAACCATTGTATCCCGAAGGCCGAAGGCCTGAGGGTTACAATGGTTCCTTTGACCTCCCGAAGGCCTACAAGGGTCCGTGCAGCAAGCCCCCGCTACCAGTAACGTATTTGTTTTCGTTCCTCAACTATTTTCGTAAAAGAAATCAAGAAAAAAATCTTCCGACCTGGATCACGCCAGACATGACTGACGTCAAAGAAAAATACAATTATACACTTACGACGTAATTTTAAATCGTTTATTGCCGTTGCCGTCTCCAGTAGTGTGCCTGTTGCTTCGAACAACACTAAGTAACTTCGTACTTAAGAACGTTTTGGTGATCTTTTGTAGAACAAAACTGGCATCCAAGACTGACGCGTCACAAAGAGGGCTACAAAAAGTCCGCCACTAGTCGCTACAAGTTTTAGGGTTTTTTATTTTTTGTTTGTTTGGTTTTTTTTTTGTAGCTCGGTCATGTGGTACAGTTTGCGCTATGGGGATTGGTCGTGTGACGTAGGGATGAATACAAATCTTTAGAAACCCCGAGAATAATCTGTGTCGTAAAAGCGTAGTCATAACGAAACAACAGATTATCCACTGAACCTCTTCTCTGACGCGGACGAACGCTGCCCGGCTGCAAGAGGCAAAAATCCAAATTAGCGCAGAGTCCGAAATAGCTCAGGCGGTTAAGCGTCGGAGCAAGAGAGCGAAGGGAATCGCCGGGTCGTGGGTTCGAGTCCCCATCCCGGCCCCGGTAACTGGACTCGCAATCCAGGGGGAAAAAAATAGTCGGGCTTGTTCCGTAGCATGTCCGTTGAAAGGGGTCCTGTTTAAATCAAAGTGGCACAGTTGCAGTGCGCCTGAATTGATCAGTGTTTAGGTTGTACCTGTCCCCCACAACCCGCCCGTCAGGGTCGTCCATGATCACTTCGGTGCCGTGGACGTTAAACCCCGAAATAACCCAAACCCCATTAGCGGGAACTCATTACTTGAGATTGATGTCCCTTGTTACTCCTATGTTCTTATGTCTAGTTTTTCCCCCATTTACATGTCACTTGTGTTCTTCACGCAAATATCCATCAGCGTGCTGTCGTTTCTGACGCGGGATTCGTGATCATTGGCAGCGGAAGGGGTTAACTCATTCAGCCCCGATGCGCTACAGCAGAAGATGGATCGACCATGATAATTCAAGGGTAGTGCCAGATTGGCTTGGCGCCGACAGGCGCCAAGCCAGTCTGGCACAACCCTTGAATTATCATGGTCGATCCATCTCCCGCAACTGGTGCATAGTCCGGTTTGATGACGCCTCCCAAATTTTAGGATATACGGCCTTGGGGCTGAATGAGTTAACCCGATAATATCGAATACATTGTGTTACAAAAACGTAGTCATAACGAACGGCAACTAGCCAACTGATCCGTACGTATAGAGCAGTTGCACGCTGTGGGAGAAAATGAAGAAAACCGCTTTGAGAATTGAAGGGAAATAACGAATCTTAAAAGTAGATTGAACCGTAGCTGTGTTCTCTGCAGAGTTTTGTCCCTTTGCTTATAGAAGTGAGACTGCGCGGCTCAACGTACAAACATAAGACGCATACAGACTTAGTGTAGACATATGTTACATTCATACTGGCGAGGGAAACACGTGTACAGACTTTAATTACGGTACAATAATTAATTAAACTAACGACATCGCTGTATTCTGAGCAAAACGGGTTTCAAGACACTGCGCAGCGAAAACGATGTTACAGTCACCTTGTCACTAATACTCAGCCTAACTTAATTGTCGTGAACTTAAACCAGATGCCGGCGCGAGGGCAAGCGCTTGGTCTGTACGGCAACCGTGGCGCCTGTTATAATCGGACGGGTTGGACAAATTTGGATACACATTTCACCGCTTACCTTAATTCATTGTATTTGGTTCACTTAGAATTACTGACATCAGCTGTGTGCGCGGATCTTTTGAGTTTTGGACCTTGTGGCTGTAAGCACCTGTAGTTTGTATTTAACGTATGTGAAAATGTGCGTAAATGTTCCCAAAAGTGTTGACGATGCTGCTGAATGTATATACAACGCGTGTGAAAGGGTTAACTCATTCAAGATGCTCCGCATCAATTGCTGCGAAAGGGTTCGTGTAGCGATCCCGGCGGCAGGGCTATCGACACGTTCGCAGCTATTTATGCGAGGCACCTTGAATGATTTAGGATTATCTGTTTTTTTCTGTAGGTATGTGAGGGTGGGAGTACCGTGGTGTGGGTGAGGCCGAACGAGCTGAGTGACGGAGCGACCACGAAACTCCGATGGCACGGCATCCACCAGAGAGGGACCCCCTACATAAGAATACCAATACCTTTTATTGTCCCAATATAGCAAATTTGTTTGCAGCGGAATTTTTTTTAAAAACAGATGTAAAAACAACAAATGTGAACATAAAACAAATAAATACATTTGACTGACTAGAACACACTGACCGATTACAGTGAGTATGTGCACGTATATAACATCACAACCATCTGTAATGTTAATATCTATCTAGAAAGAAAAAAAAAAACGTTCTTAAAAACTGAGACGACACTACCTTATACCACGGGTACAACACACACATGCACACGCGTACCAGCCTCTCCCCGCCCCCATCCCCCCCCCCCCCAACCCTTCCCCGTCACACACACACACACTTGCGTATCACATGAGCGGGCCCGCTCCCATCACACAATAACGACTGAAATCACCCGACGAATAACCAGGTTCTAGCGTAAGCATAGACAACACTCGAAACGTCTCCAAGAGGCATAGATCCTCGTGAGCCCGGGCTCACGAGGATCTATGCCTCTTGGAGATGTTTGGAGTGTTGTCTATGCTTATGACACACACTGGTCATCTGCCCTGATTTCGCTCTCACCTCGTTACTAGTGTCAGGACTGAGGGGAAATCTTCAGCGAGTCAGACTCTCAGTTAGCACAAGTTCATCGGGCCGATGTCGGTCGTAGTCGGCCCACGCACGATTGTGCGTGTGCCAACTGCGGCCGACGTCGGCCCGATGACCCTTGCGCACGGTTACTACGCAACTCAAACCGTGGATGTGACACTAGACAAGCCTATCTTAATCTAAAAACGAAAAGTGTGGAGTATACTCACTCCACCGCCGCAATCAACGCCTGCCATGAAGCAGATCGTTTTAGCATGATAGTTCAAGGGTGGTGCCAGAATAGCTTGGCGCCTACGGGCGCCAAGCTATTCTGGCACTCCCCTTGAACTATCATGCTCGAACCATGTCTTGCTGTATCGTGTCGGGGCTGAATGAGTTCAATATGGCGTTCAGTGGTTCCTCACGAGACACTGTGATACGGGAGATAACTCTCATGCTCGATCTGTCTCTGGAATTGTAATACAGTCCTTTAGAGGGCAACTTCAAAGTCTGGGGATTTGGGTCCTGGGGCAGACTGTGGTAAAGGCCTAAAGCCAAATCCAGTTACTACGTTACAGCTCTTGAAAGGTGTGAGTTTGCTGATCCCCGCTGTACCGAATGTGTAGATAAGAAGTTTTCAATGTATTTATTGTTAACAGAAACTGGAGGGTATTTTTTTTTCTTAATATAGCCTACGTTAAAAAAAAAAAATACAATAAAAAATAAAAAGTTCCAATCAGCCCTCAACAAATTCATGTAAACGTTGATTTGATGAAACCATGGAAAATGGTATAATTGATTTGCTAAAATGCGAGTTTTTATACGGCCTACCATTGAAGTTAGCAATGTATTATATCTCCGTGCCCTTTGCGTGCCACCTAAGGCACGAACAGCATCAATTTAACCCCATCCCTGCCACTGTACGTACACTTTTTGTTTCTGAGATTTTGGTTTATTCAACGACCAAACGCCAACACGGTCCAAGAAACATGGATACAAATTGGTCTCAGAAAGATACATAGGTCCTGTTGAGCCCCCGCAGTCGCGAGAGCTCATGATGATCTGTGTATCTTGCAGTTCGATTGTGTTCACTTTTTTCTCTGCAGTGAGGGGGGTTAATAATGAGTTTACCGTGGGATTCGTCTGAAGGAAGTTGCGCCCAACGTTTTGGTCTGAAGAAAGTCAGAAAACACCCATCAGTTATTATTCATGGCAGTTCAAGGGTGGTGTCATGCTCTTTATATCGCTTTCAAAGGACAGCTCCTAACTTTGCGACTTCGACTTGCGGGGCTTAATTATGCTAAATGGTGTATCTGTCACGTACAGGGACACAAAATGGTCTACCCCTTTTGAGGGCGGTCTGTAATGTTTACCAGCTGACAATCCGTACCGGCAAGAGTTCTGTGCTGATCATTAACAGCATTGGAAAGTAACGTGTTTGTTTTCGTGCGACTGAACTCGTCTTTTTTCCAGCGGTGATTACGATCAGTTGTCGAATATAACATAAGTGCTCTTCAATAGTCCATATTAACATAAGTGCTCGTCAATAGTCCATATTATCATAAGTGCTCGTCAGTAGCCCATATTAACATAAGTGCTCGTCAGTAGTTCATATTCACTTGAAGTATCATGGTCGATTCATCTTCTGCAACTGGTGCATAGTCGTTAGATGACGCCCCAAAAATTGGGGAAATACGGTTAGTTAGTTTTTTTGCGTTTAACTCCGAGCAGGCAACTAAGGCCATCTCTCGGCGGGGGGAAATACGAGCGTGGGATTGAATGAGTTAAGCAAAACGAGGTTATTTTTTTTATACAACGAGGAAAAAAAAAAAAAGGAAAATCACAACAAAGAAAGAAACGCGCGTAGAAATTGTGTTGTAACTGGCCTTTCTAAACGTGTTTCTTTCTTTGCTGGAATTTTCTTTGCACTGTACACACTTGGCAATCACCGCCTGTTATGGTCCGTGTCAGGAAAACGAAGCCATGCTTTTTTTCAGCCCGTGATTTTGTATAAATGAAACAGGACGGCATTCATCCTGTCAATTTGTATTCTAGTCAACGTATAGCTGTACATGGCTGCTCTGAAAAGAAGACTTCAACGTCCATCGAGATCATTGATGTGCTTAGAGCCGTAATGTTCAAAATCACATACCAGCGTAGTTTTGAAGCCAAGCAAGTGCTGATGTGTGAATAAGGCCCCGGCCGGTTAATGGTCCAATGTTTACCGTTCTGTAAAAGGGCAGATCAGGTATAATATATCACTTGTCCTGTTTATTATGTGAGTCATGTTCGCTCGCTCGCCGTCCTTGGAGTGTCATACACAGTACAAGTCAGCGTCAGTGTTAAATATTATAAGTTATTGGTAGTAGGGGTCCGTGCAGCAAGCCCCTTCTACCAAAAACGTATTTGTTTTTATTCCTCCAATGTTTTCGAAAAGGAAACCAAGAAGAAATCTTTCGACCTGGATCACGCCAGACATGAATGACGACAAAGGAATATATATTTATACATAATAGACTGATGACGTAATTTAAAATCCGTCATGACGTTGCCTTCTCCAGTGGAGTGCCTGTTGTTTCGAACAACACTAAGTAACGTTGTACTTTAGAACGTTTTGGTGATCTTTTATAGAACAAAGTTGGCATCCATGACGCGTCAGAAAGAAGGCTCAGTACAAAATGTCGGCCATTAGTTGCTAAAAGGGTCTTTGTATCCCGGTCACATGGTATGTTTTGCGCTAAACGGATTGGTCGTGTGACGTAGGGATGAAAACAATATAAATTATTGGTCGCAGGGGTTTGCTACACGGACCCTTGTAGGCCTGAGGGAGGTCAAAGGAACCATTGAACCCCGAAGGCCGAAGGTCTAAGGGGTACAATAGTTCCTTTGACCTCCATCAGGCCTACAAGGGTCCGTGCAGCAAGCCCCTGCTAGCAATAACGTATTGTTTTCATTCCTCCAATGTTTTCGTAAAAGAAATCAAGAAGAAATCTTCCGACCTAGATCGCGGCAGACATGACTGACGTAAAAGAAAATGTATATTTATACATAATAGACTTATGACGTAATTTAAAATCATTCATGGCGTTGCCGTCTCCAGTAGTGTGCCTGTTGTTTCGAACAACACTAAGTAACTTTGTACTTTAGAAAGTTTTGGTGATCTTTTATAGAACAAAGCTGGCATCCAAGACGCGTCAGGAAGAAGGCTACAAAATGTCCGGCATTAGTCGCTACAATGGTTTTTGTATTCCGGTCACATGGTATGGCCGTTTGCGCTAAACGGATTGGTCGTGTGACGTAGGGATGAAAACAAAGATTCTTATATCGGTGTTTAGGCGATACTGAGAATCTCACTCGAGTAGTTTTAAAACGTTATTCTACAAGCGACAGCGAGTGTGGTACAGCTTTTCCGCTCAAAGGCTGCAAAGAAGGAGGTGTGTAACAAACTCTACTATATACCTGCGGTATATCTGATACGACCTGCTCCGCGGCGCATGGATCTCTGGCTCCCACGGTAAGCAAAAGGTCCTCGGGCCGACCTCAGCCTTAGCTGGCCCGCGCACGGCCGTGCGCGGGCCAGCTAGGGCTGATGTCGGCCCGTGGATCTTTTGCATGCAAGCGTTATAATGTGTTTGTTTTGTTTTGTTGTTTTATTGGTGTGCTTTTTCGTCACAAGTTTACGTAAAATCAATACTGCAAAAAACGTCATTGGCAGTGACGGGTAAATGTCCTGAATTGGGGACTATTATCAATTATAATAACAGTTTAGACAATAATAGCTTGGCGCCTCCTCTCCCCCCCCCCCTCCCATCTCCCATCTCCCCCCTCACCCCCCCCCCTCACCCCGCCAACAAGCACGTCATTTCAACACAGGTAATCAAACACCGGCCCGAAGACCTTTTGTTCAAAGAGGGGCGGTCACCAAGAACTGAACCGTTTCACAGTTATGAACTGCAGTGATATGGCCCCGCGTTTGTTGTCAGGGGCTAGTTGCATGTGTGAGCTTAGTCCTGCGCCAGCTCAAAGCAAGGTACTCTGCTAAAGCGGGGTGAGTGTTGTGGCGCTATAGCGGGGTGAGTGTAGAGGCGCTATAGCGGGGTGAGTGTTGTGGCGCTATAGCGGGGTGAGTGTTGTGGCGCTATAGCGGAGTGAGTGTTGTGGCGCTATAGCGGGGTGAGTGTAGTGGCGCTATAGCGGGGTGAGTGTTGTGGCGCTATAGCGGGGTGAGTGTTGTGGCGCTATAGCGGGGTGAGTGTTGTGATGCTATAGCGGGGTGAGTGTTGTGGCGCTATAGCGGGGTGAGTGTTGTGGCGCTATAGCGGGGTGAGTGTTGTGGCGCTATAGCGGGGTGAGTGTTGTGGTGCTATAGCGGAGCACCTTGCTTTTGAGCTGGCGCGGGACAAAGTTCACTCATGCTGCCGGCCTTCATCGGCGCCACAGACGACCAACGTAGGCCGGTGGACTAATTGCTCACTGAGTCGGGGTACTCGTTTCTGGCGCCAACAGACAGGAGTGCCATAGATGAGCATGTACACAGGAATAACGGCACACACAGCGGCCGTCAGGTTCATACTCAACGAATTACTGCAAACTCTTGCAGTCTTTTGCTTATTTATTTATTTAAAAATGTATCCAGTCAACAACAAAAATCCTTAGGAAGGTTACAAAGCAAAGTAGGTTATAGCACTGTCAGGGGAGAGAAATGTGCCTGATCGACCAGTGATCGTAGAAAAAAAATCCTTGATGGATTCTGAGATGGATTCTGCACTTTGATGGCCACAGATCTCAGTCAAATGTATCTGTAAAAATGGTCCTCGCAACGATTTATCTTGTATGGACTGAAGTTAGTGTGAGTGCCTCCTATTCACTGAAACCTTTTACCGTCATTGGCAACCACTCTTGTCTCTCAAATCCGCGCGTCCCTTGAACATCAAAGTACCACATCGGCACGAGGAACACGGATAAGAAGTATCAATGAATCAATGAATCTTTATTTTACAACGGTGAAGATATTAACACAGTCAGTGACTATATCATTTTTCGTACCTGCCGTTGCTAAGACAAGAAGTAGCACCTGCAAGAGGTACAGATCCTCATGAGCCCACGCGGTGTGCGAGGGCTTATTTGGATCCATTCCTCTTGTATGTGCCTTGCCAGTAAAGTGCTGGCAGGAGCGTAACGTACTGCGTTTGACCCCCTTTCGAAACCAAACAAACCACGCAAGGCTTCATCGATCGAAATTAACCAGCGATAATCGCCGGCTAAGGATCACACACTCACACACACTGTCCCTCGGTCACAAGAGGCACAGATCTTCATGAGCCCCTGCGAATGCAGGGGCTCATGAAGATCTGTACCTCTTGTAGAGGAGTGGCAACTGCCGTGGGAGCGAACTTGTTAGATGGAATCTGCCTACGGTCCCACGGCTCAGACACGCGTGGTGACTGCAGGAGCCTTTGTTGTCTGAGTTGTTGTGGATACCTCACAACAGTGGCGACTGGTGGACTTGCCAGCAGAACGGACGGCAGCAGACCGGAGGGATGGCCTCGTTTAGAGGTAAGAACAATTCATCACGTGTTTCCTTTTCCGTTAACCCTTCAGCTGTCGCTAGCGGTTTGGGCTGGGTTTTTTTTAAAAAACCGCTACCGACAGCCATAAGGGTTAATGTTGGTGTTAATTTAATTCATTCAAGCCCGACACACCACAGCAAGACATGGATCGAGCATGGTAGTTCAAGGGTGGTGCCAGAATAGCTTGGCGCCCACAGAAGGTCAGTCAGTCAGCCCATAGGCGCCAAGCTATTCTGGCACCGCCCTTGAACTGCCACGCTCGATCTGTCTCTAGAATTGTAACACAGTTCTTCAGAGGGCAACGTCAAAATTTGGGGATTTGGGTTCAGTCTAGGGCAGAATGTGTGAAGTTTTCGATCTACGGGCGCCAGGCCATTTGGGAAGTACCCTTGAACTGTCAGGTCGATTTCTGTCAGGGGAGCTCGGTAGATCAGGTGGCAGCGTGTTCGATACTCGTGCGAAAGGTCTTAGGTTCGAAGGCCTCAATCTCTTTGGAAAAAAAAAAATGAGGTGAAGGGATGGGGCGCGCTACACAATACCATCGTGCTGCGTGATCGGCGTTTTCACGGTTGTCCTGATTCGTGGTTAAAGCGTGTTTGTCCTCGTGATACGTGAAACGTGAAAGCCAAAATAAGATCTTCGTGATCCTTGATACCGTCCTGTGTAGTTGTGACGCGCCCAGCTATTCCGACATCACACTTCAAATATGCTTGCCTCCTTCAACGCCCCTGTAGGTACATTTACACGCCTTCAAGATCCCTCCGTTCAGCATCAGGCACGCGTATTTTCAGGGTTCCTAGGCGAAAGAAGTCTACCCAGGGCCAGCGTGCTTTTTCTTATTTCGGTCCAGTCACCTGGAACGACCTTCCAGCCCATGTCAGACATGTTCAAACTCTGTCTGCTTTCAAATCACTGCTCGAGACCTATCTTTTTCTTACCGGTAGTTAACTCATTCGAGACATGCCGCCTCTGGATACGCGGCTTATGCCGCGTATCCGGCGCCGGAGGCGGCACGTCTCGAATGAGTTAAGACGTACATTAACCTTTTTATACGGATTTTCAGTGCTTTTGCAGTTCTTGGCGGTACCTGATCTTGTAACGGTGGTGTGTGCATGTGTGTGTGTGACCTTTTGATGTGTCACTTTAGTTGTAACACTTATGGTAGCTTTTACTTTCTTGTACTTTTTGTTCTGTGATTATTATTTTTTTAATTCTGTAAACGTTTAGAGTATCATTAATTTGGAGGTTAAGCGGTATATAAATGTACATTAATATTATTATTATTATTTTCGTGTCTGAACTTTTGGTTCATCAATTACTGAAACCCAAAACCGTCCAAGAAACATGGATTCAAACTGGTCTCAGCAAGAGGCATAGATCCTCATGAGCCCCCGCAGTCGCGGGGGCTCATGAGGATCTATGTCTCTTGCGGTTGGATCAGTCGTCTTCAATTTTGTCCTCGGCAGTGAAGGAGTTAACCTGTCTCCAGCACTGTGATGCCGGCCTCACACGATATTCCCACATTTGGTAACGTCACTCTCAGTGCTTAACACATTTAGCTCCGAGGCACTACTGCAGGAGATGGATCGACCAAACTGATCCGTCACTATCCTTGAATGACTGAATCATCATGCATCACCCTTCTCCTGCAGCTGGTAGACAATCGTCAGGTGACTCCTCCCAACTTTGGCAATTGTGGGGTTAACGCATTCGGCCCCAGGACACACCACAGCGAGATAAGGATCGACCATGATAGTTCAAGGGTGATGCCAGAATAGCTTGGCGCCTATGGGCGCCAAGCTATTCTGGCATCACCCGTGAACTATCGTGGTCGATCTGTGTTCTGCACTGCAAAGCAGTCTTCAGAGGATAACGGCAACATACGGGGATTTCGGTCTTAGGGTACAATGGGTAAACGCATTTAGCCCCAAGGCCGTATTTCCCAAAATTTTGGAGGCGTCATCTAACGACTATGCACCAGTTGCAGGAGATGGATCGACCATGATGATTCAAGGGTAGTGCCAGATTAGCTTGGCGCCGACATGTTACCATGTTCGACCCATCTCCTGCCTGTAGTGCGTCAGGACAGAATGGGCTAAAGATGAGATCTGCCTCCTGCTATGACCATGCTTACAGGCGCCAAACTAATCTGGCACTACCCTTGAATTATCATGGTCGGTCCATCTTCTGCTGTAGTGCGTCGGGGCTTAATGGGTTAATGAGTGGTTAAATTGCTCACCACCCCGAGTCTGAACGTTTCAGGCGCTTGGCGCTATTACGTGGGTGCTACAGCGGCCATGGTCTTCGTGCTGATATGGCTGGATGTACTGCCGCAAGGCCCCGACACCATCCCGATCGGCACCAACCCGCCCCGGCCCCGCTTCAAACCGCGCAACAAAGACCAGGTGTACCTGTGTTTCAAAGTCACGGGGCGGCTGGGTAACGCGCTCTTCATGTACGCCTCCATCACAGGGATCGCACGCGCCAACAACATGACGCTGGTGCTCACAGACGACAGCGTGCTACCGGAAGTGCTGAAAACGCCGCCACATGTGGATCCGGACTTTGACGGCAAATGCCGAGGCGCGCGTCCTTTGTCCCAACAAAAATGCTGCGCGTTTGACGAGCGCCTGGTTCGCTTACCTCACATCGACTTTTACACCATTCCCGGGGGCTGTCTGATATCGTGGGTGTATTTCAAAAACATCACGCAGGATATCAGCTCCCTGCTGGAGTTTCGAGATGACGTCATGGCTCAGGCGAGACAACTCGTGACCGAGATCCGCAGGAAGGACAACGTCACCCTGGTTGGAATGCACGTACGTCGAGGAGATCACACAGGTACATGTCTATACATGTCTGTACATGCATGTCCCCAGCAGCAAAGCCTCTTTAGGCACACGGCGACCGCAGTTGGCTCGCGCACACCGTGCGCGGGCCCACTGCGGCCGTCGTGGGCCCTAGGACCCTTGCTTACTGGGGTGTTTGTTACCATTGCCGCTGGTAGTTCTGTTTACAATTTTACTGTCCAACGAGGGGAATCGTGGGCTGCTTTCTAGTTTGCAGGCAAGTCGACGCAGAGCAGCACAATGGGACCCACCCCGGCATAGCTTTCATTTTGTTCATATATTTTAACCATTTTTTTTTTTTTTTTGGTTCACGCTGCTGACGCTGACTTCCTCTTTTCTGGTGTTCGCTAGTTTGAGAATGTTGGCCCTGTTACACCCCAGGGTGTGCCGCGCCCCAGCTCGTGCACAAACGGTGGACCCAACTTTTACAAAGCTTTACAAGGTACATTTGTAAAGAAGCAGTGACACTGATGGCTTGCCTATATAATGTGCGCTAGTCTGTTAGTTTAGACAATGCTGATCGAAGCCGTAAGGTCCAGAATCACAAAGCAGTATACAGAAACGAATATGTATTTGTAAATATTAACTCCTTGACTGACGAGAAAAAATGAAAACGATCCAACTGCAAGAGCATAGATCCTCATGAGCCCCGGCAATTGCGGTGGCTCATGAGGATCTATGCCTCTTGCCGACACTATTTTGTGTTCATGTTACGCGGACGGTTGGGGCTCTGTGGCGTTAAATCTACGCAGAGGTTCAGAGACACAATCTGCGTCGACTGGCAGTGAAGGCATGACTTGTTTTTCCCCAGGAATTGTTGCCCACTGGAGAGGACACAAACCCGTGACTGCGGAGTACATCACGAGAGCGATGACGTATTTCCGGAACAGTTTCGGTCCCGTCCATTTCGTGGTGGCGAGCGAGGACAAGGACTGGTGTCAGCGCTACGTGGCCGGATCCGGCAATGACGTCACGATTCTGGAGAACAACTCCGCCGCAGTAGACATGGCGGTCCTAACACTGACCGATCACATGATCATCTCAGTCGGAACGTACGGGTGGTGGGCTGCCTATTTAAACCCTGGTGTGAAAACTTACATGAAGGATTTCATAGTGCCTGGGTCGGCTTTTGCGAGCACGTTTAACAATTTGGACGCTTCCGAGTATTTCTACCCCGGGTGGGTGCCTTTGTGACGACTCAGTGGGAGACAAGCTAAGCAGTGGACACTTACGGTGCTCGACTAGGGTGCGTTATTGTAAGAATGATACGGTTTGCTCCAGAGCCGGAACCCTCGCGCGCCATGTATACTTACGAGCACAAGAAATGCGACATTTTGGGAATCATCAGAAAAACTTTAGTGGTTCCGATGATTCCAAAATTGTCGTTAAACTCGAGAAATCGTATTATTCACGTGATTAAATTGTTCTATTAACCCTTTTAGCCCCAGAACCCTGCAGCAGGAGATGGATTGATCATGATAATTCAAGGGTAGGGCCAGATGAGCTTGGTGCCTTCAGGCTCCAAGCTCATCTGGCACTACCCTTGAATTATCATGATCAATCCATCTCCTACAACTAGTACATAGACTTTAGGCAACACCTCCATAATTTGAGAAATGGGACCTTGGGGCTAGAAGCCGGGGTTAATGCACTTTGGCCAAACACCTTGGGTGGGTACCGAATTTTGATGCCCGTAAGTGTTTTCATGTATTGCTTTGTTTCTTGGATTTTATGTCCATAAATCGCCCAAAGGTGAAAATCACGCGAAGAATCTGTTCAGAGATGGAACTATCAGCCTATTATCGTCGTTGTATTCTTTCAAATTTCGTCGTCGTCGTCATCATTAGCACCCTCATCACTACCGTCATTGTTGTCATCTTACTAATTTATAATAAATCATAATTTATTAATATTCATCGTGATCATCGCTGTCAACTTTTACAAGGGCAGGTTTGGCCTCAGTGGTGTACGTGTGTTCATATTTACCGTGTCCGTGTGAGCTAAGCACTCAGATAATATATATAACACATATTATAGGTTCTAGCGCCAGGGGTCAGTTGCATGAGTGAGCTTCGTCCTGCGCCAGCCACTAAGCAAAGCGCGCCGCTATAGCGGCGCGCCTTGCTTAGTGGCTGGCGCAGGACTAAGCTCACTCATGCATCTGGTCCCTGGCCCGGTTCATGTCAACTTAACTGTAGGAACCAGGAACAGTCTGGTTGTTGACCAAAAATATTGGGCCATGTGGCTGAATGTACTGTGTGCGGGTCTGTGATTTTGGATCTTACGGTCTTAGGCACTATAGTCCAAATCACAGACCAGTACGCTGATCAGTTTAATGACTTAGTCCGCGTGTGGCCGAGAGTCTTAAGCTGTCTGTGTACTGCAAGAGATTTCAATGTAGTTTACATATTTGTGCATGCACTTCATACATTTTAACAAAAGTGGGGGCGGAATCTCGACACGACTTTGCTCTCCTGGCTGGAAACGTGTTATTGTAGTTGATCAACTCAGGGCGGCGTGTGAAAGCTTGCCTGGTGAGCAGAATTTCAACCGGCCGACGTTAAGCCTTAAGGCCCCGCTACACGAACCCGGTTTTGAGGCCGATTCCCGATCAGTTTTCGAATCGGTAGGTGATCGGACCGGACTAAAAAAACGTATGCACTGCCACACTGACATTTCCCGACTTGTTTAGCCGACCGGTTTGAACCGAAGATCAAAGTCGTACCTGTTCTGCAAAATGACTGCTAGTTTTGACAGTGATGATGATGTGCTTGCATTATCAGCAGTTTTGCGTCATATTCGGGAAGAGGCGGGCGGAACATCAGCGGCAACGGCTGTGGGTACTGATCGGGCGTGTTCGGCCATTTGCAAATGAAACGACGTGCTTTGCGAGACGCGCTCTGATTGGTTGAAGCTTACAACCGGGGCCGAATCGGAACGAAAAAATAGAGCAGGTTCTAGACACCCGATTCCCAGCCGATCGGGACCGGATCGGATAATTGACGTCATCCGATCGCAATCGGGTCGGAATCGGCTTCAAAATCGGGGCACAACCGGCTCGTGTGGCGGGGCCTTTAGTGGGCAGAGACGGGCACGGACCAGCTAAAGCTGACGGTCGCCTCGAGGACCTTCTGTTCCAAGTCCGTGAGGCGTCCATGCGTGCAGACACTGCACTTGCATTGTCCGTATGAGGTCTAACCCGTTCAACATCGGTGATCACGAATTGCGTGGGGAGCGGGTTGGCTCACGTGGTATAGCATCGAACTCTCGATCGTAAGGTAAGGCCGTGGGTTTGAACCCCGGTGGGGTCGAAATGCGTACAGAACATCTTCGGTGCCCCGTCTTTAAAATCTCTATTGTGGTGGGCGGGGGGGGGGGGGGGGGGGGTGATGGGGGAGAAGACGCTGAGCCTTAAACGTTTACTGTTTCAACGAATTGCGCGTCTGAAACCACTAAATACTGACCGACTTCGCCTGCAGAGCACTGATGCTAGTGGGAACCAAAAATAGGCAGAAACTACACACGACCGACAAGAGTCATAAATCCTCATGAGCCCCCGCGACTGCGGAGGCTCATGAGGATTTATGTCTCTTGCAGATGCGCCTTGCCTTAAGGGGTTAAAATGAAGCAGATCCAGGCGTGAAAGTGTTAATATTTTGCAATGTCTCCTTATTAGAAAAGATGGCAGTGTGTCTGACGCTAACGCCGGACAATAGTTAACGTCTGAGGGTTGAATGTCGTAAAATGGAAGACCTTTTCTGCTCCTCTTCTGCTTCGCGCAAAGGAGAGTTCCAACGGTGGACACAAGAGGCAGTGAAAAAAAAAAACCGCCTGCTACTCACGTGGATTGTAAAAGGAAGGGTAGAAAAGGGCATAGTTGGGGCAAGACAGCATTGAGGACCCGTTGAATCGGGCAAATTGATCGCATTATTTCCTTCAATGCCGAGATGACGTCAACACGATCCAAGTGCAAGAGACATAGGACAGAGACCAGTTTCTGTCCCCGATTCTTGGACGGCGGGTGCTGTCGGTCCCGCGTTGGAGAAACAAAGGTTTGAAGTTCTGCAAAATATGCGTCAACTGGCAGGGAAGGGCCCGGTTAAGAGACCAGCTGTGCTGCTCTGTGATTGCGGACCTTAGCGTTCTTTCCGTAAGGTTCACAATCACAAATCAACACAAACGTTTTGCCACGTCACTAACTGTGTCCGCGCCTAAACCAACAAGAACATAGCCAAGTACCCCAAAGAAAGGCCGCGCAATGCTACAGTCCGGTTCATGTCAACCGCTTGACTTGACATTAGCAAACGGTCTGCCCGAGGTTTGTTGATCAGACCTTGGTTCATGGGGATGACTGCGGCACTCAGTGCTGGTCTGTGATTTTGGACCCTTACGGCGTATGGCCGTAGAATCAAAATCACAGACCAGTAAACTAATAGTTGACGTTTTAATGAGTGCGGCGTGTGGGAACGAGAGTCTTAAATTGTCCGTGTACAGTAGGTATTTGGATCCTTAAAATGTTATGGGGCGGTCCGTGGCGCAGCAGTTATGGCGCCTGCCAAAAATTCCAAAGGTGCGAGGTTTGATACCGGGTCCGGCGTCGGACTTTTCTCCTCTGGTAAGTGTCACCGTTGATTCGGGCGGACCGTCGGGGGTTCTTTCTCTGGGTACTCCGGTTCCTCCACCCCCCCCCCCCACCCCCCACACTTTGGTACCGGTTTCAGGCCACTTCACAAATTTCAAATACAAGCGATCAAAAATCTCTGTAACTTCAGTAGCTGAACTGGCCCTTCGTCTGTCTTGTACTGTGTTTGTCTTAAATGGCGTAAATCCGTGTCTGTTACGTGAGTGTGCGTGTTGGGTTTCAGTTCGCGGCGCTTTGAGTCGATTCGCCCCGCAAAGATTGAGAAAAAGCGCCTATATAATAACGGTATTATTATTATTATTAACTCAAACATTCTTAACTGACGTGGTTCGGCTCGAAATGTCCCTGTGGTTTGTCTCGGGGATTAACTCATTCCACACCAAGGCCGAAATCCGCAAATTTTGAAGTTGCCCCCCATGAAGACTGTATTACACTTCTGGAAACAGATCGAGCGCGATAGTTCAAGGGTTGTGCCAGAATAGCTTGGCGCCCATATTCTGGCACGACCCTTGAACTATCATGCTCGACTCCATGTCTTGCCGCGGCGTGTCGGAACTGAATGAGTTAACGTCCACGGCACCGCAGAGCCCTAACTGAAAGGACAGCCTGTCTCACCCGTTGGAGTATTAGCTGAGCACTGATCAATTCAGGCCGATTCCAATAAGGGTGAATTCAGAATAATTTAAAAGCCAGCAGGTGGATATACCAGTGACAGCTGGGAAAGCTCTCATACAGAAGGGACCTTGAGGGTTATGATGGTTCATCCCATCTTGATAAGCATATCATGGACCAGCAAAGAGCGGCCGCCTACCTTAGCAGCCAGCAGAGAGCAGCCACCAATTTTAGCAGCCACGGTATGGTTTACCGACACGGACAAAATAAAATAAATTGGGATAAATTGGGATCGCCAGAGCATTCTCAGAATCATGAAGTTTGTCAGACACAACAAACAAACAAACAAACAAACATCTTTAAAAAATCAACAAATAAAATAGAAATAACTAAATAAAATTAATGATTATTCAATAAATCAAAACACAAGAACAAATCACTATAAAGAAACACAACAATTAAACTTCTTAATAACAAGTGCAACAATTTTGGCACAAGGGATAGTTTTGCAATGAACCAGTATCAGCTGAAGCATCCCTACACTGACTGAAAGGACGCAGGGAGGACAATCCTTCCGTAATAAGAGCAGAATTTGTGCCGCTTGGCTTCTCAGACAGTGTAGGGGTGCTTCAGCCAATACAGACTTAACTCATTCTACCCCAGACACACCACAGCAAGATAAGGATCGACCATGATAGTTCCATAGGCGCCAAGCTATTCTGGCATCACCCTTGAACTATCATGGTCAATCTGTGGTCTGCACTGCTATGCAGTCTTCAGAGGACAGCGGCAAAATTTTTGGATTTCGGTGTTGGGGTAGAATGAGTTAAGCGGGCAAAACGATGCGTTGTGCCTTCTAATGCCCATCATTTTGGAATATGGAAATGATTCCCGAACACATTCATAACTGTTTTATATGGCCCTTTGCCGTCCAAATGGCAAAAAAAATGTCGTCAGGACTGGCCGCCAACCGGCTTCTCAGACAGCGTAGGGGTGTTTCAGCCAATACAGACTTAAGCGGGCAAATAGATGCGTTGTGCCTTCTAATGTCCATCATTTTTTAATATGGAAATGATTCCCGAACACATTCATAACTGTTTTATATGGCCCAATGCCGTCCATCATAGTTTAATAGACCAACGATGTTTCGCTTATTAAGGAAGGATTGACAGCATTGGGGCTTCTCAGTGTAAGGGTGCTTCAGCCTAATAGCAAAACAATGCGCTGTGTTCTCTAATGTCCATCATTTTTTAATATGGAAATGCTTCCTGAACACGTTTATAACTGTTGAATATGGCCCTTTGCAGTTCATCATAGGTTAAATGACAACAAATGTCGTCATGACTGGTGGCCAAGCGGCTTCTCAGTCAGTGTGGGGGTGTTTCAGCCAACACCGTCTGATGGCAAAACGATCAACAAGAACGGCAAAGCCACTATGGAACACGTGTATGACCTATTTACATATGTGTGCACTTTGTGACAGTAAGTAAAGGGCTTGCTTTTGCACCAGCAAAATCCATGTTTTGTGAAAATTTAAGCCTTTTTCACCCTATCTGTCAACCACACCTCCCCCCTACCCCCCCCCCCCCCCCCACACACACACACCCCTGTGACCCTTGGCCTGTGCGATGAGTCGACTAAATTAAGATGCATAGGAAGGTCTTATCATCAGCTACCTTTGTGCCAAATTTGATTGAAAATTTTGCAAAGACGTTGATAATACCTACAATTTTTATCAAAAATTTGCATTTTACACACATCTGCCGACCTCCTGAGACCTTGACTTTTCCGAGGGGTCATCCAAATTAGTATGCATAGATAGGTCTTACCATCAGGTATCTACGTACCAAATTTGGGTTTGAAGTTTCAATAGTATTTGAAAAAACAAGAAGGACAAAGCGCTTATGGCTAACGTCTATCGACCGATCCACACATGTCTGACATAACGTTTCTTGTCAAAATATGGCTATTTTTTTAAAACCTATTTCCTGAGCTCCTGTGACCCTTGACCTTTCCGAGGGGTCATCCAAATTAGTATGTATAGATAGGTCTTACCATCAGGTATCTCTGTAGCAAGTTTGGGTTTGAAGTTGGGAATAGTATTTGCGAAAAAAAAACATTTCTTTGTAAAAATATGGTCACAATGGACCTAAGTAAGTAAGTAAGTATAGATTGCTTTACGTCCTGCAAGCGACAAAGGCCTTCTCAGGACGTGCCTGCGCTAAATGAAGACAAGAACTGCAAGAAGCGCAGACAGGAGGGAGAATTTCAAAAGAAAAATACAGATGAATGGACCAAAAAGACAGAAATACAAACCCCAAAAAGAGTAGAACCCACCTTGCAGGGGTTAGACAAGGTGACCCTAGGAACTAAAAAGTAGACAACCCCACCAAGGTCCCCTAGGGCAGACCCGGTGGGGGAACACAATGGACCTATTTCTTGACCTCTTGTGACCCTTGACCTTTCCGAGGGACCAACCAAATTTGTGTGCATATAAAGGTCTTAACATCAGGTATCTTTGTACCAAGTTTGGGTTTGAAGTTGTGAATAGTATTTGAGAAAAAAGAAATTATGTCCCAAAATAGCTATTTTTCATATTATTTCCTGAGCCGCTGTGACCTTCACCTTTGAGAGAGGTCACTCAAATTGGTATGTTTAGAAAGGTCTTGCCACAAAGTATCCTTGGGCCAAGTTTGAAGACTGTAGCTTGAATACTCTCCGAGTAAATGCCAACGTTAAAGTTTACCACAGACGACGCCGGACGGCGGACCACTGGCCCAGAACATAATCACTTTTGCTTTGCACGTGAGCCAAAAAAACCCTCTTTTATCAAAATATGGCTATTTCGGCCCTATTTCCTGAGCTCTTATGACCTTTGACCTTTCGAGGGGTCATCCAAATTAGTATGCATAGATAGGCCTTACCATCAGGTATCTCTGTACCAAATTTGGGTTTGAAGTTGTGAATAGTATTTGAGAAAAAAATAAATATGTCAAAATATAGCTATTTTTGGCCTTTTACCTCATTCCCTGTGATCTTACCTTTGTGAGAGGTCGCTCAAATTGGTATGTTTAGAAATGTTTTGCCACAAAATATCTTTGGGCCAAGTTTGAAGACTGTGGCTTGAATTGTCTCTGAGAAAATGCCAACGTTAAAGTTTACGGCGGAACGACGGCGGACAGCGGACAGACGCACGACCACTGGCCCAGAACATAAGACTCACTTTTGCTTCGCACGCGAGCCAAAAATCGGAAGAGGGACATTTCTCTGTGTGCTGCGTTGTTTTAGCACACATCTCATGTTTGGCCAGACATTCTAAAAGGTGGATAACACCATTTTAAAATGCGTTCATTTTTTTCTTGAAAACCATAAGATGGTGAGTCATTTCAGCAGAAAACATTTTTAGTGTGGCCTTCCTTTTCCATACGTTCACCCTCGAAACCTCGGCATCGGACAAGTAAGATTCAACCGCGAATGCCTCGCATCTGAGGGCACCGACTCAGCCTAATTTTCTCTGCACTTGTAACCAGAAGAATCAGTGTCCATTTAGCTGCAACAAGAAAGGATGATTTTGAATGAAAAATGGGGGATGTTGTCACAGCCGGGTACGCGCCTACCTTCCAAACGTAAAATTAATTGCCTCGATTACTTGCAGGTGGTCTGTTTACGTCAGTGTGTGAGAGTGTGCTTGCATGCGTATGTGTTTGTTTTCTGCTTGTTTTGTATGTATTCCCATAATGTGACCATGTAAATATGTGTGTGTGTGTGGGGGGGGGGGGGAGGGGGGCACACACGCACTGTCGTAAACATACCACCAGCAGACCAACTTCACCCTCATCATTCAGAATACACCAGTGTTCGAAATAAGTTTGACTAAAATAGTTCAAGGGTAGTGCCAGAATAGCTTGGCGCCTCTAGGCGCCAAGCTATTCTGGCACCACCCTTGAACTAAAGCCATTGGTCCATATCCTTATCTCAAGTACTATAATGTAGCTTGCATAAGTCAGTGTACAAATGTGAAGCTTTTAGCCTCAGTATGATCTGGGTTATAATACACATGTGTTGAATCATGAACCAACACACACACCTCCCCCTAACACACACATTCACATCATGAAAATACAGACAAAACAAAGAAACAACAGAAAACAAAGAAACGCATACGCATGCAAGCACACACGCACTGACGTAAATAGATCACCAGCACTGAAGTAATCAAGGCAATTAATTTTACGTTCGGAGGGTAGGCGCGTACCTGAGACAACGAACTCCCCATTTTTCACTCAAAATCCTCCTTTCTTGTTGCAGCTGAATGGGAAATGATTCTTCTGCCAACAAGTGCTGATAAAATTAGGTTGAGTGCCCTCAGATGCGAGGCATTCGGGGCTGAATCTTAAACGTCCGATGTTTTTTTTTTAAGGGTAAACTTATGGAAAAACGGTCACGCAAAACTAAAAAACAAACAATAAACATTTCACTGATCTGAAATCAGAGATCCCCCAGTGTTTTGGTTCCTTCTATGTTATTGAAGCCAGTCGATTTTTAGGGTGAACGTATGGAAAAGCGGTCACGCAAAACTAAAAACAACATCTCATTGATCTGAAATCAGAGATCCCCCAGTGTTTTGGTTCCTTCTATGTTATTGAAGCCAGTCGATTTTTCTGCTGCCGAGCAGAGTTCAAAAACAGTATATTCTTTATCTTCCGCAGCCGGCGTTTATCCTTCTTGTCCGATGGCACTGGTGGACGGAGTCACGACAGTAGAGACATGGATCTTCATGAGCCCCCGCAACTGCGGGGGCTCATGAAGATCTATGTCTCTTGCTGGTGGATGGCGTCACGACAGATGTTACACACAGCACCAACACAAAACTTGCACTGAACACAGTTTAGGATCAGGATTTTATTTAACGTCTGTTCACACATTGGTGATATTAGACAAAATATAATTTTTAAAAACCCAAAACAAAACAAAACAAAAAAACAGCAAACAAACCAACAACCACCAAACACAACTTGTTAATATCAAAGAATAGCAATAATTAACATCCAAACCCACACACAAATTACTTATTATAATAGTTCACCCACTGGACTATGAAATATGATATTAACTATTGGAATTGCAATATTCTTATGTAAGATGTCATACATATTTTCTGCTAATTTTTCAACCGTTATTTTGTGTCAACAGATTCGTTGTAATAGGGCATTCACAGATTATGTTTAACAGAGATGGGGCTTAAAGCACTCGCATTTGATGTCTTTTGAGAATTTCGTTTTCCAAGAATTTAGTCTTAACTTGTATATCAACGAAGCTATTTTTCTCGAACAAGGTGGAACATGAGAAGTATATTTCATATCTTTGTGAAAAAAAAACAACTGTTTAGCACAGCGTACATTTCATGTAGAGATAATTGCATATTATTACAAACTGCTGCGCTTTCTCTATTTATAGCTCCTTTTTTTTTTTTTTTTTTTTTTTTTTTTTTTTTTTTTTTTTTTTTTTTTTTTTTGCTTGTCTGTCACAAATTTCATTCCAATAAATTCTGCAGTGTGAGGGCATCCAAAGAAAAGATATCCCCATTCCTCTGGATATAACACAGCTTAAAATATGTTTTATTTCATATACTAAGTCTTTTCTTGTGTTACAATCCCAGCTGAACTGAACACACCGTTTTATAACGCCGATGTCACACTTAAGATGGTGATTTTTAGCGATACTTTTCGGATGACGAGAGTGTAGCGTCTATCCGACATCGGATAGCAACCGGAAGTCTCAATGCAGACAGGTAATCTTCATGGCACAAATGTAACCCAACCTTCCTGCCACTGGGGATGGATCCTTCCAATGAATTTCTTCATGAACGTCAGGTTACATTTGTATGAGTACCGTAGGACAGTACCACCACCATAGTTTGCCGAGTTCAATGGTTTGAGGAACTGTTACTGAACTGTTATTACTCAGATGTAGAAAACGTTATTGTCCCACGGCAAGGCTAACTATGATTCTGGGTGACTGTTGACAGTCTTCATGAATAAGGTCAAAATGTCATTCAGAAGTCTTTAACTGTCAAAGAAGCTCCAGTCAGTGTTTTTGCCACTTGACTGGTTTTGCCTCATAACTAGCTAGCATTGATACAGCAACCCCAAGCGCAAAAGCCCATCAAGCTGACGTCGTCCCGATGGCCTTTGCGCAATGGGATGAGACTAAACTGTTGTTCCTATGAAGGATAGATGACGTCATAATTCGGCACTGCGTGTTTCGTGCTGCGTCATACTTCCACACCAAATTGTACATGTAGTGTGTGTCATCAGTATGGCCTCAAGCCCAATGACATTGTACGTAACAAGTTTGTCTCAGAGCAAAAAAAAAACAAAAAAAAAAAAAACCACAATCAGAAACGAAGAGTTTAATGGCTGGGGTGTTTTCGGAGGTGTGTGTGTGGTTTGTAGGCGTTCTAATTGTTTTAAATGTGCGGATGTGCACGCATAAACGTGACTGAAGCTGTCTAGGTACCATGACATGTCTGACAGTCACAAGTCTCTTTTTTATTCGAAATGACTCTTATGCGGTATTGAGACAAAGTCGTTGTTTAGATCCCGGCAATTTGGTCAAAACTCGACGGTTGCGAATAAACTCAATGCGTTTCGTTTATGCTAGCGAAATCTCGATGTCACCAAAAGCCATAATTTTATCGCGGATGCAAACAACTGACAGTGTTTCTTAGCGTGTCTGCTGGAGATTGGGGGGGTGATTGTTTATTCATGTGTGAGATGCGAGTCCGTGAATGTGAGCTCCGCCCCAGCATTCCGCGACCAGAACAGGTGGTGTAATATCTTTGAGGTCGCAAAAACTTTAGCTTTTACAGCAGTACATGTGTAATATTTTTATGTTTACAAACACTGTTAATTCAAAGTTAGCAATGGTCTTCACTGATTTGAAGCCCCTAAAGCCAGGGTGTCACAACGTCTAGTGAAACGAACTTAATAACCAATTACATTCATGTTTAAAGTCCCCCAGCACTAGGACTACAATCTGTACAATTATATGGCTTTTGGCCTGTGTGTTGTCCACATGTCTTGTCAGTGAATCTATCACTAGTCTAAACACTTGTGTGGCTACTGGCCTGTGTGTGTGGCTTCTGGCCTGCGTGTGTCAGCATGTGTGTTTTCAAGGAACGAGATCGACTGAAATTAGCACTACAATCTATACACTTGTGTGGCTTCTGGCCTGTGTGTGTCAGAATATGTGTTTTCAAAGTACCAGATTGAGTGAAACTAGCGTTACATTCTGTACACTTGTGTGGCTTCTGACCTGTGTGTGTCAGCATGTGCCTTTTCAAGTTACCAGATGAAGCAAAGCTAGCACTACATTCTGTACACCTATGTGGCTTCTGACCTGTGTGTTTCAACATGTGTCTTTTCAAGCTGCCGGACAGAGCGAAACTAGCACTACATTCTGTACACTTATGTGGTTTCTGGCCCAAGTGTCTTGTCAGCATGTGTGTTTTCAAGTGACCAGGTAAAGCAAAGCTAGCATTACATTCTGTACATTTGTGTGACTTCTCGCCTGTGTGTGTCACCATGTGTGCTTTCAAGTGACCAGATTGAGTAAAACTAGCACAACATTCTAAGCACTTGTATGGCTTCTGGCCTGTGTGTTTCAGCATGTGTATTTTTAAGTTACTGGACTGTATGAAACTAGCACCACATTCTGTACACTTGTGTGGCTTCTGACCTGTGTGTGTCAGCATGTGCATTTTCAAGGTATAAGATAAAGCAAAGCAAGCACTACATTCTGTACACCTATGTGGCTTCTGGCCTGTGTGTGTCAGCATGTGTGTTTTTAAGGTACCAGATTGAGTGAAACTAGCACTACATTCTGTACACTTGTGTGGCTTTTGGCCTGTGTGTTTCAGCATGTGTCTTTTTAAGCTACCGGCCAAAGCAAAACTAGCACTACATTCTGTACAATTATGTGGCTTCTGGCCTGTATGTTTCAACATGTGTTTTTTCAAGCTACTGGACAGAGCGAAACTAGCACTACATTCTGTACAACTATGCGGTTTCTGGCCCAAGTGTGTTGTCAGCATGTGTGTTTTCAAGCGACACAATGAAGCAAAGCTAGCACTACATTCTGTACACCTATGTGGCTTCTGGCCTGTGTGTGTCATCATGTGCGTTTTCAAGGTACTAGATTGATTGAAACTAGCACTACATTCTGTACACTTGTGTGGCTTCTGGCCTGTGTGTGTCAGCATGTGTCTTTTCAAGTTACTAGACTGAGTGAAACGTGCACTACATTCTGTACACTTATGTGGCTTCTGGCCTGTGTGTTTCAGCATGTGTGTTTTCAAGTGACTGGACTGAGCGAAACTAGCACTACATTCTGTACATATATGCTGTTTTTTGCCCAAGCGCTTATATGGCCAATGGCCTGTGTTTACAACTGTGTATGCTCTGAAGTCACTGCTCTGAGCACCACTCAAACTACCTTCCGTACATGTATGTGGCTTCTCAAAAGTTGCCTTACAAAACCATGTTCCCCCACTTGGTGGTGTATCTGCTCGTGTCTGTACATCAATACATGCACTGTCAGCTGTAGTTGCCTTCTGCTCTGTGGTAACAGTGTGAGGCTTCTGCCCTGTGTGAGTAGACATGTGTTGCATCAACTGACTGGGCAACTGGAAACATGCATCACAAAACCCACATACAAATGGCATCCGACTCTCTTCAGCACTGGGACTTTCTGTGGTCAAGGGTTTTCGTTCTGTTGACAAAATTCTACCGTCAAAATACACAGATACCCCCAAGTCATAATCCATGTCACTGATAACACCAAACACAGAGTTGGACTCTAGCTTGATGTCATGTTTGGTGTCATAGTTCACGTCACTGTAAACACTGGGCACAGAGTTAGACTCTAGCTTGATGCCATGTTTAGTGTCACAGTCCATGTCACTGTAAACACCAGACTCAGAGTTAGACTCAAGCTTGATCTCTTGTTCCAGACTAACCCCAGACTCTTTGCTGGTCTCAAGTTCTAGCCGAACACCAGGTTCGACCTTGATAGCTGGCTCCAGTTTGACTTGTGCGTTTTGGACAAGACCATCTCTCTCCACACGGGCAGTGTTGTTTGTGTCTTCACCAGTAATGTTGACTGTGTCTTCACCAGTAGTGTTGACTGTGTCTTCACCAGTAGTGTTGACTTCACCAGTAGTTGGAAAGTCCCTGTGGTGTCCATCTGTCTCACAGTAAGTCAGTGGTGGTTCTGCTTCTTCCTCTTCTGGGGAAATAAACAGGACCATGGGTGTGAATATCTATGTGCATACAATCGGATCAACTGACATCATGAGAATTAAACACAGAAAGAAGAAAACCCCTTTAGACAGCACATATTCTTGTTTCTTCAAAAAACACACTTGTCTGTTAGTGATACAAACTCCAGCACATGAACCATTTCAGTTAACCGCAAGCCAATGTGTTCCTCTCTCTCTCTTACATACACCTTGACGCTGACAAACTCACAAAACGTAACGTGACCACCAGAGTAAGCTGATCATTACAGTGTCTGTACGTGTGCTGTACCAGTAGTGGGTGTCATCAGGGAATGTGACTGCAGATGGGAAGTGACATAATTTGCATAACAAACTCATTAACATTACATTCTTTATGAAAAAGCTAGCTCCATCATATTCATTTTACAATTATTTCATGAAACGGCAATGCAAATTAACAAATTATAGTCAAATAAATTATCCCAGTACAGTTTCAAGCTACATATACATGTAGTAAATATTGTAGGCCTGCCCATGAAACTAGGAATGCCTACTACAGTAATTTAGAACAGGACAGCTGAAAACGCAAAGCTTGGATGTTCAATTATGGATGCAGAAAGCATTACCAGACCCATGACAATGACGGCGCACTAGCAGTGTTAAACAGTATCTGACGCCCGAAGCAACTGCAATCCTCGTCTCCTCCTTTGTTTTATCACGGTTAGACTACTGTACCTCCCTTCTTTCCAGCCTGCCTAAAATCCAGCTAGATAAACTGCAGAGAGCGTAAGTGTGACCATATCCACCCCGCCCTTAATAAACTCCATTGGCTGCCCGTACAAGAACGCATTCCGTATAAATTGTCCTGCGTGTGCTTTAACTCTATCAACCTGACATCTCCTGCCTATATCTCCGACTTACTCCATCTGTATACTCCATCTCGCACCCTCCGCTCTTCCTCCAAACACGTAAATTTCGCCTTCCCAATTTCAAATGTAAACACGTGGCGGTAGTGCCTTCTCCCATCTTGGCACAGTCTCCCCATCCCTGTCCGTAACTGTCAAACGCTCCCCTCCTTCAAATCACTTCTCAAAACTCACCTCTACAACGCTGCCTTTTACTAGTTCATTTCCCCAGCCATGCACAATTCATCACCACTGCCACCTGTACCTGTTATCCTTTTCATTGTATCAGCGCTTAGAGCTACTTTTAGAATAAGCGCTTAACAAATCTCCTTTATTATTATTATTATTATGACAATACTAACAAAAATGTCATTTGGGCCACTGCATGTTTTTTTTTATTTTTTAATCTCAGTGCTAATGACCATAAAATTAGTTATTTGGGTTTAATGCCGAGCGGGAAGGTACAATTCTGGCCAGCCAGACTAATAGAAAGGTCTTAATACAACATGTAAATAAATCTTTAAAATATTTCATGCTAAAATGTCGCATGGGTCTTTAAAGGAAACGTCTACAGAATCTCATAAGGTCAAAATAATAAAATTCACATAGACTATGATTGCTCAAATCTTATTAAAGATAATGCATTCTCTCACAAAACTGAAGATTTTGTCTGGGGAACATCCCAAAACAAAACCTTCAAGGAGTCTGCTGTAAGTGTTTACATCTTGTGTCAGTTAGATCAGCACAAAACAGCAAAAAGTGTTTAACCGAAAACTGCTCGTCGCAGGCACAACACCAAGGACGCTCCTCCTGTTTTAGTAAATAAGAGTGCGTAACATACACGTGCCCAATGTGGAGCCTAGCAAGAACAGTCTCCTCACAGCAACTGCAGCAGCGATAAGGTAGACTGTCGGACACTTTAGGAACAGCTTCATGGAGCTCGTTAGCTTCCCCATTGTCCCACTCAAGACTGCCACTCCTGGGCTATGTACGCACTATAAAATAAAGCCGGACACATGGCGCTTCCTGCCATTAGTACGCTCTCTTGGGCTCGTGCAGCGACAGGAATAGCATAGCTATTCTGAAGAAGAATAATAACACGAGCAGAAATGACCTCCCTTCAAGCATCATGTCATGGTATCAATAGTCCCACGACGCTGTGTTCATAGTGTTGACTCGATGTTATAAACGTCACTCATCGCAGTACTAACATTTGACGTATTACAGGATCAAACTTTGCAATTTTCTTGCTGATTTTCACACCTAGGGCTTACAGGTCGCAATTTTATTTACCTAATCCTACCCCAGAGCCGGGACAAACAGCAGGCTCATGCAAACACTGTTGACAAAAAATCATGTGGGTATTAATGAGAAGATAGTTTTTTAATAAAAGAAAAATTAAAGTTATGTTAGCTATTTACAAATGACTCCGCAAAAAATAGTGCCGAAAATTGTCTGATTTTCACACATGTACCCGACAGCCGAGACAAACTGTAGGCTTATGTAAATACCGTATGAAAATTCATGAGAGCATTACGAGAAGATTGTTTTTTTCATAAATAATAGTCAATTGTTTAAAGATTAATCGCAAATAATTTGTGAAATTAATCCCCAAAAAGTGAGAGAAAAAAACTGTTCAACAAATATTTAATTATCACTCGGAAAGTTCTAGAGGAACAATGCTGGTTAACGAACTCATTTATTATCTCCCTTTTATCTAGCTATATGCAAAATATCTAGTAAAAATAAGAAAAATTACGGACTCCAGTGTGGATTGAAGGCCCACTACCGCCATGACTGTTCAAATATACACTTTTGTAACAGATGGTTACGAAACGCTACACACAGGTTTAGTTATGGTTCATTCAGACACAGGACAATCCAGTTCAGCACACGTCGTCTTTATATCAAGTAACCTGACAACGACTGCACTCCGTTCTATAATTACAACTGTATTAGTACGAGAAACAGCTAAAAATAGATTGACAGGGTAAAGGTTGCGCAAAATAAATAAGTGCATGTGTGTTTGCTGCATATCAACTGCAGTTAAAGGTCATTAGGTGTGTCGATAAGGCATAAGGAAAACAAACGGTGCTGAAATGTGTCTTCAGATTTACGCGTAATGGTACTTTAAAGTTATATTCCCCAGGATCAAGCATCTCAACAGTCAGAAAACTGTCTGCAACAGATACTGCTGACAGTATGTGTATGCGCAGGGAGTCCAGTGTTTTCCTGGAGAACTGCTTAATACAAGAACTATTTATTATTATTATTATTTATGGGTCCTTTGTGTGCTATCTTAGAGCTTTATGATGCAAGTACAATGCCAAATGTCGAAATTCATCGTTTGAATGTGTATTGTTTTTGTACCCGAGTGCCGATTTATCGTCTGCATCGGTCTTGTTTTGAATTAATATGCATATTTATGAGCCTACGTCACAAGGCAGAACCCGGCCAACTATCAGTGTATCGCAAACTGCAGGACACGAGGCCATCGGTGTGGTGTACACACGTGTCAGTGTACATGTGTACTGATGTTCTCTGTCATCCCTTTGACGTATTTTTCCCCGAGAAAGTAGAAAATCACAAAGCAGGTTCCACTCGACCTGCTAGTATTTACTAGTAACGATCGTGCGTACAGTAGTGCACCGAGGGCGTGACCTTTGATCCTTTTGTACCCCTCGAAAAGAGGCACCATCTTTCCATCATTGAAATAGAACATTAGTATTTATAACCACTTTCTGCACTGCAGTCAATTTCACATCTCACACATCGAAGTCTACTTAACTGAAAGCATCACGGAAGCGACAAATGCACCATCGCAGCAGAAACACTACCTCTCTGAATCGAGTGAATGAGAGCCCGCACAGACAAAAACATGTTACGACCAGCAATGCGCAACGGCTTTCACAAACACCGTAGTTTTCAGATCTCTGCAGCATAAAATGCGATAACTAGCTCTAACTATATGATAAAACAGGTTTAAAATCTTGCGAAAGCAGTAAGTAATAAATTCTACTGAAAATCATGAATTCTGAAAATCACTAGCGCTCACGGAACTATAGGAAGATGGACAAAGACTGCTGATCACTTACTGATTCAGCAGGAATGCATCAAATTCCGCTGAGTGGGCGGTCAAGCCAAGTTCTTGCGAGTTTTACGCGTTGCCACATGTCCATGTTCCCTTGTCCAATGTTAATTCTACTTAGGGGTATCTTGTCTCTCTTTCTCTTTATTCTCTTCAATTCCGAGTCTGTAGTCATTGTCGGTGCGAGTTGATGATACTTTTTTTTTCTTCGCTGGTTCATCCACCAGTCTGATTGGTCATAATTATGCAGATGATCTGAGGTATAGAATAATTATGACGTCAGGTACCATCACCTATCAGAAGGAATTGTGTTACGTGTCTCGTCAGAAAATTCCGGTGGGCCTCTTTTCGCTTTGAACGAGCGAAAGAAAGCATTTGGTGGGACAATAAGGTGGTCACTGTCTAAGTGGGTATGTATACTGAAGCCCAGTAAAAGTTTTTTGCGAACCGAGCCCTTAAAAAAGGTTGGGCGTGCCCTTTTAATTGGTTTTTGGGTGAAATGGCCATTTCTTCAAAAATGAGCATCTTAATAAAAAAAATCAAAAAAAAAAAAAAAAAAAGTCTCGAGGTTATTCTTTTAGGGACAATATCACAATTTCAAGCTTGTCCGTCCTAAATTGCCGCCTCCAGTCGCTGTCACACACACACACGGCGCAATGGTGCCAAAAAGACGTTCTCTAGCAAGGTTTGCTTAGCTAGACCGGTAGACGTAAGTCATTTTTGTTCCTATTTAAAAATAGGAACTTGAAATGGGGCATGTCAGAGCGCTTTCCGGAGCACGCAAGTGATGCATGCGAGGCAGAAATTCTGGCAAATAAGTAACAAGATAAAAATGGCATCATGTCTAGCTACGCAAAAATTGCTGGAGAATGTCTTTTTGGCACCAAAGTGCCATATGTGTGTGTGTGTGTGTGTGTGTGTGTGTGTGTGTGTGTGTGTGTGTGTGTGTGTGTGTGTGTGTGTGACAGCGACTAGAGACCACGTACGTTTGAGGACAGGCAAGCTTGAAGTTTAAGATATTGTCCCTAAACTAAAAGAATAATCTTGAGGCATTTTAAAATTTTTGGGATTAAGATGCTAACTGGTGAGAAAATGGCCGTTTCAGTCATAAAAACCGGTTATCCACACTGGAGTCCATAATCTTGCTTATTTTTATTTGATATTTTGCATATAGCTAGATAAATTAAGATATTGAATGAGTTCATTAACCAGTATTATACCTCTTGAACTTTGAGGGTGATAATTAACTGTTTTGGGGATTAATTTCACGAAGTTCTTGGGATTAATCTTAAAACAAATGAATCTTTTTTTATGAAAACAACAATCTTCTCATTAATAAGCGCATGATTTTTCATATACGGTATTTATATAAGCCTACCGTTTGTCTCGGCTGTCGGGTACAATTAGGTCAATTGAGACCCGTAAGCCCTAGGTGTGAACATCGGCAAGAAAATTGCCAGGTTTGATCCTATAATACATAATATGTTAGTACTGCGATGAGCGACGTATAACATCAAGTTGTCACTATCAACATGGCGTCGTGGGACTAATGATGCCATGATGTGAAGCTTGAAGTGACGTCATTTCGCTGCTCGTGCTATCAATCTTCTTCAGAATAACTATCGCTAGGCCACACCATAGAGCTTACGAATGCCGGGAATTGCCGTGTGTCCGAGAAGAGCCCAACGGAGAAAGAAACACGCTTATACTTATAAAAGACAGTTACAACAATTTATTAATGTTTCATGTAAATACCCCTTTTCAAAATAGACAAACAAGCAAGTTGTGATCAGTCGCTACTTATCTTATCGCAGAAGGAAAGTGGCAGCTCTGGATTGCTGTGTGTCCGTCTTTATTTCTGTGTGCCAGTGTGCGTAGATCAGAGGGTGGGTTAGAGTAGAAGGAGATGGATCAGAAGGATAATCTTAAAAATAGGAACAATTTTGGGCTGGGGTCCCATCTTGTATTTATCTTGTTACTTCTTTGCCAGAATTTCTGCCCTGCAAGCCAAAAACGTCATGTGCATGCCCCAGATGCGCTCCGACCAGCCCCATTTCAAAGCCTAACATATTTTCAATACGGTAGACAACAACAAACAAGAAAGACCACAAAGAAAAAAATGCACATGCAAACACCAAAACAACAAATAAGCTGTAAGTAAGTAAAAGTAAGTGTTTGAATAAAGAGATTTGCTGTATATGTGATTGGGGGGGGGGGGGGATTGACGTATCGGATTTAAATGACGCTATGTTGGATGGTTAGACTTAGCAACTCAGAGTTCATGCTGTTTGGTATAATTTTATTACCACCAGAAAGCAGTACCTGTGGAATAAACAAACAGGTAATCAGTAATGGTGCCAAGAATACAATGAACAAGCCACATAACTAAACCAAAGCATATATCATCATGCATTGAACTTCAAAACACTCTGATAAAAACAAAGTGATGGTCGTGTAACATATAGAATGTGTAGTAAAATGCCTGACAGCAAATAAAATGAAAATAAGTAAGTCACAATATGAACTACAAAGTCATGCAAAGCACAAGTCAAAGAATAAAGCAGAGCACCAATATGCAAGTCCACTATACAGTCACACCTGGTAAGGCTAACATGTAAATGACTAACAAACGGGTAGTCACTCTGACCGGGGCCTCCATAACAGGTCAGACCATGTTGAAATAAATGCATAAGTACTAAAAGTAACATAGCAAAAGTAAAATACAAAATTAAATGAGATGCCATGCCAGCAGTAAAGTAACTTGTGACTAAGCACTAATGAATAGTAAATGGAAGAGAACTAGAGTAAAGGAGAAAGAAGTAATGTGTAAACATGACACAAAGTGAACTCACAATACAACCGACTTACCATCAAATTAATAGGGACATACACACAACCTCATCACTCACTCTGTCTTTATTACATTCGCACCACAGACACAAGCGCAAACATTGAACGTCAACGAAGAACGCAAACATCTACACGCACTGCAGTCATTCATGATGAAGTGGAAAGACAGACAGAAAATATGTTGACATGAAGGGGAATCGTGTGCATGTAACATAAGATAGCCTAGAATAAAGCACATCTACTAAAATGCAACCTAATGAATGTCACAATGAAATAAATAAATGCATGGTCCACTTAATATGACTACGAAGTGCCTTTAAGTTAAGTTTCAAAAGCTGCTTATTACACATAGTAGTGAACAATGACCCTTGAGGTCGCATAACAGAGATGTCCTGTATTGCTTGCAGTCACTCAACGGATACTTATTACACATAGTAGAGAACAATGATCCTTGAGGTCGCATAACATTAACAGAGATGTCCTGTATTGCTTGCAGTCACTCAACGGATACTTATTACACATAGTAGTGAACAATGACCCTTGGGGTCGCTTAACAGAGATGACCTGAATTGCTTGCTGTCATACAGGCTCATGCTGGTCAGTGAGGTGAACCAAGCCTAAGTAATATATCAAGTGAACTACCTAGTCATAAAATAGGAAGCAAATAATGAATAAACACAAAATAAATAAAAAAGACCTATGAACAAATGACTAAATGAGTGACTGAATGAATCAATCAATCCATTAACCAGTCACTCAATCCGTGGCTAGGCATGGCATATGGTAAGACATAGCAACGTGTAAACAACTTAAGCAGCTTAAGCAAGCCGAAGTTCTGCAAAATGAATGAACAAACAATACACATGGTGGCCTGACTAGATCGAGTACAGCAGCGCGTGAGTGCACGTGGACGGTCAACCAGCCAGCAGAGACCACTGTGGCACCAGTGACCTGGCTACCACCCAAGTCAGGCAGACCGTGGGCACTAGCGTCAGCAACGTGGCGATCCCTAGGACGTACAGCGAGACACTGCGATGCAGCGCAGGCAGTCGTAAGATCCCGAGTTCGAATCGCCTGGTGGGCTGGAATGGGATGTGGACTTTTCCTCATTCCCATCGAGTCAAATTTACGTACAGACTCGGCTTACGGTTGCTTGTCTCGCCTTCGTGTGTACAGCATGCATAATCACCAAGTGTGCACGTTAACAATCCCGTTACCACTATTCGAAAGTAGGGCCGGTGAAATGGAAACAGAAATATATCACATTCATCAAAGTTAATAGTAGGGTGGAGGTTTGCACATAAAGTAGCGCTTTCAAAGCTTCAGCTTACATCCCTACGGCGCCTTGAGCATCTTAAATTAGATGGATATGTGCGCCTCGGAGCACCATACCATACCATACCATACCATACCATATCTAAGTGATAGGCAAGGGAAGAATCAACAGAACATAGAACTAAATAAAGTAAAGATCGTCCTAACCATGAAATAAACTTTAAATCTCTACCACAGCAACAACAACAACAAAGAGTGGGGCAAAACATAAGGTTATGCAAGAACAACAACAACTAAACAATCAACAAGTAATGAATAGCATTGAACGAGCAAAAGAAAATGCGCGCATTATGGTGCATCCAATAATGCAAACAATGTCATGCAATTGTCATGATTGCCAGTCGTTTCAGCAAGACCAAACTTAGCGAATCCTTTAGTTTTAAAAGCGTAAGTGCACTCCCTTTTACTCCCATGGTTATGTGCCAAAGCAAAATTATTGCCTAGTCACAACCTACCATGTGCGGTTGTGCACTCTAAGCGCCACATCATTTTGACATGTTAAGTTTTCTAAGGCAAAATACATCAACATTGTTACAAAAGTTTGTGTACAAATTTCCACACTGCAGCATTACATGGAAATTTACTACTTACTTTACTTACTTACGCCCGTCACCCCTCCCAGGGTATAGGCCGTCGACGAGAGACCTCCAGCAACTCCTGTCCTGTCTCCTTCGATTTTACTCCAGGTGGTTCCCAGTCTCTTGATGTCTGCTTGGAGGTCTCGACGCCAGGTGTTTCTCAGTCTGCCTCTTTTCTTCTTTCCCTGGGGGTTCCATGACAATGCCTGCCTAGTGATACTGGAAAGTGGTTTTCTCAGACTGCATGGGTGCAACTGTGCAAAAGTGTAAAAACTGAAAGGCAGGGGTCCAGGGCGCCTAGGCCCCGGCGGGGTCCGGGGCAGAGCCCGGGAAAGGGGGCCCAGGGGGGCCGCGCCCCCCGGAAGAATGATGTTTTAGCATTTTAAGAGTTATTTTTTATAGAGATTTGAAAGGTCCTATGTGAATGAAAAAATAAAGCAGCAAACCCACCCCTCTTTCATCCCACCAAGCAATACAAACAACACACAGATCCACAAAGATATAGACATACACTCTTATACTTCAACTTGTTTAATGCTACTTACCAAACAGCAAGCAATGCACAAGATTGATTTCATCAATCTGTCTTTCTTCTCTCCTCTTTCCTTTAGAAAATACTTATTAAGTAATAGTAGAACTGTGTATGAAATTATAACATCTTGCAAAATAACTGCTCCTTGGAAGCTGGGAGTGTAAAAATAGTGATCATCTAAAAAGAAAAAGTATCATGTCATTCCCAATAACAATTCATCAGGATGATGGTGGCTTTCACCTCTACCAGCTTGAACTAATCTTGTTGAATATTTGGCTTCTTAAAAAAACATCTGATATCTGCAGGAGAAGGTTGTTTTCGTTTGACACCAGCAATGGTTTCAGTTTTATCAATACTGGCAAAAGCACTATGGGTAGTAGCAACACTAGCACTGGTGGTGGTAGTAGCAGTATTACTGTCAGAAGTATTACTGTCTTGCCGTTCGATCCATATTTGAGCTGAGCATGACACAGTATGCAATAGCACACTCCTCCGATGTCAAGTTTCACACACCAGAGCCTAAGCGGATTCCTCTCGCTGTCCGTTTCATTCAGCCACTCCCATCGCCATTTGTTTTTCACATTGGCGTCAACTAACGCTACCGAATCGCCTTCTTTCATTTGCGGCATTGTGAGCTAGCTAGCACTACGGGGTTTACAAGGTGCCAGGAAGAACAAGGGTTGTTGTCTCCGATTCAGATGAGCGCTTCCGCTGTTACCAAAACCAGTTCCACCAAAACCAGTTCCACAGTTAAAAGATCGTTTCGCTGTTTGCTTTAAAAGAAAAAAAAAATTCTCCTCAAATTCTCAAAAACGGAACGTCCGTTTTTGACCATATTTTCAGAAACGGATTTCCGTTCCTAGACGGACGAGTTGCACCCATGAGACTGTGTCCAATCCATCCCCATCTTCTTCGTCCAATTTCATTCTCTGCTGTTATCGGCTCTGTTCTCTCCCATAGTCTGACGTTGCTGATCTTCTCTGGCCAGTGGATTTTCAAGATTCTTCTAAGGCAACTGTTTATGAAGATCTGTACTCTGTTGACTGTGGTTTTTGCCAACCTCCAAGTCTCTGCTCCGTATAGGAGAACTGCTTTTACGTTTGAGTTGAAAATCTGGATTTTGGTGTGTTGTGAAAGCTCAGCTGGAGAAAGGCTGCTCTGGCTTTACCGATTCGTGCTCTGACATCTGCATCAGTGCCACCTTTTTTGTCGATGATGCTCCCGAGATAGGTGAAGGACTCCACCTCCTCCAACGGGGTGCCAGCAAGCAAGACTGGTTCTTCCCTGGTTGCGTTCAGCCTCATTGTCTTTGTTTTCTGTTTGTGGATGGTGAGGCCCACTTGGGACGAGATGTCAGAAAGCCTCGTGGTCTTGTCCTGCATTTGTTGATGAGTGTGGGACAGTAAAGCCAAGTCGTCTGCAAAATCGAGGTCGTCAAGCTGTGTCCACAGTGTCGACTGCATTCCGCTTCTTCTCTGCTCTGGGGTCCTCTTCATGACCCAGTCTATGGCCAGTAGGAAGAGGAACGGAGACAGCAAACACCCCTGCCTGACGCGGGTTCTGACCTGGAGCTCCCTGGTGAACTGCCCTTCATAGATCACGCGACATGTCATGCCATCGTAGCTGCTCTTGATCAGTGTTACGTGTTGAGTCGTAGTCGTAGTATGATAAACATACCAGATGCATGCACGTAAGGTTCTTTTAAATAAACTTCATTCAGCTGCAACCCGTCACACGTGGCTTAAGGATGTAGACAATACTGGAGTAACAGTTCCAACAATATTTTAATTCAGTGACGCGATCTCCACACAATACATTTCCAAATGCATTAACACTGATACAATGTCTCTTCTGCATATGTCCACACTGGCGACACAAAGTCTCTCATACAACGTACACCACCGTTACGCTGCGTCTCTCACAATGTACACCCTATAAGGGCCACGTACCTACAATAAACTGTGTGTCCCTACAACTGACAATGCCTGACAGTATATACATGCTTCTCAGCACCAATCTTTTATAGAACAACCAATTTCCAGAATAATCAAAAAAAATCATTCAACGCAACCAATCAGAACGAAACACGTACTGAAACTCAAATATTAATAAAGAAAGAATTTTCTAGAATAACTACAATAGGCTACACAAATTCGGCTACTAATTTCAGCCCCAAATCCTAGTGTGTAATCATATCACACAAAAGTATGGAAGGCAGTTCACGATCTAGCCGGAATATTTCCAGAAGTTTCACAATCTTTAAAAAAAAACATACCGACTGGCTGCCAACTTCACGCGCACAGAAAACAACTATGACTATTTGAGCGTCTATAAAACAGTGTAGCAAAATGTTACCTATTCCTCTGACGACACACGTACGCGGTCACTAGACAGCGCGACCTGCTAGACGGTTCTAATCTATACTCCGCGAATCTACGCAAAACAAAGATCGACCGCTATTCTCCGCGCGACCTTGCTAGAAGCTTCCGGTTAAGCATAGCATAATAACAAAGCGAATTTCGCTCTATGCACAAACGGAAGAAAATCTTACTAAAAAGGTACGTGAATCGTAACCATGATAGCTCAAATAAATATCGGATCGTTTCCTACGATTAACACATGCATGCTCTCACAGGACAACACAATCACAATCGTAACATTAAGGCAGATGAGTTTTGTGGGTACACCATAGTGTTGTAGGAGTTTCCACAAAGTCTCTCGATCCACACTGTCAAATGCTTTCTCGTAATCCACAAAGTTGACATACAGCGGGGAGCTCCACTCCAGAGACTGCTCCACGATGATGTGGAGAGTGGCAATCTGGTCTGTACATGATCGGTTTTTTCTGAATCCTGCTTGCTGGACTCTCAGCTGGGGGTCGACGGAGCTCTTCGTTCTCTCCAGGATGATCCTGTTGAAGACCTTTCGTGGTACTCACAGCAAGGTGATTCCTCTGTAGTTGGAACACTTGCTGAGGTCGCCTTTCTTGGGAAGCTTGATTAGGTACCCCTCCTTCCAGTCAGCTGGCATCACCTCCTCTTCCCAGATCTTTCTAAACAGTGGGTACAGCATCTCTACTGTTGTTTCTAGGTCTGCTTTCAGAGCCTCCGCTGGGATGCCATCTGGCCCTGCTGCTTTGCCATTCTTCAAAAATGCCACTGCTCTTCTGATCTCTTCCCGGCTGGGTCTGTCACAGCTGATGGGTAGGTCAGTCTCTGCTGGCTGGATGTCTGGGGGGTCGGTTGGGGTGGGTCTGTTCAGTAACTCTTCAAAATACTCAGCCCATCTGTCGAGTTGGTCTGCTCTGTCTGCAATAGGCTTGCCTTCTTTGTCTTTTACTAGTCTTTCTGTATGGCCATACTTGCCAGACAATCTTCTGGTAATGTCATAGAGCTGTTTCATGTTGCCGCTGCCTGCTGCCTTTTCTGCCTCTGCTGCTAGGCCGTCTGTGTAGGCTCTCTTGTCTGCCCTGATTCTCCTCTTCACCTCGCAGTTGGCTTCCGAGTATTCCTCATGTGCCCTTGCTTTGGCTGCTCTCGTGCGACTGTTGTTGACAACTGCTTTCTTCTGCTTCCTCACTTCTATCTTCTTCAAGGTCTGTGCCGACAGCCAGTCCTTGTGATGGTGTTTCTTGAACCCCACAGTGTCTTTGCAGGTTGAGTTCAGAGCCTCTCTGCCTTCCACTGCTGCTCCGTGGTGACTGCCTCGTCTTCATTTACTAGCTCCTGTAGCACTTGAAACTGGTTGGACAAGACTACTTTGAACTCTTCTCTCACTTCAGTCTCTCTCAGGAGGCCTACATTATAGCGCTGTCTTCTTGTTGTCCCTGTGCTGCTTTTCTTTAACTTGAGCTTTATTCTTAAGATAAGCAGATGATGGTCTGAGGCGACATCTGCTCCCCTCCTCACTCGAACATCTTGAAGAGATCTTCAAAATTTCTTGCTAATGCAGATATGGTCTATTTGGTTCTCTGTAGTATGGTCCGGTGAGACCCACATTGCTTTGTGTATTCTTCTGTGTGGGAAGATGCTGCCTCCAATGACAAGTCTGTTTAGAGCACAAAAGTCTACGAACCTCTGCCCGTTCTCACTCATCTCCCCTAGTCCCTGTCTCCCCATCACCTCTTCGTATCCGGTGTTGTCCTCCCCTATTTTGGCATTAAAATCGCCCATGATGATGGTGATGTCTCGCTCTGCACATTTGTCCACAGCACTCTGGAGTCAGTCGTAAAACTCTTGTTTCTCTTCCTCGATACTTTCATTAGTGGGCGCATAACACTGGATGACGTTCAGCTTGATCTCTTTCCTGGTTCAAAAGGCTGCTGTGATAATTCTTGGCCCAAGAGGTTTCCAGCCCATCAGCGCTCTCTGTGCCACTGGTGACAGCATGAATGCTACACCTTCTGTATGGGGGGCATTCTCCTCTTCATGACCTGAATACAGAATCATCTCCCCACTTAACAGCCTTTTCTGGCCAGACTGCGTCCATCTGGCTTCACCGATACCTAGCAGGGAAAGGTTGTACTTTTGCATTTCTGCTGCTATATGGGCGGACTTCCCGCTATGGTACATGGTCTTGACATTCCATGTGCCCATGATTGTGTCCCTGGATAGAGAGAGGCGGCTCGGTCCTGTGGCTTCCAAAGACTTCCGGCTTTCACCACACGTCATAAATCTTCTGGTAGAAGAACCTTCCTCCTCCAGGAAAGGAATTGCTGTTTGTCTATTCGTCGGCGTTTTTGTAGCTATTTCTTTATTTGCAGGGTGGGGAAGCTACCCCCACGCCCAACCCCCTTACTAGGAGGATCAGGGGTTTTCTGTCGGGGTCTCCTTCCCTTAGACCATGTTGGTTCACGGCATCTTATTTCATTCGGTGCACCCCTCTCGTGAGGGAACCCCTATCCACCACCCAGGGGACGCGCCTCAAAGCTATATGGTCCCAGCGCGAGGGGAAATTTACTACCGAGTATATAATAATCTAGCAGAGGACAAATGGAATCAAGCTAGCCTCACAAAATGGCTAATGCCGACTGGTCTGGCAATCATGTCAACCTCATGATCAAGAAAATAATCAAAACATCAAGCATTGCAATATCATCAAATAGTGCCCCCCAAAAAAAAATAATGATCAAAATACCATATGAAAAAGTCAGGACTTACAGGGTCTCCAAAACCCGCACAGTTTAGAACGAAGTAGAAAACCTTTCCTCCAGGACAGTGGTGCCAGAAGTTAACAGTCGGTCACTGGTACTATTGGTGGTACTGTGGGTCTCGCGTGTTGGGTAAAAAAACAAAAACGCACCACGCTGGCGGTCCTAAATTTAGATGCATGCTGGCTCCCGAAGCACATCATGTCCGCGTCGGTGCAAAAGGGTCTCACATGGTAAAAGGGCAAAGCTGTGTTTCTTGCCAGCCCTAAGAGCTAGAATAACTTCTCAACTACATAATACTTACTTACTTACGCCTGTCACCCCTACCCGGGTATAGGCCGTCGACGAGAGACCTCCAGCAACTCCTGTCCTGTGCTTCTCCTTCGATTCTACTCCAGGTGGTTCCCAGTCTCTTGATGTCTGCTTGGAGGTCTCGACGCCAGGAGTTTCTCGGCCTACCTCTTTTCCTTTTTCCCTGGGGGTTCCATGACAATGCCTGCCTAGTGACACTGGAAGCTGGCTTTCTCAGACTGTGACCGATCCATCCCCATCTTCTTCGCCCAATTTCATTCTCTGCTGTTATCTGCTCTGTTCTCTCCCAGAGTCTGACGTTGCTGATCTTCTCTGGCCAGTGGATTTTCAAAATTCTTCTAAGGCAACTGTTCATGAAGGTCTGTACTCTGTTGACTGTGGTTTTTGTCAATCTCCATGTCTCTGCTCCATATAGGAGAACTGCTTTTACATTGGAGTTGAAAATCCGGACTTTGGTGTGTTGTGACAGCTCTCTGGAACTCCACACTTTTTTCAACTAGAGAAAGGCTGCTCTGGCTTTACCGATTCGTGCTCTGACATCTGCATCAGTGCCGCCTTTTTTGTCTATGATGCTCCCGAGATAGGTGAAGGACTCCACCTCCTCCAACGGGGTGCCAGCAAGCAAGACTGGTTCTTCCCTGGTTGCGTTCAGCCTCATTGTCTTTGTTTTCTGTTTGTGAATGGTGAGGCCCACTTGGGACAAGATGTCAGCAAGCCTCGTGGTCTTGTCCTGCATTTGTTGATGAGTGTGGGACAGTAATGCCAAGTCGTCTGCAAAATCGAGGTCGTCAAGCTGTGTCCACAGTGTCCACTGTATTCCACTTCGTCTGTGCTCTGTGGTCATCTTCATGACCCAGTCTATGGCCAGTAGGAAGAGGAACGGAGCCGGCAGACACCGCTGCCTGACACCAGTTCTGACCTGGAGCTCCCTGGTAAACTGCCCTTCGTGGATCACGCGACATGTCATGCCATCGTAGCTGCTCTTGATCAGGCGGACGAGCTTTGTGGGTACACCGTAGTGTCGTAGGAGTTTCCACATAGTCTCTCGGTCCACACTGTCAAATGCTTTCTCATAATCCACAAAGTTGACGTACAGCGGGGAGCTCCACTCCAGAGACTGTTCCACGATGATGCGGAGAGTGGCGATCTGGTCTGTACATGATCAGTTCTTCCTGAATCCTGCTTGCTGGTCTCTCAGCTGGGGGTCAACGGAGCTCTTCATTCTATCCAGGATGATCCTGTTGAAGACCTTTCCTGGTACTGACAGCAAGGTGATTCCTCTGTAGTTGGAACACTTGCTGAGGTCGCCTTTCTTGGGAAGCTTGATTAGGTACCCCTCCTTCCAGTCAGCCGGCATCACCTCCTCTTCCCAGATCTTTCCAAACAGTGGGTACAGCATCTCCACTGTTGTCTCTAGGTCTGCTTTCAGAGACTCCGCTGGGATGCCATCTGGACCTGCTGCTTTGCCGTTCTTCAAAAATGCCACTGCTCTTCTGATCTCTTCCCGGCTGGGTCTGTCACAGCTGATGGGTAGGTCGGTCTCTGCCGGCTGGATGTCTGGGGGGTCGGGTGGGCTAGGTCTGTTCAGTAACTCTTCAAAATACTCGGCCCATCTGTCGAGTTGGTCTGCTCTGTCTGCAATAGGCTTGCCTTCTTTGTCTTTTACTGGTCTTTCTGTATGGCCATACTTGCCTGACAATCTTCTGGTAATGTCATAGAGCTGTTTCATGTTGCCGCTGCCTGCTGCCTTTTCTGCCTCTGCTGCCAGGCTGTCTGTGTAGGCCCTCTTGTCTGCCCGGATACTCCTCTTCACCTCGCGGTTGGCTTCCCAGTATTCCCCCTGTGCCCTTACTTTGGCTGCTCTCGTGCGACTGTTGTTGACAACTGCTTTCTTCTGCTTCCTCACTTCTATCTTCTTCAAGGTCTGTGCCGAGAGCCAGTCCTTGTGATGGTGTTGCCTGAACCCTACAGTGTCTTTGCAGGTTGAGTTCAGCGCCTCTCTAACTGCCTTCCACTGCTGCTCTGTGGTGACCGCCTCCTCTTCATTTACTAGCTCCTGTAGCGCTTGAAACCGGTTGGACAGCACCAGTTTGAACTCTTCTCTAACTCCAGTTTATCTCAGGAGGCCTACATTATAGCGCTGTCTTCTTGTTGTCTCTGTGCGGCTTTTCTTTAGCTTGAGCTTCATTCTTAAGGAAAGCAGATCGTGGTCAGAGGCGACATCTGCTCCCCTCCTCACTCGAACATCTTGAAGGGATCTTCTAAATTTCTTGCTAATGCAGATATGGTCTATTTGGTTCTCTGTTGTATGGTCAGGTGAGACCCAAGTTGCTTTGTGTATTCTTCTGTGTGGGAAGATGCTGCCTCCAATGACAAGTCGGTTTAGAGCACAAAAGTCTACAAACCTCTCCCCGTTCTCACTCATCTCCAAGCCTAGTCCCTGTCTCCCCATCACCTCTTCGTATCCGGTGTTGTCCTCCCCTATTTTGGCATTAAAATCGCCCATGACGATGGTGATGTCTCGCTCCGCACATTTGTCCAAGGCACTCTGGAGTCGGTCGTAGAACTCTTGTTTCTCTTCCTCGTCACTGTCATTAGTGGGCGCATAACACTGGATGACGTTCAGCTTGAGCTTTTTCTTGGTTCTAAAGGCTGCTGTGATAATTCTTGGCCCAAGAGTTTCCCAGCCCATCAGCGCTCTCTGTGCCACTGGTGACAGCATGAATGCTACACCTTCTGTATAGGGGGCATTCTCCTCTTCATGACCTGAATACAGAATCATCTCCCCACTTAACAGCCTTTTCTGGCCAGACTGCGTCCATCTGGCTTCACTGATACCTAGCAGGGAAAGTTTGTACTTTTGCATTTCCGCTGCTATCTGGGCGGCCTTGCCGCTCTGGTACATGGTCTTGACGTTCCATGTGCCCATGGTTGTATCCCTGGATAGAGAGAGGCGGCTCGGTCCTGTGGCTTCCGAAGACTTCCGGCTTTCACCACAGGACGTCATAAGTCTTCTGGTAGAAGAACCTTCCTCCTCCAGGAAAGGAATTACTGTTAGTCTTTTCGTTGGCGTTTTTGTAGCTATTTCCTTTTTTGCAGGGTGGGGAAGCTACCCCCACGCCCAACCCCCTTACTAGGAAGACCAGGGGTTTTCTGTCGGGGTCACCTTCCCTTAGACCATGTTGGTTCACGGCACCTTATTTCATTCGGTGCACCCCTCTCACGAGGGACCCCCTATCCACCACCCAGGGGACGCGCCTCAACGCCATATGGTCCCAGCGCGAGGCAACTACATAATGCAGAAATATAAACTTTGAATAGAAAAGTTAAGAAATTTTACCAGCTTTACTCTGGATTTAGTTTGGGGTTATGAGCTGTTATCAAAAAATTTATATTCATTCTTAAAGTGGTCACAGAATGGCCACAGAAAATCAAAAAGGTTACTAAATCACAATTATCGAAATACTAAGCAAATGGTGTTGTTGTTTGGGTACAATACATGGTCAAAAATATAAAAGAAACACAACACGTACACTACTCTATCACGTATACAACTACTAACACTGCGTTTGGCAGGCACCGCGAGCGGCGCACATCATAGCTAGCAGTCGACAAGAGTGAAATCCAGAAAGCAATGGTTATGAGTGCTATCGGCCTATGTACGCAGAGGAACATTCAGTTCGCTCTGTTACATATGACTAAGTGCCAAAAGGTGCTCTCACAAAGAGGACAACTGGGTTGAAAATCAAAGTTTGACATAAAGTGCCAGAAAATGTATTTGGGTGATGTACACTGTATTGGTAATGTGTTTGTAAAAGAAAAAGATAATATCTGAAATGGTTTTTGAGAAAATGGCGTCTGGATATGTCGGACATCAGGTATTGCGACATAGTGCCTCTAAATTGGTGGGATAAAAAACACAAATCTGTTTCCAAACAGTTAAAATAATCAGTAGTGGTCACAATTGACCTATCCAAACAATTACTGCTCTTTGGCTTAGAATTTTCTAATCCTGAACATGATTTGTGTTGCAATACTTGACATCCGACCATATTCAATTTTTAAAATATCCTACAAGCAAGAAAAACACTCACAGGAATACATGCACACAGAAGAGCACAATGAGAGTCATCTTTGCTGCCCAAATATATTTATTGGCAGTCAGGGCCAGAATTTGTAACTTATGTCGAACATCAGGATTGCAGCAGATATCCCCGGGATAGTTATCAGAAGCCACAAACACAAAGCCTTTCCCCCAGTTTCAAGCACAATATTTAACAAACAAAACAGATATATGAAGAACAAACTGCATACAGCTTTCTGATGTAATATACATGATAAAACATGATGTGCTAAACAGTCTGCGCCTGTAAAAATAAAATAAATATTCAAATAAATTTCATCTGTGTACAGGCTGAGTGCATTATTTTAACTCTGACCCTCAGATTCTTCAGGTCCTAACGGCTATGCAACTGGTTGTCCAAAATGGCTCATTTTAACAGTGCCTTCTCCCCCAAAAGTTCTACAATCCATATGTGTTGAATGTCAGGATTGCAGCAACAAATGTTGGCACAAGCCTGACGTCCGATAAAATTTTTATCATTGCATTATTATGTTATGAAATTCACCTGTTCTTTGATCTCATTATCTTACGTTTGCGTCACAACAACTGCACGTGTCCATCAAACGACAAAAAATACATCGGTGACCGTGTTCATCCAAATAACTCATTTACCAACTTTCATCGATCGGAGGTCAGATTGCGACACGCGTTCGCGATCGAACATCAGAGTTGCTACAGCAGCGGTTGTCGCAATAAAACTTGTTATCACAAAAAATCATCTTCATTCTCCAACCTACTGCCTCAAATCGGTACTGGAATCTCGGGCGATTCAAACTCTTGAAAATGGTCACTTACAATATTTATAAAATAAACATTTGGCTCATTATATTGTTAATAATTACAATCGAACGTCAGAAGTGATCGAACGTCAGATTTATGAAAACAGTTGCGACAAAACGTCACGAGTTGTAGCTCTCCATTGACAGACCGGACATTCAAAACAACCACGCTAGAATGTGGCCCATAATGCATCTATCATAACCGGACGGTCGTAGACCAAAAAAACCAAAACAACTTCGTTAAACTTGTCAAATAGTTGAACGTCAGATCTTGCGACAAAAATTGGCCGCTCACATTTTTTTTGCCAGCTTAGAAAGCTGTGACGGAAAAGTAAACTTGAAGCATATCAAATATTCAATGAAAGCGAAACAACGCAATGACGCCATTTCCGGTTTGGGTCAGCGTTCCTTTTGCTAGCACAAGTTCGCAGAAATTAGCATGCTTCTGTGGCGACAAAAATGACGTCCGACAGAGGCTACTTTCAAGAGCAATAAACAAAAGCATGGCTTACCTTCAAATCTTTGAAATACACGGATTATAAGATCAATCTTCCCTGAACATATGGGCATGGTTAGCACCAGGTTTGTTATTGTTGCTTAAACATGCGAGATCAAAAAAGACCGACAGCGAATCGTTGTCCGCTTTCCCGGGCCCATTTTCATTGGTGAATTCTGGCGTTTTACAGTAGACTCACCAAACGGCTTTACGTTAGGTGCATAAATTATTGCCAGTATATCTTCAATCATTAACACACACATTCCACTTGTTAAAGTCAACACATGTCTTTTTAAACAGATTTTAGTTTCTCGCAAAAGAGGTCACTCACTTTTTGCTCACCTTTTGGCACTTAGTCATATATACATGAGTGTGTAAACTGTACCATTACCATATTCTTGCTTTATGCATGTCTCATCTTCCTCTGCTACATCCATCTCTATCTTCACATCTGCTGTCACCAGCAGGTCATGTGACTCCATCTTGTGTCCACAGTAATGCCCAGAAGCCCTCAGTTCAGCTCAAATCAAGGTGCCTGGTTAACACAAAACACAACACTAGCAGTAGTAGTATGTCACACAGGATAGAAATGTAGCATGCAAGATCTTTATGCGACTTAGTTTCATATGAACCCTCCAGTACAAAATAACAAGTGCAGTCGGATCACATCCCCCATTTCAAAATACCTTTAAACTTTAGCCCCCAGCTGCCTCTGTAAAGAAATCACACAGTCCCATGATGATTACAATATCACAATCATCTGTTGTAAACAGACACAATATTACATGTTTAGGGCATTAGGTCTTTTGCCCACCACAAAGGGGATTTAAAAAATGGGGCACCCAATTAGACAATAGGGTCTGAACAAATTTTTACGCCAGCTGGATTCGAACACGCGACATCCCAGACAAGAGGAGAACACTCTACCACCGAACCACCTAGCTCCCCCTGTTGTAAACAGTTTAAGTAAGTGTAAACAGTTTAACTCAATTAGTCCTAGAACCCTGCAGCAGCAGATGGACTGATCATGATAATTCAATGGGTAGTACCAGATGAGCTTGACTCCTGATGGCGCCAAGCTTATCTGTCACCACCCTTGAATTATCATGATCAATCCATCTCCTACAACTGGTACATAGTTGTTAGACAATGCCTATAAAAGTTTGGAAATACAGTACAAAGGTGACTGGGCACAAAATGCCTTCATCAACTAGGTAGGATAAACAGCACATTGCAGGCAAATCATCCCACCACCTGTACTTGTGGATGTAATGGTTTTGCTGCCCATATAAGACTGGGACAGCCTACAGCCATCCCAATCTTGTGTGGGCAGCAAGGCCGCTACATCCCTTGCAAATCTGTCACTATAGTAACGGGATGTTTTCTACTGCACGTTTGACAATTTGGAGAAAGAACTTTTGGCACCAAGCACCGTGTGTGCATGTGTGTATGTTTGTGACAGTGACTAGAGGTCATGTTTGTGGGCGGACAAACTAGAAATTTTAGGATATTTTCTCTATTAACATTATCTCAAGGTAGGTTTAGGGAATTTCTTATTTGACTACAAATTGAGGAAAAAATGGCCTTTCCCAAATAAAAACCCGGTTGATCCGCATTTTACTCTGTCATTTTTTTTCTTATTGTTACAAGAGATTTTGCATACAGTTAATAATAATAATAGTAATAATAATAATAATAATACGCATTTATATCACACCAAATCCCCAGAATCAGCCCTGTGTTACAAAAGTTATACTCTGCTATACACATGTATGCACAATCACACACTACCTTTATACGAGTTTAAGCCATGCACACACACACACACAAACTGAAGCCTAAAAAAAAAACATCCCCAAGTAAAAGGTATTTTGATGATGCTGATGTGCCACCACAATGGTGCTACACAGTCAACAAAGGGAAGATCTAATATCAAAGGTGTATAAGGATGAAATGACATAATAATTCAGTAAGATTTTTATTTGTACTACAACTTACATGCAGCCACGGATGTCCATATATAACTTCATAAGCGCGGTTGTGGAATTTTGTGTGACCCAAGAGCAGACGCCATTTTTGCGGAAGCTTCTAATGAGGGGACATTACCCAGTTAGCTGACGGACAACTCGCCCAAAAATAAATTCGCCCTAGGTAACGACAACTAGCTATCGGTAGCTGTCAACTTGCCCTAACAGTTTTATCTAATTTAAGGGTCCAGCCTCCGACCCTCTTATTAAGTCCCTTTTATTTATAGAAGGGACTTTTGAGGACGGGTCGCGGTGGGGTGAATTTAATAGCATGTCCATGATGTCAAAGGCGGGCAGGCTAAACCTCTACAATCGAAGTAACTAAGAATGATAAAAATTACGCCATGAGTCTAACCTCGCGTTTGTTTTAATCGTAAGTTATATTAACCCATGTCATACTGAGGCTAAAAGCTTCAAATTTGTACACTGCCATATGCAAGCTACATTATAGTACTGACAGACAAGGATATAGACCAATGGATTTAGTTTAAGGGCGGTGCCGGCAGAATAGGTTGGTGCCTAGAAGCGCCAAGCTATTCTGGGACTACCCTTTAACTATTTTAGTCCACACACTTGTGTATTCCGAATGATAAGGGTTAAGGGCAGTGCCAGATTAGCTTTAGGTCTAATTCGACTATGACAATTCAAGGGTAGTGCCAGATTAGCTTGGCGCCATAAGGTGCCAAGCTAATCTGGCACTACCCTTGAATGAATTTGGGCGATCCATCTCGAATAACTGGTACATGTTCGTTGGGTGAAACCTCCAAAATTTGGAACATGCGGCATTGGGGTTGACGTGTCTGTGTGTGTCTCGCACTCCATAAGTTTTTTTTCTCTCTCAAGGTTGTTATACTCAGTCCAAAATCACAGACCCGCACACAGGTACTTCCTGTTTAAGGGATGTTTCCACCAAAAAATGCATGTTGCTCTGTGATTTGGGACCTTAAATGGCTTTCGAGTCGTAAGGTCCCAAATCACAGAGCAACACACAGATGGTTGGTTAGTTCGGGTTTAATGTCCACCTCACCGAAGTGATAATGGACGGCTCTGACGGGCGGGTTATTGGGGGACAGGGAAATCTATTGCTTATGGCGTACGACTGACCTGAACACTGATCAACTCAGGCGCACTCCAACTGTGCCACTTTGATTTACCAAGCTTTTTCCACGGACATGCTAGTGAACAAGTCCGTCTTTTCTCCCTGGATTGCGAGTCCAGCTACCGGGGCCGGGACGGGGATTCGAACCCACGACCCGGCGATTCCCTTCGCTCTCCTGTTCCGACGCTTAACCGCCTGAGCTATTTCGGACTCTGACACACAGATGATCCCAAATGTTGTCTCTTATACCACAGCCGTGCGCGGGCCCACTGCGGCTGCCGTAGGCCCGAGGACCTTTGTTTTGATGAATAATATTAGAGGCACAGTTAGCAGTATGCAAATCAGTTACCTGGGTGGGACCGAAAAAAAAAAAAGTTGAATCCTGAAGCGAGGGTCTTGGGGCACTGAAAAGGTTTTGGGGCACTTTTTTAAGTGATTTAATTTTTTTTTTAATCCGGAAATCCGGCTGTAGCCGGAAAAGTCCCACCCATGCAGTTAGTACCCGTTTCGTCGGTCATTCCCAGCGCCACGATGTCTTTAACGAAGGTTTGAAAATCTGACTTGGAAAACGTTTTAGGCCATTCGGCTGTGGTCCGGAAGTAACATTAGAAAGAGTGCCGCATACCGAAAACCGGTGGATAAACAATTACGACATTAATTTGACTTGAGATAGCTAGGTTAACGAAGTAGTATCGAGACGCCCGCAGCCACTCCGGCGCAAGGTCTGTTCATCAGTCGCACTGAGATCTAGAGACCGAAGAGATCTGAGATTTGGATAACGACAGGTCGTGCGGCTGCGTTGCCGCGTCCACACGATTACACACAAACAAGGCACTAAAGATACACTATCACCTAGGAGGCCCCCATCAGCAAAAGGCTATCGGGCCGACGTCGGCCGCAGTGGCGTGGGCACGACAGTGCGTGGGCCCACTGCGGTCGACGTCGGCCCGATAGCCTTTTGCGCACTGGGCGTTAATAAATTCATCACTCACACAGCAGATGATAAGACTAAGAGTTCCAATAAACAGGTACTTCATAAGCCAAAAGTTTGCATCGAACCTTAAATGTCACAGTCCTCTTGACCATGGACGCTCTGTCAAGGTGGTCGTTAAAACGGCCGTGAGGGCGTGTTTTTTTGTTCAGTTTTCAGATTTTGTCACAATACAGTTCAACAATTTCTGTGTACATAAGTTAATCAAGGAATGACATTGACCCCTTGACTACCGACAAAAAATTGAACACCACCCTACTGCAAGAGGTATAGATCCTCATGAGCCCCCGCAGTTGCGGGGGCTCATGAGGATCTATACCTCTTGCTGACACTTACTTTGTGTCCACGTTTCTTGGACGGTTTTGGGATCTTTGACGTTGAATTAACGACGATTTGAAAAACACAGTGGTAGTGAAGGGTTATTTAACCACTTTCATTAACCACGGCCATTAACCACTTCTCTGGCAGTGAACGCAAACTTGTGCCTTTAAAATCACGGCAAATACAACACCAAATAAACCCATCAATCCAGGGTTAATGATCCCATCAATCCAGGGTTAATAATCCCATCAAATCCTGGGTCAATAATCCCACCAATCCAGGGTCAATAATCCCATCAATCCAGGGTTAATAATCCCATCAAATCTAGGGTCAATCATCCCATCAATCCAGGGTCAATAATCCAATCAAATCCAGGGTCAATAATCCCATCAAATCCAGGGTCAATAATCCCATCAAATCCAGGGTCAATATCCCCATCAAATCCAGGGTCAATAATCCCATCAAATCCAGGGTCAATAATCCCATCAAATCCAGGGTCAATAATCCCATCAATCCAGGGTCAATAATCCCATCAAATCCAGGGTCAATAATCCCATCAATCCAGGGTTAATAACCCCATCAATCCAGGGTACGATTACGGTCAGAAGGCAAGGACCCGATATGAGCATCCGCATGATTTTTTCCCCTCTTGCAGTTGGATGAGGTTGGCATTTTCTCAACAGTGAAAGGGTCACCTGAAATTGGCGATTGCCGCAATAATGATTCTTCTAATGATGACTAGCGACAGAAAATGGACCGCACGCAGTGCATGGTTTGTGTAGATGTGTCAAGAGTGTTCTAAAGTGAACTATCATATATCTGGCCACGAACGTTTTTGTTTAGGAGGGAAATAGGACAGTCCTTAACCCCTTCACTGCCAGTGGGCGCAGAATGTGCTCTGGACATTTTGATACATTCAACATCTAAGAGCCCTAGCTGTCAAAGGAGCGTGGATGCAGTGTGGTTACGGCAAGAGGCATAGATCCTCATGAGCCCCCGCAACAGCGGGGGGCTCATGAGGACCTACGCCTCTTGCAGGTGGGCGTGTTCAATTTTACCCCGCAGTGAAGGGGTTAAACTTGTGCGCGGGCCAACTCAGCCCTACGTAAGCCGCCGTTGACAGAGCGGTTTACTGTCCTTTCAGTTCGCCTTATTCTTGTCAGCTGAGAGAATTCGTGGAGAGGATAGAGAAGAACGCCGTGCAGGTGTACCGGGAGGGGGGGGGGGGAAGAGGAGGAAGAGGAGGGGGCGCTGATCGACTTGCTGCACGAGCTTAGCTTCTGCCTTAACTTCAGGTAACAACATTTCTCTACGACGCACACGCAAACGATAACGTTTTGGAGGGGGGGGGGGGGGGGTAAGAGGCACGGAGGGGAGACTGGGCGGAGCCAGTTTCATGTTAACCCCTTCACTGGCGACCGAGCAAAATGATAAACGCGATCCAGCTGCACGAGACATAGATCCTCACTGGCCTCACCCGGCATTTGGTTTGCGAGTATTCTACAGCTGTTGAGGCAAAATTTGTACAGCGACATTGTCGTGCATTGAATTGTATTGGGCATCTAGTGTGGGATTTTTCCAGGATCTTCACCCATCCACATGTAGCAGTGCACATTCTCTTGTGTCTATGCATCTTTCTCGTGCCTACTTCCCACGTTCCGGGCAAAGACATAGTTTAGATCTTTGCTGCATCCATTTTAGGGATGTGTATGACTGTCTTGTTATTTATCTGTGTACTTTTCTTGTTGACTGGAATTGCCATAGAATGGAACAGGGGATCTAACCGTGCGTCTGTCCAGCGCTGATTAATTCCCTTTGGTAGTGTACTAAAACATCAAGAGGAGGTGTGGGGTGTAGGAGAAGGGAAGGGGGGGGGGGGGGATACCTAACATATTCTCCTTGTTTTGCCTTGTTCCAAGAGGTTTAGATCCATACCCTTGAAACGCCTCAGTCTCCCGCCCCAACCCCCTCCTGTCTCGAAGATCCGCGCCTCCCGAGCATCTAACTGTACCCATTCTGCCCGTACATCAAGTTTAGCGAAACATAGTACTCGGCCCCAGATAGACCCACTCGGGGAGTACTCCACAAGTACACTTCAATTCAAATGAGATTCTCAGCATCTCATTTGAATAGTAGTGTACGTGGGGCCGTGTACTCCCCGAGTGGGGGAATACACCCGCATACTGCGCTGGTAGGCCCTACCTACCAGTTTTACGCTTTGTGTTGTATACTTAATTTACCAGTAACTGCTCGGCGTTAAACTCCACTCTGAACTACCAGTACCTGTCTTTAATCCATTTAGCCCCAACGCTCTACAGCAGGAGATGGATGGACCATGATAATTCACGGGTAGTGCCAGATTAGCTTGGCGCCTGATGCATGAACTCGGAAAAGAAAAGTACATTTCATACCTTAGGTATGAAAATTATGTACTTTTCTTTTTCCGAATTCATGCTTAAATTTCTATACAAAAACGTGCCTATATTTACAGCCGTGGACTGTGAACGACCCCGCTCCCGCGCGGCTGTGTCCATACTCGACTGATCGTGGCTGATGCTCGGGGCAGTGCCGCCTGACCTACGTCTACGGCAGCATGCTGACGTCATCACTGGCCCCCGTCAGTCAGCAAGCACTACCCTTCAGCTCCCTGGCTCAGCTGCTGGACCAGGACACGTACGCCTGGGGAGTTTGCGAGAAGCTTGTAGAGCTGGTAGGGCAAAATTCATACCCTGCGCCGCCGTGGCAAAAACGAAACGCCACTCAACTCCGAGCGCAAGAGGCACAGATCGTGAGCCCCCGCAACTGCCTGTGCAAGAGGCACAGGCAGTTGCGGGGGCTCACGAGGATCTATGCCTCTTGCTGAAAGTACTTTGCATCCATGTTTCTGTGACGGCTAGGGAACTTTGACGTTGAACTTGCACTGCTTTCCATAAAAAGCGGTCTGCGACGGTCTTCTGGCGGTTGAGGGTTGGTTAACTCACTCACACCGCATACCGCCAGCGTTGCGTATAACAAAGTCGGAATATTTATATCTGTAAATGCACTTTTACATGTACCGTCACACGCCTGTTTCATTTTCCCCCCTCCATTTTCTGCTGTAATTTATTCATACAAAAAGCGGCTCCTATAGCCGGCGTAAAATAATGGCTAAAACTGTTCTTTTCATACACACGAAAAAATCCCACTGAGGAATCCAAAACAAACATCGACACAACAAAATGTATTCATTCTGATAATTATTTTATCACTCGTTCAACTTGTCATTCCTTTAACACGTCAAAGTCTCTTCCATAATTATGAGAGCCATAACCCACAAAGTCCGTTCTATATGAGAGCTGTCCTCGCTGTCAATGGTCTCTGCCTTTTGTCTTTGACCTGATTCTGATGTTGAATTATCTCCTATTGACAAAGTCTCGCAGATCTGCAAATGCGTCAGTGAGTTCTATAAGGGGCGTGGGACATATGCGTCATTGATTTGTCAAACGTAATTAATTTGTCATGACGTAAGTTTTAGTTTTTACGTAATTTCATATTTTACGTCCGCTTTGAGATGGCCTTAGTCCCTTGCTCAATCTGTATTTACAAGAAACACAGATAAAATAACATTTAGAGGTACTTTTGACTTTTTGTGGTCAATGTCACACTTTGGTACACATCTTTAGAGAATGAACAATATAGGTGGGGGCCTGTCGCAGCGTCAATCGGCAGCGGTTGGTCGGTTAGTTTGTAGTTAGACAATAGTTGTCCCTGTCCACCATAAGCTGCCTCTTTGGGCCGACCCTCATCACTCCGGTGCCAAAACACTGGATTGATAACGGACGGCCCTAACAGACGGGTTATGGGGTACAAGGACATCTATTACCTTTGGAGTATTACCTGAACACTGATCAGTTCATGCGCAGTGCAACTGTGCCACTTTGATTTTAAGTACAGAAGACGAATAAAGGATTTGCAGATAGAAAGCTCAGCATGGCTAGAAGTAATTAGTATTGGAGGAAAAAAACTGAAAACACAAGTCAACAGGATTAGAGAAACTATTCAGAAAATACTTCACGAAGACACAACTTTGGCTGAGAGATTAAGAATACTTTTTAGAGAGCAAGGTATTACTATTGCACTTTTAATTATTATTATTAGTACTGTAGTAATGGCTGTAGCTGGAGGTGGTGGTGTAACTCCTCCTCCTCCTCTTCCTTCAGACCCAAAAGATCTGCAGTCGTGGGTAAAAAAAAAAAAAAAAAACCACAACTGACATATTTCAGACTTACTTAAGAAATTGGCTGTGAAAGCAGTGGATGCTTTGCCTGGCATAATAAGGAGTGTTGTCAGTTGGTTGGTAAGTACAGCAGGGAAGGTAGTCGGGTTTATGGCGGAGCATGTGTGGGTCTTTTTGATGACAATAGGATTATTAATAACTGGATATTTAATGAAACAGGTAAAGAAGCAATATCCCTAATCCAGTAAGTCCTATTACACTAGCATTACACTCTGTACACATGTGGCTTCTGGCTTATGTGTCAGCATGTGTTTTCAAGTTACCAGATACAGTGAAACTAGCACTACATTCCGTACACTTAGGTGGCATATGGCCTGTGTGTGTTAGCATGTGTGTTTTCAAGTCACCAGATTGAGTGAAACTTGGCCTGTGTGTGTCTGCATGTGTTTTTTCAAGGTATCAGATCTTGTAAAACTAGCACAACATTCTGTACACTTGTGTGGCTTCTGGCCTGTGTGTGTCAGCATGTGTGTTTTCACGTTACCAGATACAGTGAAACTAGCACTACATTCTGTACACTTATATGGCTTATGGCCTGTGTGTGTCAGCATGTGTGTTTTCAAGTTACCAGAGACAGTGAAACTAGCTCTACATTTTGTACACTTATGAGGCTTATTGCCTGTGTGTGTCAGCATGTGTGTTTTCAAGTGACCAGATTGAGTGAATCTAGCACTACATTCTGTACACTTGTGTGGCTTCTGGCCTGTGTGAGTCTGCATGTGTCTTTTCAAACTATCAGATCTTGTAAAACTAGCACAACATTCTGTACACTTGTGTGGCTTCTGGCCTGTGTGTGTCACCATGTGTGTTTTCAAGTTACCAGATACACTGAAACTAGCACTACATTCTATACACTTAAATGGCTTATGGCCTGTGTGTGTCAGCATGTGTGTTTTTAAGGTACTAGATTGTGTGAAACTAGCACTACACTCTGTACACCTATGTGGCTTCTGGCCTGTGTGTGTCAGCGTGTGTCTTTTTACATGACCAGAATGAGTGAAACTCGCACTACACTCTGTACACTTGTGTGGCTTCTGGCCTGTGTGTGTCAGCACGTGTGCCTTCAAGTTACCAGATAAAGCAAAGCTAGCATTACACTCTGTACACCTATGTGACTTCTGGCCTGTGTGAGTGCCACTCAAACCATCTTCTGTACATGTATGTGACTTCTGGAAAGTTGCCTTGCAGTGCCTACAAAACCATGTTCTCCCACTTGGTGTATCTGCTGATGTCTGTACATCAATACATGCACTGTCAGATGTAGTTGTCTTCTGCTCTGTGGTGATAGTGTGAGGCTTCTGCCCTGTGTGAGTAGACATGTGTTGCATCAACTGACTGGACAACTGGAAACATGCATCACACAACCCACATACATATGGCAGTTGACTCTCTTCAGCACTGGGACTTTCTGTGGTCAAGGGTTTTCGTTCTGTTGACAAAGTTCTACCGTCAAGATCCACAGATACCCCCAAGCCACAGTGCATGTCACTGATAACACCAGACACAGAGTTAGACTCTATCTTGATGTCATGTTTAGTGTCACAGTCCATGTCACTGTAAACACCTGACGTAGAGATTGACCCTAGCTTGATGTCAGGTTCCAGATTAACCCCAGACTCTTTGCTGGTCCCAAGTTCTAGCCGTACACCGAGTTTGACCTTGATAGATGGCTCCGGTTTGACTTGTGGGTCTTGGACAGGACTGTCTCTCTCCACACCAGCAGTGTTGTCTGTGTTTTCACCAGTAATGTTGTCTGTGTCTTCACCAGTAGTGTTGTCTGTGTCTTCACCACTAGCTGGAAAGTCCCTGTGGTGTCCATCTGTCTCAGAGTAAGGCAGTAGTGTTTCTGCTTCTTCCTCTTCTGGGGAAATAAACAAGACCATGGGTGCGAATATCTATATATAATCAGATCAAGTGACATCATGTGAATTTAACAAAGCAAGAAGAAAACCCCTCTAGACAGCACACATTGAGGATGGTTGCATGTGTCTATGTACACACTACCAGGTACTTATGTATTGTGTTTATTATTGAGGTAGGTGTGTATGAACCTGTATGCACACATGTGTGCGTGTGTCTGTTTGGGTGTAGGTATATGTGTGCATATGTACCAGGAACATACCATATGTGCGTGTTCTTGGTGCAGGTGACACACTTGCTTGTACACAAGCTTGCACGCATGTGCAAGTACTCATGCACACATGTACATGTGTGTGTGGGTGCATGTACATGTGTGTGTGTGCATGTACATGTGTGTGTGGGTGCATATACATGTGTGTGTGGGTGCATGTACATGTGTGTGTGCATGTACATATGTGTGTGTGTTCATGTACATATGTGTGTGGGTGCATGTACATGTGTGTGTGTGTGCATGTATATGTGTGTGTGTGCATGTACATGTGTGTACATGTGTGTGGGTGCATGTACGTGTGTGGGTGCATGTACGTGTGTGTGCATGTACGTGTGTGTGTGTGGGTGCATGTACATGTGTATGTGTGTGCATGTACATGTGTGTGTGTGTGGGTGAATGTACATGTGTGTGTGGGTGAATGTACATGTGTGTCTGGGTGCATGACTTGTGTGTGCAGATTCACCTTACATGCATTTGATGTACATTGCTGGGTTCTATTTTTATAATTAAAAGCATGTATATGTGTGTGTGTGGATGGTTGCATGTGTCTATGTACATACTACCAGGTATTTATTAGTGTGTTTACAATCAGGGAAGGTCTGTATGTACCTGCATGCATGAATGTGTGTGTGTATGATTGTATGTCTGTACGTACGTCTTGGGTACATGCATAGGGTGTCTATTTGTAAAATAAGTATACAAATGTGTGTGTACATGTGTGTGCAGGATATGTCACTATACATATTAACATTACTGTGCAGGGTTCACCACCACAGGTATGTGTGCTGCTTCTGTCACGCTGAAACTTTCTACTTTTGCTTTACACTGTTACAGGATAACAGGGAGCCTATCACTGTATGGGCCACCCCTATGTCACTGCATAGCATAAATACAGAACTGATTTGTAAATATATTGTGATTCCAGGAGGAAACTACTATTACTCCTGATCCTTACTCATTTTTACTGCTTAGTCACCATGTAGATTCTCCTGGCCAACTGGATATCCTTCTAAAGGAGCAGAGCGGTAATGCTTACATACATGTCTGTCTGTTTTTTCTTTAATTTTTGGGAGGTTTTGTTTGTACATATTCTGTGTCAACATGCTGTATGTGATTGTCAAACACATACTTCATTATATGACAGGCAAATTATGGTATGAACAATTTTGTGAATGAGTTTTGTGCTTTTTCCTGTCCTCTGTATTTGTTGAGCCTTAGCTTGCTGCTCTATACTGATAGTACAGTCTGCCAGTGTGGTCATGTGCATTCTGCTGCATCTGACTGTTGCACATATATTACATGTATTATGGCTAATTCTAATGACAACCCACTGAAATATGCACCTTTAATGCAAATGGTTTAGGCCAGTATCAAAAAACGAGCTGGCGGCTAAGGCCATCTCATGGCGGGGATGGGTAAAAATCTGGCCAGCCAGACTAAAAGAAAGGTCTTAAGACAAGATGTAAATATATCTTAAAAATGTCAAGCTAAAATGTCGCACGAGTCTTTAACGGAAACGTCTACAGACTCTAAAAAAAAGGTCAAAATAATCACATTCACATAGTCGATAAATGCTCAGATCTTGTCAAAATATTGCATTCTCTCAGGAAACTGAAGATTTCGTCCGGGGGGAACCTCCCAGAACAAAACCTTCAAGGAGTCTGCTGTGAAGTGTTTATATCTTGTGTCAATTAGATCGGCACAAGACAGCAAAAAGTGTTTAACTGAAAGCTGCTCGTCGAAGGCGTAACACCATGCAAGCTCATCCTGTTTTAGTAAATAAGAGTGCGTAACATACATGTGCCGGATGTGGAGCCGAGTAAGGACAGTCTCCTCATGGCGGCTGGCGCAGTGATAAGGTAGACTGTCGGACAACTTAGGAAGGGCCTCATGTAGCTTGTTAGCTTCCTCTTTGTCCCATTCGGACTGCCAATCGCGGGCTATGTACGCACTAATCACATGTTTAAAATCACTATAAACAGTCTGTATCAGGGACAGGGTCATTGCGGGCATCGTTGGCAGCAGAATCTGCGATCCTGTTGCCTTCAATGCCCTCATGCCCTGGGACCCAAATAAAAATGATGTCATTATATTTCTTCATCAAGTCCGCGTAGAGCTCTCTAATCTGCACCAGCAAGGGGTGGTCTGTTCCTGGTAAAGGGCCTGCAGGGTAGAAAGTCAGACAGAATCAGGAAGTTATTTTCCCTAGACTGATAAACATGCTTGAGTGCCAGCAGAACTGCCTGCAGTTCTGCACTTAATACAGATGAATGGTCTGGGAAGCGGTGCTTAAATGGGTGTCTAGAATGGCGAAAGGACACTGCGGCCGCAGCCACTCTCCCATCCTAAGACTGTGACCCTTTCGTATAAATACGACAATAGCCAGGGAAACTTGAAAGGAGTTCATCGAGGCTCTGTTGGTGTATGGCTGTTGGAGTAGAGTCCTTTTTGTGGGCAGTCAAGTCCAGCAAAATGTCAGGCAATGGTAATAGCTAGGGTGGAGTGATGTGTTGCAGAGATTTTGAAACTTTGTCCAGGTCTACTCCGGCCGCCTGCAGATGAGGGCGGACACGGAAGGAAAGTGGGTGGACAGCTCCCGGATGGGATATCGTAAAACGACGGTTAAAAAACACAATCATAGGTAGGATTGTCTGGATGGGCTTCAGAACATAGCTGAGCATGAGGCGGATGCTTCTGAGAAGGCTCTCCTGCCTCAGTGTACAGACTAGGAACTGGGGATGTCCTGAAGTATAGTTATTTGTGTTTAACGCCAAGCAGGCCATCTCAAAGAATGGTCTTAAGACAAGATGTAAATAATATATCTTTAAAATATTTTATGATAAAATGTCACACAGGTCATTAAAGGAAACATCTACAGACTCTCAAAAAGGTCAAAATAATAGAATTAACATAGTCTATGAATGCTAAAATCTTATTAAAAATATTGTACTCTCTCAGAAAACAGAAGATCTTGTCCGGGGGTACATCCCGGAACAAAACCTTCAAGGAGTCTGCTATGAAGTGTTTCTATCTTGTGTCAATTAGATTGGCACAAGACAGCAAAAAGTGTTTAACAGCGCTCCAAAACATGTCACTGTTTCTTCAATAATATTGCAAGTATGGACTTCCCTCACAGTCCTGCGAGCAGTAGGAGACGTTTACGCTTTGTAGGCTAGGTAAGTCTTTGACTGATTGAAAGTAGGCTTTTCTTTCTTACTTTCTTTAAATGGCTTTGCATGGTGCTCGTGCATGGGCCGGTTCTTGAGATGAAATCATTATGATTTGTCAATACGCATGTCAATCTTCATCATCAGGTGCAGCCTTGGCTTTTTTAGGGTTTACAAACATCTCTGAAAAAGGCTTTAAAAACATGAAATGCTGTAAGAGTATTAGTTAGTTATATGTCATTTGGGTTTAATGCTGAGCAGACAACTAAGGCCGTCTTCACGGCGGGCCACATGACTGTACCTGTGTATTTGCGTATTCACAGGTTTATTAGTTTTATGTTTTTATTGTTGGCCTTTTTCTGCCAACAGAAGCTGTAGGATGTGACACTAACTAAACCATGGAAACCATGCTTTCCTCCACCTTTGGAGCAGAGGGATGAACAGAGGTGGTAAACGTGGGCCACACCAGAGTTGGATCATTCCTGTCAGTGATCGTAATCACATCCTTGAAACAGTCGTCAGTTTCTTGCATGATGCATTAAAACAATTATTTGTAAAATCACGTACAGGTGTACATATTTGGCGTCATTTTCATCTACCAAATTGTCTTCGATATCACAAAGTCCATACAAAACATTTTTCACAGACTCTAGAAAAAACTGTAACAAAATAATGACCCTGCTCCCTTGTCACTCACTGATCAAAACTGCACATGCTAGCTACGCCGGCGATGTTGCAAAGCTGCGGTTCCAAACACCGGCCATATTCTTGCACACAGCAACTGACATTCATCTCCTTTCTTCAAACCGCTAAATCTCCAGCATAAACTACTGTAGAAAAATGCCATATATTAATTTCTTATAAAAAATGTAATTTACCACATTTATGTAAATAAGAAAGGCAAAGCCCTTATGGCTCACGTGTATGACCAATCTACATGTGTGACCTTTGCGGCAAAAATGTTGATAATAACAACAATTCTATCAAAAAAATGGCCTATTACACACATTTGACCTTTCTGATGGGTCATCCAAATTAGTATGCATAGATAGGAAATAACATCAAGTATCTCTGTAGCTAGTTTGGGTTTGAAGTTGTGAATAGTATTTGAGGGGAAAAAAGACATCTTTTGTCAAAATACGGCTATTTTTTACCTATTTCTTGAGCTGTTGTGACCCATGACCTTTCAGCGGACTCATCCAAATTAGTATGGATAGACAGGTCTTACCATCAGGTATCTCTGTAGCTAGTTTGGGTTTGAAGTTGTGAATAGTATTTGAAAAAAAAACCCTATCTTTTGTCAAAATATGGCCATTTTTGACTCACATGCGAAGCAAAAGTGAGTATGTTCTGGGCCAGTGGTCCGTCCGCTGTCGTCCATCGTAAACTTTAACGTTCGCATTTTCTCGGAGACTATTCAAGCGACGTCTGAAAACTTTGCCAAAGGATACTTTGTGGCAAGATAAGCATACCGATTTCAGTGAACTCTCACAAAGGTCAAGGTCACAGTTGATCAGGCAATATATCCCAAATAGCTATGTTTTGACATAATTTATTTTTTCTCAAATACTATTCACAACTTCACAGCCAGACTTCATACAATGATATCTGATGGTAAGACCTTTCTACACATACTAATTTGGTTGATCCCTTGGAAAGGTCAAGAGGTCAGGCAGTAGGTAAACAAGAAAAGCAACGCCCTTATGGCTCACATGTATGACCGATCCACACATGTCTGACAATAAGTAAAGGGATGGCATCTGCATTAACAAAATCCATGTTTTCTCAAAATTAATCAGTTTTCACATATCTGTGAAACCCCCGTGACCCTTGACCTTTGCGATAAGTTGACTAAATTAGGATACATAGGAAGGTCTTATCATCAGCTACCTTTGTGCCAAATTCGATTGAAAAGTTTGCAAAAGTTGATAATATCTACAGTTACAGTTCTTTTGAAGCTTGTGAAGTCAGGTTTGCTCACAAAAACACCTCATTTGTTTGTGTCTGTCTCTTTCGTCCTCCACCCAGCAGGAAAAAACAACTTTAGTGACACTTCTTTTCTGCATGACTTCTCAGACCTGTTGTCCTCATACAATGACCAATCACACAACCTGGTCATAACTGGCAACTGTAATACACACTATGAAGTGCCGTTTAACACCACTGTTGTCCTCATACAATGACCAGTCACACAACCTGGTCCTAACTGGCGACGTTAATACACACTGTGAAGTAGTACCCAACGGAGAAAGAAACACGCTTAGAAAAAACGGTACAACACAATTTATTAATATTTCGGCTAAATACCCTTTGTCAAAATAGACAAACAAACAGAGACATTAGCTGGTACTTATCTTCATATGCAGAAGGAATGTGGAGTTGCCACATTCCTTCTGCATATGAAGATAAGTACCGGCTAATGTCTCTGTTTGTTTGTCTATTTTGACAAAGGGTATTTACCCGAAATATTAATAAATTGTGTTGTACCGTTTTTTCTAAGCGTGTTTCTTTCTCCGTTGGGTACTTCTTTGCATTTCACACGCTTGGCAGTCACCTTTTTGGTCTGGATTACACTGTGAAGTGCCATCTAACATCACTGCTAGGCGTCTTCAAACGATCTCGACAGATTTCAACTTCAAACAACTCATAAGTAAACAGACCCACAAATGCGGACATACACTTGACCTACTTATTGTCTGATATGATGACAAACTGCTTCAGTCATTCCTTGTCGGCGATCTTGCTCTTTTTGATCACAGTGCCATCTTCTTTGATCTTTCTTGTTTCCAGCCCAAATCCCGCAAGAGCATGATTATTTCCCGCAATGTAAAAACAAAGGATCCTAATCAATTTCACACATCCTTGTGTGCTTCCGCTGCAGAATTAGATTTCTCACCTGACGCAGTTTTACTGGAGGGCTACAACAGGTCGCTGCAGCATATCCTGGACACACACGCTCCTCTAACATCCAGACGTGTCACTGACCGTCCCTCAGCTCCTTGGATGATAGGCAAGGTCAAGGTCACTAAGAGAGAGCTCCGCCAGGCTGAGCGGTGTTGGCGGTCTAGCAAGTTGACCATTCGCCACCAGCTGTCTATGCAGAAGCACAATTGCCTAAAATCCCTCCAGCGCAACGCCAAGTGTCAGCACTTCTGTTCCCGCCTGCAGGCCTGCTCTAGCACCAAAACCTTGTACAGTGTGTCTGATGAACTCCTTTGGGTACGCAAGGACATTTCCTTACCCTCCGCCCTACCAGCTTCGGATTTCCAAGATGCTTTTTGTCAGTTCTTTGACAAAAAGATCGAGGACATCCGGTGTGAACTGGATGCTTCTGACGATACTCCTGAGATCACTAGCTATCACGGCCCACAACTTGCAGAATTTCAGCCTGTGATCGAGGACTTTGTTCGTGACATCATTGCACACGCTCCTCTCAAGTGTTGCTCTCTGGATCCTCTTCCAGCCAGCCTTTTCAAATCATGTAAAGCTTACTTGATTCCAGTCATCACCAGAATTATGAATGTGTCACAATAGTCTGGTGTAGTGCCTGAATATTTCAATCAAACAGTTGTGACGCCTTTGCTGAAGAAACCTCTTCTCAACAAAGAATGTTTTAATAGCATCTCTAATATCCCTTTCCTATCAAAGCTATTATAATTCATTTTCTGTCTCGGCTCCAAAACCATCTCATCTCCAACAACCTCTTAGAAACGTTTCAGTCAGCTACAGAAAACAGCACAGTACAGAAACTGCTCTCCTGCATGTTACAAACAGCCTTCTGTGCAATGCTGACAACATGCTGGTTTCCATTCTTTGTCTCCTTGACCTCTCTCTCCTGCATATTACAAACAGCCTTCTGTGCAATGTTGACAACAAGCTGGTTTCCATTCTTTGTCTGCTTGACCTCTCTCTCCTGCATGTTACAAACAGCCTTCTGCGCAATGCTGACAACAACCTGGTTTCCATTCTTTGTCTGCTTGACCTCTCTCTCCTGCATGTTACAAACAGCCTTCTGTGCAATGCTGACAAGCTGATTTCTATTCTTTACCTCCTTGACCTCTTGGCGGCATTTGATACGACTGACCATACTGTACTCCTAGAGAGACTTAACACATCCTATGGCATCTCTGGCAAAACACTTCATTGGTTTTCCTTATATCTGCATAGGCGTACTCAGAAGGTTGTTGGCAATCAATCAGAGTCGCAGCCCCTCACGCTGAGATACAGTGTCCACGAAGGATCCGTCCTTGGGCCCGTCCTTTTCAGCCTGTATACCCAATCCCTCTCTGACGTCATCACCCGACATGCCTGTGAATTTCACAAGTATGCAGATAACACCCAGCTCCACAAAGGTGCTTCTCCAAATTTTCCTTCTCTTGTGAAAGAGATTGAACCTTGTATTTCCTCTGTGAAAAAAATGGATGCTGTGCAACAAACTGAAGCTGAATGACAAAAAGACTGAATCACTTTGTGCTGGTTCTGACCAATCCCTTTAGTCAGGTCCCACTAGGGGCTTTCCTTGTGGTTGGTGAACTTCCAAGCTGCGAAGAATCAGCTCCATTAGCCATTCATCACCCGGTCCGCTACAGTTCAACTTATTTGTTCCCTTGTCTTTAGCCGCTTAGACTATTGTAACTCCCTTCTGGCAGGTGTCCCTCAGAAAGAACTCTCCCGTCTGCAGACAGTCCTCAACAATGCTGCCAGACTTGCTTTTGGTAAATCTAAAATAGACCATGTGCCCCCTACTTCAGGAATTGCACTGGCTACCCACTGAATTTAGAGTCGAGTACTAGATTGCTGTCCTGGTTTTTCGCTGCTTTGATGGATCCCTACTGCCATACATCTCATCCCTCCTCAACATCTATCAGTCCTCCTGCTCCATTTGTTCCTGTTCTGAGAAGCGTCTCCGTGTCCCTAGCTTCTCCTCCAAGCGGTTTGGCTGCCGGACATTTCAATATCAAGCCCCTGTTGTCTGGAACTCACTTCCCCAACACCTCCGGAATGCTGAAAACATCGACATCTTTAAGACCCAACTTAAAACCTGTGTTTCCATATAGCGGTGTGACTGAGCGATTTCGCGCCTTTAATTTGAATTGGAAAAATGGCTCAAATTTGGCACGTACTGAAAACCACGCTCCCTTTACTGAGAAATCGCAGCAACAACAAACAAAAAATGCCTTTGAATCGCTCAACTGACTGATAACATTTTGTTGCGCCGCTGTCGCTTCTCGCACCGCTTCCGCGTCGTACTTATAGAAACATTCCTTTATTTCTATGGTCTTGATTTTTGTTGCTGTCACCAGCGCTTTCATGTTGTTGTCGTGCCGCGATATGGAAAGGAGTGGATTCCCGCCTGGAGCTTTACAGTCCAAAAAAAAGCAGCACCTTATCCAAAGACATTGCAGTCTGCAAAGCCAAGACCTGAAGCCTAACAGCGACAGATATAGATAGTAAGAGATAGTGACTCAAACTCTGAAATCAGTCACGCAATCATTCTCACACGTTCAACACCTACTGTGAAAACAGCCTTTCCTAGCGCAGAGAACCCATCTTGATCGAACTGAACTGTAATCATGCTGGTTTGAATTTCTCTGGGTACATAATTATTCACGCTGGAAACATTTGCACGTACAGTGAAGTTGATCTATTCAGAACAAAAGAAAGTTTTACTATTTCATATTACAGACTTTTTTGGCAAGGCAGAATTGCATTTCTTGATGAATAGAAGTTTCAAAGCTCACTTAAAGACTTTTCTTTTCTGTCGGGCATTTAACACTTAGCTTATCTTTAGCTAACTGTTGACCGACTGCTGTTTATTCTGATGCTAGAGGAAGTGAATGTAAGATGTTGGGACGGGATGGGGTGGTTTAAAGTAGTAAACAATCCAGACCAAAAAGGTGACTGCCAAGCGTGTGAAATGCAAAGAAGTACCCAACGGAGAAAGAAACACGCTTAGAAAAAACGGTACAACACAATTTATTAATATTTCGGGTAAATACCCTTTGTCAAAATAGACAAACAGAGACATTATTTGCTACTTATCTTCATATGCAGAAGGAATTTCTGCCCTCCTTTCGCAATTCTGCTAGCACGGTGGAATTCCTTTGTGACATTCCTTCTGCATATGAAGATAAGTAGCAATTCTGCTAGCACGGTGGAATTCCTTTGTGACATTCCTTCTGCATATGAAGATAAGTAGCAAATAATGTCTCTGTTTGTTTGTCTATTTTGACAAAGGGTATTTACCCGAAATATTAATAAATTGTGTTGTACCGTTTTTTCTAAGCGTGTTTCTTTCTCCGTTGGGTACTTCTTTGGTTTAAAGTAGTGTATAATTGTGCGTGTCAGAGAGAGAGGGTGTGCTGTTGTGCATGCACAGCGAGTCCAGTGTTTTCCTGGAGAACAGCGCTATACAAGAACTATATTATTATTATTATTATTATTATTCTTTACATGACACATTTACATCTGTAGAGAGGCTCAGGCATACCTGTGATCCTACTGAATAAAGACGCGTTTTCAAAAACGCATGGTTGGCAAAGTATGTGTGATGTCAAAGAATGTGATCTGTATGTATTCTATTATGTAGCACTACCGTCCTACACAATTTGGAAGTGTGGATAATAAATGTGGAAATTATGGTGCATCGACAATTGACAAAATTATGATTTGTCGAATTTGGCAAAATTTTTATGGCAATCAGGAAAAATTGAAATAATGTAGACATAACTCTATGTTTGGATTTTGAAAACAGCATCATAAAACACAGTAAACACACAAAAACATCCGCCTTATGCTTTGTAGGAAGCCAGGTGGAGCAAAAATATTGTTTTTATTCCATGTACCTGTGAAACAACTGACCGACTTTACTACAGCATAACACTTGAACCAAATGGAGTTAGTAAATTATTTGGGTTTAACGCCGAACAGGCGACTAAGGCCACCTCACGGCCGATTTTACCAAATGGAAAGCATGTATTTCAGCTGCATATTCATACAGTTCATATATGTTCTACATCTACTTATAGAGCCAAATGCAGTGTACATATTCAAATTGTGATGCTATATGGGCTCAAACTTGGATGAAAATGCAGTTTTGCTTTGTTACGTTTGTGGTTGTTTTATTCTTTTGAAAGGAAAGATCTGATATTCATTTGAGTTATTTTGGATAAGAATTACGTACCTTTTTAGTAGGATTCATTTTCTTTTGCTTGGAGCATAGAAATCAATTTCTGTTGTCTAGCTGGAATGAGGCATATTTTCGCTACAATGTTGTAAAGTTTAACATTAGACTGGTCGGTTCGGGCAGGGTCGTGATCATTTTAGTTACCTCAGATATGGAATGCACCTAGATGTTGGTTGAAGGCTGTAGTTAGATCTAAATTATAAAAAAAATTAATATTAATAAGTTTTGGTTACATTTTCTTTTCTGATTGGTTGAGTTGTTTGCTGGATTGTTCTGGAAATCTGTAATAGTATAAAAGAGCGTGTTAGGAAATATGTGTGTGCATTGTATGACAATCCACTGAACAATAAGACAAAAATTCAAAAGTAGGAAGGGCGGGGGGGGGGGGGGGGGGGGGGGGGGGGGGGGGCTAGAGAGAGACATGTGAGTATTTGAAACAAACAAAAGAGGAGGGGAGGAGGTGGAGGGATTCCACTCTCTCCTCTGATGGTGATTTCTGAACTCCCCAAAAGGGCAAATTGTTTTAGTATATTTGGGCCACCTGGGTTCATGGGGTGGGGTTGGGGGTGGGGGGGGGGGAGAGGGGGGAAGAGAGAAGGATCCACTACCCCCCTTCCCTCCCCCCCCCTCCCCCCCCCCCCCTCCCCCCCCCCAATACTCACCCGAAATCTGCCCCTGAGAGTCACACGCCAGACTGCTGTGTCCATTTCCACTTGGTGTTATATATTTGAAACAATCCGTACTTTATTGGTCACTACGAGTTGTCACAGGTATTACTTCATTATTGAAAAAAAAAACAAAAAAAAACAACCAAAGCTGATTTACCGGTAAGTAATTAGCACTGTGGTAAACGCATTACATAGACCCGCTTTTTACGCTAATGAGTCCTGAGACGGTGTGCAGCCAGGGATTTTAGAACTCTGTCATACACTCAACAGATATAAACAACTTGTACAATTGCACAAAGTTTAATCTAGATCTAGATCTGGAAAACTGAGTGACGTTTTAATATATCCAAGGTACAGAAAGCTATCTCAAATTAGCATTATGCCCCAACAAAGTGTGCCACTGTATGAAAAGTTGAAAACACATCTGCACTGAGTGTCTTCCACACACTTGTAGTGACAAAAAGTAGACCGAACAAAACCATAACATCATTGGGAAGGGAAAAAGATAAACTTTATCGCCATATAAAGCACTTTCACACAAGTCAAATGATTTAAAATGGAAGTTAGTGGAAAGAATACGTAACAACAACGCTGTGAGAACATGTGCACAGCGTCAGGCTGCCGAAATACTTATGACCAGGCGATGGCGGACACTCAATGAGCAAAGGGTGGGTCTGTCTTCAGACTCATGCCGCTACAATTTTGAAATAATCATGAACACATTTAGTGATTTTAAAAGCTGAGATGTGCCTCTTCAAATATCCCCCTCTTGATTTTCGCTTAGCAAAAATTTGTTGCCCAGTCGAAAACTTTTCACTATCAATAGTGTATGTTTTCTTCGAAATTAGGAGTGAGGATCCTCTTAAAATTACTAAGCTCACGCCGTTTTCAAAACTGTTTTCAGTTTGGCTGTAGGTGCAAAACTCGGATGGCATGAGTGAATTCAAAATGCCATGAAAAACATTTCACGGCTGGGACACAGCAAGCCGCTCACGACGTAAAAAAATGGCCACGGCGTTTTGTGGCCAAGTCCGAAACGTCATGATCACGTAATCGGCCGATTTCCACACGTAACATTTTTTTTTAATATGCAACATACCCGCAAAATTCTTTTGGATGGTCAGACCCAACATTTATTTTGTTACAAGCATGTGTACTGGGCACGTTGTGAAGCGCACAGCGCTAGTAAGTGTGAGCCTCTCTAACATCTGTTTTCAGTTGGGTGTGTCTGCATAAAGGGTGTCTTATAAACACTATAATAAATGAGTGGTGCATCATAGGTGTAGGGGTGGGTGGGTGGAAGGGTGGGGTGTGCCTGCCTGAATGTGCCTTATACACACTATAATAAATGAGTGGTGCATCATATGGGTAGGGGTGAGTGGATGGAAGAGTGGGGTTATCTGCATGAATGTGCCTTATAAAAACTATAATAAATGAGTGGTGCATCATATGGGTAGGGGTGGCTGGGTGAAAGGGTGGGGTGTGTCTGCATGAATATGCCTTCATGCCTTATACACACTACAATAAATGAGTGGTGCATCATATGGGTAGGGGTGAGTGGATGGAAGGGTGGGGTTATTTGCATGAATGTGCCTTATAAACACTATAATAAATCAAATGGGTAGGGGTGGGTGGGTGGAAGGGTGGGGTGTGTCTGCATGAATGTGCCTTATACACACTATAATAAATGAGTGGTGCATCACATGGGCAGGGGTGGTTGGGTGGAGTGTGTCTGCATGAATGTGCCTTAAAAACACTATAATAAATGAGTGGTGCATCATATGGGTAGAGGTGGGTGGGTGGAAGTGGAAGGGTGGGGTGGGTAAGGGGTACGGTAAAAAATATTTGCATAGTGTCAAAACTTTTCCATATAGGTCTCATTTTAGTCAAAAACGACCTATAAATGACCATTTCTACACCAGGAAGGTGTCAAAAAGGTAACATTTCGGTAAAAAAAACCTAAAAATTACTATTTCTACACCATATCTAGACTCTCGCATGAAGGTGTATTTTTGGTTGTTGTTCGCAACCAATTTGGTCACACACACCGTCCTGAAATGGTATTTACACGTTTCATTTAGACCAAATTCACACCAAAGTTTGTGACCCTTGGAGGACAACATTTACACCATAAATTATGCTACTAGGGATACTTACATATACTTTAAACGATTATAACAAATGTTAGGATAGCTTGAGCAGGGTAGGCACTGTGTCTAGAGAAGGGCTGGGACCCTAGGGAACCTAATCCTTACATACTTATACACTAATGCTTGAAGTAAATTTGACTATGATAGTTTAAGGGTGACGCCAGAATAGCTTGGCGCTTGAGGCGCTAAGCTATTCTGGCACCACCATTGAACTAAAATGGTTGATATATCTCCTAATCTGTAATGAAGACATTATGGGACAATAATTATTTTTTAAATCAGTCTCACAATTTAATGGGTCAAAGAAATCATTCCTAAAGTATTTTCATGGATTTGAAATCACAGTTTTTGTGAGTGCTACGACCTTAAACACTCTTCTAAGAAAATGCAAACAATAAAGCTGACAGCAGACAACAGACAGTGGATGTCAGATGGATAGTCGACTCACTGCAAATTCACTTTTGATATCACACATGAGCCAATAAACAAACAAAAAAAGACCACAATGAAAACAAGAAAGGCAAAGCCCTCATGGCGCACATGTATGACCGATCACACATGTCTGACAATAAGTAAAGGGATTGCATCTGCATTAACAAAATCCATGTCTTCTCAAAATTAATCAGTTTTCACACATCTGTGAAACCCCCGTGACCCTTGACCTTTGCGATGAGTCGACTAAATTAGGATATATAGGAAGGTCTTATCATCAGCTACCTTTGTGCCACGTGTGATTGAAAAGTTTGCAAAAATGTTGATAATAACTACAATTATTGGCATTTTATACATATTTGTCGACCTCTTGTGAACCATGACCTTTTCCGAGGGGTCATCGATATTATTATTAGTATGCATAGATAGGTCTTACCATCAGATATTTATGTAGCAAGTTTGGGTTTGAAGTTGTGAATAGTAATTGAGAAAAAACATTTCTTGTCAAAATATAATAATAATAATAAGGAAGATTTATAGGTGCCTATACATGGTAAGATGCTCTAGGCGCCGTACATATGAACAAGGAAAATATTACACAAAAGGTGACAAAGCCACATGTACAATTACACAAAAAACAGAAAAAACAGAAAATGACTAATTACATGAACACTGATAATCAAGAAGCCACATGTACAATTACACAGAAGAACAGAAAATGACTAATTACATGAACACTGATAATCAAGATGAGAAAAGATGGGTTTTAAGGCTGTGTTTAAAACTGGCACTAGACTCACTGTGTCTCAATGATTTAGGAAGATCATTCCAGGCTGATGGACCCTGGTAAGAAAAAGATCTCTGCCCAAATCCTTTAGTCCTTACTGTAGGAATACAAAGCATTTTATTGTCAGACGAACTGCGCAATTGCCTCGAAGGGATATAACAGTGAAGGAGCTCTGAGAGATAAGTGGGTCCAGTGCCAGAAAGAGAAACATGACAAATGGACAAGACTTTGTGCTTGACTCTCTCTTTCACTGGCAACCAGTGGAGAGCGTGCAGGATGGGGGACACATGGTCTGACTTTTTCACTTTCATGACCAGAAGTGCGGCTGAATTTTGGACTCTCTGGAGCCGATCAAATAGATACTGCGGGCATCCAGATAAGAGTGAGTTGGCATAGTCAATGCGAGACAGAACAAATGAACAAACCAGTGTTTTTGTAGCCTCTGAGGTAAGGAACTGTCTAACAGAGCTAATACGACGCATCTCCAAATAGGCTGCCCTGCAAATGTTTATGACCTGTTTATCCATGGACAAGTCATGCTCAATTGCAACACCCAGGTTCTTCACTGACTGAGAGAAGCTGACGGTTGTGTTCTCAATCATGATGTGCTGAGGCAAAGGGGTAGAAGAAGATACTCTGGGTGATGCAATGAGCATGGCTATTTTTCACATAATATTCCCTGAGCTCTTGTGACCCTTGACCTTTCTGAGGGGTCATCCAAATTAGTGTGCATAGATAGGTCTTACTATCAGGTATCACTGTAGCAAGTTTGGGTTTGGAGTTGTGAATAGTAATTGAGAAAAAACATTTCTTGTCAAAATATGGCTATTTTTTTTTTAACCTATTTCCTGAGCTCTTGTGACCCTTGACCTTCCCAAGGGGTCATCCAAATTAGTATGCATAGATAGGCCGTACCATCAGGTATCTCTATAGCAAGTTTAGGTTTGAAGTTGTGAATAGTTTTTGAGAAAAAAAAAAGTCTTTTGTCAAGATATGGCAATTTTGGACCTATTTCTTGAGCTCTTGTGACCCATGAATTTTCCAAGGGATCAACCAAATTAGTATGCATTGAAAGGTATTACTATCAGGTATCTTTGTAACAAGTTTGGGTTTGAAGTTGAGAATAGATTTGAGAAAAAATAAACTATGTCCAAAAATAGCTGTTTTTGATATATTTCCTGATCCCCTGTGACCTTGACCTTTGTGAGAGATCACTGAAATTGGTATGTTCAGAAAGGTCTTGCCACAAAGTATCCTTGGGCCAAATTTAAAGACTGTATCTTGAATAGTCTCCCAGAAAATGCCAACGTTAAAATTTACTACGGAGGACAGACCACCACTGGCCCAGAACAGACTCACGTTTGCTTCGCACGTGAGCCAAAAACCATGCACATGCAAAAACCAAAACAACAAATAGGCTGTAAGTAAGTAAAAGGAAGTGTTTGTATAAAGAGGTTTGCTGTATACATATAAGTGTGTACGTACCACTACCATCTTCTTGCTTTATGCAAGTCTCATATTCCTCTGCCACATCAATCTCTATCTTCACGTCTGCTGTCACCAGCAAGTCATGTGACTCCATTTTGTGTCCACAGTAGTGCCCAGAAGCCCTCAGTTCAGCTCAAATAAAGGTGCCTGGTCAACAAAACACAACACTAGTAGTAGTACATCACACAGGAGAGAAATGCAACATGTAACAAATATAAGAGCTTTGCGACCTAGTTTCATATGAACCCTCTAGTACAAAATGACAAGCTCAGTCGGATCACATCCCCAGTTTTAAATTACCTTTAAACTTTAGCCCCCAGCTGCTTCTGTAATAAAGTCACACAGTTCCATCATGATACATAATACATACAATATCAAAATCATCTGTTGTAAACACACACACAAAATTACGCATTTAGGGCTTAACATCTTTTGTCCACCACGTAGATGATTAAAAAACAACAACGGGGCACCGAATAGGGTCTGAACAAAAATTAATTGTTACGCCAGCTGAATAGAAACCCGCGTCATCCTGCACAAGAGGAGAACACTCTACCACCGAGCCACCTAGCTCCCCCTGTTGTAAACAGTTTAAATAGTCCAAACAGTTTAACTCATTTAGCCCCAGGACCCTGTAGCAGTAGATGGATTGATCATGATAATTCAAGGGTAGTGCCAGATTAGCTTGGCGCCTGAAGGCGCCAAGCTAATCTGGCACTACCCTTGAATTATCATGATCAATCCATCTACTACAACTGGTACACAGTCACTGACAACGCCTCCAAACGTTTGGAAATGCGGTCGTGGGGTTAAGTGGGTTAACTTAAAGATTCTGTTGTGAAGACTTGTTAAATGTTAACACCAGAAAATAATGATACACCGGCCTCCGTAGCGCAGTGGTTAGCGCGTCGGACTGGTGGCCGGGAGATCCGGGTTCAAATCCCAGCCGAGTCAAGCGGGACTTTTCCTACCTGGGTCGGCTCTTACCCAGAGCGGGTGTGCTATGGACCCAATGGGAAGGCTGATGCCACTCAGCCAAGACTCACCCACTTCACGGGTGCGACTTTGGGGGTGTTACCCGGGTTATGACGCATCGCAAGGTGTGGATGATTACACGGCTGGCACCGCAGGTGTCCGCAAGTCCCGGGCCTGGTTAATACCAGGATATTTATGACAGGAAGCGTGGAATGCGGCCCTGTCACGCAGTCCCTAACCACATGGACCACCATGGCATCATCATATCATCATCATCATGCAAAAATGAAAAAACGCTATTCCAGGTGCCTCTGACCCCTCAAGTCTCCATCTCATGGTGACCTCAGCCCGGTCCGGCCTCTAGGAGCCCTAGGTGAGCGGTTGTCTTCGGCCAGACCCTGCTGCTGTGCGTGGAAGGACGTAGTGGTTGACTCGCCACCTCTGGGGGGAGCTCTCACTCGTCGACTCCGTGACTAGCAAGAAAAATGTTAAGTAGGAAGATCACCGAAGTGACTCGGCAGTAGTGCGGAGTTTCCTCCGGAGGGAGTCCCCTAACCTGACATATATACAGCAGCGGGGCCGGGAGTCTGGCTGTGGCAACTGGCGGGCCTGGGTGAGCACACTGTGGTTGATTGGGGTGAGCGGCGTGGGAGGAAGACGTCTGAGGTCGACAGAGGAAACTTGGAAGCAGCAACAAAAAAAAAAAAAATATATAAAAAAAGAAAATACTGATACTGCATACATTGTATGAATCTCTTATACCATCTTAGAGCTGTGTGACTACTGTACAAAGGTGACTGTGCACAATATGCCTTCATCAACTAGGTTGTATAAACAGCACATTTCAGGCAAATCATCCCACCTCCTGTACTTGTGGATGTACAAGATTGGGACAGCCTACAGCCTAGAGCTGTCCCAATCTTGTGTGGGCAGCAAGGCCCTTACATCCCCTGCAAATCTGTCACTATAGTAACGGGATGTTTTCTACTGCAGGTTTGACAACCTGGTCATCCTTCTGTAGTTACAGAGGGGAAATTGGGGGAGAGGCTCATCACAGGTCGCTGGGGACGACTTGCTTTAATCACTATTACAACATGCTTTCCACTGGGATTTTCAATTGCCTGTCATCAGGACAGACAGCACAACAAAACATCCATCCAAGCCACGCTACAGTCAGTAAACACAACAGGATTCACTGTCTCAAGAAGTCACTTAGTGCCTGCCAAATCGACCACCGCCAGTGGTCTTCACTTGCTGCGCACCGTGACACCTGGCGCTCCACCATTTACAAGGCAGCTGTCTCCTTTGAGGACTCTCGCAGAGCTGGCTCAGGAGAAAAAAACAGAGATGCCACAACTCAGAATCCAGGCCAGACCTCTCTCTGCAGCCACTGCGGTCGAACCTGCCTGTCCCAGATTGGCCTCCGCAGTCACGAGCATGCCTGCAGACGTCGTGGACAACCCCCATATAATCTTCGTTCGCGAAGTCAAGCCAAGTAGGTATAAGTACAAAAGTACTGAATGCAACCAACAAGATTACAAGGCAGTTGGGTGTGGTGGGGTGATGGTATGTGTGTGTGTGTTTGTGACAGTGACTAGAAATTAGAATGTTGTGGGCGAACAAGCCATAAATTTTAGGATATTTTCTCTATTAAGGTTATCACAAGGTAGTTTTCAGGACTTTCTTATGAGATTACACATTGACGAAAAAATGTTTTTAAAAAAAAAACAGTTGATTCGCATTTCACTCTGTCATTTTTTTCTTATTCTTACTAGATATTTTGCATACAGTTAATAATAATAATAGCAATATTAATAATATTAATAAAAAATATTAAAGTGCAATTCATATTGCAACAAATTCCCAGAATCAATTCAATTAAAAAAACTTTATCCCGCTAGGGGCAATTACAGTGGTTGGTTGGTTGTACATTGCTTAATGTCCCAACAGCAACAAGACTTTCTCAGGACGTGCCTGCATGCACTACTTGTGAAAAAAAACCTAAAGAGAATATTGAATGCATGTTGCCAGCCGGTCTAATACGCTAAATAAACCTAAGACCATTTATCAACACACATCCAATATCAAGAGCTACAGGCAGCGCAGACAGTAGGGAGAGTTTAACAAAGGAAAATACAGGTGAATGGACGAAGGGTAGACAGAAGCACATGCCCCAGAACAGAGAGGAAAATCCACCCTGTGGGGCTGACCAGGGTGATGCTGGGAACTAAAAAGTAGTTGACCCCACCCAAGTCTCCCAGGGCAGATGTGGGTGGGGGCAATTAAAGTGGTCCGACAGGCTCAGTGACTTAGATATACACAAAACTAAGAGTAAAATATGCACACACTAATGATACAAACAATCAATTCAATTAAAATCTAATGTATTTAAAAACAGTACAACATTAATAAATAAAATTTATGTAAGAAACATACGTGCACATATCAGCTCATTTCACCACACAATGCACAGCAGTAAAAACGGTAAAAAGGGTAATTAATTTAAGAAATAACAATAACTCAATTATTTAAAAATGAAATTACAGAAAATAATAATAATAAATGAAATAATAAAAAAATTTAAACAAAGTAATTAAAAGTAAAAGTAATTAATTAGATTTGATTACTAGAAATTTAAGGGGGAAAAAAAGTTGCTGGCATTATCACTTATGAAAGAAAGCTCGTAAAGAAAAGCTCACAATTGCTGCTACATAATACATGAGCATGCGCACACACACCCATACTCACACTTAGGTGTCACTAATGAGACGAATTGAAGTAGGGACAAAAGAGAATTTCCGTTTGTTCATCCTACACGCTAGACAGCAGAACCGACGTGCCGTGGGGAGACGGTCAAACTCAGCAGTCAGATCATGATCATTGCTAGCCAGAATACAGTACGCCTTTTTCACTGTTTGTCTCTCTACAAAACACTGCAAGCTTCTTTGATTTTCACCAGTGATTTTGGATGCGACCCATACAATCTTGTCCAGCACATTTTTGTTTTTGATACTCAAGTTGGAATACCAACAGATAAAAGAAAAAGACAACACGCTTTCAATTAAAGATTTATAGAACAGGATCAAAATTCATGTGTCCACTGAAAACGAATTAAAATTTATGTAAAAAGTATAACCGCTGCTGACCTATCTTTACAATGACCTCGGTATTTTCATTCCATGAGAGTTTGTTGTCAAAGATAGTACCCAGGTACTAATGCTACTGACAATTTCAACGGCAATTTCAATCAGAGCTAAGTGTGTTACAAAAGTTATGCTATACACATGTACATACATACAAAATCACACACTACCTTTGTACGAGTTTAAGCTATGCACACACATACACACATACAAGCTGAAGCCTAACAAGATGGGATGAAGCATAACCCACAAAGTTCCTTCTATATGAAAGCTGTCCTCACTATCAAGGGTCTCTACCTTTTGTCTTTGATTCTGATATTGAAATATCTCCTTTGAAAAAGCCTCACAGATCTGCCAAAGCACCACAGTGAATTCTGAAAGGGACGCAGTGCATACGACTATTACGAGTCACTGGTTTGTCAAGCATCATTTATCATGGCATATTTTTATCTTTTTACGCACTTTTATATTAACGTGATACGAGTTTTATTTTCGCTTTAAGACTTAAAAAAATGGTGACAAAACTAGAATTTCACGGTACAATTTCAGTTTTGCTATAATCTGTGTGAAATCAGGTTGACTTTATTTACCTAGCTACATGATGTATTAAGTACACCTGAATGCTTTTCTGAAAGCGCGTCGATGTGTGTATCCGCGTGCATGCGCGACCAAATATCTCCAAGCGACAGATCCTCATGCGGCCGCAGGACACTTGAGAATCTATGCCTCTCATCCAATGCCTTTCTACAAACTAGCTATATCCAAAATTTTAAGTAAATATGACAAAAGTTACGGACTCTAATCTGGGTCAAACAACTATCTATAGGGCTTGGGAAGTTCCCCGCTTTGCCTAGCAGCGTCGGTGCATCAGCCACCATCTTAAGAGGATAGAATAGTCTTCAGATAGTAGGGAAGTAGTGTTTCAACACGTTTTTCTTCATGTTTTTTCCTCTTTGGAAACAAACAAAAACAGATTCTGGTTAGTGGTTTCCTACGGTGATGGCAAGACTTAATGTTATTGCCTATAGCACGTCAGGACTTTCCTGACATTGTCCTGACAGTGATTTCCCTACTGAGGGCTTATCGCGAATCCTCTAAAGATGGCTGCCATGACTAGCATAATGACGTCAGCTTCCTGAGCCCTATCGAGGTCTGCCGAATGACGTCATCACTTTCTGTGGTAACGCCCTCGGAGGGCAGATTTGGAGTAGACTGCATGGACTTTCTGTTTCTGATAGCCGTTGGATTGTTGTGTTCACTTCGGCAAATGTAAAAATGGTGAACACGTTGTGTGAGCAGCTGTTTTATGAGAAGTTCATCGATTCCAAAACCAAAGTTCTTCAGAATTCCTTCTTTAATTGCCAACAAAGGGGATAATTTATAGGAACTGAGCGAGAGACGTCGCCAGGCATGGTTTGCAAAAATCAACAGGAAGACAGTCACAGAAACAACAGTGAAGTCATGGACCCATGTCTGCTCAAGACATTTTTTAACTAGTAAGTGCATGATAAGGTGTATTATAAAGTCATCCATTAGTAGGACAGCTAAATCAAGGTGGCCAACAGGAACCAACTGAACTGGTTCACTACTTCGAGCATGGCGGCCTTACTGTGCTTTCTCTCGTTTGTTATGTTTCTTTGTAATGTGCTGAACTATTCAAAATAAATCGTTCAAACTGACATTTTTATTCAAGAGGTAGTAAGTCTAGTGTTGATGGTGAAGTTGGTACACAATAATCATTGTGTAGTAGTGGGGATTGCTCTGTCACAATTACTGCCAGGCTGTTCACACCATTGCATTATTCTACACACTGACTTCACATGAATTATAATTACAAGTCTGTAGCAGTTGTTCGGGTCGGTATCACCCCACTGTAATAAACTACAAAGCCAAGACAGTCAAGCTGAGATGTGACACTAAATCTAGAGTGTTCCTCATAGTAAAAATTTCTTTTATTTCACAGGGAAACCAGCCGAGCTGTATGGTGAAAAGAACCCAGACTGGGCACCAACCTTCATATGGGTTATGCCTGCAAAGCAGCCAGCGTGGGCCGATTTCAGTGGTCTCAGAGTCGCGAAGAAGAAACAACAGGGCAAAGGAAGTACAGAGATGGAGTCCACTGAAGATGTGCCAGTGCAGGATGCAGAGGACAGTGACAACACTTCTCTTGCTGAGCACAACGCTGATGTAGCAGACCTACAGGTTAGTATTGGGAGACTGACTTTAGATTTGCAGTGGTTAGAGAGAGAAAAAAGTGCCTTGAAAGTCCAGGTTTTAAGACTGCAAAAAGACAACGTGGGGCTGCTGTAAGAAGTTCAGTGTCTACGTAATGAGAACATAACTCTCAAAACAAACCTTGATGACCAGAACTTCAAAGACGAAGCTTTCAAGAAAAAAACATGATGATAAGGTCAAATACTACACTGGCCTACCAAACTATCTCATGCTGCTGGCTCTCCTGAATGTTATTTCCCCACACATCTCCAGCGGGCCAAGAAGTGTCAATACAAGTTCCAAGAACAGCTGATAGTGCTGATGCGCCTGAGGTTGGTTTTGCTAGTTAGGCTTCTGGCTGATGTATTCAGAGTCTGACCATCCACCATTTCACAAATTTTTAAAAAATGGGTGGATGTGATGTATATATCCGTCTCAGTCCACTGATCACATGGCCAGACAGGGAAAGCCTGTACCGCAAAATTCCACTGGAATGTGTCAGAAGCTTTGGGAGAAAGGTGACTGTGATTATTGATTGTTTTCAACTGTTTATTGAAACACCGTCTGGTCTGATGCCTAGGTCACAAACTTTCTCCTCATATAAGCATCATAACACTATCAAGTACTTGATCAACATCACACCTCAAGGTGTTGTGTCTTTTATCACAAATGGCTTGGGTGGTTGGTGTAGTGACAAACATGTCACTGACAACAGCAACTTCCTTGACAAACTGTTACCTGGTGACCTTGTGTTAGCTGACCGTGGGTTTAACATTGATGAAAGTGTAGGTCTGATGTGTGCCGAAGTGAAGATCCCAGCATTCACAGAGGGTAAAAAGCAGCTGTCGGCGTATGATGTCCACTCGAAAATCACACGTTAGAATAATATTCATGTTGAACATCTCATTGGCAATCTGATCCAAAAGTATACCATACTTGACTGGACCATTCCTGTCGCATTCTTAAATGTAGCAGAGGGTGATATTGTTACAATTTTGGACAAGGTCATTACCATCTGCTGTGCTCTAGTAAATATGTGTCCCTCAGTTGTGCTATTTGACTAAAACCGGAGATTTGCATTGTGCTCGACCATAAATCACTTGAGCAACAGACTACATCATTTTTGGCTCATGTGCAAAGCTAAAGTGAGTATGTTTTGGGCCAGTGGTCGTCCGTCTGTCTGTCGTGGTGGTAAACTTTAACGTTGGCATTTCCTCTGAGACTATTCAAACCAACAGTCTTCAAACTTGGCCCAAGGATACTTTGTGGCAAGACCTTTCTGAACATACCAATGTCACCAGGCAACAGTTCATCAAGGAACATACCAACTAAAGATACTCACAAACCAGAGAGGTGAGGCTAGCGCTGGCAAAATTGTACAACAAACCAAGGGGAATTACTCAGCGCTGGACAACAGTTAGATCCCCTGCCCCCGCCTATCAGGCACCCAATCTAACTGTTGTCCAGCGCTGAGTAATTCCCCTTGGTTTGTTGTACCAACTAAAGGTCACAGGGGATCATAAAATGTCTGTTCTTAAATCCTATATGCAACTTCCATCCCAAACATGGTACAGAGATACCTGATGGTAAGACCTTCTTATGCATGCTAACTTGGACGATCTCTTGGAAAGGTCAAGGTCAAAGATCACAAGAGATCAGCAAATGATGTGGAAAATGTCTTCTTTTTTAAAAAGTTATTTTCCCAAGGATCAAACATCTCAACACAGAAAACTGTCTGCAACAGATACTGATGACAGTATGTGTATGGGTCCTTTGTGTACTATCTTAGAGCTTTATGTCGAAGTTTATCATTTGGAGGGTGTATTGTCTGCAACGGCCTTGTTTTGAATTAATATGCATATTTATGAGCCTAGGTCACAAGGCAGAACCGGCCGACTATCAGTGTATTGCAATACTGCAGGTCACGAGGTCAGCGGTGTGGTGTACACACGTGTCAATGTACACGCGTACCGATGTTTTCCGGCATCCCTTTGACGTAATTATTCACGAGAAAGTAGAATAAACCTTCTATACTCGCTATGCTGTCAAAATCACAATGTGGGTTCTGCTTAACCTGCTAGTATTTACTAGTAACAATCTTGCCGAAGGCGTGGCTTATTTGACTTGCAAAGCCGGCGAGCCTGCGTCCACAGTGCCTAGTTTGACCTTTGATCTTTTACCCCTCAGAAACACGTAACGCATTCCTTTATTGAAACAGAACATTGGTATTTATACCCACTTTCTGCACTGCAGTCAGTTTCACATCTCACACATCAAAGTCTACCTAACTGTAAGCATCATTAAAAACAACAAATGCACCATCGCAGCAGAAACACCACCTCTCTGAACCGGCACAGACAAAAACATGTTACGACCAGCGGTGTGCAAGGGGTTTGACACACACCATAGTTTTCAGATCTTTGCAGCATAAAATGTGATAACTAGCTCGTAACTATATGTTAAAACAGGTTGAAAATCTTGCGAAATCAGTAAGAGATAAATTCTACTGAAGATCATGAATTGTGAAAATCACTAGCGCTTGCAGAACTATAGGAAAATCAACAAATACCGAAGATTACTCACTGATTCAGCAGGAAAGGGACAAATCTAGGTGGGCGGTCAAGCCAAGCTCTTGCTTTACGCATTGCCACATGTCCATATTTCCTTGTCCGATGTCAGTTCTACTTAGGGGTATCTTGTCTCTCTTTCTTTTTCTTCTCTTCAATTCCGAGTCTGTCGTCACTGCTGCGAGTAGATGACTTCTTTTTTTCTTTGTTCATCCGCTATCTTGTCTCTCATTGGTAATAATTATGCAGATGACCTGAGGTCATAAAGCCTCGCGCTGGGACCATATGGCATTGAGGCGCATCCCCTGGGTGTGGGATAGGGGTCCATCACGAGAGGGGTGCACCGAATGAAATAAGGTGCCGTGAACCAACATGGTCTAAGGGAAGGAGACCCCGACAGAAAACCCCTGGACCTCCTAGTAAGGGGGTTGGGCATGGGGGTAGCTTCCCCACCCTGCAAATAAAGAAATAGCTACAAAAACGCCAATGAATAGACAAACAGCAATTCCTTTCCTGGAGGAGGAAGGTTCTTCTACCAGAAGATTTATGACGTAATGTGGTGAAAGCCGGAAGTCTTCGGAAGCCACAGGGCTGAGCCGCCTCTCTCTATCCAGGGACACAATCATGGGCACATGGAATGTCAAGATTATGTACCAGAGCGGTAAGTCCGCCCAAATAGCTGCGGAAATACAAAAGTACAACCTTTCCCTGCTATCAGTGAAGCCAGATGGACACAGTCTGGCCAGAAAAGGCTGTTAAGTGAGGAGATGATTCTGTATTCAGGTCATGAAGAGGAGAATGCCCCCCATACAGGTGTAGCATTCATGCTGTCACCAGTGGCACAGACAGCGCTGATGGGCTGGGAACCTCTTGGGACAAGAATTATCACAGCAGCCTTTAGAACCAGGAAAAAGATCAAGCTGAACGTCATCCAGTGTTATGCGCCCACTAATGACAGTGATGAGGAAGAGAAACAAGAGTTCTACGAACAACTCCAGAGTGCTGTGGACAAATGTGCGGAGCAAGACATCACCATCATCATGGGCGATTTTAATGCCAAAATAGGGGAGGACAACACCGGATACGAAGAGGTGATGGGGAGACAGGGACTAGGGGAGATGAGTGATAACAGGGAGAGGTTCGTAGACTTTGTGCTCTAAACAGACTTGTCATTGGAGGCAGCATCTTCCCACACAGAAGAATACACAAAGCAATGTGGGTCTCACCTGACCATACTGCAGAGAACCAAATAGACCATATCTGCATTAGCAAGAAATTTAGAAGATCCCTTCAAGATGTTCGAGTGAGGAGGGGAGCAGATGTCTCAGACCATCATCTGCTTATCTCAAGAATAAAACTCAGGTTAAAGAAAAGCAGGACAGGGACAACAAGAAGACAGCGCTATAATGTAGGCCTCCTGAGAGAGACTGGAGTGAGAGAAGAGTTCAAACTGATGGTGTCCAACCGATTTCAAGCGCTGCAGGAGCTAGTAGATGAAGAGGAGGTGGTCACCACAGAGCAGCAGTGGAAGGCAGTTAAAGAGGCACTGAACTCAACCTGCAAAGACACTGTAGGGTTCAAGAAACACCATCACAACGACTGGCTGTCGGCACAGACCTTGAAGAAGATGGAAGTGAGGAAGCAGAAGAAAGCAGTTGTCAACAACAGTCGCACAAGAGCAGCCAAAGCAAGGGCACATGAGGAATACTCGGAAGCCAACCGCGAGGTGAAGAGGAGTATCAGGGCAGACAAGAGAGCCTACACAGACGTCCTAGCAGCAGAGGCAGAAAAGGCAGCAGGCAGCCGCAGCGGCAACATGACACAGCTCTACGACATTACCAGAAGATTGTCTGGCAAGTATGGCTGTACAGAAAGACCAGTGAAAGACAAAGAAGGCAAGCCTATTGCAGACAGAGCAGACCAACTCGACAGATGGGCCGAGTATTTTGAAGAGTTACTGAACAGACCCAGCCCACCCGACCCCCCAGACATCCAGCCAGCAGAGACTGACCTACCCATCAGCTGTGACAGACCCAGCTGGGAAGAGATCAGAAGAGCAGTGGCATTTTTGAAGAACGGCAAAGCAGCAGGGCCAGATGGCATCCCAGCGGAGGCTCTGAAAGCAGACCTAGAAACAACAGTAGAGATGCTGTACCCACTGTTTGGAAAGATCTGGGAAGAGGAGGTGATGCCGGCTGACTGGAAGGAGGGGTACCTAATCAAGCTTCCCAAGAAAGGCGACCTCTGCAAGTGTTCCAACTACAGAGGAATCACCTTGCTGTCAGTACCAGGATAGGTCTTCAACAGGATCATCCTGGAGAGAATGAAGCGCTCCGCTGACCCCCAGCTGCGAGACCAGCAAGCAGGATTCAGGAAAAACCGATCATGTACAGACCAGATTGCCACTCTCTGCATCATCGTGGAGCAGTCTCTGGAGTGGAGCTCCCCGCTGTACGTCAACTTTGTGGATTACGAGAAAGCATTTGACAGCGTGGAGCGAGAGACTTGTGGAAACTCCTACGACACTATGGTGTACCCACAAAACTCGTCTGCCTGATCAAGAGCAGCCACGATGGCATGACATGTCGCGTGATCCATGAAGGGCAGTTCACCAGGGAGCTCCAGGTCAGAACCGGCGTCAGGCAGGGGTGTCTGCTGTCTCCGTTCCTCTTCCTACTGGCCATAGACTGGGTCATGAAGAGGACCACAGAGCAGAGAAGAAGCGGAATACAATGGACACTGTAGACACAGCTTGACGACCTCGATTTTGCAGACGACTTGGCTTTAATGTCCCACACTCATCAACAAATGCAGGACAAGACCACGAGGCTTGCTGACATCTCGTCCCAAGTGGGCCTCACCATCCACAAAAGAAAACAATGAGGCTGAACGCAACCAGGGAAGAACCAGTCTTGCTGGCTGGCACCCCTTTGGAGGAGGTGGAGTCCGTCACCTATCTCGGGAGCATCATCGACAAAAAAGGTGGCACTGATGCAGATGTCAGAGCATGAATCGGTAAAGCCAGAGCAGCCTTTCTCCAGCTGAAAAAAGTGTGGAGTTCCAGAGAGCTGTCACAACACACCAAAATCCGGATTTTCAACTCAAACGTAAAAGCAGTTCTCCTGTATGGAGCAGAGACTTGGAGGTTGACAAAAACCACAGTCAACAGAGTACAGATCTTCATAAACAGTTGCCTTATAAGAATCTTGGAAATCCACTGGCCAGAGACGATCAGCAACATCAGACTCTGGGAGAGAACAGAGCAGATAACAGCAGAGAATGAAATTGGACGAAGAAGATGGGGATGGATTGGTCACAGTCTGAGAAAGCCAGTTTCCAGTATCACTAGGCAGGCATTGTCATGGAACCCCCAGGGAAAGAGGAAAAGAGGCAGGCCGAGAAACTCCTGGCGTTGAGACCTCCAAGCAGACATCAAGAGACTGGGAACCACCTGGAGTAAAATCGAAGGAGAAACACAGGACAGGAGACGCTGGAGGTCTCTCGTCGACGACCTATACCCTGGTAGTTGTGACAGGCATAAGTAAGTAAGTAAGGTCATATAGAATAGTTATGACATCAGCTACCATTGCCGATCAGAAGCAATCTTTTCACGGTGTCCCATCACAAGATTCCGGTGGGCCTCTTTTCGCTTTTAACGGATGAAAGAAAGCATTTGGTGGGACAATAGGGTGGTCACTGTCTAATTGAGTATGTATATTGAATCCCAGTAAAAGCTTTTTGCAAACTGAAGCTTTAAAAAAGGTCAGTCGTGCCCCTTTAAAGAATTTTAGTTTTTTTGCACAATTTTGGCAAAACTGTTCAACCAAATGTCAGAAAGGTAGCCTGATCATAATCCTTTCTATGCATTCCTTATAACACTTAGTCAAGGTCACAAAGTCATTAATTATGTGGATCGGATGAACATGAGCCTTGAGGGCTTTGCCATTCTTGTTATGCAATAAAGATCCATTTTAGAAGATGGTATTATCATTTATGTGTATGGGTGTGTGTGATGCATGTCTAATTTCAAATGTGTGGTGTGTTGCTCTGAACCAATACTGAAGTGCATCAAATGTTGAACCTTGACAGTAAAAGAATAGTAACTGATGTAACAGGCATTGTAGAAAGCAGTTAGTTATTTGGGTTTAACGCCGAGCAGGCAACTAAGGCCATCTCACGGCGGACCGTGGAAAGCACAAAACTAATCAGATACTATCCTTCACTGTCGTGGTTGTACTGTAGTGTGCCATAAATGAGTTCATCATCTTAACCTCTCATTTGATGAAAACGTATGCATGCATACCAATAAGTATATAATTATAATCTAACAACACTTCAAACTTCTACTGCACCACAAATAACATGACAAAAAGAAATAACTAATTCAAACACAATAAAATTGTTGGGCAAATTTATTATGCACATGTATAACAACTGCAATCACTTTCACAGAGTAACTGCTTTGTGTTTGCAGCCATCAGTAATCTTTACAGTACTGGTGGCTATACACACAAGGGGGTTACTAATTATACAATGTACAATACCAATAACCGGTAATTAACCCATTTAATGATATAACTTTATTGCCATTATGTAATACTACATTAGGAAATCATTGCGGAGCTGCGCAACTTAAAAAGAAGACAGTTAGATCCCCTGCCCCCTTTGTCTGTCCAGCGCAGGGGATCTGTTTGTCTGTCCAGCGCTGAATGATTCCCCTTGGTTTGTGTATGTCCTACCAGCGCTAGCCTCACCTATCTGGTTTGTGAGTATTAAAAAGAAGAACATTAAACACATCAAAATATAATTAAGCTACTCAAGTGCACACACACACACACACATGCCCGTATGCCTTAGTAACTATTGTGGTCTAAACATAAAGGCAATAAACATGATTTCACAGTAACACAAATCACATAGGACATATCGTAATATAAAAACATGTCACTTGCCACACACTAGTCCTGCCACACTACTCCAGGAGATGGATAAATCATCATGATTCAAGAGTAGTGCCAGATTAGCTTGCCACCTGAAGGCACCAAGCTCACTTAGCATACCATTGAATTATCAAGGTCGATCCATCTCCTGCAACTGGTGCAGACAGGTCTTAGGTGACACCTCCAAAGTTGGGGAAATGCAGCCTTGGGGCTAACCCATATCATACTAATCCTACCGAGGCTAAAAGCTTCACATTTGTACACCATCATATGCAAGCTACATTATAGTACTTACAGTTACAGATATAGACAAATGGCTTAGTTCAAGGGTGGTGCCAGAATAGCTTGGCGCCTATAGGCGCCAAGCTATTCTGGCACTACCCTAGAACTATTTTAGTCAAACTTATTTCACACACTGGTGTATTCCCAGGGATGGGAATTGGCCATGGCAAAAAACTCTGAAAACTTCGGCACCAAGATGCTCTACTCGCGTCAACTTTGCGAAAGTTTGTGCCCACGCGTTCTTTCTGAACTTTCTCGCCCACTTTACAGTCTAAAGGCCCCGCTACACGAGCCCGGTTTTGAGGCCGATTCCCGATCAGTTTTCGAATCGGTAGGTGATCGGGCCGGACTAAAAAACGTGTGCAGTGCCACACTGACATTTCTCGACTTGTCAAGTTTAGCCGACCGGTTTGAACCGAAGATCAAAGTCATACCTGTTCTGCAAAATGACTGCTAGTTTTGACAGTGATGATGATGTGCTTGCATTATCAGCAGTTTTGCATCATGTTCGGGAAGAGGCGTGCGAAACATCAGCGGCAACAGCGGTGGTACTGATCACAACAGGCGTGTTCGGCCATTTGCAAACCGTGCTGAAACGACATGCTTTGCGAGACGCGCTCTGATTGGTTGAAACTTACTATCGGGACCGATTCGGATCAGGAAAATAGAGCAGGTTCTAGACACCCGATTCCCAGCCGATTGGGACCGGATCGGATAATTGACATCATCCGATCGCAATCGGATCGGAATCGGCTTCAAAATCGGGGCACAACCGGCCCGTGTGGCGGGGCCTTTAGGTCCAATGCCACCCAATTCCCTGAAATTTCAGGGAAATCCGATACCCCCTGACCGCAGGGTGAGGTCAGAAAACTCATCAAGCTGGTGCCAACAGCCCAATGTTTATCTTGTGCAGTCTACTGTCACCCATGCAACACTTCCCCTTCCTTTTCTGTCCCCTCTTCATTTTGCCTGGAAACAGTGTCCAAGTCAGACCAGTAAAACTGCAATTGACATAGATCACCATGAAACCCCCCAGAGATTGAATCCGCTCATGGGAATCTGGTCATTTTGCAATCCTACTTTACACCCTTATTACTTAGATTCCCTGGATGAGTAAGGCACTGCGGAGTTATTTCCTTATCCAGGGCTTTCCACCTACAAGAGGCATAGATTTTCATAAGCTCATGCATGTTGTAATGGCTGCTGAGAAACAAAGGACTCTGTTTTATCGTCATTAATATGGATTGGCCTCATTTGTAACGTAAAGTTAATATATTATTACTGGTGAAAGTGTGGACTAAAAAAGAAGTAGAGTTGCACATACTATATGAAACTGTGTGGGCATATAATTTTTTATAAATGTGGAGTTCTGATAGGTATGTAGTGTAGATATTAAAATTCACGATCTCTCGAAATATTGTTTCAAAATTTGGTGTCATGTTGTGTACCGTCATCGAATCTACTGGTTCAGTTAGCCTGAATTGTTCATAAAAACATTATTAGTCCAGATATCTCAATGCACTACCTGCGGTTTGCCAGCTGAGTAATATAACAAACAATAAAAGACGGAGCTGGCTCTCAGGGACGGACAGTGCCGCTGGACTGCTGGCTGGTGCTAAAGAGGGAAAAAGGGAGGGTCCTTAACAAACATGATGCCGACATCAGGCGCTGGGCCAGAAATTAGTTTTTTGGACAGCTTGGCACTCACCCACCCACCACCCCACAGCCCTCTCCTTCCCCTTGGCTTTAGACCTACAACTGTTTAACTTTACTTCGGACGATATCCAGTCCCATCTCCACTTCTTAGCATTGCCTGAATCGTCAAATTTGCCACCACAATTCACAACACGAGTCACGCAAGCCATGCTGATCAAAACAATGAAAGAATGTACTCGACCGGAAGAATGGCTTCTTTCAGAGCATGCGTCTGCCTGCCTAGGTTACTGTGCAGCGCGCGGTGCACTGAGTGGGTGACCAGTGGGTGCCGCGAACGCAGCCTGCCACGTCAATCCTGCCCGCGGAGTAAAACCGGTGCTTTGCTCGTTTTGCTACCCACGATGGTTTTTTCGCGGAGACGCCTTTTCAATTTCGTGGACGAATTTTTTCCCCCTGTGTTTTCGCGAACAATTCCCATCCCTGATTCCGAATGATAAGGGTTAAATGGGTTCAACTGCAAGCTGACTGAGTGACATGACTTCAGTTCTGATTTCACTTCATCTTTGGGCGAGATTTCCCTTTCAGTCGAAATTCAGGAAGCTGGCGACAGTCAGGGCGGTAAACGTCCCTTCGATATAGTTTTGATGCCCACACAGAAAAAATGAAACCAACTGCATCTCGCAGTTCTCATTGTCACAAGCAACCATGTCATCTTCCTCCTCTCCACGGTTACAATAGCAGTAGAGTGATCTGCCAGCAGCCTCAGTGTTGGCCATGCTAGGGAAATTCTCAAGTGGGTGGGGTTGAGAAAAACTGTGATAGACAACCTCAGGCAGAACAGCTACTCTGAAGAAATGTTTCATTTTTGGCAGCATCTCGTCCCACGGGTTTCTGCAACTGGAAACATCCTCTTTATGAAAATGTGCTTGGATGTCCACACGATAAAATCACAGTACTCTACTCTGTCACAAAAATCTGTGTCTGTATCTGCGAATAATATGGATGTGATCTTTTCAGCATGATTTTCCCATAGCTGTGTTCTGAAGACAGAAACTTAGATCATCACAGGTCTCAAGGATTTTGAAGATTTGGAAGCAGGGCATTTGATCTCCAAACAGCCACGACCATGGCACTTGCAGAAAATCATTCCATCAGGAGAGGCTCCAATGTAAGGAAAGAGGGGATTGATGAAAAACCCACAGGGAAGCACAGTGAATTCTTCATGCTGCTCTGCCATCAACTTCTTGTACTCTCTCCTAGCATCCTCCTCACGAGTGACTCCCCATTTCATAGCTGCGGTTTGTGGCTTTCTTACACAGGGATTTGTGATGCTGTAGATGAGGCTGAGGGATGGTTGCGCCAGGTTAGTGTGACACACCTGGTGAGCTGTGGAAGCTGTTACTCGGCCGGCCCTGAGATTTAGCCATGTCTTGCTGCTGCTCTGCCCCCTGGACTGCTGCTCTGCATACACAGCTTGCTTCTGTGTCACTAAAACATCAACAGTTGCACAAAAGTCCAGAATTTCTTGATAATGTTTGTCTCAAAAAGATTCGTTGTAAGCAGAGCTCAAAATAACTGGTAGTCGTTGTTGTGGAGGAGGTTTGTAATCCTCCTGGTATCCTGGGATGACCGACAAGATAGCTGGTCTGACACCTGTCTTTGCTGGTTGACGATGTCCAATCAATTGTTTCTTCCATCTGTCGCCTCCTTGTCTGGGCTGAGGTGAAGTCTATTTTGTTTGATTCTGAGTAGATACTCTCCTTTGCTGATGGCACCACCAATCCCACAGGAAACTGTGTTGGTGTCTTGCTGTCCCTAAGCCGAACTGCAACATCCACAGAGAACAGCAAGGCTGCAACATGTGAGCATGTTTCCCTGAGGCCAGCCATACATGTACAATGTGCAGTAATGATGTTGCCATCCGGTTCTGTGATGACCCATGGTCTCAGCAGCTTGTCCATCAGGGACTGGGAATGGTATACCTGTAACAGACACATAAGTATAAATAAACGAATAAACCAACAAATAGTGAAAGCAGATCATACTGATCTATGTAAACAACACAAATTCATATGTCTTGCAGCAATACATGTCTATGGTCAGAATCAAGAGTGACCGTGTGAGCTACACTCAGGATCATTTGCACATAATTATATGCATGCTTTCATCTACATGATACACTGTAATCACTTCAAAGCCCTATAAAAACTGAAAGTTAAAGTAGTTTCCTTGCTTGCCAAGTTATGTCATCAACCACTGAAAAAACCCCACACAAAACGGTCTTACAACATGTTCTCAAGTTGAATGCTCTTTCTCTTAAAAGTGTTGATTAAAAATAGCCACTTCATTCTCACCTGTGCTGTGATGAGTGTTCTGGCAGCCTTGTGGTCTGTGGGTCTGGATGGGGCGCTGTACCCAGCCAGCAGTCAGCTGGTTGTGAGCCCCCAAGCTCTTGTCTGCTTTAAATTTTTCCCTCATGTAGAAGCTTGTTCTGTGTACAAGGTACTCACTGATACTGTGATATCAGCTTGCTCGATGTTTGGTAAAGACGTCACTTCATCCGACCACTTATATGCAGTGTGCTGGTACGGATCTACACCCCCCCACCACGCTCAATTTCTGCAGATATCGAGTTTTACATACACTGTCTAAAGTGTCTACATACTTTTCAAAAGTTTCTTTTGACGTCTTTGCCATGAAAACAGGAAAACCACTGAGAAGAAATGCATGCGCTCGCTCGGTAAAGAAAGTGTCGGTTGCCCTCCACGCTTCTTTTGTGTATGTCACGCATTACGCACAAAACGGGACGAAAGGCACGCAATCGGCAGATCTCGATAGACGGCCTTTTGCATCTTCAATGAGACATCCAATTACAAAATGCTTGGAGGCTCTCTTCTTAGTCACTTCTTGAATAAAGTATTGCGCCAAGTCACTCTCAAGCTTGATCATACAGAAATATCGAAGATTCTCTTGTTTACATTACATACATACGGCGCTTCGCCTTTGACACCATGGACATGCTATTATAATTAAATTCACCCCACCATGATTCATTGTTAAAAAAAAGTCCCTTCTATGAACAGAAGGGGCTTAAAAACCACCCCAAGTGAAATGCAATTTGATGATGCTGATGTGCCACCACAAGATGAACGCGAAGTTAACAGTATCAGTCAAAATGGAAATGCAAAAAAAAAAATGAAAAACAAAAATTGAGGGGGTTACACAACCAAAAAACTATATTAATATACAGTCATTGTACATTACCTATAGTAACTATTCCTCACTAAAACTTAACAGAAAATGTAGTAATTTACAATAGATAAAATCATTGACAGAAAAATCGAAGCGAGCGTTTAAGGCCATTAAAACACGTACACTCTTTTGCAACATATTAAGTGGACGCTTCTTGTTCGGAACATATGTTCCTTTCAATGTTTTGTGTATATGTATTGTGTACGTTTTTAAAAAGACTTAACTTCTCGTTCCTCACCACAAGGCTACACAGTCAACAAGGGGAAGACCTAAGATCAAGGGTGTGTAAGAATGAAATGAGTTATGGATAATTTAGTAAGATTTCTATTTGTACTACAACTTACATGCAGTCACTGATGTCCAGAAATGACTTCATAATCGCTGTTGTTGAATTTTGTGTGACCCAAGACTAGACACCATATCGGCAGCAAAAAGCAGCAATGTGGTACAAAGATGCCCTGACACTTGTGAGAGTGCTTTCCCTTGACAACCTTTTTTGGGGAAAAAATCGGGGTCCTACTAAAACCCGGAATAACCCGGAATAACCTGTCCTAAGCTAAAATAACCATATCTATAACTATTATTGCGTACCTAAACACAAAATTGTTTACATTAAAGTTGATTTAGTTGTACTAGTAAGCCGCTTTCCACAACCGTTGACACGTCGATTACTTCCCTTGCTACACGATCGCGCTGTCCGAAACCAGTCGAAATAACCTCTCCTAAGCCCAAATTACCACATAAACACATATTATTGAGTACTTAAAGTAGTAATATTACTTAAAGTAGTAATATTCATATATTTGGGGTTATAGGTGCCGTAAAAGTTGTTTATTTAGCGTTAGAAAGCTTCGAAGGACTTGTTCTTTGAGCCTCTTGTTCTATGCCTATCTTGTTCTATGCCTATGTTTGTGAGTATGCCTATTTTCGCCCTACGCGCATTCGCCCACACCGTTCGTCCCAATCACATTTCGTCCCATGACGTTTCATTCCCGATGCTGTTTAATGGAAGACATTACGCTATGAGCGGACCATGATAATCAGTTGACATTCAAAGAGAACATAACTGGAGCGTTTCTGAGCTCGAATATAAACATCTAGACCGAAAGAGTTGACTGCCAGTGCTTGTAATTTAGAAGAAACTACCACTGATGTGAGTAGGAAGGTTACAAAGTAAAGTAGGTTATAGCACTGTCAGGGGAGAGAAATGTGCATGATCATAGATCTACTCTGGCCAAAGCACAAAAAAAGAGATAGGAAAGAGAGGGGGCGCTAAGAAAGTGATTGAAAGCAATACACATGGAAGCCCCCCGGAAGGGGGGGCATATCACATATCCACTGTTCCAGCCACTCAGTGCATGGAAATTTAAATCTATAACCTACCGTGCTATAACCTACTTTACTTTGTAACCTTCCTAAAATATTAGCACTGGCAGTCTCCCTTTTTCTTTTCATTTATTACTACAATATCGACTGCAACCCCTTCCCCCCTTTTGGTAGGTTCTCTTTTAGGGTGCATGGAAATTTAACACTAGGTGGTGGCATGGAATGTGTGCCCCTGCAGACACCACAGTAAAATGTGGTTGTCATTGCAGGTAGGCAGAATTTCCTGCCTCCTCCAGTATTGCCGATGGTGTGCTGAAGAGGTCGCCAAGACCGAAACAGCTGTCCACACCGGCTAAATATCTGGACCCCTTTGGGGGACCTAGATTTAAATTTCCATGCACTGAGTGGCTGGATAGGTACTCTCTTAGGGTGCATAAAAATTTGGCTCTAGGTGGAGGCATGGAATGTATGCCCCTGCAGAAACCACAGTAAAATGTGATCTTCTTTGCAGGTAGGCAGAAGTTCCGTCTCTTCCTCCAGTATTGCCGATGGTGTACTGATGAGGTCGCCTAGACCGAAACAGCTGTCCACGCCGGCTAGATATCTGGACCCCCACTTGGGGGACCTATATTTAAATTTCCATGCACCAAGGGGCTGGAACATTGGGATATGTCTATGATCATTGGTCTATCATGCACAATTATCTCCCTCGACAGTGCTTTTTTCAAAGATATACGTTCTGGGACGATTTCGGAATTGCAAGCCTGAAGAAGGAGAAACTGACACCCGGCCTATTCATTGAAAGAATCAGAAGCTACCTGGAGAAATGGAGCTGGCTGGCCTAAACAGAGAGTACCAAGACCTGTGTGACCTCATCATCAAAGAACAAGTTTTCAACGCATGTTCTAAGGACCTGGCCGCCCACCTCAGAGAGCAAAAAGACCAGTCCCTGAAGGCCATAACAGACTTCGCTCAAAGATACCTTGACGCCCATAACATGAAGTTCGGGCCCAATAAACCGCAGCGTGTGTCTGCACCAGCAGAGGAAATCCACCATGCCAGAGACACCCCGAAATACAAGCCGGTCGAGAACCTGACATGTTTTCTCTGTGGAAAGAAAGGTCACAAAGCGATACGGTGTCCTTCTAAAGATGCTCCCCGATGCGACAACATCAGAAGATCCAACCAAGATCGCGGGATAGCAGGCAGAAGTAGTACTACGTCTCAACACAGAGCCGCCGCTGTATTAGCCAATGTGACGTCATCCAGTGACTGTGAAGCTAGAAACAGAAAGGTGCCACATTGAAGAGAGGACTGAAAAAGATCCTAGAAGATATGCAGAATGTGATCTTTTACTGGGATGACATTTTGATCCATACCAAAACATGGGGGGATCACTTCAAAGCCCTCCGAGAGCTGTTCCAAAGACTGTCGGATGCAAATTTCACCATCCGCCCAAGCAAATGTATTCTTGGGGCTGATAACATAGATTTCATCGGACACAAATTGAGCGAAGGTTTAAAGGGACTGCACGATGATAACGTGCGGAAGATTAGGGATGCCCCGCGACCTACGACCAAGACGCAAGTTCGCTCATTTATGGGTTTGGCGAACAACTACCGAGAGTTCATACCAAAATTTGCGGCAGTCGCAGCACCCCTGACTGACTTGCTGAGGAAAGGACAACCTAACGTGGTGAAGTGGGAGGAGGCCCAAGAACGAGCATTCCAGACAATTCGAGACATCATAACCGAGAAACCTGTTCTACACCTCCCTGACCCGTTGAAAACTTTCTACCTGAGAACAGACGCTTCCAACGAAGGAGTAGGGGCAGTTTTGATGCAAGAAAATAATGGAAAACTCCACCCAGTGAGTTATGCCAGCAAAATGTTGACAGGTGCTGAGCGAAACTACTCGACCATCGAGAAGGAATGCCTAGCCATCATCTGGGGAGTAAGGCGATTCGAACTGTACCTTTTGGGCGTGCCATTTGTTCTCCAAACGGACCATCAACCCTTGAACTATCTTAACTCTGCAAAATTTACAAATTCTCGTATCATGAGATGGGCTATGTTCTTGCAGAATTTTGACATTAAATTACAGTCTATCAAGGGTTCGCAGAACTTTGGAGCTGATTATTTGAGCAGAGTAGTTTAAATGTAAATTTCTGTGTACAGAACAGTTTTAAAGAAACATTTTGTTGTCCATGAAAATTTAAAGGGACATGTTTGAGATCAGGACAGTTTAAAGGAGCATATTTTCATTCGGGACATTTTAAAAGAACTGTGAGTTAATTATTTTAAGTAGTTAATTTGATTTAATTTGTTGTGAAATTGTATTTGTTTAAGGTTCTGTGTAGATTAACACAGCCACAACCGTTTTTTTGTTTTGTTGTTGATTTGATAAGAAATTTTGTGAAATTTCATTCTAAAAGGGGGGGGGGGGGGGGTAATGTAACGATTGTGGTTGTGTTGTTCTGTGAGAGCGTGTATGCATATATCGTAGGAAACGATCCGATGTTTTATTTGAGCTATCATGATTTCGAATCACGTACCTTTTCAGTGAATTTCATTTTCGTTTATGAATAGTGCGATGTTGATTATCTGTTGCCGCACGGAGTTGAGTCAGGAAGAGTCTAGAAGCCGCTCGGATATTCATTTGTTTACTGCGCGCGTGTCGTTTAGCTTTTAGTACCAATGCACTGATTGCGTGTTTACCAGTTAGAGCGTGCAAGGTCGTGACCTGTCTGGCCTACCTTTGTGTGACGTCATGGCGTGCCGGGGATTTACCTAACATAGATGTTGAAGCTGGAAGCCAGATATTTACAGATTGTTCCAGTAAGAATGTACCTTTGAGTTTTAGTTACGTACTGTGTTTTGATTGGCTGTGTTGTACGATTTTGTTTGATTTTTCTGGAAAACATTACACTATAAAAAAAGTCGTGCTAGGAAGCACCTCGGTACATTGTTCAGTTGTAAAATTGCGATGTAACAGCGTCGGTACATTGTTCAGTTGTAGAATTGCGATGTAACAGCGTCGGTACATTGTTCAGTTGTATAATTGCAGTGTATCGTAAGCACATTGACTTTGAGATACACAAGATATCGTGCTTCATTGTCAGTGACGGAGTTATGCAGTGTATGGTGATGTACATTGTATGAGAGACGCATTGTGTCAAGTGTGGACATTTCGCAGAGAAGACATTGTACCAGTGTTGGTGTGTTTGTGAACGTATTTTGTGGAGATCGCATCGCTGTAATAAAATATTGTTGGAACTGTTACTCCAGTGTTGTCTACAACCTTAAGCCACGTGTGACGGATTGCAGCTGAATGAGGGTTATTTAAAAGAACTCTACGTGTGTGCGTTTGGTGTAGTTGACATTTCTACGACCACGATTTTACCACGTAACAGGGGGGGGGGGGGGAGGGGGGGAGTGGTGGTGGTAGAGCAGGGCGATAAGCGTGTGTGAAGACGGACCACTTTTGCCTTCTCCACTGCCTGATATGTCATGCTATGTTTGATACGCCTCATCACCACGAGGAGTGAAATATTTGTGGGTTCATAAAATCTGTCTAATTTTCATTTGGCTATGTGTTTTGTGCAGACAATACAGGTAAAAAAGAATGAACCCCTGATCGACAGATTTGCCTTGGTAACTTTGTACACGGGAAGAAGAGGAAAGAAGCCGTTCGGCACCAACTGTAACTGGTTGGAATTGAGAACAGCTGTTTGGATTTTTTCCAACCATCAGACTCAAAAGCCTTGTCCATAAATAACGTCGGGATGGGGGAGCAGTATGTAGACACCGAGCTCAAAATATCGCCGATCACCACCCGCTTATTGTGGTAGTGAATTATGCCTTTGCAGCTGATCAGTGAAATGAAAACTTTTTATCACAATCTGGAGGGAGTGGTGGGGGGGGGGGAGCTGCCTTTATTTGGTTTGTTTTAGCATTATCCTGAGCTAGGACCAAAATCCAGCAGTCTAATGTCAGTGCTGGGAGACAGCGTACATGTACATGTTTGGCACAGTTTATTCTTCTGCGAGACGGATTTGTTATGTTACAGGAGTATGTTAAGTGTGGTTTTGCGCTGTCAATTGAACAGAGCGAATCAAACATGAGCCCCCCTCCCCCCTACTTTCACCCCAATGCAGACAGACACTGACACCCCTTCAGTTTTCCATTGTATATGACATTATTCATTACTGTCCACTTGATGATAACACCCGACTAACGCGTCGTACATGGAAAGCATTTTTTCCGTCTATTGCAGTTTGTGTTCAAATTCTGTCTCACTGTTGTGTTACGGTTGTCAAGGGACAATTTATGCCAGTGTAACAGCATGTCCTAGTATTCAGCCTCCTGCAAGTCTTTCCATTTCCTCTGACAAACACGTCTATTGATAAACTCGTTGATCCAGTTATCACGAAAATGCTTAGGTGTTTGCGAAAACAACTGTCTTTTTTTCCTGATCCGTCTATACAGGACAGTGGCAGCTACGATAAACATGACCCCGATAGTCATTTCTTGTTCAGAGATTGTTTGATGTACCCATGCGACTGTATACTAAAACAAGCAATTTTTTTTTAATATTCAGGAATCTGCTTGATATACTTTCCTTTTCAACAGCCCTTACAGGCCAAAGAGGATACAGTTTGAATTATATCCATTAGAAAGGAAATACTTTTTAGTGTGTTCGTAGTCTCGAAAATTATATTTCCTTAACACATAAATGTTTACAGGCTTTTAATTTACTGATTTTGTCAAAAGACATTCACTTGAGATCTACTTCTGATTTCCGAACAGTGTCTATGGAGACAAACAGGTCGTTAAAACCTGACTTCTGCATGCTGATGTCCGTCTATTCAGCTTGTTGTCATGTGACGAAAGGCGTGTCAGATTTGACCAGAGGCTATCCTTCAGCCAATTGATGATAGAGAGGGCGGACCTACGTGAGTAAGCCGCCCAATCAGAACTGGATTTGAATCAGGGTGTAATTAGTGGATGTCACGTGACATCCCTACGGCCGACCGCCCTACGGTCTCTCCCCCCCCCCCCCCCCACCTGCCGCCCTGTCCCCCCTCTAGCCCCCCACCCACCCCCCTCCCCCTCACTGGCCACCCAAACGCCATTCTCCATTAACAGTTAAACACCACTCGGCTGATCACCCCTCATCCCTCACCCGCCCTGGCATTCCCAGTCACCGGCCACCCAAATACCAGATCTCATTGTCCAAAAGGAGGCAGATGTAAATGAGGGAGAGATTGTTTCGCTTTTTGACCTAATACCCTAAACTGGCTTGTAGACTGAAGCTCCTTTTCTACCGCAGGTGTTGTGGGTTCGCCGATAGACTTGCTTCATGCGCGTTCAAGCGAAGCCTAGCTGCTTGCGCCCGCCGGGAAACGCAGGTCTGTCGGGCAGAGGTATTGGCCGTAATTAGCGCCGATAGTGCGAACTTTTCCAGTGACTTCGGCGGCAGTAGTGTGGGCAGACAATCTTCACTGGGTATAGCCCGGGGGCTGGGGGGGTGGGGGACATGGAAGGGGGGAAGCAAGGGATTCTCTGGGCCAACCCTACTTTTTTCAAGTCGGAGGAAGTGGAGGGGAGTGGGGGGGGGGGGGGGGAAGAGTCATCTACGTAGTTTGTTTCATTGTTATTAGGTCACTGATCATTACGCTTTTGATCTCAGTTACAGACCCGATAATCCGGCCGAGCGTAAGTGGATCGTACAAGCCACACTGTGTGTTACACTATAAGTGTATACGACCAATATCACGGTCGGGTAATTTTATAATTTCCCTTGATATGAAAATAACGAGAATATAATTAGTACCACGGGCAGAGCACGGAGAGGGTTATGACACGGCCCACTTTGGCTACCACGGGCTCACGTGAAGTTGACAAGTGGCCGGCCCTACTAAGCTCGGACTAATGAATGATAATTTCGAGTGGAAATACATCAATCTCACTCTAGCGGTCCCAATGCGGGCAGTAGCGAACTGGGAGCTGAGACTAATGAATAAATAATGGGTTACTGGTCAGCGAGGATCAGAGGACGCTGGCCACCATAATAGATGTGGGATAATTAGGAGAGACAGTAATAGGTCCCTGGTCAGCTAGGATCAGAGGACGCTGGCCACCATAATAGATGTGGAATAATCATGAGAGACAGTAATGGGTTCCTTTGATAGCGAGGATCAGAGGACGCCGACCACCATAATAGATGTGGAATAATTATGAGAAACAGTAATGGGTTCCTTTGATAGCTAGGATCAGAGGACGCTGACCAGCATAATAGATGTGGAATAATTATGAGAGACAGTAATGGGTCCCTGGTCAGCTAGGATCAGAGGGCGCTATCCACCAGAGCAGATGGGGGATAGATTATGGGCGACAGTAATAGCTCCTTTGACAGATAGGGTCAGGGGACGCTGACCACCCTGATAGATGTGGAATAATATGGGTGACAGTAATAGCCCCTTTTGACTGGTTGAGACAAAGGGGCGATGCCCTCGGCCAGAACGGGTATATATAGTGGGAGGGAGCTCACAACAAAGGAAACGAGATAGAGGCAGAGAGCTCACAACGAAGGGAACGAGATAGAAAGAGAGCTCACAACGAGGGGAACGAGATAGATGCAGAGAGCTCACAACGAAGGGAACGAGATAGAGAGGGAGCTCGCACAATGAAGAGAGAGCACACAACGAAGAGAGAGAGTGAGATAGATAGATAGAGGGAGCTGAGAAGCGAGAGACCGAGCTCCGGTATTTTCGCCATTTTAGTATGCCATGCTAGTAGGTTGGTTGTGCCCAACCTATTAGACCCACGATGACCAAGAAATAAAAGACTCTTCTGGAAACACTCTTGTCTGGCTGCGTCTTCCATCTACAACACCTTGCGTGTGGCTGCGGTAGTATAACATGTGGCGTGAAACTTCCACACTAACCTAGTGTACAGTAAGGTTCGTGAACAGCACACTTGCCGAGTGTACTGCAGTTGTTAAAAGACTATCCGGCAGATTTACAGATTTCCGGCGGGAAGACTAAGACGTAGAGAAGTTGTTCGGCACCAACTGTAACTGGCTGAAATTGAGAACAGCTGTTTGGATTTTTCTAACCACCTGACTCAAAAGCCTTGTCCATAAATAACATCAGGATTGGGAAGCAGTATGTAGACACCGAGCTCAAAATATCGCCGATCACCACCCGCTTATTGTGTTTTTTAGTGAATTATGCCTTTGCAGCTGATCAGTGAAATGAGAGGTTTTTATCATATACTGGAGGGAGTGGTGGGGGAGAGCTGTCTTTATTTGGTTAGTTTTAGCATGATCCTGAGCTAGGACCAAAATCCAGCAGTCTAATGTCAGTGCTGGGAGCCAGCGTACATGTACATGTTTGGCACAGTTTATTCTTCTGCGAGACGGCTTTGTTATGTTACATGAATAATTTTATGTTGAGTGTGGTTTTGCGCTGTCAATAGAACAGAACGAATCAAACATGAGCCCCCCCCCCCCCCCCCCCCCCCCCGTTCTTCATCACAATGCAGAAAGACATACCCCTTCAGTTTTCCATTGTATGTGGCATTAAATAATACTGTCCACTTGATGATAACACTCGATAAACGCATCGTACATGGAAAACATTTTTTCCGACTATTGCAATTTGTGTTCAAATTCTGTCTCACTGTTGTGTTACGCTTGTCAAGGGACAATTTATGCCAGTGTAACAGCATGTCCTGGTATTCAGCCTCCTGCAAGTCTTTCCATTCCCACTGACAAACACGTCTATTGATAAACTCGTTGATCCAGTTATCACGAAAATGCTTAGGTGTTTGTGAAAACAACTGTCTTTTTTTCCTGATCCGTCTATACACAACAGCGGCAGCTACGGTAAACATGAACCCGATAGTCATTTCTTGTTCAGAGATTGTTTGATGTACCCATGCGACTGTATAAAACAAGCAATTTTTTTTTAATATTCAGGAATCTGCTTGATATACTTTCCTTTTCAACAGCCCTTACAGGCCAAAGAGGATACAGTTTGAATTATATCCATTTGAAAGGAAATACTTCTTAGTGTGTTCGTAGTCTCGAAAATTATATTTCCTTAACACATAAATGTTTACAGGCTTTTAATTTACTGATTTTGTCAAAAGACATTCACTTGAGATCTACTTCTGATTTCCGAACAGTGTCTATGGAGACAAACAGGTCGTTAAAACCTGACTTCTGCATGCTGATGCCCATCTATTCAGCTTGTTGTCATTTGACGAAAGGCGTGTCAGATTTGACCGGAGGCTATCCTTCAGCCAATTGATGATAGAGAGGGCGGACCTACGTGAGTAAGCCGCCCAATCAGAACTGGATTTTGAATCAGGGTGTAATTAGTGGATGTCACGTGACATCCCTACGGCCGACCCTACGGTCTCTCCCCCCCCCCCCTGCCGCGCTGTCCCCCCACCCCCCACCCACCCCCCTCCCCCTCACTGGCCACCCAAACGCCAGAGTCATTCTCCATTAACAGTTAAACACCACTCGGCTGATCACCCCTCATCCCTCACCCGCCCTGGCATTCCCAGTCACCGGCCACCCAAGTACCAGATCTCATTGTCCAAAAGGAGGCAGATGTAAATGAGGGAGATATTGTTAATTTCGCTTTTTGACCTAATACCCTAAACAGGCTTGTAGACTGAAGCTCCTTTTCTACCGCAGGCGTTGTGGGTTCGCCGATAGACTTGCTTCATGCGCGTTCAAGCGAAGCCTAGCTGCTTGCGCCCGCCTGAAAACGCAGGTCTGTCGGGGAGAGGTATTGGCCGTAATTGGCGCCGAAGTGCGAACTTTTCCAGTGACTTCGGCGGCAGTAGTGTGGGCAGACAATCTTCACTGGGTATAGCCCGGGGGCTGGGGGGTGGGGGACATGGGAGGGGGGAAGCAAGGGATTCTCTGGGCCAACGCCCTACTTTTTTCAAGTCGGAGGAAGTGGAGGGGGGGGGGGGAAGAGTCATCTACGTAGTTTGTTTCATTGTTATTAGGTCACTGATCATTACGCTTTTGATCTCAGTTACACACCCGATAATCCGGCCGAGCGTAAGTGGATCGTACAAGCCACACTGTGGCGTGAAACTTCCACACTAACCTAGTGTACAGTAAGGTTCGTGAACAGCACACTTGCCGAGTGTACTGCAGTTGTTAAAAGACTGTCCGGCAGATTTACAGATTTCCGGCGGGAAGACTAAGACGTAGAGAAGTTGTTCGGCACCAACTGTAACTGGCTGAAATTGAGAACAGCTGTTTGGATTTTTCTAACCACCTGACTCAAAAGCCTTGTCCATAAATAACATCAGGATGGGGAAGCAGTATGTAGACACCGAGCTCAAAATATCGCCGATCACCACCCGCTTATTGTGTTTTTTAGTGAATTATGCCTTTGCAGCTGATCAGTGAAATGAGAGCTTTTTATCACATACTGGAGGGAGTGGTGGGGGAGAGCTGTCTTTATTTGGTTAGTTTTAGCATGATCCTGAGCTAGGACCAAAATCCAGCAGTCTAATGTCAGTGCTGGGAGCCAGCGTACATGTACATGTTTGGCACAGTTTATTCTTCTGCGAGACGGCTTTGTTATGTTACAGGAATATGTTGAGTGTGGTTTTGCGCTGTCAATAGAACAGAACGAATCAAACATGAGCCCCCCCCCCCCCCCCCCCCCCGTTCTTCATCACAATGCAGAAAGACATACCCCTTCAGTTTTCCATTGTATGTGGCATTAAATAATACTGTCCACTTGATGATAACACTCGACGAACGCGTCGTACATGGAAAACATTTTTTCCGACTATTGCAATTTGTGTTCAAATTCTGTCTCACTGTTGTGTTACGCTTGTCAAGGGACAATTTATGCCAGTGTAACAGCATGTCCTGGTATTCAGCCTCCTGCAAGTCTTTCCATTCCCACTGACAAACACGTCTATTGATAAACTCGTTGATCCAGTTATCACGAAAATGCTTAGGTGTTTGTGAAAACAACTGTCTTTTTTTCCTGATCCGTCTATACACAACAGCGGCAGCTACGGTAAACATGAACCCGATAGTCATTTCTTGTTCAGAGATTGTTTGATGTACCCATGCGACTGTATAAAACAAGCAATTTTTTTTTAATATTCAGGAATCTGCTTGATATACTTTCCTTTTATACAGCCCTTACAGGCCAAAGAGGATACAGTTTGAATTATATCCATTAGAAAGGAAATACTTCTTAGTGTGTTCGTAGTCTCGAAAATTATATTTCCTTAACACATAAATGTTTACAGGCTTTTAATTTACTGATTTTGTCAAAAGACATTCACTTGAGATCTACTTCTGATTTCCGAACAGTGTCTATGGAGACAAACAGGTCGTTAAAACCTGACTTCTGCATGCTGATGTCCGTCTATTCAGCTTGTTGTCATTTGACGAAAGGCGTGTCAGATTTGACCGGAGGCTATCCTTCAGCCAATTGATGATAGAGAGGGCGGACCTACGTGAGTAAGCCGCCCAATCAGAACTGGATTTTGAGTCAGGGTGTAATTAGTGGATGTCACGTGACATCCCTACGGCCGACCCTACGGTCTCTCCCCCCCCCCCCCCCTGCCGCCTTGTCCCCCCACCCCCCACCCACCTCCCTCCCCCTCACTGGCCACCCAAACGCCAGAGTCATTCTCCATTAACAGTTAAACACCACTCGGCTGATCACCCCTCATCCCTCACCCGCCCTGGCATTCCCAGTCACCGGCCACCCAAATACCAGATCTCATTGTCCAAAAGGAGGCAGATGTAAATGAGGGAGAGATTGTTAATTTCGCTTTTTTGACCTAATACCCTAAACTGGCTTGTAGACTGAAGCTCCTTTTCTACCGCAGGTGTTGTGGGTTCGCCGATAGACTTGCTTCATGCGCGTTCAAGCGAAGCCTAGCTGCTTGCGCCCGCCGGGAAACGCAGGTCTGTCGGGGAGAGGTATTGGCCGTAATTAGCGCCGAAGTGCGAACTTTTCCAGTGACTTCGGCGGCAGTAGTGTGGGCAGACAATCTTCACTGGGTATAGCCCGGGGGCTGGGGGGTGGGGGACATGGGAGGGGGGAAGCAAGGGATTCTCTGGGCCAACCCTACTTTTTTCAAGTCGGAGGAAGTGGAGGGGAGTGGGGGGGGGAAGAGTCATCTACGTAGTTTGTTTCATTGTTATTAGGTCACTGATCATTACGCTTTTGATCTCAGTTACAGACCCGATAATCCGGCCGAGCGTAAGTGGATCGTACAAGCCACACTGTGGCGTGAAACTTCCACACTAACCTAGTGTACAGTAAGGTTCGTGAACAGCACACTTGCCGAGTGTACTGCAGTTGTTAAAAGACTGTCCGGCAGATTTACAGATTTCCGGCGGGAAGACTAAGACGTAGAGAAGTTGTTCGGCACCAACTGTAACTGGCTGGAATTGAGAACAGCTGTTTGGATTTTTCTAACCACCTGACTCAAAAGCCTTGTCCATAAATAACATCAGGATTGGGAAGCAGTATGTAGACACCGAGCTCAAAATATCGCCGATCACCACCCGCTTATTGTGTTTTTTTAGTGAATTATGCCTTTGCAGCTGATCAGTGAAATGAGAGCTTTTTATCACATACTGGAGGGAGTGGTGGGGAGAGCTGTCTTTATTTGGTTAGTTTTAGCATGATCCTGAGCTAGGACCAAAATCCAGCAGTCTAATGTCAGTGCTGGGAGCCAGCGTACATGTACATGTTTGGCACAGTTTATTCTTCTGCGAGACGGCTTTGTTATGTTACAGGAATAATTTTATGTTGAGTGTGGTTTTGCGCTGTCAATAGAACAGAACGAATCAAACATGAGCCCCCCCCCCCCCCCCCCCCCCCCCGTTCTTCATCACAATGCAGAAAGACATACCCCTTCAGTTTTCCATTGTATGTGGCATTAAATAATACTGTCCACTTGATGATAACACTCGACGAACGCATCGTACATGGAAAACATTTTTTCCGACTATTGCAATTTGTGTTCAAATTCTGTCTCACTGTTGTGTTACGCTTGTCAAGGGACAATTTATGCCAGTGTAACAGCATGTCCTGGTATTCAGCCTCCTGCAAGTCTTTCCATTCCCACTGACAAACACGTCTATTGATAAACTCGTTGATCCAGTTATCACGAAAATGCTTAGGTGTTTGTGAAAACAACTGTCTTTTTTTCCTGATCCGTCTATACACAACAGCGGCAGCTACGGTAAACATGAACCCGATAGTCATTTCTTGTTCAGAGATTGTTTGATGTACCCATGCGACTGTATAAAACAAGCAATTTTTTTTAAATATTCAGGAATCTGCTTGATATACTTTCCTTTTATACAGCCCTTACAGGCCAAAGAGGATACAGTTTGAATTATATCCATTAGAAAGGAAATACTTCTTAGTGTGTTCGTAGTCTCGAAAATTATATTTCCTTAACACATAAATGTTTACAGGCTTTTAATTTACTGATTTTGTCAAAAGACATTCACTTGAGATCTACTTCTGATTTCCGAACAGTGTCTATGGAGACAAACAGGTCGTTAAAACCTGACTTCTGCATGCTGATGCCCATCTATTCAGCTTGTTGTCATTTGACGAAAGGCGTGTCAGATTTGACCGGAGGCTATCCTTCAGCCAATTGATGATAGAGAGGGCGGACCTACGTGAGTAAGCCGCCCAATCAGAACTGGATTTGAATCAGGGTGTAATTAGTGGATGTCACGTGACATCCCTACGGCCGACCCTACGGTCTCTCCCCCCCACCCCCCCTGCCGCGCTGTCCCCCCACCCCCCACCCACCCCCCTCCCCCTCACTGGCCACCCAAACGCCAGAGTCATTCTCCATTAACAGTTAAACACCACTCGGCTGATCACCCCTCATGAGTCCCTCACCCGCCCTGGCATTCCCAGTCACCGGCCACCCAAATACCAGATCTCATTGTCCAAAAGGAGGCAGATGTAAATGAGGGAGAGATTGCTAATTTCGCTTTTTGACCTAATACCCTAAACAGGCTTGTAGACTGAAGCTCCTTTTCTACCGCAGGTGTTGTGGGTTCGCCGATAGACTTGCTTCATGCGCGTTCAAGCGAAGCCTAGCTGCTTGCGCCCGCCGGAAAACGCAGGTCTGTCGGGGAGAGGTATTGGCCGTAATTAGCGCCGAAGTGCGAACTTTTCCAGTGACTTCGGCGGCAGTAGTGTGGGCAGACAATCTTCACTGGGTATAGCCCGGGGGCTGGGGGGTGGGGGACATGGGAGGGGGGAAGCAAGGGATTCTCTGGGCCAACGGCCCTACTTTTTTCAAGTCGGAGGAAGTGGAGGGGGGGGGGGGGAAGAGTCATCTACGTAGTTTGTTTCATTGTTATTAGGTCACTGATCATTACGCTTTTGATCTCAGTTACAGACCCGATAATCCGGCCGAGCGTAAGTGGATCGTACAAGCCACACTGTGGCGTGAAACTTCCACACTAACCTAGTGTACAGTAAGGTTCGTGAACAGCACACTTGCCGAGTGTACTGCAGTTGTTAAAAGACTGTCCGGCAGATTTACAGATTTCCGGCGGGAAGACTAAGACGTAGAGAAGTTGTTCGGCACCAACTGTAACTGGCTGGAATTGAGAACAGCTGTTTGGATTTTTCTAACCACCTGACTCAAAAGCCTTGTCCATAAATAACATCAGGATTGGGAAGCAGTATGTAGACACCGAGCTCAAAATATCGCCGATCACCACCCGCTTATTGTGTTTTTTAGTGAATTATGCCTTTGCAGCTGATCAGTGAAATGAGAGCTTTTTATCACATACTGGAGGGAGTGGTGGGGGTGAGCTGTCTTTATTTGGTTAGTTTTAGCATGATCCCGAGCTAGGACCAAAATCCATCAGTCTAATGTCAGTGCTGGGAGCCAGCGTACATGTACATGTTTGGCACAGTTTATTCTTTTGCGAGACGGCTTTGTTATGTTACAGGAATAATTTTATGTTGAGTGTGGTTTTGCGCTGTCAATAGAACAGAACGAATCAAACATGAGCCCCCCCCCCTCCCCCCCCCCCCCCCCCCCCCCCGTTCTTCATCACAATGCAGAAAGACATACCTCTTCAGTTTTCCATTGTATGTGGCATTAAATAATACTGTCCACTTGATGATAACACTCGACGAACGCGTCGTACATGGAAAACATTTTTTCCGACTATTGCAATTTGTGTTCAAATTCTGTCTCACTGTTGTGTTACGCTTGTCAAGGGACAATTTATGCCAGTGTAACAGCATGTCCTGGTATTCAGCCTCCTGCAAGTCTTTCCATTCCCACTGACAAACACGTCTATTGATAAACTCGTTGATCCAGTTATCACGAAAATGCTTAGGTGTTTGTGAAAACAACTGTCTTTTTTTCCTGATCCGTCTATACACAACAGCGGCAGCTACGGTAAACATGAACCCGATAGTCATTTCTTGTTCAGAGATTGTTTGATGTACCCATGTGACTGTATAAAATAAGCAATTTAAAAAAAAATATTCATGAATCTGCTTGATATACTTTCCTTTTCAACAACCCTTACAGGCCAAAGAGGGTACAGTTTCGAATATGTCCATTAGTAATGAAATACTTCTAAGTGTGTTCGTAATCTCGAAAATTATATTCCCTTAACACATAACTGTTTACAGGCTTTTACTATTCACTGATTTTGTCAAAAGACATTCACTTGTGATCTACTTCTGATTTCCGAACAGTGTCTATGGAGACAAACAGGTCGTTAAAAACCTGACTTCTGCATGCTGATGTCCGTCTATTAAGCTTGTTGTCATTTGACGAAAGGGGGTGTCAGATTTGACCGGGGGCTGTCCTTCAGCTAATTGCTGATGGAGAGGGTGAACCTACGAGAGCAAGCCGCCCAATCAAAACTGGATTTTGAGTCAGGGTGTAATTAGTGGATGTCACGTGACATCCTACGGCCGACCCTACGGTCTCTCCCCCTCCTCCCCTGCCCCTACTGGCCAGCCAAAAGCCAGATTCATTCTCCATAAACAGTTAAACACCACTCGGCTGATCACACACCCCCTCACAGTCCCTCTCCCGCCCTGGCCTTCCCAGTCACCGGCCACCCAAATACCAGATCTCACTGTCCAAAAAGAGGCAGATGTAAATGCGGGAGAGATGGTTAATTTCAGTCGCTTTATGACCTAATACCCTAAACTAGCTTGTAGACTGAAACTCTGTTTCTACCGCAGGTGTTGTGGTTTCGCCGATAGACTTGCTTCATGCGCGTTCAAGCATTTGCATCCGCCGAGAAACGCAGGACAGTCGGGGTGAGGTATTGGCCGTAATTAGGGCCGGAGTGCGAACTGTACCAGTGATTCGGCGGCAGTAGTGTGGGCAGATAACCTTCACTGGGAATAGCCCGAGGGGTGGTGAGGGGGGGGGGAGGCGAGAAGGGAGGGGGGGGGGGGAAGCAAGTGATTCTCTGGGCCAACCCTACTTTATCATCAAGTCGGAGGAAAAGGGGGGGGGGGGCATCTACATTTTTTTATTGTTAAATATAGATCACTATCATTACGGGCTTTAGACCCGGTAATCCGGCCGAGCGTAAGTGGATCGTACAATCCACACTGTGACGTGAAACTTCGACACTAATTAACCTATGTACAGTAAGGTCCGTGAACAGTAGGCACTTGCCGAGTTTACTGCAGTTGTTAAAAGACTGTCCGGCAGATTTACAGATGAGCATTAAAAGCCGCATTCAGAGAGTGTGAAGCTAAAATGTTCTTGTAATGTCACGTGTGCGGGCATTTCTATTTCGCCACACAGATCATTCGGACAGTATCTCAATACCTTTTCATTCTGTCCGTTCAACTGCGGGTTCAACGATCACATTAAGTTACGGATAGTGCCTAATTAACCTAGTGCTTATTCAGATGCTGAGTTTTTTTACGCATAATAATTCAGTATGATCTGTTTATTTTAACCCGACAGATGTTTTCAGTCTGAACATAAAATTGAAAATAGAAAATCTATTGAGTGACCAATCAGAGTCGACTCTTCCGTCAGTTTGGAAACTCTCCGTGAAATTACCGTGTCGATGAAGCCAAACATATTGCTTGGTAAAAGTAATTTGAAAAAAGTAATTTGTGTTTAAGTCATGCAAGATACAAATTTTAATGACAATCATGAAAAAAGTTCGAATCAACCGTAAGAGGTGGTATTTCTTTTCAACCTTTTGTCAAACCGTGCAGACCGGAGGACAAGTTGAAGTTCGCAGAGACAAAAGCAGAAACAGTAGATATAGGCCAAGAAAAATAAATATCGCTGAGTCGTCTACATTCAGTTCGCGTTATGATTTTTACAATCGCTGTTTTATAGCGCCCACCGTCAAAATCGGTGATACCGACAAAACTGACAAATGGGCCTAGGAAAATTAAAAGGGGGAGGGGGGAGGCTCAGGTGGGGAGGGAGTCCATGATGGGGCGGAGGGGGGGGGGGCAGGTACTGGAAAATATGCTTTCCCTCAAGCCCCAGAAAATCAAGTAACATCTTGAATTCAATGTAATGCAATTCCGGTAATATAGTTTATTTAGTTTCGGCGTCACTCAGTGCCTCCGATCGGTATTTCTCAATTCTAACAAGCATCATCAACCGGCCACTACTCAGTTTCAAACCCGGTTTAAATCCGAAAATGACAAGTTAATGCGAACACTGTATAATGCTAAGTGATCTGTATAATCACCCCCCGTATGCCGCACTTTCATCACTGTATTCAGCTTTTCCGGGCGCTACAAGAAAGTCAGGCAATATTTGCGCGGAGTGTGGCCGTAGAAGGGTTGAGGGCACTTTAATAAATCCTCAGTATAACAGAAAACAAAATACAGAGTTAAAATATCGCTGTGTCGTCTACATTCAGTTCGAGCTGTGGGATGTCTGTTGCTAGTCTGCATGAATCAACGTAAAAATGCTCCAATCGGAGAACACAAAAGCCCAAATGAAATGAACACTGCACAGTCGGAACCCCGAAATAAGTCTTTGGGGGACCTAGGTGCACATGGTGTGTGTCGCTGTCACGGGCAGGTGTTATGATTATCAGTGGTCGTTGCGGGAAGGTGTTGGGAGATGCCGATCAATTATGCGTGACCAAAGTTATGGAATAGTGTTTAATGTAATGTATCGATCAAAAATGGAACGGCGCTAGCCATATTTGTTACTTGGGTTAATAAAATGAACCAGCAAATGACTGTGCAAGGGGGACATAAATATGAAATGATCGTATCGTAACCTGGAATTAGCGGAGAAGTAGAGAAGGCGGCTTAGGTCTTGCGTTAGAAGAAGGACGTATATATGAAATGATCGTATCGTAACCTGGAGTTAGCGGAGAAGTAGAGGAGAATTAGGTCTTACGTTAGAAGAAGTACGTATATATGAAATGATCGTATCGTAACCTGGAGTTAGCGGAGAAGTAGAGAAGGCTTATGTTTTGCGTTAGAAGAAGGACGTATATATGAAATGATCGTATCGAAACCTGGAATTAGCGGAGAAGTAGAGGAGAATTAGGTCTTGCGTTAGAAGAAGTACGTATATATGAAATGATCGTATCGTAACCTGGAGTTAGCGGAGAAGTAGAGAAGGCTTATGTTTTGCGTTAGAAGAAGGACGTATATATGAAATGATCGTATCGAAACCTGGAATTAGCGGAGAAGTATAGGAGAATTAGGTCTTGCGTTAGAAGAAGGACGTATATATGAAATGATCGTATCGTAACCTGGAATTAGCGGAGAAGTAGAGGAGAATTAGGTCTTGCGTTAGAAGAAGGACGTATATATGAAATGATCGTATCGTAACCTGGAATTAGCGGAGAAGTAGAGAAGGCTTATGTTTTGCGTTAGAAGAAGGACGTATATATGAAATGATCGTATCGAAACCTGGAATTAGCGGAGAAGTAGAGAAGGCGGCTTAGGTCTTGCGTTAGAAGAAGGACGTATATATGAAATGATCGTATCGTAACCTGGAATTAGCGGAGAAGTAGAGAAGGCGGCCTATGTCTTGCGTTAGAAGAAGGACGTATATGAAATGATCGTATCGTAACCTGGAGTTAGCGGAGAAGTAGAGAAGGCGGCTTAGGTCTTGCGTTAGAAGAAGGACGTATATATGAAATGATCGTATCGTAACCTGGAGTTAGCGGAGAAGTAGAGAAGGCGGCTTAGGTCTTGCTTTAGAAGAAGGACGCAGATGGTGAAAACGTTTCTGGCCAGTTTCTTAGCAGTGCACCGTACTACGGTATCGTTGTATGGTGTTGTGCATATTTTCATTTTCATATCGTCGGGAAAAAAACTTCACACGTGTCTGGCGACGAGCAGTGACGCTTTCTAATGCAGTCATACTAAATCAGACGCGTGGCATCAAGTCGCAACACCTTCCGGGCAATCCTAGTTTTCTTCATAGCTACCCAAGACTGGTCAGATAAACATTTGCTCGATTTGTGTACAAATGGTATATATGTATGCGCAAGCCGGCACCGGCATTTAAATTCGTAGAACCGACCGCCCCTCTGTGACAAAGATTTCACAGAAATGCAGGTACATTAAGTAGTGCTAAACCCTAACGTGCAGAGAAGAACTCAACGGAGAAAGAAGGACGCTTAGAGAAGACAGTTACAACACAATTTATTATTAACGGACATTATTCGCCCGTTGTCGAAAAGCAAATGAAATCTTGAAAAACACAGACATATATAAAGTATTTGACTAGCTCTACGTAACGCAACAGGAAACTTCGATTCATTTAAACAGAATGAATTAGAGTAAACGTTGCAATGAATTAATTTCTATGTATCCCAAGGAAATGCTAAAACCTAAACGTGTGTCATGTTGGATGTATGTTACGTCGCAGTTTGAGGAAAGGTGTGAGTTTTTTTCGAAGTAAAAATTGAAAAAATATGTCTTTGTTTTTGTGTAAAAGTTGTGTCTATCGAGGTCTTTGGAAGCAGAACATGTTAACACAGAAGCCTTTGATGTTCACAGCTAGGAGTCTAATACATCACATGTATTATTGGGGACCCATTTGTCTGTATTATTGGGTCCCCTTTGTTTGGTCAGAGTATGTAATTTACCAACGTCTATCCTTTCTTTCACTCTCACGTCGGACGCCAAGCTGGACAAGGAGCTTGACAGCAGGCTGGCAAAAGCGAACAGCGCTTTCGGGCGACGTTTCAAGCGGGTGTGGCACAATCAACAGCTGAAAACAGGCACCAAGATCAGCGTGTACAGAGCTGTGGTCCTCACCACCCTGCTGTATGGTTCCGAGTCCTGGGCCCTCTACCGCAGCCAACTACGACTCCTCGAACGCTTCCACCAGCGCTGCCTGCGCACCATCCTGGGCATTCACTGGAGTGACTATGTCACCAACGTCGAGGTCCTTGAACAGGCTGAAACTGTGAGCATCGAGGCTTTGCTGCTGTGGACACAGCTCCGCTGGGCGGGGCATGTCTCCAGGATGGAGGATCATCGCCTACCAAAGATCACCCTGTTCGGCGAGCTTGCTACTGGACATCGTGACAGAGGGGCACCAAAGAAGAGATACAAAGACTGTCTCAAGAAGTCACTTACGTACTTACTTACGCCTGTCACCCCTACCCGGGTATAGGCCGTGGACGAGAGACCTCCAGCAACTCCTGTCCTGTGCTTCTCCTTCGATTCTACTCCAGGTGGTTCCCAGTCTCTTGATGTCTGCTTGGAGGTCTCGACGCCAGGACTTTCTCGGCCTACCTCTTTTCCTCTTTCCCTGGGGGTTCCATGACCATGCCTGCCTAGTGATACTGGAAGCTGGCTTTCTCAGGCTGTGACCGATCCATCCCCATCTTCTTCGCCCAATTTCATTTTCTCTGCTGTTATCTGCTCTGTTCTGTCCCAGAGTCTGACGTTGCTGATCTTCTCTGGCCAGTGGATTTTCAAAATTCTTCTAAGGCAACTGTTCATGAAGGTCTGTACTCTGTTGACTGTGGTTTTTGTAAATCTCCAAGTCTCTGCTCCATATAGGAGAACTGCTTTTACATTGGAGTTGAAAATCCGGACTTTGGTGTGTTGTGACAGCTCTCTGGAACTCCACACTTTTTTTAACTGGAGAAAGGCTGCTCTGGCTTTACCGATTCGTGCTCTGACATCTGCATCAGTCCCGCCTTTTTTGTCTATGATGCTCCCGAGATAGGTGAAGGACTCCACCTCCTCCAACGGGGTGCCAGCAAGCAAGATTGGTTTTTCCCTGGTTGTGTTCAGCCTCATTGTCTTTGTTTTCTGTTTGTGAATGGTGAGGCCCACTTGGGACGAGATGTCAGCAAGCCTCGTGGTCTTGTCCTGCATTTGTTGACGAGTGTGGGACAGTAATGCCAAGTCGTCTGCAAAATCGAGGTCGTCAAGCTGTGTCCACAGTGTCCACTGTATTCCACTTCGTCTGTGCTCTGTGGTCATCTTCATGTCCCAGTCTATGGCCAGTAGGAAGAGGAACGGAGACAGCAGACACCCCTGCCTGACACCAGTTCTGACCTGGAGCTCCCTGGTGAACTGCCCTTCGTGGATCACGCGACATGTCACGCCATCATAGCTGCTCTTGATCAGGCGGACGAGCTTTGTGGGTACACCGTAGTGTCGTAGGAGTTTCCACAGAGTCTCTCGGTCCACGCTGTCAAATGCTTTCTCATAATCCACAAAGTTGACGTACAGCGGGGAGCTCCACTCCAGAGACTGTTCCACGATGATGCGGAGAGTGGTGATCTGGTCTGTACATGATCGGTTCTTCCTGAATCCTGCTTGCTGGTCTCTCAGCTGGGGGTCAACGGAGCTCTTCATTCTCTCCAGGATGATCCTGTTGAAGACCTTTCCTGGTACTGACAGCAAGGTGATTCCTCTGTAGTTGGAACACTTGCTGAGGTCGCCTTTCTTGGGAAGCTTGATTAGGTACCCCTCCTTCCAGTTAGCTGGCATCACCTCCTCTTCCCAGATCTTTCCAAACAGTGGGTACAGCATCTCCACTGTTGTCTCTAGGTCTGCTTTGCTGGGATGCCATCTGGCCCTGCTGCTTTGCCATTCTTCAAAAATCAAGAAGTCACTTAGTGCCTGCCAAATCGACCACCACCAGTGGTCTTCGCTTGCTGTGGACCGTGACACCTGGCGCTCCACCATTTACAAGGCAGCTGTCTCCTTTGAGGACTCTCGCAGAGCTAGCCTTAAGGACAAGCGGCTCAGGAGAAAAAAACAGAGATGCCGCAACTCAGAACCCTGGCCATACCTCCCCCTGCAGCCACTGCGGTCGAACCTGCCTGTCCCGGATTGGCCTCCGCAGCCACGAACAAGCCTGCAGACGTCGTGGGCAACTCCTATAAAATCTTCGTTCGCGAAGTAAAGCCAAGAGAGAGATCCTTTCTTTACATCTTGGAGAATAAAAGCTAATGCTGGGAACGAGTGCATCCAACAGTAGATCTCATAGACAAAAACTCTGCTGAACGGCCCGTGTACACGCCGGTGTGCACCAGCCGGCACACATCATCCTCTTGACACAAAGACTGCGGGGGCACTTCTGTCTTGAAAGAATAATAGCTATTAGACTATGATGACTCACAGACCAGTGTTTACCCCCCCACCCCCACCTCCCCCTTTCCCCCACTGCCGACTGTGCTGTTCTTTCCCCTCAGTCAGTCCCAACCACCTCCAACTGACCTAGAGCTACAAAAGCGCTTGCATCAGCAGGAACTCATGATAATCATTGCGTCAAACTGAATGGTAATTCGGTCTTTCTCTCGAAGTTGCGAGATGTAGCCTGAGTTAAACCACTGTGATCACGGTTTGAAGTCGCCGCCAAGACACAAGAGTCAGTTATATGTACTAAAGTGCAAACTAGCAATGGGGCTATCGAGTTTTCTGGTTACTGCGTCATGAAAAGCAGACCATCTGCAAGAGGCATAGATTTTCATGCCTCTCTGTAGACTCAGTCCGGGGCTCATGAGAATCTTAGCGTCAACCTGAATGGTATCTCGGCCGCAAAATCTCATCTCAAATTTATGTTTGGCGATGTATCATAGCATCACTGTGAACACGGTCTCAGTGAAGTGTGCGAGTCCGGGCGATTACGTGCAGGTGAAAAGCAGTTGTCAATCAGCGCGCGTCTCAAGTCGCCAATACAGACACGTCAACTATTTGCAATCCAGCAATGGGCCTGTCGCGTTTTCTGGTCAGTCCGTCATGAAACACCGAACATCTGCAGGAGGCACATGTCTCTCTGTAGGCGCGGGGGCCCAGATCTGCGAATGTGTTTGCCTTGTTTGGCCGCCACTATCATCAATTCCAATCATCAGTGTTACAGCCACAGGCTAATAATCACTCATTCACTACTCTCACGCGCAGAATCGCGGAACTCATGAATAAAACGCTACGCACAAAAAGTGATCACCCAATGAGGCCAAAATTAATTTTAAATTGAGTTAGCTTCAAACCCAGCGGTTTGGCCACTAAAGTTGAATACTCTGTTCAGGTTTCAGTGACCACTGTCAAGCCATGGACAGTTTAAACGTCTTGCAGCGCCGGGCTGTTCAGCACTCAGCGTGGAAGTTTACAGGAATCAATATATCAGTGATTCTACGAGGAGCTCGATCAGGATATATTTTAGCAAGTTTACTAGGTAATTTTCAAGATTTCCTGAGGTCAGCGGCTGCACATTGTTGTCAAGAATAAAGGAAATTTAAAATATTAATAAGTCTAAGGTTGGTGATCATATTTTTTAAAAAGTTGTCTTGAAATTATCTGCGTTCAAAAGTTATTTTAAAAAAAAACACGAGGTGAGCTTTGCTCAAACTGTCTATGAGCCTTCAATGACACTAATTTCTGAACGGCCGATAATAGTGTCCTCATTGAGAGATTTGGAAACTTGTGATGTTCTTCGTTATCCGAAACTGACTGATATTGTGATATTAGTTGCTCATTTATTGCGACGGCGCAGGACCTTAGGCTTACGGGAATGTATCAGAGCTGAAAGACTACGTCAATCGCGGTGATGAGATGCTGCCGAGAACGAGTCAGACCTATCCAGTTATTATTTGTATATATAGGTACGTGTATTCCACCTCTTTAAATAGTCTCAGCTGACACTCATGTACAAATTTACCACAAATGGACACCGGTGTTATTAGCTTGTGATATGTTGAGCCAGAACTGCAGCGAACATGTAACCCTCCCCATCCCTACCCTATCAGTGAGAGAATAATCAGTAAAACCCAAAAACAAAATGAGATTGATCATAAACACTCTTTTAAGCTGAATATCAAAAGCAGAATGAACATAAAACTAATCGTTCCTTCACCCTCACCAGCGCTCCACTTTACCGATGTATCCGTCCGAACAAAAATTCCACGAGAGTGAGGATTTGTCGGTCACCTGTTAACTACTGATGGGAATCTTGGAAGAAGTCTGATCAACACCAAGAATGTATAAGCAAACCGCAAGACAGGAGACACTGTCGGAATATTCTTTAATGGGCCATCTCAGTCCCGACCAAGCGATGGAGTGACTTACATCGAAGACGTCGGAACATCTTGTGTATCATGTATTGCCGGAGAGGTGGCCCATATAATCACGAACCAGACTCTTGGAATTCCGAATACCTTAACGAGATTGGCTGTAGTGAACGACACGGGTATCGGGTTCTGATGTATCGGGTAGGTGTCAGACGTTGCGCAATTAACGGCCGGCCGGGATATCGTGACTTACAGGCCAGCGGGGTTCTGTATGAAGTGAGGCATCAGCAGTGCGGAAAAGCGGCGCGAATAACGGGCTGTCAGTGGTGAGGGTTGGGTCACGGAGGGAGTGGGGGTGGTGGGGCGGGGGAGAGGGGGGTGGGTGGGTGAAGGGGAGGATTTGTCGTGAAACATTAAACTGACAAGATAGGATCTTTGTGATCCGTGAAAACGCCCTGGTTACTTTCGTGAGATGTGAAAAAGAAGTCTGTTTAAGTCACTGTATATTTTACCTAACCCAGGCCACCTCTCCACCCCAACAGATTCACTTTCCGACTAGTTTTTACGTGAACTAATTTAATTTGTCTGTGTACCAATTCATTTTGTGCACATACACAGTCAATCAGAGCAGTGCTTACAAAGCAACCCGTTCCCACGCATTCACCGGCCCAAAGTGATTATGCAATCAGGGTATTAGGCGCCGGTCACATGACGCGGAGGGGGCTGCCTAAGTAGCTGGCACTCAGTGTGTTGCCGAGGCTGAGTTAAATTTGCATAAGTTGTAACAGCCTAGTGATTGGCTCCTTATTAACAATACATATACAATCCTTACACTGAGGAATCCAGTCCTTTGTGCACTGAAAGAGGTCTGTGAAACAGACAGTAATCAAATCAACGAGCGGCAGAGCACAAACTTAGGATGACCTGTGCACGCTTTTCTAGTATTTATCACTGTAATAAATGCAATGAATCAGAATATTGGCGCTAAGTATGAAGTTTGGTTGGGGGGGAGGGGGGGGGGGGGGGCACGGGAGATTGGCCCCTTTCTATGTATGATACATCTACAGTTCTCACACAGAGGACAAATTGATCTCAGCATGTTGGGTGGCACTCACTGAAATTGTAAATGGAGTCTGATAGATATTAGTTACGGAATTAATGCCAGTGCCAGTGATCACGTTGTACTGCTGAGACCTGGACATGGTACATAGACTCATAAAGCTCAATGCATCCCGTTAATGCCTGACGTTTAACTTTATCATTAAGAAATAATTATATACAAGCACAGATACTCATGACTGAGCCCCTGCTATTTAAGTTGCGGAATTTCTGATCGCTTGTATTTTTCAAAGCAAGGTTAAATTGAGAATAAACCCACATGTGTACATGTATTCTTGTGTTCACCTCTTAGTGTGGCACATTTAAGCTAAATTACAAGCCAACGTGTAACTTTAACGACGTGCATCCTACAGATGCAGCAGCAATGATAATCTAACTGAAGTTAACAATGTGAAAGTCAGTGACACAGGTACAAGAGATACTGCCAGTGCATCCTGATTGTGTTTCTGAAATCTTTGTTAATTCAACACCAAAGAGCACGGAACATTGATACACAGTCGTGTCCTAAAGACCAGCCATTCACGGAACACTGATTGACTGCTAATTAAGTTGCGGAAATTCTGATCGCTTGTATTTAAAACCAAGTTTAAATTATTGAGAATATGAAATCCATGTATATGTGTACATGTATTCTTGTGTGCACAGTCCTACCTGTTAGTCTAGCACTTTTAAGCTAATTTATAAGCCAACATGCAATTTAAAAGACATGCACCCTACAGATGCAGCAGTAATGATAATTTAAATGAAGTTAACAATGTAAAAGTGCCACAGGTATAAGAGATGTACTGTAGGTAACACTTAACCCCTTCACTGCCAGTGCATCCTGATTGTGTTTCTGAAATCTTTGTTAATTCAACACCAAAGAGCACCAGCCATTCACGGAACATCGCTACACAGTCGTATCCTAAAGACCAGCAATCCACGGAACATCGATACACAGTCGTGTCCTAAAGACCAGCCATTCACGGAACATTGATACACAGTCTTGTCCTAAAGACCAGCCATTCACGGAACATTGATACACAGTCGTGTCCTAAAGACCAGCCATTCACGGAACATTGATACACCATCGTGTCCTAAATACCAGCCATTCACGGAACATTGATACACAGTCTTGTCGTAAAGACCAGCCATTCACGGAACATTGATACACAGTCGTGTCCTAAAGACCAGCCATTCACGGAACATTGATACACCATCGTGTCCTAAATACCAGCCATTCACGGAACATTGATACACAGTCGTGTCCTAAAGACCAGCCATTCACGGAACATTGATACACAGTCGTGTCCTAAAAACCAGCCATTCACACGGAACATTGATACACAGTCGTGTCCTAAATACCAGCCATTCACGGAACATTGATACACAGTCGTGTCCTAAAGACCAGCCATTCACGGAACATCGATATACAGTCGTGTCCTAAAGACCAGCCATTCACGGAACATTGATACACAGTCGTGTCCTAAATACAGCCATTCACGGAACATTGATACACAGTCGTGTCCTAAATACCAGCCATTCACGGAACATTGATACACAGTCGTGTCCTAAAGACCAGCCATTCACGGAACATCGATATACAGTCGTGTCCTAAAGACCAGCCATTCACGGAACATTGATACACAGTCGTGTCCTAAATACCAGCCATTCACGGGACATTGATACACAGTCGTGTCCTAAAGACGCATACAGCCTCATGAGCCCCATAGTAACTTTGGGGGCTCATCTGTGTCTCTTGCAGTTGGACCATGTTCACTTTTTCTTGCCAGTGAAGGGGTAAAACAACTTTAAATCCAGCTAACCTACTTGTTACATTAGAATCTTCGAAACAAGATTGGTTAAAAATGTCAGTTAAATTTGCATATTTACTTGGTTATTATTTGGATGAAGATTGGTATATAGCTGAAGAAGATTTTTTAAAAATATTATGACATTGAGGACAAGAAAACTTAAAGTAACTGGAAAACGTCCTGTCAATTTGGCAGTACATACAGTATTTAATTTGCATTTGAAAGAACTAAACACGACTGAGAATGTACACAATGGAAAGCCTTCAACTTTGTTGAGATGCTTACCAACTGGAACTGCACCCTATCAAATGATTGTGAAAGTGTGGTTGTTAGATTTCCCAATTTACAATTTAAGAAATTAGGTTTCAGTTTCTTTGAGTCACTGTGTATATCTGTAACTAATCAGGATGACAAACCAGTTGTGATGCATGATTTTAGTGTTGTGTTGGAAGTTAAATAATTTTATTTTTGTTTATAAAAATGAGTGCTGGTCCAAAGTCGAGAATCATACCAGTTGCGTGTCCTGTAACAGAGTTGAAAGATTTGGCTGTGTATATAGAGTGTCTAACAGAGAACCAGGATATTGAGTTAGGAGGAGTGGTGTTGCATTAGACGATATATCCCGGTATATATCTCAATGACTCCCCCCCCCCCCTCCCCTCTTCTCACACCCTGTTTCCATCTGAGGAACAGCTGAGCTAACGCTTTATTAACTGAGCCCCTGCGGTTGAAAAGGTCATGACAGTTTATGCCTGTGCAGATAGAAGGACCTTAATCGCTCAGCATGTGTTGCACGTCCTTTTTACTCTTACACCTCTATCTGAGCACCTCACTGTGAATTACACCACTAACATAGCCAAAACCTAAAGTACATCTCTATGTGAGTATCTCAATTACACCTCTATCATTAACTACACTGACTTAAAGTACAGTGCCTCAATTACACCTCTAACATTAACTACATTTTAAAGTACATATCTATGTGTGCACCTCAATTACACCTCTAGCACAGCCACACCTAAAGTACACCTCTAAGACGACTGAGAAAATATAGTCGTTGCTGTAATTTTTTCACTAAAGAATCAACGTTTTTCTCCCATTTAAGATCGTTTGAGATGTGGGTGCCGAGAAACTGAAACAATCAACAATTGTCTCTTGCAGTTGGACCATGTTCACATTTTCTTGACAGTGAAGGGGTAAAACAGAAGTGTAACTGAGGTGCTCACTTAGAGGTGTACTTTAGGTATCAACGTACAAGCTGTACTCCATAGGCAAAACCAAAGCGGCAGTGTTTCTTTACGCCTAAATTTATCAACGTACAGGTTGTACTCCATAGGCAATCTGCCCGTTAGGGCCTTCCATTGTCACTTTGGTGTCGTGAATGTGGCACATTCCTTCTGCGAATGAAGATAAGTAGCGGCTAATCTCTCTGTTTGTTTGTTTGTCTATTTTGACAAAGGGTATTTACCCGAAATATTCATAAATTGTGTTGTACCCGTCTTTTCTAAGCGTGTTTCTTTCTCCGTTGGGTACTTCTTTTATTAATATAAATAGTAATTGTTTGCTAGTTAATTTATTGATTATTTACCTCCCCCCCCCCCCCCGCATTTTTTTTAGCTCAACGGTGTTGTTGTTTTTTTTTTGTTGTCCTCTCAACGGTGGTGGGTGGGGATTATGAATGTGTGCTTACATAATCTCCAAAAGAAAAGCATACATATGCTTACATATGCTTTCAAAGTATATATTTACCTGATCGGTCGATCCCTCATCCATTCGTTCGTTTATTGATTGATCCCATGATTCATTGATTCCTTTTTTGCAGTCATTCATTCATTTCATAAGTCGTACATTTATTTTAGAGCTGAGTATACTTACAAGCATAAATAATGCACATTTTTAAGAATCGCCCACTGAATTACAGGCGCAGATCCAAAGGGTGTCTCGATCGGGGTCTGGGGGTGGGGGGAGGGGAGGTTCTTGGTGCTTTTCTTTCAGGGATTTTCTTTAAAGTTGTAATATCGTGTTGTAACCGTACCCTCTACGCATGTTTTTTTTTTTTTTTTTTTTTTTTTTTTTTTTTTTTTTTTTTTTTTGGGGGGGGGGGTGGGGGGTGGGGGGTGGGGGGTGGGGGTGGGGGTGGGGGGTGGGTGGGTGGGGGGGGGGGGGGCAGCGGGTTTTCTCAGACATACTTACAGTTTTCAGAGCATAAGATTTTTATTTGTTGAAACTTTTCTTCTTTTATCTCGGGGCACAGCTCCGATTTTGGTCCTTTTTTTAAAATGGTCCCTTCTATTTATATAGTACGGGTCGCAGTGGGGCGAATTTAATAGCATGTCCATGATGTCAAAGACGGGCATCCCTAACTATTGAAGTAACAAGATAAAAATTACGTCATGTCTAGTTACGCTAAGCGCCTTATGTGCGTATGTATGTATGTATGCGTGCGTGCGTGCATGTATGTATGTATGTATGTATGTATCTATGTATGTATGTATGTATGTATGTATGTATGTATGTGTGTGTGTGTGTGTGTGTGTGTGTGTGTGTGTGTGTGTGTGTGTGTGTGTGTGCGTGTGTGTGTGTGCGTATGTATGTAAACAAGACAATCTCCGATATTTCTGTACACACAAGATTAAAACTTGGCGAAATACTTTCTTAAAGGGGTGGCTAAGGGAGCCTCCGAGCATTTTGTAATTGAATGTCTCATTAAAGACAAAAACAACCGTTTACAGGGAGTCAGTTGACCCAGATTAGAGTCCGTACTAGAGAGTAGTAAAAGTGAAAGTTGATAGACGCCCCTCCCCTAATCTATAGATTTATTATAATTAACTAGCCATTTAGACAAACCCACGCCAACCAATACCACCGATGCTTTAATCACCTAGCCATTTTAGTTTTACTCCGGAAATCATTTAAGCAGCATTTTTTTGATCAGCTGCCAACCCGTGATTATTAAGGCAGATCCCCCACCTAAATAATTAATGCTGTTATTGACTTCTTTAAGCAAAATTATTATATTACATTATAAAATGAACCAAGACGAATTGCTACTTTTAAACGATATCTGTGCTGTAGAGAACAAAGATTTAGACTCTAAAAAACAACAACATTGTTATCAATTACCTACATGCACTTGATAAGAAATTTTCAAAGTTTACCTACATGCACATGTTAACAAATTTTCAAAGTTACCTACAGATACTTGATAACAAATTTCCAAGTCACTTACAACTGCCAACTAACTTTAAAGTTATCTTCACATGTTCTTATATGTTAGTTGTCCTAAGTTCTTTAAAGTGACTTAAAACAAGTTCTTACAAGAACCTAAACATAAGAACTTGTAAGTACTGACCCAAGTCATTAAGATACTCAGACAGATTTCCCAAGTTACAAAGACAATAGAAAAACTTTTTTTTCAGTAATAGTCTGGTGGTGGGGCATATGGTGTTAGATAGGCAGGCATGACATCTCTTTGTGAAGAGTATGACAGAAATAATGGATTACCAAAACCTATCGTTAATTGCTTATAAGTCCTTGAACCTTTTTCATAGTTTCTTCTACACCTATCTTTTTCCCTTGTTCTAAAAAAGATTTCTTTAGCTCTTCAACGTTTACGGGTTGATTACGCATCTTATTCTGTATTTCAGATTTTTGTTGTTTGTAATTGGCCAAATCATCCTGGACTCTTTTAAATTCATGATCGTCAATTTTATTATCTTCCAAAGATTTACTGATAATAAGTTTCATACTGCTCAGCTTAGCTCCAGCGAGCGTACTCAATGCTTCATGCTTCTGCAACTTCATATGAAATCTTTTGTTAAGGGCCTCCATACCAAAGCATGCCAGGCTTGTGGCAAGGCCAACACCTTCAATAGCAATTCATATGACACTTCCCACTCCCGTTGCAAACAGAGCTATACCTCCTACAGATAATCCAGCTGAAACCATACCCACAGCCATTGAAGTGTTGTGTACAGAATTGAAAACTGTTTTATATCGTCTTTTGCACCGGGAGTATTTTGCTTGTTCTTCTTCCAAATACTTCAATGCGTCTGTAATATTTATTAAACGCAATGAGTCTGCCTGTAATGTTTCATCAGGTTCAGGTGGTATTTGCGGATACAGTGGTGGCATTTTTTATGACAAATATTTTTTTTTATTAATCTTCTAATTTATTTTGCAACTCTTCAAAGGTATACAATTTGCTAGCGTAATAAAATGAAACAAGATCTATGTGTTCCAGGTTTATGAAACTTAGATGAACAAAAATTTGTTTATCGATCACTACCTTAACAGCAGGGACACTACTCGAAACTTCAAAATCTGTATTGATTTTTCTAATAGCAATAACAACCTTTGTTGACTCTGCTACTGAGCTATCCCATGTAAGTTTGATTCCCTGTGCGATATCTGCTTCTTTCACAGCTTCCACAGATCTCATGAGAATTTCAAAAACTATTGTCGCTTCTCTATCTATGGTAAAATTTGCTGGTACGAACGAAATAGAAGTATCTGTTCTACCCTTTCTATTTGTAAGAAAATACCTTCGTTTCCCATACTCTTGAAGTTTTAGTTTTTCTCTGCTATTGGTTTCGGAATAGCTTGGCACAAGACTTACAAGCATTGGCTCAGAGTTAACAACTTTTCTAAATACTAAGGCTCCTTCATCAGTAAAATAAACATAAGGACTGATAAAAACAAACTTTACGTCCCATACAATGGGAATAGGTGCAAGCGGAACAGGGGTAGGAATAATTACCCATTTATTACCCACATGTTTTAAGCTGTAGAGCACATTACTTACAGGAGTAGGAACAGTAACATCACGAAGTTGACTAAGTTTAGGAAACGCGCCATCTTTTACATCTTCAATTGCCTTTCGTTTGTACAATCCAACGGACACAAGTTCAAGGCCATACACCTCTCCTATCTCACCTTCTTTATCAAAATCTTGCACGTCAGCCAAATCTTTCAACTCTATTGACGGACATGCAACTGGTATAATTCTAGGCTTTGGACCAAGATCGCTCATTTTTTATTTTGCAAAAATAAAATTTATTTAACTTCCAACACAACATAAAAATCATGCATGACAACTGGTTTGTTATCCTGGTTAGTTACAGATAAGCACAATGATTCAAAGAAACTGGAGCCCAATTTTTTAAACTGAGAATTAGGAAATCTAACAACTACATTTTCACAATAAGGAGCAGTTCCAGTTGACACACATTTTAACAAAGTCGAAGGCTTTCCATTGTGAAGATTATCAGTAGTGCTTAGTTCTTTTAAATGAACATTTAGCACTGTGTGTACTGACAAATGAACAGGATATCTACCAGTTATTTTTGATTTTTTGGTGATAGTAGACGCCCGACTGACTGTGTCCAATCTTCATCTGCATGTATTATTATTTTACCTAAAAAACCAAGTAATAATAAAAGTCTAATTGAAAAAGAAAAATTACCACTTTTTGGAAATTCAATTGTAACAAGTAAATTAGCTGGGTTTAAAGTTGCTTTAATTTTAAATTCATTTTGAAGCCATTCAGCTAAAGTACAAAAGTCATAATACCCAGCTGGTAAAATATCGCCCTTCTCAATACCATCGAGAGTTCCACTTACAGAATAATTGTTATCATCTGTTACATTAAACCACTTTACAGTGTAGAACATTTCGTGGATAGCTACAGCCTTGCTACCATCTCGATTATCAATCCCATTAGTTAACCACACTGGTTTGCTTGTGTCAATATTTGATAAGGTTATAAACATTTTTTATTATCGCATAAAAAAGAACAATGGAATTTAAATCACCAACAATTGCCACTGTAAATGCATTTCAATTTAACGTGGATGCCAAATACAATGTCGCACCAACTTATGACCAGAAAATAATTCAGCTAAATGAGCTTGATATAGCTTTGTCTGAAGGAGATTTATTTCAAGTGAAAGTGCCAAATCCTTATGATCATTACCTAAACCCTCCAATAACAGATGATGCAACTGCAAAAAAGTGGTCCTCAAGCCCACTACAGATGTTTCAAAACCAACTTAACTTTGCTATACTATGCTCAACTACTGGCTGTGGGGTTTCTTTTACAGACCATTTAAATCACCCAAACAAACTGATTAAGTCTGTCTATCGTTTCCACACGTATTACCAGCTTAGAAGAATACTGTCAGAACTGCATACCCCATTACCTACTGAATCTAGTTTTAACCAGTTTAACAATCCCATGGATTTGAAAGCATTTGAACAGATCTGTAATGAATTTAACATCAGTACAAAGTATGACTTTACACAAAAACTTGATGATCACAAAGGCATGGGAACATTATATTATGCTATGAGTCACAGACAATACCCACAAGATTACTGGCCTCCCTACTCTTCATTCTCATCAAAATCAGAAGTCTGGTTAGGCTCAATAGAACAGAAACAGTCTAATGCCTGGACCACATTTGTCTTAGACAGGAGTGACGGGTTTACTCAAGCAGGAGTCGAATGCATTAATGAGTCTATCAGAACATATGTGTGGTGTATTCTAGGAGCACAAGCTCAAACAAAATCGAATATTTTAAACGGGAGTGGAAAATTTGAAGCACAAAAACAGTTTCTCGCAAACCTGGAAGATTCGATCAACTCAGTTGTTGATCTCCCATCAAGCATACAACACTACCAAGACGTTCTCAGATATGCTAGATCGAAAGTTGACTTTGTAGTTGGCATCAGGCTATACATGTTACCATCAGACCTTCAACTTCAAATGGGGACAATAACAAATTATAATAATGAAATAATTGTTGCTGGGCGTGATCAAAAATTAGGACTCAATCAATCTGTAAACTTGAGCCCAACAACCACACATCAAGAGTCATTAAAACAATTAATATCACCAGTAAAGTTAGTAACATCATCATCACCTGTACCAACAGTAACGCCAATAATGTCAGTAACAGCCCCAGCATCGGCACCAGCACCAGCACAGCCAGTAACACCAGTAAACACACATGAGTCAGAGAGAACTGCATTGGTAATAGGCCTTACTGGATTAGGAATATTACTTCTTTACCTGTTTCATTAAATATCCTATAATTAACCCTCCTACTGTCACCAAAAAGACCCATACATGCTCTGCCATAAACCCTACTACCTTTGCTGATGTACTAATCAACCAACTGACAACACTCCCTATTATGCCAGGCATAGCATCCATTGCTTTTACAGCTAATTTCTGAAGTAAGTCTGATATATGAGACAACTGTTTTTTTACCCACGACTGTAAATCTTTTGGGTCTGATGGAGCTGGAGGTGTTGGAGGGGACGTGGTGCTACCACCACCTGTTACAGCTAACACTACAGTACTGATAATAAATCCGAGAGCAGTAATTAAACTTGCAATAGTGATACCCTGCTCTCTGAAAAGTGTTTTCAATCTCTCAGCCAAAGTTGTGTCTTCGTGAAGTATTTTTTGAATAGTTTCTCTAATCCTGTTGACCTGTGTTTTCAGTTTATCTTTTCCAATTTCAATCACTTCTAGTCGCGCTGATCTTTCTATCTGTAAATCATTTAATCTGTGTTGTATTCTTTCTTTCATTTCTGTGTCAAGATTCCCATTGTCTGCTTTAGCTAATTTTTCTTTTTCTCTTTCTCTTTCTTTCTTATCAAGCTCCCCTAGTTTGGCTACATTATTTACAAGCTCACCTCTTATTGACTGCAGTGTTTTATTCAACCCCATAATTTCCCGCATTGGCAAAGGAGAGTCTTCTATTGTTTTCATAGCCTCATTTATTTGCCCTTCTGTAAATGAAGTTTCTTGTATTACTGTGTTTGCTATTTCTGGCAGGCTTGTTACTTCAGTCATTTCAATTTCTTGTCCAGTTGGCAACCTTGTTTGCGCATCATGAAGAGCACTAGCAAGTCTAGGTGGCAACTTTTTACTACCAACACCAAGGTAACGCTGCAGTGCTGCCTCACCACCAACACTAGTTTTAATTGAACTTAAAGCTTTAAACTTAGCGGGATTTTTTATATAAGTCAATTGTACTTTTCCTTTGTCTGTATTTAAATATAAATGGCCCTTGTTATCAAGTTCAAATTGATTAGGATCCAAAACTTCTGGGTGGTCACCAACACTATCATAAAACAAGTTCACTTTGTCTTTTAACAGTTCGTGATACAGAGGAGAAGTATTTACCATTCCAGTCATATCTGTAACACTAGTATCAGAGACATTCATGACATCCATTTCAATATCATCATGGTTAAATCCTCCCGCTGCCATTGTTTTTATTAATTTAATTTTTTTGATTTTGGCATAATAAAAATGACACAGTCCTACGGATCAAAGTTAGACCCATACAGAAAACTACATGAACCTTTTGGTGTTAAGGGCATTAGACAATCAATTGTCATCACAAACAATCCAAGTACTATAGACCCGAACCAAACCCTTACTGTCAAGTTTCCTAACCTAGGCCCCAATGATGTTATTGTTCCTGGTACTGCTCGCCTTGCTTTTAATATTGAACTTTCATCAGACACAGATGACAAAAGAACACTAGTTGACAACCTAGGTAGAGCAATTGTTAAGACCATCAAAGTAAAACTTTAAGGTCAGGAAGTGTTTAGTCTTGATGATGCTGATGTGTTTTACTGTTACAAAGACCTTTGGCTTACACGACAAGAAAGAGAAGACCGTATTTATCAAGGTATACAGTCCTCAAACGTTGCTAAACTTAGAACTGACGCAGGAGACAAATCAACATCTGCAACTGAAGATGTTATATTAGCAGAAACATATGGAAATAGATTTTGCATTCCACTTGAATTTGAAATCCTAACAGCGCATTTGCCTTATTACCAAGGAGCACTAAATGACCATCTTAGTTTCAAACTAATTTTCAATGACTACTCCAAAGTTATTAAATCAACTGACACAGACGTAACATACAAGATCTCTAACATATCTTTGGAATATGAAATTGTCACACACACTGAACTTGCCAGACTAATTCAAAATCAATATAAGTTAAGACTTCCAATTTATTATGACCGCGTGATAAGACATAGTACAATACCCAAAGACAAAAGTGAAACAATGTGGAACATAAACCTTAACACACCTGCCAGGTCACTGAAAGGTATACTGATGTTGTTTATTGAACCAAAAAATCCATTCAAAAGAGAGTCAGAAAAATTTTACAATCCAAAGATTACACATTTATCCTGTACGATTGAGGGACGTCCAAATCAAGTGTATGCATCAGGAATGCAACCTTATCAACACTATGACCAGATTATAAACTGGGCGGGTGGGAGACTTAGAGAAAAACCAGCAAACATGGTGTGTAAAGATTTACATCTGTATGACGTAAGGATCAGTCAATACCTGACAGAAAAGTATGCACTGTGGCTAGACCTGCGTAGTACGGACGATGACTACCTTCATGGGTCAGGTTGAACTGTTGAAAACGGCAGTGACGGAATTACAATTCAGATTCAAAAAAAGGTTGAAACCGCTGCAGCAATAAATATATATTTGTATCTGATTTATGACGCTCAACTCAATATTGCAGAAAGCAGACTAAGTAGACACATATATTAATTATGTTCTATATTAAAATGAACTTGATGACACTCGACCCACACTGCGGCTTATTTTGTGGCACCACAGGCTGTGGAAAAACTGAATTTGTTCTTAATCTCTTACAAACAAGATACATCTATCATTTTGAAAACATTGTGATATTTTGTCCAACGATCAAACACAACAAAGCTTATCACAACCGTTTATTCATTTGGTCTGATCATAACATTTACTTAGTTGATCCTGAGAAGAAACTGAACGACTACCTACAATATTATTACAAGCAATTTGAAGGACAGCCAACTTTGTTCATTGTCGATGATTGCTCTGCAGAGAAAGATATTGTTAAGAAGAGAAACACATTAGCAGAACTGGCCTTCAGTGGCAGACATGCAAACATCAGTGTATGGATTCTCACTCAGAAATATAATGCTGTACTGAAAGATTTTCATGAGCAGTTAAAGTTTATCTGTTTGTTTTACTGTAAGGATTGTGACAGCTTTGAAGACTGTCTCAGAGAAAACGATGTCATCCCAAATAAACATGAACGAGACATTGTGAAAAACAAACTAAAATCAACTAAGCATCTAAAGCTTATCTTAAAGACAGATCAGCCTACAGGGTATGGGTTAATTTAGCCTTTTGGTTTGTCCATAAAAAATGATGGACAGACAAAGCGGGCGAGCATTTGATATCACAGAGAGCTTCAGAGGTGTTGTGCATTTTTATGACTTAAAAACACAAGTTAAACATCCGTTTGAGCCTTTGATAAAACTCTCAACACCAACGAAGATATACATGGCATATAATGTAACTTTTATATATTCTAACAGTCCACCACGTTATAATTACAAGACTGTTGATCTTAAGACACAAGATTTTATAGTTTATGATGCTAACTGTGACTGGTTTGAGAGTATGTGTTTACACATATTCTGTCAAATAAGTAAACAACATGATTATATTGAATTTTTTACTGTCAATAAAGTGATATTACACCTGCAGCATGAGCACAAGACCTTAAGACACATACCAGGGAAGTGGTTAATTTGTTGGGGAGTGAACTAAATTTGTTTATTGTAGGGATTACAGTCAATAAAGTGCTATTACACATGGCGTGATTTTCTATTTATTATTTTGACTGACAAATAAAAATGACGGACAATGCCCAAAGCTTAAGAAACATGTTTCACACAACAGACTTGCCTATATCTAATATTTACAGTGTCTATGAATCGATAGTAAGGTCTTTTTCTATTATACAAGATAATCTTCTTTCTGGTAGTGTAAAGATTCAGATTGTTGCCAAAATAGAATTTACCAGGGTAGATGGTGAAGTGATTGTATCATATATCTCGACAAGACAACACACAGTTAATTCAAAAAAGGAATTGGAAAAAGTGTTTAGAGAAAGACTGTTGCCTGACTTTCTAGAAGCAATTGACAGAGCAAAAATGCAGGGATCTGGTTGGCACGAAGGCCGTGTACATGAACTACAACTGAAGCAGTCAAGATATCATCCTATATTAGGCAAATCATGGTTGCCCCTACCAACTGAGGTTGCAGACAAAAAGGCTGTCGTCAATGTTCAGAACAAAGATAATTTCTGTTTCATGTGGTGTGTGCTTGCCAAACTGCATTTTGTAAAAACAAAACCTGAACGTGTATCTAACTATACCAAATTTGTAAATGAACTTAACTTCAGTGGCATAGATTTTCCTGTTAAGGTGGAGGATATTGATCTGTTTGAAAAACTAAATCCTGGGTTATCTGTGAATGTGTATGTATGGGATAATGAGTCTGAGAACAAGTTACAACCAATTAGAGTGTCACCAATTGCCCCAACCTATGGTCAGTCAGAAGATAAGCATGTTGATATGTTACTAATAAGCTCCGGTGATAACTTTCACTACACAATTATTAGGAGTATGTCACGACTAATTCATTATACAACAAAACATGATGGTAAACAGGAATTTTGTAAAAAATGTTTGCATAGGTTTTCAACTATTAAACTAGCAGACAAACATGCTAAACATTGCAGGTCACCTGATGACATTCAAACAGTACTTAGGTATCCAAATCCTGGTAGCAAGGTATATTTTAAAAACCATGGAAATCAGGAAAAGCTACCATTTGTAGTGTATGCTGATTTTGAATCACTGGTGGTTCCATATGAAGGTCCTGTTCCAGAATCATTGTCAAAGACAGTAAAATTGAGTGATCAAGTGGTGTGTTCTTTCGGATATATTTTTGTTAGGTCAGATGGTAAACATACAGAACCTGTTATCTACAGAGGTGAAAATGCAGCAGCTGAGTTTTTAATAGAAATGAGACAACTGTATAGTCAGGTAGTACATTATTTGGAAAAGTGTCAGATGCCTTTGGTAATGACAGAAGAAGACAAACTAAATTTTGATGCAGCAGTGATGTGTTGGATTTGTGAACAAGCCCTTGATGGTGATAAAGTTCGCGATCATGACCACATAACTGGACGTTACAGAGGTGCTGCACATAACAATTGTAACTTGTTATTAAAAACAGATCCTAAGAAATATAAACTGCCAATCTTTTTTTCACAATCTCAAAGGGTATGATTCACATATTATCATGCAGGCTGTGGATGAGTCTTACGAAAAAATTAGTTGTATTGCCCAGACAACTGAAAAATACTTGACTTTTAGGTTGGACAAATTAGCATTTTATGACTCCATGCAACATTTGTCTTTAGGGCTTGCTAGTCTTGCAGAAGGACTGACTGAGTATCCAATAACAAGTAAATATTTTGAGCCAGACTTGATTAAGAAAGGAGTGTATCGTATGAGTACATCAATGACTGGGTTGTGTTTGAGGAAACAAGACTGCCACCAAAAGAGAAATTTTATTCTATACTAAATGGTAAAGGTATTTCTGACTCTGATTACCAACACGCACTTGATGCATGGGTAAACTAGGGTGTCAAACGATTGGTGACTACCATGACCAGTACTTGAAGGCTGACGTTTGTTTGCTAGCAGACGTATTTGAAAGTTACCGTGAAAAGGGTTTGTTACACTACAGTCTTGTCCCAGCTTGCTACATAACTAGTCCTGGCATGACATAGGATGCATTTTTGAAACCCAGCAAGATATTTATAGACCTGTTGTCTGATCGTACAATGGGTGAAATGGTGGAACGTGGTTTGAGGGGAGGTATTAGTATTGCTGCGAACAATTACGCCAGAGCCAACAACAAATATCTTGATGACTTTGACCCCTCGAGGTCAAGGTCATTCATTACGTACTTGGATGCTAATAACCTTTATGGATTTGCAATGTGTGAGTTATTGCCCTTGAAAAACTTTCGTCTGTATGATTTGTCACAGTATGACATAACACAGTTAACAAACTATATTATGAGTCATGACCGAAACGACGCTAAGGGTTGGATCTTTGAAGTTGACCTGGAGTACCCACATCATCTACATGATTACCATAATGATTATCCATTGGCTGTTGAGAAAATGAGTATGATGGGGAAAAAAGAAGACACTAAACTTGTGCCAAATTTGAATGACAAATTCAATTACGTTTGCCACTATCGACTGCTGCAGTTTTACATCAGGCATGGGTTAGTACTAAAGAAAGTACACAGAGGTATTAAATTTGACCAAAGTGCTTTCATGAAAGATTACATAATGAAAAACACAACATTGCGTGCAAGAGATGGCAACACTGCATTTGACAAAGACTTCTTTAAGCTCATAAACAATGCCTGTTTTGGTAAGACTATGGAAAATCCTCATCACCGCAAAGATGTGAGACTGGTCACAACTGAATCGGGTGCAATTAAACTTACAGGCAAGCCACAGTACACAGGGTACAAGAGTTTCATTCATCATTGTATGCAGTGTCACTCAAAAAAAAAGATTGTCAAACTGGACAAGCCAGTATTCATTGGTATGGCAATACTCGAGTTATCAAAATTGCTGATGCTTGAATTTTACTATGATTACTTTAAACCAAAGTATCCTGAGTGCTGTCTGCTATACACTGACACTGACTCTATGATCATTGATGTGGCTACTGAAGACTTTTATGAAGACATGAAAACAGAACTACATATGTATGACACGTCTGACTACCCTAAGGATCATCCACTGTACAACACACAAAACAAGAAAGTGCCTGGTAAGTTTAAAGATGAACTAAATGGAGTGCCTATAGTTGAGTACGTTGGACTGAGATCAAAAATGTATTCTATTTTACACCAAAAAGGCAGTCAGTCAAAAGCCAAAGGTATCAAGAAAACAGCAATAAAAAATAAAGACATTCGACATGAACATTACAAGCAAGTATTAGATGGAGAACTAATGCCTGATTATCCAAACAAGACACTGAGGTCAAATAGACACAATACTGAAATGATCCAAACACATAAAAAGTCTCTAGCAGTAGGGGACACAAAATGAGTGTTTCACACTAAGGAAAAGGCTTATGCACCTGGGCATTATGCACTTAAGTTATCTGAAGAAATAGCCAATGAACTAATTGATGAATTAGTTGATGAAATGGTTAAAAATGTGTAACAGTGTCTGGGGGAATAATCTGTAATTCTTCTCTAACAAATGCCCTCTGAGGCGCAGGCTCATACAGATAATAAATCGATGCATTAGCGGAAGGAACTATTTTTTTAATATTGTGGACAGACGTAGACCAAATTGGATCAGTTGCCCTACGTCTGACATCATTCTCGACCTCGCCAGGTTGATACAAATATCTCACCTGTTTTGTAAACAAGCTTGTGTCTGGAGGTGTTGTTTTTATTTCTGACCCTGACGGTATTGTTTTCAATTTAATAGCATCAGCAGGTTTTAAATGACCATCATTATTCATTGCTTTTATCACAGATGGTAATCTCTTAACCCACTCAGTGTTACGTGTGTCATGCATGAGTTCCTTAGAATACTGATAGCTGAAAAGTCTCTCCGATAACTGTTTGTTAAAGTTCTCAACAATAGCCTGTGATCTATGCACGCCTGGTATACCTCGCCTCACTAGCACGCCATGCTTTGCAAATAACTGATTAACAGCGCCTTTAAATTCAGATCCGTCATCGACTTGCACAAGCCTGGGAAATTTTAAAGGACCACGACTATATATCTTTGTTAACGCAGTGGCCACTGTTACAGCATTTTTGTCAGTTATGGGTTCGGCATCCTCATACCTTGAAGCTATGTCAACAACAGTTAGTGCATACTTGTATCGTTTCTTTTTTATTGTATCATGCGGCAGGAACAGAAGATCCATTTGATGGGTGTCATTAGGGATAGTGTTTACAAAATGAGGTCTTGTTATTTTTCTTGGAGCAGGAAGATATATTTGCCAAATAGCCTGTTTTTGTAGCCACTGTTTTATTTGGTCGAGTGTCACATCACCACCCACAGCCGCATGCAATTTTTCTATTGCAGTTTTTCCTTTCCAGTAGCCAATAGGGGAGTAATATTTTTTGATAGTTTAGCTCCGACGTCTGTCATTTCTTCTAGCAATAAAAACTCCTGTAAAATATACTAATGTCATTCCTACTAGAACAAATATTATTTCTCCATTTTTTTGTTCTGGGCTTGGTTGGTAGTAGTCGCTAAGTTTTGGTCGTGGGATAGACATGTCTTCACCCGTGACAAAAAAATATTCTTTGATCGTGTCATCGACATTTAAAAATGTAGGCTGTGCGTGACCCTCAAGCCTGAGTTTTTCATTAATGAAATCAAGTTTCTCAATTCTTTGCTTCTCGTAATCCTGCTGGGCTTGTGCTAGTTTTTCAGATGCCTCATTGTGATGCTTCATTTCTTCTGCTGATTCCTCTCTTCCCATTTTTGAAAAAAGATAGTTTGAACCACTAAATGCCAATGCATTAACAACGGCCCCACCAATCATAATAGCTATTGTTGCCATAGTTTTTATTTACATAGATATATTTTCTGGAATAATTCCTTGCTTAACGAGAAGGTCTTTTGTGGCAATTGATGCTGTGATAACAACTACTAGCTTAGCACTGTCTTTGAAGTCTAATCTACTCAAGTATGCCGATTTCATTTTGAGAAGACTTTTCCCCAGCATAGAATAAGCAATGGTTAGCCCGGTTATTACGGCAGAGTGATAGATGAGGTTCATTATGTTATTTGTGTCGCTCATTTTCTTATACCACAAAAATTAAAATAATAAATTTATTTACTGCATGTAAAATGGGTCCACGGCTTTGGGTGTTGCTGGTAATGTGGAGACTTCTTCTTTTGTTTTTGGAGTGTTTGATTGTTTGGACACTGTTTGAGTCTGTGGTTTGTATTTTTTGTATAATTGGTAACCTACGTAACCAAATCCGACAACACATCCAGCAACTATATAATTTGTTGTTTTGGGTTTAGACTCAGTTGTTTGTCTCTCATTTTGTTGGGGGTGTGTTGGTCCTGGCGGTAGTGACACTGGTGCTGTTGATGGTGTGTCAGTCTTTTGTGCCTGAATCTGTAATTTCTTTTGTCTGTTATATTCAGCTAATCTTTTTCCAGCCTCTATTCGACCTGGGCTTTTAGCCTTAGTCACTGTTTGAACCTGTGTCAAGACAGGACTCTGTTGTGGAGTCGTCTGGGTCTCGTCCATTTTCTTCTAATTTAAAATTTATTTTAGAAAAATCAATATGACTACTAGTAACAAGTAAGGTTACCACAGGTGCAAGGTAATTCCCCAAACTTGTAAAACATAAGGCATGCTAATTTGCCTATTGAACTTGAAACTATGGGGTTGCTTTCTAAATCATGTGAAAGGCTGTCACTATCAACAGGTAGGAAGTGACTCACAGCTTTTGTGTATAGGCAGACAAGAGATCGACTCAAATCACGGGTCATTAGTGAAGCAATGTGATTTTCATATTTAGCATGTAGTTTGATTAGCTCATCAGTGGTAAGAGATTCTATGTCTTCTGTCGTGTATTGTTTACCAAGAAAAGCTTTTGATTTTCCAGAAACAACAACAGAGAGAAGGCATTGTTTTTTAGAGTCTAAATCTTTGTTCTCTACAGCACAGATATCGTTTAAAAGTAGCAATTCATCTTGATTCATTTTATAATGTAATATAATAATTTTGCTTAAAGAAGTCAATAACAGCATTAATTATTTAGGTGGGGGATCTGCCTTAATAATCACGGGTTGGCAGCTGATAAAAAAATGCTGCTTAAATGATTTCCGGAGTAAAACTAAAATGGCTAGGTGATTAAAGCATCGGTGGTATTGGTTGGCGTGGGTTTGTCTAAATGGCTAGTTAATTATAATAAATCTATAGATTAGGGGAGGGGTGGTTATCAACTTTCACTTTTACTACTCTCTGTACTTTTTGTCATATTTATATGAAATTTTGGATATAGCTAGCTTAGAGAAGACATTGGATGAGTTCGTTAGCCAGCTTTGTAACCGTTCAACGTCTTTACTAAAAAATAATTCTTTTTTAGAAAAAAATAAAATATTAAACAGTAAAAAAAAAAACTTGACTTTTAGAGAAAGTCAGACAGTGTCGGTGACGTACAAAAGGCAACTCAGTCACCACGCAGACATTGACATAATACTCTAAATATGATGTAATTCTCTCCAGCGCGCGCCGAAGTCTTTCTCTCTCTCACACAGACATGTGCGCATCTCCGAGGCATAGATCCTCATGCACCCGGAGAGCGCACGAGGATCTATGTCTCTTAGATATGTTTGGAGCACGCGCGCACATGCACGCACTAACACGCACACACACACATCGTCGCGTTTTCAGAAGAGCTTGCAGGTGACCCCATATAGCTAGTTTGGAGAAAGGCATTGGATGAGTTCGTTAGCCAGCTTTGTACTTTCAACTTATTCACTGTAGAAATTAATTCTTTTTAGAAACAAATTAAAACAGTAAAAAAAAAATTGACTTTTGGAGAGAGCCAGACAGTGACATTGACGTAAAAGAAGCAATTCCGTCACCACGCAGATATTAACACAATACTCTAAATATGACACAAATCTCTCTCTCTCTCTCTCTCTCTCTCTCTCTCTCTCTCTCTCTCTCTCTCTCTCTCTCTCTCACACACACACACACACACACACACACATACACACACACACACACACACACACAAACACACACAAACGTGCGCTCATATCATCTCCAGGAGGCATAGATCGTCCTGCGCCCTTTGGGTACATGAGGATCTATGCCTCTTGGAGATGTTGGAAGCGTGCGTGCACGCACGCACTAACACACACACACTGGCACACCTCGACGCGCTTTCAGAAGAGCATGGAAGTGACCCGTATACTTAGTATAATTATTATGTAGCTAGGAAAAGTCAACCTGCTTTCACACAAATTATAGCAAGACTTGCCGCCATTAGTATGCTCTGTGGGCTGGAGTAGCGACAGCAATTATGAAGAAGAATAGCAGGAGCAATAAAATGACATCACTATAAGCTTGACGTCAACGCAACGCAATAATCACGACGCCCGTGTACACAGGGACAAATTTGATGTTTTACGTCACTCGTCCGAAAGGCACGCAGCCTTTTCAGTCCAAGACTGACTGTTTTGTTCCACACAGCCTCTTCCAGGGCTGACTGTTTGATGGGAGTATATGGTAGATCAAAACTTGCAAAAGTGAATTAATTATTATTTTAAGTAAGTTGAACAGGTACAAAGCTAGCTAACGAACTCATCCAGTGTCTTTCTTCAAACTAGCTATGTCCTAAATTTCAAGTAAATATGATAAAAATTATGGACTCTAATCTGGGTCAACCAACTTTATATAAACGGTCTTTTATGTCTTCAATGAGACATCCAGTTACAAAATGCTGGGAGGCTCTCTTAACCACTCCTTAAATAAAGTATTTCGCCAAGTGTCAACTGAGCTTGTGTACGTACAGCAATATATGAGATTCTCATGTCTACACACACACACACACACACACACACACACACACACACACACACACACACACACACACACACACACACACACACACACACACACACACACACACACACACACAGCCTTTCGCGCCAAATTAGACATGACGTAATTTTTATCTTGTTATTCAGTTGTCAGAGGTTTGGGCCTCAGTGCCCGCTTTTGACATAATGGACATGCTATTAATAATAATAATAATAATAATGAGTACTTGTATAGCGCCTAACCTCAGATTAGAGCTCTAGGCGCTTAACAAAAACTAATGTACAAAAATAACTAATTACAAAAATGCAATTTACAAAAAGTACAAAAAACAAAATACAACGCACTCTGTAAACAAACTATAAAGTCACCATTCAAAAGTGCTACGCTTATGGACTCATACTGGCATTCACACACACACTCACACATACACTACTTCTAACATAGATAGAGATGACATTAACATGACAGGTGTGTGACAAAGTCATTTGTAGCTGACAGAAAAAATATGGGTCTTTAGGGCTCGCTTGAATGCCTCTCTCGAATCCACGTATCTCAGTTCGCGTGGGAGAGAATTCCAAACAACTGGGCTTTGGTATCTGAATGACCTCTCACCAAACGACTTTGTTTTGACAAGAGGGATACGTAAAACTCGAGAGTCGGCAGCAGAGCGCAAATTCTGTCTTGAGGGCGTATATAGCTGGAGAAGAGTGGCAAGGTAGTGTGGGCAGGAACACGTAATACAACTGTGAGTCATGCATGAAATTTTGTACTGAATCCTAGCTGTTACAGGTAACCAGTGAAGAGCAGACAGATGGGGTGTGATATGATCTGATCTAGGGACTCTAAGAATCAACCTAGCACTAGCTGAGTTTTGAATTTTCTGGAGTTTGCCAATCAGACACTGGGAACAGCCACCAAAAGAGCATTGCAATAGTCTAATTTAGACAAAACAAAAGCGCAGACAAGTACTTTAGTTGCTTCAGGTGTCAGATAGTGGCGGACTGAAGCAATGTGTCGCAGTTCAGTAAAGGCGGATCTGCAAACGTTGTTCACATGAAGGCGCATGGACAGGCTACTATCAAGTATGACACCCAGATTTTTTACATGGGGGAGAAAGGGACAGTGGCACCACATATTTGTACATTCGCCCCACCGCGACCCATCCTAAAAAGTCCCTTCTATAAATAGAAGGGACTTAAAAAACAACAAAGAAAATAAATTTAAAATAAAAAGAGTATAATAAATTTAATCCACACAGAGTATAATACATTTAATCCATTGCCCCAAAATATTTAAAGTAGGGTTGCTTGAAAAATACGAACTCAGAAAAGTTCCAGTTAAATATTTGAGCTCAGAAACGGTCCAGTTATGTTCTCTTTGAATGTCAACTGATTATCATGGTCCGCTCATAGCGTAATGTCGTCCATTAAATAGCATCCGGGATGAAACATCATGGGACGGAATGTGATTGGGACGAACGGTGTGGTCGAATGCGCGTAGGGTGAAGATAGGCATAGATCAAGAGGCTCAAAGAACAAGCCCTTCGAAGCTTTCTAACGCTAAATAAACAACGTTTACGGCACCTACAACCTCAAATATATGAATATTATTACTTTAAGTACTCAATAATATGTGTTTATGTGGTAATTTGGGGCTTAGGAGAGGTTATTCCGACTGGTTTCGGACAGCGCGATCGTGTCAGCAAGGGAAGTAATCGACGTGTCAACGGTTGTGGAAAACGGCTTATTAGTACAACTAAATCAACTTAATGTAAACCAAACTTCTAACACATGATTATTTTGTGTTTAGATACGCAATAATAGTTATAGATACGGTTATTTTAGCTTAGGACAGGTTATTCCGGGTTATTCCGGGTTTTAGTAGGACCCAAAAAATCGTGCTTCCTGTCAAAGTATTATCTCTGTCGTCGATCAACAAAATGACGTTTCTATGATAAGTATTTCGTTTTATTGATAAATCTGTTATTTTGGTAAACGTTTAAGATGTAATCTATCATTAACATTAGATTATTTCAGATGCCGATCGTTCTGACGGGAGAATGTGTAACGACTAACGGATTTACCAGGAAGTATGTCAATCCGCCACTGTACTACTGTAGTGTTACAACTACCGATCCGGATCTTGATTTAAGGGATTTCTTGTGCAATTAGCCCAGACTTTCAAGAGCTCCACCAGCCGCAGGGGCTCATGAGAATCAATGCCTCAAGTTCGAATAAATTGGCTCAATCGTTTCCTCAAAACTGCGCAGCAATAAAACTACGCAGGGATAGACCCAGATGCCTTCGAAAGTACTTTATTAAATTAACGTACTATGCGTCCGTCGTGACCGTAAACACTGTTACATTGATTTTCGCATATTTGAATATATATATATTTGACTCACAGACAGATTAATTAAGACAGCTGACTGCAATATAACCCTGCCGTTATGTCAGATCGTCAGCTACTTTCAGTTTTGCTGGAGTTAGGAGCTATTAATACAAATATATATCTTTTACCTCAGCTCTGCTGCTTGGTGGAGTTGAGCCACGCATATGTTTTAGCGGTAAAATGAACACAAAGTGGTGTAATCATGCAGTTATGAATTAAATAACAACTATAGCCACTCATTAGGAGGCATTGTGCAATCTGTAGTCAGCTGGCCTAAGTTTAATTGGTAAAGGTATCGTAAGTTCCATTGAAAGGCATTTCAGTCAGTGGCACTTCTTGGATGGATGGATGAATAGAGAGATGGAGAAATAGAGGAAGGGAAGGAGGGTGTGACTGATGGAGGGATTTTTGGTGGAATGGAGAGATGATAGAGGGACTGAATTAGAGCTATTGGATTATTGATTATTATTTGTTTTTTTATTTGTATTTTATTTCATTGAGCATTTCTGCGTAATATAATAGAACATTCTTTGTTATGTGTGGTACTGATCATTAGAGCTTCATATCAGTAGCAATACTCCGTATTTCAGTAAAAGACATAGATCTTAGCTCCGGATTTCATTAAAAGACATCTTAGCTCCGGATTTCAGTACAGCTGTCAGAGTGCTTGTTTTGCTTTTGCTTGCTTCTTACAACTATCTGTATTACACTGTGGAATAAGAAATACATGCATGTTTATGGGTAATTTGTTTTTCAGATGTGAAACATTTGATTTACCTTGTGCCTGAGGGACCAATGATCTCAGCTGTGCCCATGTCTGGACGCTCTGCTTGAAGCATCTCAGCTGTTTGCAGTATTTCCGTGGGTGCCAATGTCAAAACATTCTGGTGGGTTTCCAAGTTTTTCTATTTTTCTGACACCATTTAACCCTTTATCAATACACCAGTGTATGAAATATGTTTGACTCAAATAGTTCAAGGGTAGTGTCAGAATAACTTGGCGCCTCTAGGCGCCAAGGTATTCTGGCACCACCCTTGAACTAAAGCCATTTGTTATATCCTTATCTGTAAGTACTGTAACAGGGTTTCTGTTTTCACAACAAGTTAAAGGGTCTGTAGATCCCCAGGTATAAATTTTAGAGGGTACACACACCCCCATCTGAGAATAATAAAGTGTCCGCAAATTTATTTAAGAAAAACTGCATCATCTGTATGTTTATTAAAATAAATTAACTCATTTCGCTCTCTCCTCTTTAAATTTGTAGTGAAATTGTGTGTGCGTCTTTTCCATGATACTGATTTTTTTAACTGTTGATCTATCGTGCAAAAGCCCATCTCCCTCTCCCTCTCACAGAAAAACACATATATGTTTTTATCTGTATGATCATTTGATAAATCAATGTATTGTAACAGAGAATATAGCCTTGTCTGGGGAATGCAGATTGACAACCAAAGTCTGACTTGTCTAAACTCTGTCTCGCTCTCTGTGTGTGTGTGTGTGAACTAATGTACTTAAAAGTTGGTTTCAACCCATTTAACCCGAAAAACGTATTTCTACAATTTTTGAGCCTAATTTGCCTTTTGCCTAAAACCTGTGTACTAGAAGATGGATCGACCACAATAAAAAAAACTGACAAACTTATTTTTGTTCAAATTTCTGGACTTGCTTTTTGAGTTTGCCTCCATGCACATTGGGCATGTCATCTGTGTGCCGTCGTGCTTTAGCCATGGAAATACAGGCAGACATGAACTTTGAAAAATGCGAGTCGCAGCAGCGGTGCCACACAGGGCTCAGGTGTATAATTTCTTGTACTGTCGTTTGTCCATGGAGACGGCGGTGTCTAAGTGCAACTTTCTTCTAAGCGATTATCACGATCAGACGGTGCCGGATTGAAGAATCCGAAGCATTCCAGCTTCCTTTGCTTTTTCTCCGCCATTTACAACTTTGTTGAAGATCGAATGTGATACGCACGATGCGGTATCCCATAATAGTATGAATTTTGACGTCAGAGCAAGTAATGCGTTGAACATGTAGCGCGCACTTTGTAAAAACATGCTGACACCACATGCAAACTAACAGTTTGCCTGTCAGTTACACTTGCATGGACTCCGGAGTCATGATTCTGAACGCAGCCTCAACCAAGCGAGCTGCTAAATGAACCAACTCAACACTAAAAATAGAATGACTGTTGCTACCTCTGTTAGGTTACGCATGGTGGCGTAAGGATGATGCGTCTTGGACGCAGATGCACTGAATTTTAGTGCGTCGGACTACACTTTAGTTACATTTTCAGTACGTGATTTTGAGTTTTAATGCGTCATAGACGCACAGACGCACTAAAACGGAAGCCCTGTGTAATATAGCTTGCATATAAAATATATGGCAGTGTACAAATTTGAAGCTTTTAGTTTTAGCCTCAGTATGATATGGGCTCCTCGCGCTGGGACCATATGGCGTTGAGGCGCGTCCCCTGGGTGGTGGATAGGGGGTCCCTCGTGAGAGGGGTGCACCGAATGAAATAAGGTGCCGTGAACCAACATGGTCTAAGGGAAGGTGACCCCGACAGAAAACCCCTGGTCCTCCTAGTAAGGGGGTTGGGCGTGGGGGTAGCTTCCCCACCCTGCAAAAAAGGAAATAGCTACAAAAACGCCGACGAAAAGACTAACAGTAATTCCTTTCCTGGAGGAGGAAGGTTCTTCTACCAGAAGACTTATGACGTCCTGTGGTGAAAGCCGGAAGTCTTCGGAAGCCACAGGACCGAGCCGCCTCTCTCTATCCAGGGATACAACCATGGGCACATGGAACGTCAAGACCATGTACCAGAGCGGCAAGGCCGCCCAGATAGCAGCGGAAATGCAAAAGTACAACCTTTCCCTGCTAGGTATCAGTGAAGCCAGATGGACGCAGTCTGGCCAGAAAAGGCTGTTAAGTGGGGAGATGATTCTGTATTCAGGTCATGAAGAGGAGAATGCCCCCCATACAGAAGGTGTAGCATTCATGCTGTCACCAGTGGCACAGAGAGCGCTGATGGGCTGGGAACCTCTTGGGCCAAGAATTATTACAGCAGCCTTTAGAACCAAGAAAAAGCTCAAGCTGAACATCATCCAGTGTTATGCGCCCACTAATGACAGTGACGAGGAAGAGAAACAAGAGTTCTACGACCGACTCCAGAGTGCCTTGGACAAATGTGCGGAGCGAGACATCACCATCGTCATGGGCGATTTTAATGCCAAAATAGGGGAGGACAACACCGGATACGAAGAGGTGATGGGGAGACAGGGACTAGGCTCGGAGATGAGTGAGAACGGGGAGAGGTTTGTAGACTTTTGTGCTCTAAACAGACTTGTCATTGGAGGCAGCATCTTCCCACACAGAAGAATACACAAAGCAACTTGGGTCTCACCTGACCATACAACAGAGAACCAAATAGACCATATCTGCATTAGCAAGAAATTTAGAAGATCCCTTCAAGATGTTCGAGTGAGGAGGGGAGCAGATGTCGCCTCCGACCACCATCTGCTTACCTTAAGAATGAAGCTCAAGCTAAAGAAAAGCCGCACAGAGACAACAAGAAGACAGCACTATAATGTAGGCCTCCTGAGAGAAACTGGAGTTAGAGAAGAGTTCAAACTGGTGCTGTCCAACCGGTTTCAAGCGCTACAGGAGCTAGTAAATGAAGAGGAGGCGGTCACCACAGAGCAGCAGTGGAAGGCAGTTAGAGAGGCGCTGAACTCAACCTGCAAAGACACTGTAGGGTTCAGGAAACACCATCACAAGGACTGGCTGTCGGCACAGACCTTGAAGAAGATAGAAGTGAGGAAGCAGAAGAAAGCAGCTGTCAACAACAGTCGCACGAGAGCAGCCAAAGTAAGGGCACAGGGGGAATACTCGGAAGCCAACCGTGAGGTGAAGAGTAGTATCAGGGCAGACAAGAGGGCCTACACAGACAGCCTGGCAGCAGAGGCAGAAAAGGCAGCAGGCAGCGGCAACATGAAACAGCTCTACAACATTACCAGAAGATTGTCAGGCAAGTATGGCCATACAGAAAGACCAGTAAAAGACAAAGAAGGCAAGCCTATTGCAGACAGAGCAGACCAACTCAACAGATGGGCCGAGTATTTTGAAGAGTTACTGAACAGACCTAGCCCACCCGACCCCCCAGACATCCAGCCGGCAGAGACTGACCTACCCATCAGCTGTGACAGACCCAGCCGGGAAGAGATCAGAAGAGCAGTGGCATTCTTGAAGAACAGCAAAGCAGCAGGCCCAGATGGCATCCCAGCGGAGTCTCTGAAAGCAGACCTAGAGACAACAGTGGAGATGCTGTACCCACTGTTTGGAAAGATCTGGGAAGAGGAGGTGATGCCGGCTGACTGGAAGGAGGGGTACCTAATCAAGCTTCCCAAGAAAGGCGACCTCAGCAAGTGTTCCAACTACAGCGGAATCACCTTGCTGTCAGTACCAGGAAAGGTCTTCAACAGGATCATCCTGGAGAGAATGAAGAGCTCCGTTGACCCCCAGCTGAGAGACCAGCAAGCAGGATTCAGGAAGAACCGATCATGTACAGACCAGATCGCCACTCTCCGCATCATCGTGGAACAGTCTCTGGAGTGGAGCTCCCCGCTGTACGTCAACTTTGTGGATTATGAGAAAGCATTTGACAGTGTGGACCGAGAGACTCTGTGGAAACTCCTACGACACTACGGTGTACCCACAAAGCTCGTCCGCCTGATCAAGAGCAGCTACGATGGCATGACATGTCGCGTGATCCACGAAGGGCAGTTCACCAGGGAGCTCCAGGTCAGAACCGGTGTCAGGCAGGGGTGTCTGCTGTCTCCGTTCCTCTTCCTACTGGCCATAGACTGGGTCATGAAGATGACCACAGAGCACAGACGAAGTGGAATACAGTGGACACTGTGGACACAGCTTGATGACCTCGATTTTGCAGATGACTTGGCATTACTGTCCCACACTCATCAACAAATGCAGGACAAGACCACGAGGCTTGCTGACATCTCGTCCCAAGTGGGCCTCACCATTCACAAACAGAAAACAAAGACAATGAGGCTGAACGCAACCAGGGAAGAACCAGTCTTGCTTGCTGGCACCCCGTTGGAGGAGGTGGAGTCCTTCACCTATCTCGGGAGCATCATAGACAAAAAAGGCGGCACTGATGCAGATGTCGGAGCACGAATCGGTAAAGCCAGAGCAGCCTTTCTCCAGTTGAAAAAAGTGTGGAGCTCCAGAGAGCTGTCACAACACACCAAAGTCCGGATTTTCAACTCCAATGTAAAAGCAGTTCTCTTATATGGAGCAGAGACTTGGAGATTGACAAAAACCACAGTCAACAGAGTACAGACCTTCATGAACAGTTGTCTTAGAAGAATTTTGAAAATCCACTGGCCAGAGAAGATCAGCAACGTCAGACTCTGGGAGAGAACAGAGCAGATAACAGCAGAGAATGAAATTGGGCGAAGAAGATGGGGATGGATCGGTCACAGTCTGAGAAAACCAGCTTCCAGTATCACTAGGCAGGCATTGTCATGGAACCCCCAGGGAAAGAGGAAAAGAGGTAGGCCGAGAAAGTCCTGGCGTCGAGACCTCCAAGCAGACATCAAGAGACTGGGAACCACCTGGAGTAGAATCGAAGGAGAAGCACAGGACAGGAGTTGCTGGAGGTCTCTCGTCGACGGCCTATATCCGGGTAGGGGTGACAGGCGTAACTGAACTGATGATATGGGCTAAAAGATGACTAGCTCAGTGGCTGCTGTCACTAAGTGTCAGTTGCCAAAGCTCAAGTGAGCCTTTTTATTCAAACAGTTCAAATATATATTAACCCTTTTAGCCCTGGGACCCTACAGCCAGAGATGGATTGATCATGATTATTCAAGGGTAGTGCCAGATAAGCTTGGCGCCTGAAGGTGGCAAGCTCATCTGGCACTACACTTGAATTATCATGATCAATCCATCCCCTACAACTGGTACATATAGTCATTAGGCAACACCTCCAAGATTTGAGAAATGGGACCTTGGGGCTAAAAGGGTTAACATCAATTGGGAACAACCAAATATAAACATAAACAATCAGAGGTGAAGTACTGGCAGAGGTGCTACAAGCAGTGTGCCCTAAACTTAATTTTCAGACCGAGGAGTACTGGTACTACTGGTACTCCATGCATATTGTAAAAGAGTACACTTCCTCCCATTTCAGGATTTTAAAGAGTCAGGTACAAGATTACAAATCAGACCTTTCAAACTCTGATTTAACCCCTTCACCATCACTGGATGTAGATTTGGCCTCAGAAACCACTGCACACAGACCGACATTTGTGTGAAGAATGCAGATGAAATCAGACCAAAAATGGCACAAGAAACATGGGACTAACAAGAGATAAATCCTCATGAGCCCCCACGACTGTGGGGGCTCATGAGGATTTGTGTCTCTTGCAGATGTGTGGAATTTTGGCTTTCCTCCGCATTTAAAGGGTTAATGTTTGTGTGTGTGTGGCTTGAGCTGACTGTACTGTACGATGTGGGCTTCACGTTTTAACACCTTCACTGCCAAGAACAAAGTGAACACAAACCAACTGCAAGACACATAGATCCTCATGAGCCCCCACGACTGTGGGGGGTGAGGAGGATCTATACCTCTTGCTGAGGCCAATTTGTATGTATGTTTCTAGGACAGTGTTGCCATTTGGTAATTGAATGAACTAAGATTTCAGAAACAGAAATGTACGTACAGTGGCGGGAAAGGGTTGCTGAGTGTGCTTTGACTGTTATCCCATATAGCCCTGACGCACTATAGCAGGAGATCGGTCGACCATGATAATTCAATGGTAGTGCCAGATGAGCACTGCCCTTGAATTATCATGTCAACCCATCTCCTGCAAATAGTCATTAGATGATGCCTCCAAAATTTGGGAAATACGGCCGTCAGGCTGAATGGGTTAAATTTTAAAACATAATTTGATAAGGTTTTGACCTGAAAGATTATTTGGGAATTTTGAAGCTTGATAATTAATGTCATTGTTGGCGTTTTGGGGCTCATCGTTCATGTGTATCATAATTTATGTAAGGTAGTGTTGTAAATAGTATATATAAGTTGAGAGAATAACTTAATAATAATAATAATAATAATGAGTAATTGTATAATGCCTAACATCAGAAATTGGAGCTCTAGACGCTTAACAAAAGTTAATTGTACAAAAATAACTAATCACAAAATCACACTTTAAGGAAAATTGAAAACAAAAATACAATGGTTAATGCACTCTATAAACAATCTATACACAATCACCAATCAAACATGCATTATATATCATTCATTCAAGGAGGTGCTGCCCTTATAGACTCTTACACGCACGCGCGCACACACACACACACACACACAAATAGAGTTGACTTTAAAACATATTGGCAGGTCTGTGACAAAGATCAGTTGTAGCAGACAGAAAAAGATCGGTCTTTAAGGCTCACCTGAACGCCTCTCTCAAATCCACGTATCTCACTTTGAGTGGGAGGTCATTCCAAACAACTGGGCTTTGGTACCTGAATGGCCTCTCACCGAACAACTTTGTTTTGGCGAGAGGGATACGTAGGACTTTTAGCTCCTTCAGGCTATTCTGGCACCATCTAAAGCTTTCATAGTCGGTCACAATCTTGTGGTGTGTCAGGGCTGATTGGAATAAGTGTTTTTCAGGTGGTGATGACCATGAGGGAATAAGGATCATGCTGCCCTACCTGCTTCTCATTTTACTGTTGCCATCTTCAGCAGCGCAGTTTTTCTGGCCTGTTTTCCCTGGTGGTAAGTGATTCTTGAATTAACCCATTACGTCCTGTGGCTGCTTCTTGTCCTATGAAGGCTACATTACAGATATATTAGAAGATAGATCAACCATTTTAGTTCAAGGGTGGTGCCAGAATAGCGCCAAGCTATTCTGGCACTACCTTAAACTATCACAGCCAAATTAATTGAATGCAAACGTTAATCAGAATGAAAAGGGTTAACACGATTTCTCACACTGTCAGCTAGGACATGGTCATAATATATATACATGTATAATAATAATATAAATTCTTCTCAATAATGGTACATGAGTATAATTGCGTCGCACTTTCTCTCTCTGTGCCTGTGACGCTCAAACAAACCACCTACATCTGTGCATTTGTGCCAAGATTTGTATCCATGCATGAGGCCCCGATCTGTGCGTAGGTTCCATCGAGCATGTTGGCGTAGTTCGGAAGATTTACATAACTGACCATTTTGTCATGATGACCATCAAGAAGACTGTTTCCATCGCTCTGTTACCCATTCCGTTTACTTGGTTGTTGTTTACAGCTTTATTAAATCTCCACAGATTTTTCATTTGCAACTGTTTGCATGCACCTTGTACATTTCACCCTTTTCATTCACCACATAAAATTGATGTAGACTATATCAAGGGGGATGCTAGTTTGACTGAATAGTTTAACCCTCTTAACCCCACGGCTGCATTTCCAAACTTTTGGAGGCGTTGTCGAACGACTATGTACCAGTTGTAGGAGATGGAATGATCATGATAATTCATATGTCATGCCAGATGAGCTTGGCGCCTGAAGGCGTTAAGCTCATCTGGCACTAGCCTTGAATTATCATGATCAAGCCATCTCCTGCTGCAGGGTCCTGGGGATAGATGGGTTAAAATATCTGGGATGACTCATTATGACCCAAATGCTCAGTATTGTATAATAAATTGTTTGTACTTTCACCAACATTCCTCGTGGAACCCTACCCTAGAGATCTGGGCTTGCATGGACTTGGAACAGGAGAAAAAATTGTTGACATCAAACAGCCAGGAGTAGGGCTCGGGGAATCAGGGCTTGGGGGATCAGAAACAGTCCAACCTGCAACAGTCCAACCTCTGGGGAAAAATCAAACAATGGGTGGGTGGGGGGGGGGGGGGGGGGGGTGGGGGGGGGGGGGGGGGTTTGGTTTCACAGGCGTTAATTGTCCAGCCTAAAAAAAAATAAATTATAGTTTAGTCAAAATCTAAAATGTCTATGATTTTTCTCTCACCAAAAATGAATGTCCTCCAAAAGATTTTAAATGTCAAGAGGAGAGTGGGGTGAAGTGGTGGCTTCCTTGCCCCAGTCCTATGCCACTGCTTTGGTTGGGCCTACTACAAGAGTTAATATAAGTAGATCTAAAGCAAGCAAAATGCTCACATATGATTAGTCGATTAACCGATGAAGAACTTGTGCATCAACAGTAAGTCTTGTCTCATAGATCAATACCACTCATATGTCCATAATGCAGCAGTTGCAAATGGTTAGATCCCCTGCCCCCTCCTATCCAGCACTTATTCGCCTGCGTAGGGGTATATATATATATATATATATGATCGTCTTGTTATTTATTCTGCCATGTGCAGGCAAAACACAGCAAGTGCACGAAAACACAGTTTTGAGAAAACAGGATTTTTATGTTTTACAAACTTTTCTGTAACCCATTCAGCCCTGACCTTCTACAGCAGGAGATGGGTCGACCATGATAATTCAAGGATAGTGCCAGATTAGCTTGGCACCTGTTGGTGTCAAGCTAATCTGGCACTGCCTTTGAATTATCATGGTCGATCCATCTCTTGCAACAGGTGCATAGTCGTTAGATGACACCTCCAAAATTTGGGAAATACGTGCATCGGACTGAATGAGTTAAAAATATTGCCAATTTTTAAATATTGTTTGAAAGTACCCATGAAAACACACTGCCTATGTTAATTTTGTTGTGATTTGTTTTTTCATTTATAAATTATAAAAGACAAGAGAAGTTGCTGTTTTCTGCTTGCTTTTTTCATGTGATTCTGATGGTCAAAAAGGCAAGCAAAATGAAGTATAATGGCAGTATTGTGTTCTTTGCCCGGACTTGATGTGTTTTGTATGCTTTTGCTGCATTTCAATCTAAGAAGGTACAGGAAAGCAAGTGCATGCTTTGTAAAAAGTGATACTTTCATTGTGTTACAATGAAATTTTGTTTTACACAAACGCTTACTTGCTCTGTTTTGCCTGACAAAACAAGCAAGACAAAAGACATCAAGTGCATTTTTGTGAACAGCGATAATTTTGTTGTATTTACTAGTAAAGTAGTATGAAATATCGCTTGTTACAAACCTGGACTCGCTGTCTTTTGCCTGCAGACTACCGACTGCAGATTGCAGAGTGATGTTGATCGACATCAGAAGAAGTGAAAGACACTATCAGATATCTGCCACATCAAGACAAAGCAGAGAAAGATTGTAGTTCTTATAATAACTCCTCAGACAAATTTAGTATTAACAAATAAATAAATAAAAAGTGCTGGCGTAAAATAAGGTCTAGGTGCAAATGATGGGAGAAATATGGACCACAAAAGTGTTTTTACACTGGGGAATTAACTACATATTTTGGAAAAAATAATGCTTAATTTTGATGAAGGAATAAGACTTCCAGTCACTCTGAAAATAGATCAACTGCACGAGCAGTAAATTGACATCATTATAAGTTTTACCTCGACATCATTATTCACACATTGTGTATGCTTCGATAGGCTTGTGATGCATGTTGGGTATGTACAACATCTTGCAGATAACATAGTAATGATGCAAAAGGCACGATGATGTCATTGTGCTACTCATGCACTGTAAAGGCTATTTTGTTTCAAAGAATTTCTCCCCCACCTGGGTCTGCCCTGGGGGACTTGGGTGGGGTTAACTACTTTTTAGTTCCCAAGGTCACTCTGGTCAGCCCCACAGGGTGGGATTTGCCCTCTATTCTGGGGCATGTGTTTCTGTCTACCCTTGGTTCATTCACCTGTATTTTCCTTTTTTAAACTCTCCCTACTGTGCGCTGCCTGTAGCTCTTGATATTGGATGTGTGTTGCTAAATGGTCTTAAGATTATTTAGCGTATTAGACCGGCTGGTGACATACATTCAATATTCTGTTTAGTTTTTTTTTTCACACGCAGTGCAGGCACATCCTGAGAAAGTCTTGTTGCTGTCGGGACGTTAAGCAATGTACAATCAATCAATCAAAGAATTTCTGAGAGTAGATTCCTTCATAATAGTGCTTACATGCACTTCCCCCCCCCAAAAAAAAAAAAAAAAAAAAAAGGAAATGCAGTAGTGGATTCCTGAGTGGAGGACACATTTGAGTTCAACCGGTATGTACTTGTGACCATTGGCACTAGACTGCCAAAGAAGCACGCAAGAGACTTTTATTGTATAGCGCCACTCAGTATTTTACAATGGAAGTTGCAGCACCTCTGAGAGAATCAGAAAAGCTAGTTTTCAGCTGCTCTTCATGCTTTAAAAGCTTTGAGCTCATGAAAAAAAAAAAAAAAATAGCAAATAAGCACAGCAAGTCCACTGTGTCAACTGTCATGAATAGCCTAGCTGGTTTCCATTGTAGCACTATGAAAATCTAAGTTTTCATTAAAAAAAAATGCACTTGCTGTGTTTTGCTTTCTTTAATCCCCCACCCCTCCCTCCCCCCTCCACCCCCTCTGAAAACAGCAGTATGCACTTACCACATCCGTATCTCAAAAACTACAATTGCTACAAAGACAATATTTTGGTAGGAGAAGCGCACTGGCCTTGTGTGATTGATGATGTGAAAAAAAAAAAAAAGTGAAATTTTGCACTTGCTGTGTTTTGCCTGCACGCGGCAGTGTTCTGGCACCACACTTGAACTGTTATGATCTATTTGGCACCTGAACTGTAATGTAACCTTAAAAGGACACCAGCTCCCATATTTTGTGAACTTTGACCAGAGGCTCAATACACTAGTTCAATTTGTCATGTTTTGTTTCAGAAATCAAGACAGAAAATAACCACAATTTGATTTATGTGGGCGAGAACATCACTCTGCACTGTTTCAAGAACTCACCTTTTGCTGAAAACGTGCAGTTTAAAATGAATACTGGTTATGTGGTACCCAGTGAATATGTCAGAGTCATAAACACCACCTATGCTCGTATGGACAGACCAGCTACCAGCAAAGATGATCGGGAAATTTCCTTCTCTTGTGTAGATCCACAATATATTGCCTCGCAAACGATATACATAGAATGTAAGTACTGTATGCTGTGTGTACAGTCAGCAGATTTGTTTGCATGTTATCGCAGAGCAGCTGATTTTCTTGTGTCCAGATGGCTGTGTCAAATTAATTAACCTATAAAGCCCTGACATGCTGCAACAGGATGTGAATCGACCATGATAGTTCAAGGGTGAAGTCAGAATAGCTTGGCACCTACAGGCGTCGAGCTATTCCGACACCATCCTTAAACTATCGTGGTCGGTTAGTCGCCAGGACTGTGATATAGACCTTAAAGGATATCTAAAAAAAATTATAATGTCATCTTCAGGATGAAATGGGTTAACTTTTTTAACCTCAGTATTTATTGAGTTAACCCTTTTAGCCCCAAGGTCCCATTTCTCAAATTTTGGAGATGTTGCCTAATGACTATGTACCAGTTGTAGGAGTTGGATTGATCATGATAATTCATGGGTAGTGCCAGATGAGCTTGGCACCTTCAAGGCGCCAAGCTCATCTGGCACTACCCTTGAATTATCATGATCAATCCATCTCTTGCTGCAGGGTCCCAGGGTAAAAGGGTTAAACCCATTATCCAGATCATTACATAGCAGGCTATAGATCAACCAGGAGTCACAAAAAAAGCATTTCTGGGGGCATAGTTAACCCATTTAACCCCAGGGCCACATTTCCCAAATTTTGGAGGTGTCACCTACCGACTATGTACCAGTTGCAGGAGAAGGATTGACTATAATAATTCAAGGGTAGTGCCAGAACAAGCAAATTAATCTGGCACTGCCGTTGAATTATCATGGTCGATCCTTCTTCTGCTGCCCTTGAATTATCATGTTCGATCCTTCTTCTGCTGCACTTGAATTATCATGGTCGATCCTTCTTCTGCTGCACTTGAATTATCATGGTCGACCCTTCTTCTGCTGCACTTGAATTATCATGGTCGATCCTTCTTCTGCTGCACTTGAATTATCATGGTCGATCCTTCTTCTGCTGCACTTGAATTATCATGGTCAATCCTTCTTCTGCTGCACTTGAATTATCATGGTCGATCATTCTTCTGCTGCACTTGAATTATCATGGTCGATCCTTCTTCTGCTGCACTTGAATTATCATGGTCGATCCTTCTTCTGCTGCACTTGAATTATCATGGTCGACCCTTCTTCTGCTGCACTTGAATTATCATGGTCGATCCTTCTTCTGCTGCACTTGAATTATCATGGTCGATCCTTCTTCTGCTGCACTTGAATTATCATGGTCAATCCTTCTGCTGCACTTGAATTATCATAGTCGATCCTTCTTCTGCTGCACTTGAATTATCATGGTCAATCCTTCTGCTGCACTTGAATTATCATGGTCGATCCTTCTTCTGCTGCACTTGAATTATCATGGTCAATCCTTCTGCTGCACTTGAATTATCATGGTCGATCCTTCTTCTGCTGCAGTGCTTCAGGGCTGAGTGCGTTATACTTGTTGACATCATCTGTCCGCATTGCTCGTTTGCAAACACATTTGGAGACATAATATTCCCTCCAGCATTTTTCCTATCTGAAATATGTTTGTGCAAAATGTTGATGCAAATGGGTGTAGGCAGTGCAGCCCCTGGATCGACCATGATAGTTCAAAGATTGTACCAGAATAGCTTGCTGCCTACAGGCACCAAGCTATTTTTGCACCAGTCTTCACCTGTTGCGGTCAGTTTTGTCTTCCAAATTGTCTTTGGTCGACAACTCCCAAACTTGCAACTCATGAATTTCAACTTCAGGGCTCATGGAATTTAAAGTTGCCTGCCATGGAAATCAGACGTATAATTTTGCAAGAAGCATCTGATTTGTGGTCTATCTGGGGAGTTTCTGATCTGCAAACAGCAGGGCTATTTACTGAAGTGTGCAGTTTATCTACCAAATGAACTTCCCATGAGCTATTCCTATTTAGCATTGATGAATTATGACAAAGTGTTGATTGACCCATATCATACCAAGGCTAAAAGATTCAAATTTGTACACTGCCATATGCATTACACATTATAGTACTTACAGATAAGGATATAGACCAATGGCTTTAATTCAAGGGTGGTGCCAGAATAGCTTGGCGCCTAGAGGCGCCAAGCTATTCTGGCACTACCCTTGAACTATTTTAGTCAAACTTATTTCACAAACTGGTGTATTCCGAATGATAAGGGTTTATTTGAAAACTTATTTAGTTTTTTTTCACTGTGTTTCATGTGATAGAATTCTGTTCCTATTATGGAAATATTCGTGATATTTATTCAGAAGAGCACATTTGCTATATAATGAATATAATGTGTTTTTTTGTTTGTTTTGTTTTTATTTAACTTTCAGATCGCCCACAGAAGGTGTCACAGCTGCAGATTGTGTATTATGATAAAATCACGGCTTTCTTTTCTTGGGACCTTGGTCTGGTTAAGTACAAATATCAGCCGGACCCAAATTTGAATGTAAACAGGCCTGTAACGGTGGTCACAGCACACTACACCTTTGACAAGTGAGTGTACATGTCGTCTGTTACTATTACAGAAAAGTTTCGCAATAGGTATGTTCAAGACTTACCAGATATGAAATATCATCGTCAACATTTTGGACTGTGAATGGCACTATATTCTCAGGATTACTTTCGCTAGTGTTTCCTGTGTGAATTTATAACCCATTTCATTTTTACACATACCAAGGGGAATTACTCAGCGCTGGACAGAAGGGATGTAGATGATCGTTTGGTTCTACACCTGCGTATTTTTCTGTGGGCTGGTGATTGGGTGCCCGATAGGCGGGGGCAGGGGATCTAACTGTTTGTCTGTCCAGCGCTGAGTAATTCACCTTGGTATGTCACTATGTGTACAATTCTACCAGCGCTAGCCTCACCTATCTGGTTTGTGAGCATTTCATTTTTAGCCCCAGTGGCTACAGCAGGAGATGGATCGTCCATGATAGTTCAAGGACAGTGCCAGATTAATTTGGTGCCATCAGGCGCCAAGCTAATCTGGTACTACCCTTGAATTGTCATAGTTAATCCATCTCCTGCAACAGGTACAGGGTCATTAAGTGACAACTTCAGAATTTGTCAAATGTGTCTGTGGGGTTAAATGGGTTAATGAGAGTCAGCCCGACTGTAGACGGTTTTTTTTAGGGCCACAAAATGAAACAGTGTACATTCAAGAGGCACTGAGACTTTACTGGTGAAGAAACTACCAAGTGAGTAGGAAACTACCTTCTGGGGGGTGGGGGGGGGGGGGGCTTCCATATGCATTGCTTCCAGTCACTTGCTTAGCGCACCCGCTCTTTCAAATCTTTTTTTGTTTGTTTGTGTGCTTTGAGTTAGACCAAAGTAGGTCTATGATCATTGGTCGATCATGCACAATCCTCTCCCCTGACAGTGCTTTTTCCTACTCACTTGGTAGTTTCTTTTAAATTACAAGCACTGGCAGTCAACCCTTTTGGGCTAGGCTTTACTGGTGCTTTGCGTGGCTGAACTTATACTTCCACTTCAGAACGGCATGATGTCGCATGATGGCAAGCCGTTCCTGCCTGGATACTCTAACAATATTGCTGTCGGTAGCAGTTTTAGGCATGATGATCCCTGCAGGAAGCATCGCGACCAAAACCGTTACCAACACCCAAAGGGTTAAAACTTGCCTGTCAGTAAAACTCGCTTTGAAAATGTCCCTGTGTCATATCGCCAGTTCTGATCACATTAAGTGATTAATACTTTTGATCCTGACGCACTACTACTTGAAATTAATTTGACTGTGGTAGTTCAAGGGTGGTGCCTGAACAGCTTGGTGCCTCAGGCTATTCAGGCACCACCCTTGAACTAAAATGGTTGATCTTTCTGGTAATCTGTGATGTAGCCTTCGCTGGACAAGAAGCAGATTTTATTAAAAAAACAACCTCAGGATGTAATGGGTTAAAGGCAGAACTGTGTGTTAATGGGGACAAGGGCCTGCGTCCACCAGAACTGTCAACATTACCGATGGCTGCAAGCACAAGGCAGTTTACTTAACCCATTACATCCTGAGGCTGTTTTTGTAAAATTTGCTATTTGGCCTGTGAAGGCTACATTACAGATTAGCAGATAGATCAACTGTTTTAGTTCAAGGGTGGTGCCAGAATAGCTTGGCGCCTGAGGCGCCAAGCTATTCTGGCACCACCCTTGAACTATCAGACAAATTTATTTCAAGCAATGGGTGTATCAGAATGATAAGGGTTAATGAAGGGAAAAGCAAAATGAAAGTCTCTGTGTACAGGGGTAAACAAAGCCTACAAAGCCCAGGCACGCTACCTACCGAGTATAAATTTGAAAGTTAGTAGCCTGGGGCAAAATACCTACCGAGTATAGATTTAAAAGTTAGCAGCCTGGGGCAAACTATTGTTCTGCGTTCCAAATTGTGAGGGTGACAGTCAGGCTACCATTTATGGAGTTTCAAGCTGTTTTCAGTCACCACTGACAACCCTTTTCATCTCCACATCCCTGAGTAGGATGCGTTTTGAACTGCGTGCAGGTCAGCCCATATATCATAAAATACTGATGAGCAACCCCCAAAACTTTTTTTTTAATCATTGGGAACACTGAAGTGTTTTGTATAATTCCCAAAATGTCGCATTTCTTTTGCTCGTCAGTATTTTATGATATATGGAAGCCTTTAAGTCAGACCAGGACATTGCTGTTCATTAAATCCTGAGGCTGACAAAGTGACATTGTTCAAATTCGTGTATTGTTCTAAGAAGGCTACACTACACATTAGGAGATAGATCCACCATTTTAGTCTAAAGGTAGCGATAGAATAGCTCGGTGCCTCTGCGCACCAAGTTATTCTGGCACCACCCTTGAAATATCACAGTCAAATTCATTTCATGCAAAAGTGTTAACAAGATGGAAAGGATGAATGCTATGCTAAGATTACATAGGCTTGAGGCTTGTGAAGAAAAAACATCCAGTCAGCAAAAAGTCCTCTGGCTGATGGGCATCCTAAACTGGCCTGCACACAGCCATCAGCCATGCACTAAGTTAACTCATTTAGCCCCAATGCACTAAAAGTAGGAGATGGCTCGACCATGATAGTTCATTTACCGGTGGAAGCTTGTATACTGGTAACAGGGTTAACCCTTTTTGGGCTAAAGGCGCCAAGCTAATCTGGCACTACCCTTGAATTACCATGGTCAGTCAATCTGGTACCTAGTCGTTAGGCAAAATCTGAGAAATGGGACCTTGCGGCTAAAAGGGTTAACCTCTTGACTGTTACTGATTATACCGGTAAGAGGTAGAGATGGGTAGTTATATGCATCTTTTCAACCAAGGGGTGTCGTCAGTAACTGTCGATGGGTTAATCTAAGACCCTGACATTGCAGTAGAACCTGTTCACTACAGTGGCACTGACTCATTCGCGGCCAGCCGCATCCGGATGTGCGGCTTATGCCACGCATCCTGATGCGGCTTCCCGCGAATGAGTTAATCCCTTGACCACCAGAACACAACAAGCAGAGAACCCAAATGCAAGAGGCATAGATCCTCATGACCCCGCAGTTGCAGGGGGTTCATGTGGATCTATGCCTCTTGCCGACCCCAGTTTCGTACAGATGTATGCTCCGTGAATGGCTGATTTTTTTGTGCGATGTGTACAGATTTCAGAAACACAATCTGCATTGAGTGGCAGGGAAGGGGCTAACAGTTCTCTTTTCCTTTCTTTGTGTTTAGTATCACGTGGCATCCTTGTCCTCCGGCTAGTAACACGTCAAGGGAGGCCCACACCTCATGTCAGATGGAGACACATATAGCCGGGAGTTTGTGGCTGCGTGTCACTGTACAGAACATGTTTCGCGGAGATACTGCTGAGGAAGTTTTCTACATCGACAACCTCTATAACTATGGTCAGTGCTGAGACATGCTCACGTGTGCGTGTGTGTGTATTCGAAATAAGTTTAGATCTAGAATCCTACGTTAAAAAGTCTACATACCGAAATACCACATTTAATGTTAGTAACAAGGGAAACAACTTCACATTTGCATTTTAATGTAGATTTCAGTTTATAGATACTGAGTTCAGAATAGTTTCGTATTACTATTTGCTGTGTCAGATTTTGCAAGTTAAATTGCATCCTATTTTTGTTGTTGCACAAAATGGACATATGTTACGAATTTTATTTGTTGATTCAACTGTTGAGTTGGAGTTACTGTGTACTATTTACAAAAATAAATGTGTCGCTCCTGTTCAAAAGATGGCTTCGACCTACAGGTCAGATACATATTTAAATGAGGTAGGTGAGGCAGTAAGAGGACTGGTGTTTAAAAAAAAATCTTCTGCCTTCTTTGGCATCTTGTACAGAGGTAGTATGCTGGAATTTGCTTAAAATCTCTTGGTCTCTTTGATTCATACCAGCAATGGCTTAACCAGCGGACTCTTTTTGGCCTAGTTTGAGTTACCAAGCAGATGGTGATTTGAGGTGTGTACCAGTTGTGGCTGCATTTGGATGTAGGGTTGGTACAGAATCATGTTGATAGTCAGGAAATGAGACTGGTGATGTCCTTATGTTTTGTTTTTTTTTGGTTGATTTTGTGCTTGGCAAATGTGCAGCAAGTAGTGGGCGTTGGTGTTGTTTAGGGGATTGAAAAATTAGGGGATGACTGGGACAGACTAAGGCTAAGGCATTTTAACAGATGGGACTGCAGGGGAGGTCTACTGTGTGCTTTGACCTACATCGCTATTATGCAGTTGTGAAAGGTTCTTTTAAAAAATAGAAGTGGAGTATTTGTATACTATCATTTCTAGACAGAGCTCGTGGCTCATCTAGCACGTTTTGTGCTTGGTGACTTTGGATCAAACAGTTGAAGAAGTGTCAGCCGCAAGATCTATAAATGATAGTATAGGAACACTCCACTTCTTTGCTGTCATGTGTATCTGTTTATACCAACAACAACAAAAAGTGACAAATGAACGTAATAGACACAAAAGCTTAACAGAAGCAGCAAAACAAACAAGATAGAAATTAAGTGATACAGATTTTTTTAGTGGAAAAAACCTCGTTCATGTACTTTATGATGAAATATTGCAATATTGTAACATCCATCAGGAACTGTACCTACAAGTCACAGGAAATGGATGGGTAGTGACAGCTAAAGGGTCGTGCCTGATTAGCTTTACATCATGAGAGTCGTTGGGCTAAACTCAAACCACCCTTGAGCTGTCATCTCATCATCCACCATGACAAAGTACTGAAACATTTTTAAAACATTTGGCCCTGACGCCCTGCAGCAGGAGATGGATCAACCGTGCTCATTCAAGGGTAGTGTCAGATATGCTTAGCGCCATTAGGTGCCAAGCTTATCTGGCACTTCCCTTGAATTATGGTCTCTTGTAATTCGTACCTAGGCGTTAGGTGACAACTCAAACATTGGGGAAATGTGACCGTGGGATTAAATGGTTTAGACTCTTTATTTCAGTAAAACCTAAGCCAGTGGTGAATCTTGCTTGGACAATAGTAAACAACACTGCTGTTTACTTCAACTGGACCATGGACAGGTCAGAGTTGGGAGCAGAGGTCACCTATCGTCACCTGGGCAGTCCTCAGGCTAAACTTCATGTGGTGGAGGTAAGTTGACTTCGATGCATGATCTTTTTCTTGTTAGGCCCCGCACAGCAGTTCACCCTTGTCTGAATTGCTCTGTTTAGTTCGGCTCTGTGACAGCGGTGACCCACTTCACTGATAAGTGCGCGCGGGTCATAGCAGGCTCCAGCCTAGCTGCTGGCAGGAAGCTTTGCGCTCTTTGTTCCCTGTTGAAGTCTGTCAGACATGTGATAAGTTTAGCCTGTTTATAACTTATTATTACCGTGGCTACAAAGTTGGAATCGTCAATATGATTATGTAACACAATGCTTGAAATTGTCCTCTTCAAGCTCATATAAGTTTGGTTTGAACACCTCTTTGAATTCTGTGCTTATTACTTGATTGAGAACGTGTATGTTGTTCGAGGAATTTCCTTCCGCGCGCTGTAGACAGCAGTGCGGCTTGTGTGTAGAAAACTTGTTCAGTTTCTGTGCTGGATGTATCGCTCTAATGTGTGCCCTTATCTGATGCATATATGTAAAGTATAGCTTGTTAAGCCATGGAGAATGAACATTCCTTTCCAAGACATTTGGAAGCCGTGAATTCTTTGTGTAGAAAGGTTACAAAGTAAAGTAGATAATAGCACTGTCAGGGGAGAGAAGTGTGCATGATCGACCAGTGATCATAGATCTACCGTGACCAAAGCACAAAAAAAAAAAAAAAAGAGATAGGAAAGAGAGGGAGCGCTAAAAAAGTGACTGAAAGCAATGCATATGGAAGCCCCCCCCCGAAGGGGGGACGTATCACATATCCCACTGTTCCAGCCACTCAGTGCATGGAAATTTAAATCTAGGTCCCCCCAAGGGGGGTCCAGATATTTAGCCGGTGTGGACAGCTGTTTCGGTCTTGGCGACCTCTTCAGCACACCATCGGCGATACTGGAGGAGGCAGGAATTTCTGCCTACCTGCAAAGACAACCACATTTTACTGTGGTGTCTGCAGGGGCATACATTCCATGCCACCACCTAAAGCTAAATTTCCATGCATCCTAAAAGAGAACCTACCAAAAGGGGGGAAGGGGTTGCAGTCGATATTGTAGTAGTAAATGAAAAGAAAAAAATATTAGCACTGGCAGTCTCCCCTTTTCTTTTCTTTGTGTAGACTTTGTGGTAGAAGGTCTAAGCGAGCAGTCAAAGACAAAAACAAACCGGTGTTTTTGTGTACTAAATACACCCGTGATATATTTTCGTGTTACAACATTAATGTGCTCAACGACCAGGAAGGGAAGCATTCTAAATCAATTTGTTGCATGTGTCATGCAAAGCTTTTCAAATTAAGAAAACAAGTGGAGCGCACAGGCTCTACAGACATTCACAAAACGTGTGATTTTTGGGTAACATTTGATGAAACTCTTTCTGTTGATGACTGATATCTTGAAAAGGAAGGCATGGGCACAGAGAGATCCTCAACAGAAGCTTAGAATCCTACTGACAGAGCATTTGGCTTTGGTTTCTCCACATTTTCGTCAGGTATTCACAGACTGTCACTCGTCCAAAAAATGAAACTGATCGGCCTATCAAGTTTAGACACAGCATCATAGTGACCCTGTAGACACACTCAGCCATTTTAATGTGACACTAAACCGGAACTGAATCTCTTAACGCAAACAGTAAACCTCTGCTTTGTGTATTGTTTTTAATCTGTGTTAAAATTGTGAGATTGTTAAAACATTGACTGTATCGGTGAAATTCGCATACTTCATGTCGGCGTGCTCTGAATGGATTACCGTTTTCACTTGGCCCACCAAACCGGCTTTAGCAGGACTCAGGTATGTGGTTTTTGAAGATTTTAGCATGGGATATGCCAGTTAAGACATGTGTTGACAGCACTGACTTTGTCTGAACTTTCCAAAAACTTCGGTTTTTGAACCGTGATGCGATGAAAAGTATGATAAATTAACGGAAGGCTGCATCTCATCTGTCTCCTAGTGATACTTTGAGCCAGTGCATGACAAACATCCACGCAGATTACCCCAGCATGTTTGGTGTCCAAAGATAGTACAATTTCTCCTCTACAAGACGATGTATGTTCAAATAATCACTCACAACTGCAGGTTAATTAAATTCCGGTTTACAGACAACATCTGTAATTTACAGCGTATTCGCCGATGTATGCAGCAGAGGCTAAGAGCTAATCGGGGTCAAGCACAGTAGTACTGTAAACAAAGACGGCTGCTGCGCTATTCGCTATTCGTATCCCCAGCGGAAGCGAGACCGCATAGCTGGTTCCTTATCAGTGATGGTATTTAGCACGCTGATAGTAAGGGGAAGGAGGCTGCCTCGCTATCTCAGTGCACTCGCAAAGCCGATCTCTAAGTGGGCTGGCGCGCGCCGGCGGGCATAGAGCTGAAAACTAAAGAGCATAGGCTAAACTGCCATGCCCGTTTCCCTACACCCGTTTAACCCTTTTGGCTGTGGAGTTGTCAACATTATCAGTGTGGCGGACACATAGGCTTATAAGCTACTTGGACACAATTGATTAATTTTGATATTAAACCCATATAACCCCACGGTCATATCTCCCGAATTTTGGAGGAGTCATCTAACGTCTGTGTACCAGTTGTAGGAGATGGATCGATCATGATAATTCAAGGGCAGTGCCAGATGAGCTTGGCGCCTGAAGGTGCCAAGCTCATCTGGCACTGCCCTTGAATTAACATGATTGAACCGTCTCCTGCTGCAAGGGGTTAGGGCTAAGAGGGTTAATTAACTTAGCGTCTATTTGCCTGCATGTACAGTTTAGATCAAATCTCATAGAAATTGTGTAAGAATTTGAAGCTAGAGTATACAAATATCTTGTACTTTTGGAGCTAATGGCGATTATTACTGTCTGAGACAAACTTCACGTTTGCTTCAGATTGACCTTGTGTTGTGAAACCCCGCAAAGAACACCTACAGTATTTATTGGCAAGATATTGTGAAACTCTACAAGGTAGAGATCAAAGTTTTATTTGTAGTTGGAAAAAAATTGACAAAATGTGGTGTATATTTTACGCGTTTCTGTAAGCATTTTGAAATGGTACGGCCACAACCATGAATACTGCCTGAAGTCCTCAAGTTGTTTGTGTTCAAGGTGCACTTAGTTTAAGCTCTGTTCAATGTAAGGCTGACTGAAGAATACTGGGTAGGTTTGTGAAGAAAATCATTAACCCATCTAAGTAACCCCACAGACACATTTCACACATTTTGGAGGTGTTACCTAGTGACTTTGTACAAGCTGTAGGAGATGGCTCGATCATGATAATTCAAGGGTAGTGCCAGATAATAATAATAATAATAATAATAATGTATATTTTTAAGGCGCCTATACTTTCGATAGAAAAGCTCTAGGCGCCGTACAAATGACCTGCTAACATACATACACTTTGCATCCTACAACACATACATATTCCTGAACATACACCCTCACGCAACAAGATATACAAGGAAAATAAGCTTAGCAGAGTGAACACACCAACAAGAAATGCTCAGACACCTCAAAGATATACGTGTATTATAAAACTAATGACGGATACACTAGGCAGCTGTCACTGACAACGAAAAATTATAATGGTGAATGCACGTTTAAAGGAATAAATGCATCTTTAAAGACTGCCGAAAACTATTGGCTGATTCACCATATCTGAGGGGACTGTGGTAGTTTATTCCAAAGAAATGATCCTTGGTATGAAAAAGACCTCTCGCCAAAAGACTTGGTTCTCACAGTCGGAAAGTGTAATAGTTTAATGACTGCTGAGGAACGGAGCTGTCTTGAAGGTGTGTACAAATGAAGAAGCTCAGAAAGATAGACAGGGCCAGTAAAAGGAGACATACAGGTATGACAGATGGACAGAACTTTGTATTTTACTCTAGATGTAATAGGTAACCAATTGAGTGAACGCAGGATGGGTATGATGTGGTCTGACTTCTCTGCCTTGACAACAAGCCGTCTGCTGAGTTCTGCACCCTCTGGAGCCGATCCAAAAGGTACTGAGGACAGCCACACAGGAGTGCATTGCTGTAATCGAGTCGGGACAAGACAACGGAGCAAGCCAGCGTTTTAGTGGCTTCTGGTGTGAGAAGATGCCTGATGGAGCTAATGCACCAAGCTCATATGGCACTACCTTTGAATTATCATGGTCAAGCCATCTCCTGCTGTAGGGCATTGGGGCTAAATAAAATGGGTTACAATTTTCAATTAGGTTGGTCGCTTTTTGTTGTGTGCATCGTGTTCATTTTCTTTGTGTGACAATTATGGCTGCACGTCCTAAAGACGGTCCAGGAAGAAAGAAAGTAAGACAGTAATCCCTTATAAAGCCATACCAAGAGTTCGTTCACCTTATTTTTGATTTAAACGACCACTGTGGATAAGGGCCACTTTTTCTTAGTCCCTTGGGTGGCTGTTATAGACAGGTTTGACTGTAGTTAGAATGAGGTCCTCTGATGCAAACAACACCCATCTTGTATTCCTTCACTTTAACTCATTTACCCCCAGCGCCCTACAGCAGGAGATGGATCGACCATGATAATTCAAGGGTAGTGCCAGATGAGCTTGGCGCCTGAAGGCGCCAAGCTCATCTGGCACTACCCTTGAGTTATCATGGTCGATCCGTCTCCTGCAGCTGGTGCAAAGTCATTAGGCAACACCTCCAAAGTTTAGCAAACGTAAACCAGGGGTTAAATGGATGAGATCAATAAAAAAAATTACAAGTAAAAATAATTTGCAATGCTATGAAAATCTGTGTGTACTTTCACTTGTTTCTCATTATTTTCTTTTTCTTGTAAAAGACATGGTCGGTTCACGTAGGCTCTTTGTGATGTTGTTTCTATAGGTCCCAACTAATGAGACCAACGTTGTTATCCGACTTCACCCATTCTACACTTATGCCTTTCAAGTTCGGGCCAAGCCCTCTCGTGGCCACCTCAGCGAGCCTGTGAATGTAACCATCAAGATGCCGGAAGATGGTATGGAATGATTTCTGCATCGGCACATTTGCTATGGTCATAGTTTGAATGCTTGATTTGCTGCACAGGATTTAGGCACTGTAGGAACCTTGTGGGCAGTTACAGTTACGTTACATTGTTGAATGCTTTCCTTTATTGAGCCAACTGTGAGAAGTGGATCGACTGAAACAACTCAAGGGTAGTGCCTGATTAGTGTGGTGCCTTCATGCATCATGCTAATCGGGCACTGCCCTTGAGTGGATACAGTCAATCCACCTGTGGATCCTTGTATAGCATTCAGATCCCAAGCTGTTGTTCACCACTGATTAACCCATTTAGGCCCAAGGACGCTTTTCCCAACTTTCGAAGGTGGCATCTAACAACTATGTATCAGTTACAAAAGATAGATTGACCATGATAATTCAAGCCCCAAGCTAATCCCGCGCTTCCCTTAAATTATCATGGTCAATCCATCTCCTGCTGTAGGGTGTTCAGGCTAAATGGGTTAACATTGCATGTCCAGACTCTGTATATGTTAACAGGCACTCCTCTTATGCGTGTATAATCCCACTTCTTAATATCCCAAAGTTTCACTTCGCGAAGTGTCCGAAAGGCATATAATCCCGCTTCTTAATATCACAAAGTTTCACTTTGCGAAGTGTCCGAAAGGCATATAATCCCGCTTCTTAATATCTCAAAGTTTCACTTCGTGAAGTGTCCGAAAAGGCATATCAGAGACTTCAGTGAAGTCACTTTGGTGTAGCCATCAAAGTGCCTTTGAACTTTGACGAACCTGCTTGTCGAAGTTGCTTCAGCCATAGGCCTTCGCCGCATCTGATTGGTCAGTCAGACTGAGGCTATTCAAACGAAGAACGCTCAGAATGGCAAGTAAGTCATCTGCTGTGTATTGTTCCATGAAATTACATCTCAGTTACAGCTGAGGAATTACCTGTAGTGACTCTTTTGTGATTTGTGGGATAGCCAGTGATGTAGTGTTCAAGATGTAATATGACCGATGCTCAGATGCAAAAGTAGAGTGGCCAGGGCCAAGAGCTATCTATAGTTGGTTTGCAGAGATCGGAAAACAGGGTTACACCTCCAGAGACAAAAAGGTAGGTTAACCCTTATCATTCGGAACACACCAGTGTGTGAAATAAGTCTGACTAAAATAGTTCAAGGGTAGTGCCAGAATAGCTTGGTGCCTCTAGGCGCCAAGCTATTCTGGCACTACCCTTGAACTAAAGCCATTGGTCTATATCCTTATCTGCAAGAACGTTAATGTAGCTTGCATATGACAGTGCACAAATTTGAAGCTTTTAGCCTCAGTATAATAAAAACTGAGGGGTTTACACAATGACAAAAGTCAAGGGTTCTGTGATGTCTAAGGCACCCACGGCAGCCCTCAGTGGACTGCGGGCGAAGAGAATGCTATGACATATTAGCCCTTATCATTCAGAATACACCAGTGTGAAATAAGTTTGACTAAAATAGTTCAAGGGTAGTGCCAGAATAGCTTGGCGCCTCTAGGCACCAAGCTACTCTGGCACTACTCTTGAACTAAAGCCATTGGTCTATATCCTTATCTGTGTAGCAGAGGAGCCCTCTGCTATCGCTAGTTACTACCTATGAGTCAGAGTTCAGTGGTTCAGTGTATGCTTGGCGCACTATGTGCGAATATTTTTGCTGACTTAGCTAGTTGGTGTGTAGCGGACTACACGCGCGAAGCTAAGTGATGTAGTTTCCAGTTCCAGAGGGTGGGAGCCTATATAAAGCAGCTGATTCTCAGACTCGGGATGATTTTGAACAATGATCACCACCCCTCTGCCCCCGTGAGCGATTGTGAACAGTGATTTCTCACACTCCCCTCCCTTTCCCCGCGGTGGGCAATTGCGAACAGTGATTTCTCACACTCCCCTCCCCCCCCCCCACCCCTCCCCCGCCCTCCCCCCCCCCCCCCTCCACCGTGGGTGATTGCGAACAGTGATCTCCTACACTCCCAGGCCCTACCCCACGATGCGATTGTGGACAATGATTTCCTCAAAGCACCCCGGCCCTACCCCAATAGATAATTGTGGACAATGATTTCCTCAACCACCCTGGCCCTACCCCACGAGGGGATTGTGGACAATGATTTCTTCGAACCACCCCGGCCCTACCTCACGAGGCGATTGTGAACAATGATCTTCTCAACCACCCCGGCCCTACCCCACGAGGCGATTGTGAACAATGATCTTCTCAACCACCCCGGCCCTACCCCACGAGGCGATTGTGAACAATGATCTTCTCAACCACCCTGGCCCTACCCCACGAGGCGATTGTGAACAATGATCTTCTCAACCACCCCGGCCCTACCCCACGAGGCGATTGTGAACAATGATCTTCTCAACCACCCCGGCCCTACCCCACGAGGCGATTGTGAACAATGATCTTCTCAACCACCCCGGCCCTACCCCACGAGGCGATTGTGAACAATGATCTTCTCAACCACCCCGGCCCTACCTCACGAGGCGATTGTGAACAATGATCTTCTCAACCACCCCGGCCCTACCCATAGGATTCTATAGGGACAGTAGCGTTTCAGTTCTAGTTCACATTTAAATAGAGTTTAGTTGTGTTAGGACAGCGCGTAGGTTTTATCGGTAAGTGCGTATAGATGTTAGGCCTAGGAGCTAGGTTCGCTAGGAATCGTATTCTACGTTATAGGTGTTGGTCATAGGAGCTAGGCTTGCTAGGTGTCGTATTCGAAGGTATAGGTGTTGGGCCTAAGGTGTTTAAGGTTATTAGCACTTGCACTGGCTTGACTAACTTTGATATGTTGTTTCATTGTCATGAATCCTTTTTCTGGTGTAAATAAATCTTGGAACCTTACTTCCATCTTATGATGCTTAGCCAGAGTGAGAGCGAGACTGAGACTGTGCGTGTGTCCGTGCGAGAGGTTTGTTTGTGTGTACGTCTGTCTGGTATGACTGTGCATGTGTGACTGATCATGCGAGTGCACGTTGGTAACTCAGTAAAAACGCTAACAGCAACAATCACCAAATCCAGTCAAAATAGGGTTTTTCTGGATACTGTGGTTAGTCCATTGCGCAGGTAACTTGACTTTTGAACACAATGCGAGGCAAATACTAAAAGACGGATTTTGTGCACATGCAAGAGTAGGGTAGACTTATCTAAATAATTTACTCTCCACAGAAATCTCCAGCCCTTCCCTAGACCACAAAAGGGATGCGGACTAAACTGGGCACTTCAGTACTGTATTAGATGGGCAGTTCTTGACTATCTAATAACTATTAAGTCACCTATACCCAGTCCGATTACATCTGTAAGTACTATAATGTAGCTTGCATTTGGCAGTGTACAAATTTGAAGCTTTTAGCCTCAGTATGATATTGGTTAAGATGCAAGAGCTTGGCGATGTCCACTTCGTGAAGTAACATCGGAGACAGTTGGGATATTAGTTTGGGGTCTACTCTAAGCCATACCATTTTTAAAATGCAGTTTATATTTAGGTGTAAAACCACTTAGCTCATGTGCTTCTTCTCTGTGCTTCCTTGTTCATGCAATTTAACAATAATATTGCATACCAGTAATACTTTCAAGTTGTCAAAGATCGAAGAAACCTGTTAAATTGTCAAGGGTTCAAATATGCTATCTATCTATATCCCGTAGTCTTGCCGACCTTTGGGGCACCATTGATGACTTGGCAACCAGCTCCCTCCATTCCTCTCTGTTCTCAGCCCTTCTTAGTATATCGCCCAGCTTCAGTCCTGTCCACTTGGCACTATGAGATATTGTCCTCCCATCTGTTCCTTTGTCTTCCTCTCCTTCGTCCTCCTTGAAAATTCCCACAGGGTGGGTTTTTCTCTCTATTCTGGGGCATGTGTTTCTGTCTACCCTTTGTCCATTCACCTGTATTTTCCTTTTTAAAACTCTCCCTACTGTCTGAACTGCCTGTAGCTGTTGATATTGGATGTGTGTTGCTAAATGGTCTTAGCTTTATTTAGGCCCCATGTCGTAGGTTTATTTAACGTATTCAATGTTCTGTTTATTTTTTTTTTTTCACAAGCAGTGCAGGCACGTCCTGAGAAAGCCTTGTTGCTGTCGGGACGTTAAGCAATGTACAATCAATCGATCGAATCCTTGAAAATTGCTTTGCAGGATTGTTTTGGCAAGCCCTGCTGAACGTGTGACATGCCCATAGCACTTCAGTTTGCGTTTTTTCACAATGGCTAATAGGTCTTCATAAGGCCCGATGGCCTGCCTGATTCTGCTTCCCACTTCCTCGTTCGTGATGTGATCTCTGTATGAAATGCCAAGCAGCCTTCGAAAACATCTCATTTCAGTGGCTTGTATCCTCCTTTCGAGGTCTGCTGTGAGGGTCCATGACTCGCAGGCATATAAGAACACTGAGATGACTAAGGAGCGCATCAGTCTGATCTTGGAGCAGAGTGTGATGTTTCTGTCCTTCCATATGGTCTTAATCTTGTCAGTGCTGTTGTCTGCGCAATCCTGGACAGTATTTCTGGTTTTGATCCCTTATCTGTCACAATGGCTCCTAAGTATTTGAATTTACTGTTTCCAGTTTTTGGCCTCCAATCATGGTGTCCCCCCACCCGGGTCTGCCCTGGGGGACTTGGGTGGGGTTAGGTATTTTTTAGTTCCCAGGGTCACCCTGGTCAGCCCCCCAGGGTGGGTTTTTCTCTCTATTCTGGGGCATGCGTTTCTGTCTACCCTTTGTCCATTCACCTGTATTTGCCTTTTTAAAACTCTCCCTACTGTCTGCACTGCCTGTAGCTCTTGATATTGGATGCGTGTCGCTAAATGGTCTTAGCTTTATTTAGGCCCCATGTTGTAGGTTTATTTAACGTATTTGGCCGGCTGGCGACATACATTCAATTTTCTGTTTATTTTTTTTTTTCACAAGCAGTGCAGGCACGTCCTGAGAAAGCCTTGTTGCTGTCGGGACGTTAAGCAATGTACAATCAACCAATCATGGTGTCATTGCCAATGCCACTGGTGTTATTGGTCATCACTTTGGTCTTCTTTGCACTGATTTCCATCCCAAACGCAATGGCTGTATTGTCCAGCTTTTCCACCAGCTGAGCTAGCTCCTTCTTTGTTCCTGCAAGGCCATCAATGTCGTCCGCAAAGCGCAAGTTCATGATTGTTCTGCCTCCAATACTGACAGTTTCTTCATGATCTTTCAGAGCATCTGCCATGATTCTTTCCAGGAAGATGTTGAAAAGAGTAGGTGAGAGCAAGCAGCCTTGTCTGACTCCAACTGTTGTCCTAAACCAATTTCCTATTTTGCTGTTGAAGCAGACTGCGCGAGCGGCCTTGTAAAAGTTTTCTATGACTTTGATCAAGTTAGCATTGTTGTATAGCTTCATGGTGGACCAAAGGGTTGCATGCCACACCCTGTCAAAAGCTTTCTTAAAATCCAGAAAAATATGATAGAGGTCTTGCTGGTGCTGGAGGTACCTCTCACATAGAACTCTCAGGTTGAAGATCTGCTCAGTTGTGCTGTGCCCTGGTCTGAAGCCTGCATGTTCCTCAGCTATGATTTCCTCTGCCTGTGGCTTCAGCCTGTTAAGTAGGATCTTTAACATGACTTTGCTTGGGTGGCATATAAGACTGATCGTGTGGTAATTCTGGCATTGTGAGTTGCCTTTTTTGGGGAGAGTTATTATAAGTGATTGGGTCCATAGTGTGGGCCAATCCCCTGACTTCAAAATCAAATATACAAGCCCACTAATTCTTTTTTTTTCTTTTGATTATTAATTTGTCTTACTTCAGAAAGTGGAAGAGGTACAAGGCTGGCTAACACACTTGTTCTTTGTCTTACTTTAACCCTTATCATTCGGAATACATCAGTGTGTGAATGAAATAAGTTTGACTAGAACAGTTCAAGGGTAGTGCCAGATCTAGGCGCCAAGCTATTCTGGCACCACCCTTGAACTAAAGCCATTGGTCTGTGTATCCTTATCTGTAAGTACTTTAATATAGCTTGCATATAGCAGTGTACAAATATGAAGCTTTCAGCCTCAGTAAGATATGGGATAATCTAGCTGTTTGTATGCAGAATATCTCATACGAATAAGAAAAATTATGGACACAAATATGGGTCAACCAATGAGTATTACTCCATTTTCAAAATCCTTCGAGGCTCTCTTGAAGACGGATTTTTGGGGAGAAGTGTTTTTAAGTTTTAAACTTGTTGGAACCAAAAGCACTGCTGATAATTGTTTTTACATAAACACACACACTCACACACATACACACTGCGCTTTGCACCATATGTACATTCCATAAGCTGGCGTAGCACGACATTACGTCATTTAATTATCACTCTGTTTCCAGAGACATCAGGCTAGGCCTGCCCTGATGTTTGGGCAAAGGCATACATGCTATGGAATGCGCTGCTTTTTTATATAGGAATAACAAAATGACTGGAGAAAACAACTGCAAAAGATATACACATAATCTTCCCATCAGGTTTTTCATCATCATCATCATCAGTCCCTTGCCCGATTTGGGTGTTGGGGGGGACTAAAAGGCAGCAGCAACAGACAGTGCTTTCCACTGAGTTCTATTTTGGGCGGTGGCAAGCAAGTCTGGCATCTTGAGTTCGGTACATTCTTTTATGTTTGCGACCCAACTCTTTCTCTGACGACCTCGCCGGCGGCTTCCTTCGAGAGTGCCTTGGAGGATAGTCTCGGACAGGGTGTTGTGTCGGGTCACGTGGCCAAACCAAGCAAGCTTGCGCCGTTTCACGGTTGCCAGAAGGGGTTCATGTGGGCCCACCAGGGAAGTGACGATGCTCTGTACATATTCGTTGGTCTTGTGCTCACGGAACGAGATGCTGAGCAACTTCCTCAGGCACTTGTTCTCAAAGGCCTGGATTTTCTTTTCCGAGTCTGTGAGCAGTGTCCAAGTCTCACAGCCGTAGAGTAGAATAGACACTACGAGGGACTTGTAAAGCCTGTACATGATGGTGAAGCTGATGGAATTACTTCGCCAGATCCTGTCCAGCCTGGCCATCGCGGATGTTGCTGTACCTATCCTGATACGGATCTCTGCTATGCAACTACCATCTTTGGACAAGGTGGCTCCCAAGTACTTGAAGCTCTTCTAGCTTCTGGCCATTAATGTGGATGTTGCTGCTGCTGTCGCTTGTGGTGTTGATCATCACTTTGCTTTTATCCGTACTGATCTCCATGCCATAAGACCCTGCGCTACTTAAAAGTTTGTCTGTCCGGTTTTGAAGCTCACTATTGCTGCCTGCCATGAGGTCAATGTCGTCCGCGAATCGAAGATTGCACAGGGATCTGCCACTAATAGAGATTGAAGTATGGTGGTCGTGGAGGGTTTCCTGCATGATCTTCTCCAGGAATATGTTGAAAAGGACAGGAGAGAGCAGGCATCCTTGATGGACACCGATCGTCATCCTGGAGAACTCGCCTGACTGATTGTTAAGTAGAACCGCGCTGCAGGCGTTCTTGTAAAGCGTTTCTATCATTTGGATCAGTCCTTCCTCTATGTTGAACGATCTCATAACTTGCCAGAGTCCGTCGTGCCAGACGCGATCAAATGCTTTCCTGAAATCAATGAAGTTGTGGTAGAGTTCGCGCTGATGCTGCAGATGTTTCTCGATCAGACGCGGCAGTTGAAAATCTGCTCTACAGTGCTTCTTCGAACTCTGAAGCCAGCCTGTTCTTCTGCCATCAATTCCTCGGCGACAGTTTTGAGGCGGTTGAGAATGATTCTAAGCATTACTTTGCTAGGGTGACTTATCAGACTGATAGTTCTTATCAGACTGATAGTTCTGTAGTTCTGGCACTGTTTCAGGTTTCCTTTCTTGGGGAGCGGGATCACTAGAGACTGTGTCCATTCTACTGGCCATTTCTTTTGCTCCCAGATCTTTTGACAGAGTGTAGTGAGGACCTTCGTTGTTACTTCTCCTCCATGTTTCAACAGTTCAGCAGGTACGTTGTCTACACCTGGAGACTTTCCTCCCTTTAGGCCACATACGGCTGCTTCCACCTCTTCAGCTAACACTGGCAGGTCTTCAGCCTTCCTGGCCCCAGCCTGGTTGTTTTGGAGGATGCTGGTGTCTGGCTCAGCCTTGTAGTTACACAAGTCTCGGCAGTACTCAGTCCATCTGTTTAGTACAGCAGTGTTTTCCGTAAGGAGTTGGCCGCTGCTGTCTTCGATGACTGTGGCTGCTCGCTGTTGAGTCTTGGTGAGATCACATTTTGTTATCTACTTTTTTCTTGCATTTTTTTGTGCACTGCTTGTACTAACTTTATTTATGTCATGTTGGTTGTAGTGGCGACTTTTCAGGAACGTGTTTATTGTTACTTGCTTGTGCCATGCTCTAACTCATTCAAGACATTCCACCTCGGTTCGCCGCATATCCATAGGCAGCATGTCTCGAATGAGTTAACTCCTGCATGTTTATTGTTTCTTGCTTGTGCCATGTGTTAACTCCAGCATGTTTATTGTTTCTTGCTTGTGCCATGCGTTAACTCCAGCATGTTTATTGTTTTTTGCTTGTGCCATGTGTTAACTCATGCATGAGTTCAAAATAATGCCGCAAGGTTTGTGAAGCGCAGGCGAAAACGAGACCATGTAACCCCTATACTGAAGACCTTCACTGGCTTCCAATCCAGTCCCACATAAAGTTTAAGATAGCAACCCTTGCATTCCGCCACTTTGATGGCAGTCTTCCGTCATACCTTTTCTCCAGTCTAATTACTTACCAGCCCTCTCGCTCACTGCGTTCATTGAGAGAGAAACTTCTCAAAGTTCCATCTCAAATCTGCCAGTGAACGCTGTTTCAGATGTACTGCTCCTTTAATTTGGAATTCCTTACCGACTGAACTGAGAAATGCCTCCACCCTTACGCAGTTCAAAGCAGTTAAAAACTTACTTTTTCTCGCAGACTTTCGTGTAATCTATACGGTATTTCTGTGCACACACCCTGCAGTGTGTGTGTGTGTGGTTTTCGCCTGCGTATTGAGTTATATTATAAGTATGAGAAATGCGCCATATAAATACCATGTATTATTATTATTATTTAACATACTGGAAAGGTAGAGAGGCTGTGTACCATCAAAGTGATGGAAGACGAAAGTAGCTACCTTGTACTCAATCCAAGCTTTGATGGGAAGCCAGTGAAGTTGGTACAACAAGGATGACACGATCTTTTTTTTATTTCTGAAAAATGACGAGCTGCACTGTTCAATACCCTCTAAAGTCATTCCAGGTCTTCGATGGCAAGCTCGCAAACAGACAAATAGTCAATGTGGCTCAAAATCAGTAAAGACACAAGCTGAGTGGGGGCAGACTGAGTCAGGAAAGATCTTACGGAGCTGATTTTTTTCAGCTGGAAATAGGCTACTCTCAGATATTCCTGTACGTACAAGCTTGGAACTTGGCGAAATACTTTATTTAAGGAGTGACTAAGAGAGCCTCCGAGCATGTTGTAACTGGATGTCTCATTGAAGACATAAAAGACCATTTATAGAAAGTCGTTTGACCCATTTCAAAGTCCGTAATTTTTGTCATATTTCCTTAACATTTTGGATATAGCTAGTTTGGATAAAGATATTGTATCAGTTCTTTAGCCAGCTTTGTACCTCTTCAACTTTTTTAATAATAATTAATTAATTTTTGCAAGTTTTGAATCCACTATATAGTCCCATCAAACAGTGGAACAAAACAGTTAGCCCTGGAAGAGGCTGCGTGCCTCTCGGATGAATGGCGTGAAACATCAATTTGGTCACTCTGTACACGGCGTCGTGAGACTAGTGATGCCATGACATCAAGCTTAATGTGACATCATTTTGCTGCTCGTGCTATTCTTCTTCAGAATTCCTGTCGCTACTCCAACCCACAGAGCGTACTAATGGCAGGAAGTGCTGTGTGTCTGTCTTTATTTGTGTGCGCCGGCGTGTGTGTTGGTCAGAGGTTGGCTTAGAGAGGAAGAAAATGGATCAGAAGGATAAACTTAAAAATATGAACAACTGTGAATGTTCCTAAGAGAAAAACGCATGTGAGCTCTAAACAATATGGTAGATCTTGAGAAGAAATCCTCATCTTGTTCAATAGGAGATATTTCAACATCAGAATTGGGTCCAAGACAAAAGGTAGAGACCCTTGACAGTGAGAATAGCTCTCATATTATACAGAAGGGACTTTGTGGGTTATGGTTCATCCATCTCGTATTATTTGTTGTATATGTGTAATCGCTTTTCTGTCTGTGTTTTTAGCACCTGCAAGCGGACCGGTTGTGTTAAAGGGAGGGTACAGCCGCAACCCATGCTTCAGTGAACGACAGGATGTGTATGTTTATTTCCAGGTGAGATTTTGCGATAACGGTCATACAGTGGGTCAACACCAGAATTGAGGTTACCCCCCTTTTTCACACACTCCTCTCTGTTAGCCTCTTGCAGCACAAAGCTTTGAACAAAGGATTGCACCTCTCCCACACAAAAATTCCAGCAATTACAGGGTTTATTTTTGTAAGGATAGGCTATGGGCCAATTGGCCCACTCTGTCAAAATTCAATGGGCCAATTCAATGAGCAGTAGGTCAATCATTTATAGCCAAGGTGATCGGCCAGAAAGAAGAAAAAAAATGAAAAAAGACAAAATACCCAGAGATTATATAATATAACTGCTCTGTGTGTGTGTGTGGTCTGTGTGTGTGTGACACACACACACACACACACACACACACACACACACACACACACACACACACACACACACACACACACACACACACACTTCAGTTACAGAGTCCTGAGAATAACCTGCCTATTTTGCTGCTTCTGGCGTTTACCACATGTTGACTTTGATCCGTCTGCTGTTTTTAGCCCATTTTGTGACGGCAACAGAAAAATCAAAGTCACTAATGGGACCTCCTATCTTGACTCTCATTAACTGTTCACATCTGTCTGCTGACAGTCTGTTTCTCAGAGGTGTGAGAGTCAGATTTTGCACACTGAAGGCCTGTTCAGTCACAGGTGTGGATGGGATGGCTTAGTGCCAAACAGGCAAGCTGGAGCAGATGAGGACAGTTCAGATCTCCCTGTTGCTGCAGGCTGGCAAGAGCTCCCCACAAACTGGACAAAGCGTGTGCAGGGTACATGTTGGATTTTACCAACATCTTGCATCGCTTCCATTCCTCCATGACCTGGGCAGTGGTGCATTGCAGAAAAGGATCTGATTGACACAGTTTTCCATCTGATATTGAGGTGATGTGTAAAACTCAGCCACAGCTTCCAATTCAGCATTACCCCATGACTCTAAATCCCTGTCTGGAACAAACTGAATGGGTCGCATCCCTAACACAGACAGTTTGAACATTGTCTCTGAGTCAGGGAATCTGTCATGCATGTTGTTGATCATGGCCTTCAGAAATTGTTTTTCACCCCTTCAAAGTTAGAGGCATTATTTGCAATTCTGTGATTCTTGAATAGTCCATCTTTCAAGTCTTCTTCATCTGCGCAGCTAACACCCTTAGTGGCACTGCAGACCCTGATGCCCAGATTGTCTTCCTTACTGATGCCATGTCTGTTCTTGAGGCAGCAACAGCAAGCAAACTGCCACATCTACAAGAGGCACTGCAAAACATCAAGTACACCAGACTGGTGCTGCAGTGGATCCCTTCACACTGTGGCATCTACGGCAATGAAGAAGCTGACAGAATGGCAAAAGTGGGCGCAGAGAAAGAACAAGAAGAAAATGGAGTCAGCTTCACAGAGATGAAGACCATCATTAAGTCTGTGTACAGACCACCACAGCAGCCCCTAGACAGTTACCATCAGCTGTCCAGACAAGAGCAGGTGACCATCTTTCGTCTGAGGACCGGGCACAACCGACTCAATTTCCACCTGCACAGACGCTTCCACCTCGTGCCATCTCCCCTGTGCCCTTGTGGAGAAGCAGAGCAGACCGCAGAGCACATCCTCCAGGACTGTGGGAACCACCAGCCGCTGAGGGAGGAGATATGGCCGAAGCCCGCCACTCTACAAGAGAAACTGTATGGGCCTGTGGAGGCGCTGCAGAAGACCACAGATTTCATTTTGAGAGCCAAACTCCAAGTGTGACGGCGTTCGAGAAGAAGAGAAGAAGAAGTCTTCTTCAAGCTATGTTGGTCTGCCTTCCTCCACTCTGTCATCTTTCATTTTCTCAAGATCACTGATGCACATCATGACATTCACCTTAACAACACCAATGTCAATGTCTTTCCTCTGAAAAAACTGACTCAGTCGCATAATTGGCTGCAGCCAGTCCATCATTGAATAGCTTAGTTTGATAAACAGTTCCTGGGCAATTTTCTTCTTCAGCCTTTGTTGCAGCTCTGGCATCAAAGAAAGTGATCAGTGAGTCAAGAGTACGATAAACCGTCTCCAGGGCTGTGAAGAAGGACAGCCATCTGACAGCGTGTACTTCTTTATATTTCACAACAGGATCGTGCAAAATTTTCTGAACGCTTTCAAACTGATCACTCTTTGTGGGGGACTTGTGAAAGTAATAGAAGATGCTTGTGCTGGTGTCCTTGAAGTTCTTTATGGTTGGAACATTTTCAGCAGCTTGCTACTCTGTGCGCACTGCAGTGAGTGTTCTTCAAGTGAGGGTTGACCTCAAGGAAATGACCTGTCAGTCCTTTCTTCTGGCCTGTCATGACAGACGCTCCATCAGTTCCTAGTCCAAATATTTTATTTATTGGAATCTGCCGTTTATCCAGTTGTTCTTTGATGGCTGTAAAGATACCTTTTCCCCTTGCGTCAGTGATTCTTACATCTGTCAAGAAGAAAGTTGAAGGTTTCAGTGACCCTGGATCCACCACTCTCACACTTACTGCCAACTTGTGATTGGCCACAATGTCCGTGCTTTCGTCTGTAAACAGCGTAACGACTAGGGACTCTTTCACCTTCTGTGTGATGTTTTCATCTATAATATCTGACAACACTTGCAAAAATCCCTGTGCAGATGTTGTGCTTGAATATTCTGTTTTCTCACCACACTTCATATGCTCAATATATGGGACCTTTAAAAGTTTCAGAAATGCCAGCAGTGACTGGCATTTATGCAGAGACAGACTTTTCTAGCAGAGCCAAAATACAGCCTTCATGGCAATTTGAACAGCTTCTTCTTCTTTCGAAAAAGCTTTTTCTGATGCAGCTGCCATCATTTTCCGTTCCTCTGGCGCTACCATGGCTCGCTGATGGTCACTACTGCTCACATGTCTGGTCAGAGTGCTCGTTCGGAAGTTAGACGTTCCTTGAGCCATTGTGTTATTGAACTTGAGCGATCTGCAGTCTTTGCAAAACATAACCCCGTTCTCATACCTGAGCCATGGATATGTATGCAGCCAATCCATTTGAAAGTTTCGTTTCTGGTCTTCGTGTTTCGAACTTGAACTTGTAGACGACCCCGCATTTAGGCTACCCGGTACAGATGACAGCCCTGCATCCAGTTCAGGAGCAGACGACGAAGAACACAAGGCTGTCTCACTTTCAGGCACAGAGCTTACCACTGTTCTTTTCTGCGTAAAAGCAAATAGTGTCTGCTGTCCTTCAGCAGGCTTAATTTTTTTTTGGGGGGAGGCATTTCTTTAGGGACGGAGAAACTGGATTTGTTGGTTTCGTATATCTAACAGGGAGACAATCCTTCTTTCAAAGTGAAACGTTTTCTAAGAATTAGGCCGTCTTATAGAACGATGGTTCTCATTGGTCGAATGATTAATAAGCAAACCAATTGCAGGCTAGAATCTGTTTCGTAGCGTGAAACCAAAACGTAAGCGTAACCGAATCGTACACCGAAACGGCACCGATGGGAATTGTCAGTGTAACATTTTCAGTTTCATTCTAAGCCAGTTGTGGTTAGCTGGTTTGTTTCAAGCATCGATTATAGAATTGTGCAAGAAATAAACACACCGCTGGCGCACATGCACGTAAAAACAATGTGCCCGATGTCGTGCACCCCGGAAAAGCAATGGGCCAACTGGAGACTCAATGCATCAATTGGCGCGGGGCGCGTTCCAAAAATGAACCCTGCAATTAATTTTGTTGTTGTTGCTTAGAGTGTTGTGAAAAACACTAAAAGCAAGAGGAAAAAAAATGAATTGCTGGAAGTTTTGCTCCGGTGATGTGCTGAACATGGCGTTTTTGTGTGCGAGGTTAAATCCTTTGTTCATAGCTTTCCAGCTTTTTGTATCGTTTTCGCTTTTAGTGTTTTTCGCAACACTCTAATGCACTAAGTACCCCATGACTCCTCTGTGGGCCAGCTTGTACCATCTGCAAGAGTTATACATTCTCATGAGGCCCTGCATCTGCAGGGGCTTTTGAGAATTTATGTCTCTTGCTGGCCATGGATTACGGTAGGGCATTGTTAGTCGGTGGACTGTTTTTCAGTCATTTCAGTTTTTCGCACTGTCTCTCATGTTTACCCTTGATTGAACATCTGTTGACTTGGATTATTTGACCTTTTGGACGGTGTTTGACGCTGTACTGTATCTGAATGGCTACTCAGACTGTAGCAGCTTGTGCTAAGAGTATTGCAATTTGTTCATGACCGCTCAGGGTCGTGTCTAATTAGCTCGGCGTTTTGTGAGGCACTGAACTAATCGGGCACCAGACTTGTACTACCATGGTCAGGGTATCTTCCACAGCTGTCTTTGACAGTGAGTTGAGTGCGTGCATTGTTTCAGTGTTTATCTAGCTCCTGTCTAGTTGTAGTAGACAGGAGTGATCCCTTCACTGCCAGGTTGTCTATGACATCTTAGCCCCATGACCCTTCAGCAGGAGATGGATCGACCATGATAATTCAAGGGTAGTGCCAGATTAGCTTGGGCGCCTTCAGGCGCCCAAGCTAATCTGACACTACTCTTGAATTATCATCCAGATTAGCTTGGGCGTCTTTAGGCGCCCAAGCTAATCTGGCACTACCCTTGAATTATCATGGTCGATCCATCTCTTGCAATGGCCATTAGGTGACACCTCCAAAATTAGGAAAATGCAGCCTTAGGGCTAATGGGTTAATTGAAACTGCCAAAAGAGCCCCAGAGGTCTGAGGACTATGGATTAGGATACAAAGTGGTGTTAGTGAGAGGCATGGATGCTAGTGGTGCTCTTTGCATAGAATTGCTCCAAAAATTACCCCCCCCCCCCCCCCACTCCCCCAAGGTTAGGGTAGGTACCCCCACCATCACCGTCATGCCACCCCCCCCCCCCCCCCCCACCCCAACCTCCCTCACCATCCCCCTCACCCTTCCCCCATGTGTAAAAAGAAGCTGCTAGTTCCCAGGAGAGGCTACTTCAGGTCAGTCTCGGTTTATCCTGATACCGGGCACCCATAAGGTCAGACTGTGTTAACCACAACCACCTTAAGCCTTTAAGCCCCAAGGTCCTAGTTCTCAATTTTTGGAGGTGTTGCCTAATGACTGTACCAGTTGCAGGAGATGTATTGACCATGATAATTCAAGGGTAATGCCAGATTAGCTTGGCGCCTTCAGGCGCCAAGCTGATCTGGCACTACCCATGAATTACCATGGTCAATCCATCTCCTGCTGTAGGGTGTTGCGGCTAAATGGGGTAAGTTATTGTTGTGCTGAATTTACAGGGACTTGGGAAGCAAAATGTCTGCAGGCTGACATCAGCCTTAGCTGGCCCAAGTGTGGCCATGTGCAGGCCAGCTTAAAGGGCCGGGCCCTGATAGGTGCACCTTTGATTTAGCTGCAGTGCAGGTGGCGCTCTGCTTTCTCACTGATGGCTAGGATTCACATGACTCAGCGGGACTGTGTACGCATTTATTGCCAGATTAGCTTGGTGCCGGAAGGCACCAAGCTAATCTGGCACTACCCTTGAATTATCACACTGGTACATAGTCATTGGCAACACCTCCAAAATTTGAGAAATGGGGCTAAGAGGGTTAAGCTGACGGCGATCCCCGAGGGAGCCAGAGACCTGTGTATGTTAGGTCCCATTTCTCAAATTTTGGGTGTGTTGCCTAACGACTCTGTATCAGTTGTTGGAGATGGATTGACTAAGATAATTCAAGGGTAGTGTCAGATGGCGCCAAGCGAATCTGGCACTACCCTTGAATTATCACGGTCAAGCCATCTCCTGCTGCTGGGTCCCGTGGCTAAAAGGGTTATTTTGCTTGTAAAGTGCTGGGAGTCTGATTGTGTTGTTAAAGGGTGCTATTCAAAAAGGTGCATTATTATTATTATTATTATTATTATTATTATTATTATTATTATTATTATATATTTTAAAACAAAACTAATTTGTTACTCATTTCATTACTGGTTTTGTCTGACTCGGATTTCAGCCTGTTGCAGAGAATGATCAAAATGGCCTGATCGTTAACCACTCGGCAGAGTTCCATGCAGACTCGATGACATGGTCGGACTGGAGACCCATGTCCGAGGGACTGCTTGTTCAGGCCAGAATACCTTGCAAGAGTGGACTGAACGTGACGCTGTATGCACTCACAGGTGTTGGCTGGTCACCCCCATCTTTCATGTCCATCCCTCCTGAAGCAGCAGGTAAATAACTTCACCCTTAACCCCTTCGCTGTCAGTGGTAGCAGATTGCGTTCCTCAATTTTCGTTGTTTCACCACCAAAAAGCCCTAGCTGTCCCAGATACATGGATTCAAAGTGGTGCCCCCCACTCGGGTCTGCCCTGGGGACTTGGGTGGGGTTAACTACTGTTTAGTTCCCAGGGTCACCCTGGTCAGCCCCACAGGGTGGGTTTTCCCCTCTATTCTGGGGACCCCACCCGGGTCTGCCCTGGGGACTTGGGTGGGGTTAACTACTGTTTAGTTCCCAGGGTCACCCTGGTCAGCCCCACAGGGTGGGTTTTCCCCTCTATTCTGGGGACCCCACCCGGGTCTGCCCTGGGGACTTGGGTGGGGTTAACTACTTTTTAGTTCCCAGGGTCACCCTGGTCAGCCCCACAGGGTGGGTTTTCCCCTCTATTCTGGGGCATGTGTTTCTGTCCACCCTTGGCCCATTCACCTGTATTTTCCTTTTTTAAACTGTCCCTACTGTCTGCGCTGCCTGAAGCTCTTGATATTGGATGTGTGTTGTTAAATGGTCTAAGGTTTATTTAGCGTATTAGACCGGCTGGCGACATACATTCAATATTCTGTTTATTTATTTTTTTTTTCACAAGCAGTGCAGGCACGTCCTGAGAAAGTCTTGTTGCTGTCGGGACGTTAGGCAATGTGCAACCAACAAATCAAAGTGGTGTCAGCAAGAGGCATAGATCCTCATGACTCCCCGCAACTGCCGGGGCTCATGAGTATCTATGCCTCTTGCAGATGGAACGTGTTCAGATTTCTCGGCACTAAACAGGTTAACCCCTGTACTGCCAGTGGTAGACTGTGCTCCTCAACTCTTTGTTGACACATTTAACTCCACGACTGCATTTCCCAAAGTTTGGAGGTGTCGCCTGCCGACTGTACCAGGAGCAGGAGATGAATAGACCATGATAATTCAAGGGTAGTGCCAGATTAGCTTGGCGCCTGCCTGAAGGCAGGCGCCAAGCTAATCTGGCACTACCCTCGAATTATCATGGATCGTGAAGTGTGTCGGGGCCAATTATGTTTAAATAGATGTTTCCCCTAACTCAGCAGTAGTTCACACAGATTGCGGATCCATAGACGGCATGCTCTGTCTACAAAAGTCTTGTAATTGTATATTATTGCCAGCCCAGACAACCATCGGGTGGGAGAGGGGGGGGGGGGGGGGGCTCATGAGAATTTAGACCCTGCTAGTAAGGAGCGGCTACATTTATGTACCCCAGCAGATTCTACCTCAGGACCAAAATCCCCGAATTTTGAAGCTGCCCTTTTCAGGATGGAAATGATCGTCTTGTTCTATACCTGCGTATTTCTCTGTGGGCTGGCGATTGGGTGCCTGATAGGCGGGGGCAGGGGATCTAACTGTTTGTCTGTCCAGCGCTGTAATTCCCCTTGGTTTGAGTACTGCCCTTTGAAAGACTGTATAAAAATGCTAGAGTCAGATCGAGCATGACAGTTCAAGGAGTGAGAAGGGTGGGGGGGGGGGGGGGGTCTCATGACAATTTAGACCCTGCTAGTAAGGAGCGGCTACATTTACGTACCCCAGCAGATTCTACCTCAGGACCTGAATCCCCGAATTTTGAAGCTGCCCTCTGAAGGACTGTAAGACAATGCTAGAGACAGATCGAGCATGACAGTTCAAGGGTGGTGCCTATGGGCGCCAAGCTATTCTGGCACCACCCATGCACTATCATGCTCGATCCATGTCTTGCTGTGGTGTGTGGGGGCTGAATGAGCTAGAGGCACTCATCCAGGTACAACTGCGACAAAGACACCTGTCCTTTTGTCCCATGTGTTTGTTATCACATCGATTAAGCGGAACAGTTCATGTGTTTCTGCTTGGATGTTTCGACTATCGAGGGATGCAGTCTGATTTTAGGATAACATCTATTCTGTGTGTGCAAAGAGCCCCATTTGTCCGCCTACCCGGCACTGGCCTCCACGTGGCGTGGGTGGGTAGTCCACTCAGTCCCTGACTGAGTGGGCTAGCAGACGGGTGCCATCTTTGTCCAGGATTAGGACTTGATGTCAGCAGATATGTTGTTCAGCCTTTTCACTGGTCCGGTTTTTAAGGAGCTGTGCTAACCCAGGTCATACCATGTTGGATTGGTCCTTAAAAATACTCGTGACTTTTTGGTCCTTTGGATCCCAAGTGTTTGCTGTGCTTGGAGACCCGTGTCGGGGGAGAAGAGGATCCTGGTGGCTGAGGTTCCCTTTGGGCTGCGGCTCACTGGTGCCTACACTCCACTTCGGCCTTGACTTCTACCTAAACGGGAGGCTAGTCGTACCGGCCTAGTCAATCAGCTCTTGTCACGTTGAGCCCTATCCCACTGTTGACATGCGGGTTGATATACGGAGCACCATGCTATAGCTTCTGCTGCTGATTAGGTGCTTTACGCCAGTATTCCCCTGCATTCAACAGTGTGATAGAAGGCGGTGGCTCAAACGGTTCAATCGGGCTTACCCCCTTGAGTATATCTTTCGGGCAGTCTCCATTGTGCATCGGCTGGAGACCCGCCGACATTTGCACTTTCCCTTGTTGGGCTCGGTGGCGGGCGGGGACCCCTGGGGGATGAATATCTCTACTATTATAATATGGATAAAACAACAAAAAAAAAAAACTTGCACAGCAGCGGCACATAGCCACCAACATTGAACATGACAGTGACTCGGACTGTGAGGAAGCAACGCCTCAGGCGTCAGCCGTATGGCCTCGCTTCCTCATTGTCCATAGCAAGGTGAAGGAGAAACCTGTTACCAAGCTACATCCTTTTCTGTTGGGGGAGACCCTCAGGAGCCGTGTTGGCAGGCCTGACGCCCAGCGCCTCAGGTCTGGTGACTTGCTGGTGGAGTGCCGTACCCGAGCACACTCCAGCGGGCTACTGAGGCTCTCTTCCATCGGAGACACTCCGGTGGAGGTCACACCCCACAAGACTATGAATTCATCAAGAGGCGTAATCAAAGATCAAGCTTTGGCAGAACTGTCAGAAGATAAACTTGTACGGAACCTTAAGTCTCAGGGGGTGACTTACGTCAGGCGCTTCGCTTCCAAGCGAGGTGGTGGGGAGATCCGTCTCCCTACCATCATCCTGACGTTTGGCACCCCCACCCCTCCTACTACCATCTGGGGAGGTTACTACTCCTTGAGAGTGAAAAAGTACGTCCCTCTCCCCCTCCGGTGCTTTAAGTGCCAAAAGTATGGCCATGGGCAGAAGACCTGCCATTAGGCGGAGGCTTCATGCGCCCGTTGCACTAAGCCCGGACACTCTGCTGAGTCCTGCACAGCCACCCCCCTGTGTGTGAATTGCCAGGGGACGCATATGGCTTCAGATAAGAAATGCCCTCGTTGGATATCCGAGTGCAAGATTCAGCAGGTGCGTGTGGAGAAGGGACTGTCCTTTCTAGATGCCAAAAAAACTGGTTGAAGGCTCTGGTGCGGCTGCGGCTGCCCCAACCTCTAACACCTCAGTATATACTTTCAGTGCAGCGGTGGCAGGCAAGCGCCCCACCAAAGACTTTTCATGTCAGACCCCAACTTCTTGGTTGGGGGCGGAGCCTCGGCTCATCTCGCCCCTGGAGAGTAACCCTCCTCCGGTGGTGAAGAAGAGCCAGGGAACGCAGAACACGGACACTGCCGGTCCGGTTGTGCCGCCTTCTGTTGCCCCTAAGCCTCAGCCCCCACCCAAACCTGTTAGTCAGTCAACTCCAAAGGCTTCTGGCTCTGGTCAGCCTTCTAAGGCCTCTAACTCTCGCGGCAGGAATGCTGCCCAGGACCAGGGGTCTAAGAAATCTATGGGACCGCTGTGCGCACGGGCCCAGAAGGGGAACACTGATATCCCCCTTCAAAACAAATATGCTGCACTGGAGGAGCGGATGGAGGGAGTGGAAGTTGTCATTGCTGATTTTGCGGCAGCTCCACCCCCTTCATCTCCGAAGAACCAGAGGAGGCCCGGGAGCCGGCCCCTCTCTGTTTCTTCAACTCCTTCCAAGGCAAAGGAAAAAGGGGGGGGAAAAACTCTTCACCCCCAGATAAGACATAATCATGTACTCTATCATCAGCCTATGCTTCAGTAGAATTGTCGTGGTTTTCAAGCTAACTTTGAGGAATTACGTCTTTTAGTCAAGTTCTATAACCCCTCAGTAATATCTCTTCAGGAGACTTACCTGAAGACTTCTGACCATGTATCCTTTAATAGTTTTAACGTTATACACAAAGGCTCTGATTCGGAGAGGCGTTCGGGTGGAGCGGCTCTTCTCATTAGTAGCCAAATTTTATGTCGCCCCGTTAGCATCGACACCTGTCTTCAGGCTGTCGCAGCTCGGGTTACCTTGAAGAAGACCATAACCGTATGCAGTATTTACCTGCCACCATCACTGAGGGTCAGTAGCAATGATATTTTTAACTTAGTAGATCAACTGCCCCCTCCCTTTATTCTCATGGGGGATTTTAACGGTCACGCTCACCTTTGGGGCAGTGACCACTATGATGGCAGAGGTCAGATGTTAGAAGATGTTTTTTCTCAACTTAACCTATGTGTCTTTAACGATGGCTCACCTACATACTCTAACTCAGGTTCAGGATCTAGTTCTGTTCTAGACCTCACTGTGTGTGATCCTTCTCTCATGCTGGACTTTGACTGGAAGGTTCACGACGACCTGTGTGGTAGTGACCACTTCCCAGTAGTTCTGTCATCGGTCAGCTGTGAGGAGGATTCGCCGGTGGGGCGCTGGAATCTCAAGAAAGCTAACTGGCCTCTGTTCGCCTCCCTCTGTCAGTCTCATCTTACAGAGGTGGTCATGTCAGCTGAAGAACCTGTTTCTTGTTTTACTTTGATTTTGTTGGACGTAGCAGGTGAAACCATCCCTAGAACTTCCACATCAGTCCCTCGGAAGCCGAGAGTACCATGGTTCAATGAAGAGTGCCGCAAGGCCCAAAAAATACGCAAATCTGCTCAGCGACGTGCTTTTTGTAATCCCTCGCAAGCAAATATTTTAACATTTAAAAGACAGCGGGCGAAAGCCCGTTACATTTTTAAACGCGAACGCCGTGCTTCCTGGAGACGCTTCGTCTCATCTTTATCTTCTAGGACTCCGTCCCAAACAGTCTGGAAGGCTGTTCGAAGAATTAGGGGCAGGGGTGGCTCGGCTTCTGTCGGCCATCTTAGAGATGGTGCCAGTTTGGTCACAGATAAAAAGGCTGTGGCCAATTTGCTTGCCTCCACCATTGCCCATAATTCTTCAACAGAGCATTATTGACCTTTCTTCCAGAGAGAGAAGGAGAAGCGAGAATCTTGTGCTTGTGATTTTATATCGGATAACTCGGAAGACTATAATGCCCCCTTTACGTTTTCAGAATTGCAGCAAGCCATGCAGAAATGTACTGACTCTGCTGCTGGATTAGATACCATCCATTATCAGCTCCTAACTCATCTGCCTGAGGATTCACTCCTTGTACTTCTCAAGGCCTTTAACCATATCTGGATAACCGGTCGTTTTCCGCCATCTTGGCGCCAGGCTGTGGTTGTGCCAATCCCCAAGCCGGGTAAGGATCCTTCCGACACGGGCAACTACCGGCCAATAGGTTTGACATCATGTTTATGTAAGACTATGGAACGCTTGGTCAACGCCCGACTGGTGTGGCATCTTGAGTCACGTGGTCTCATCACAGACCTCCAGTGCGGTTTCCGGCGCTTCCGTAGTACAACTGACCATCTAGTCCGCTTTGAGTCTTTTATCCGAGATGCTTTTGTCAACAAGCAGCATGTCTATGCAATTTTCTTTGATCTTGAAAAGGCATATGACACTACCTGGAAGTATGGTATAATGTCTGATTTGTCGGACATGGGTTTTAACCCTTATCATTCGGAATACACCAGTGTGCGAAATAAGTTTGACTAAAATAGTTTATGGGTAGTGCCAGAATAGCTTGGCGCCTCTAGGCGCCAAGCTATTCTGGCACCACCCTTGAACTAAAGCCATCGGTCTATATCCTTACGTGCAAGTATTGTAATGTAGCTTGCATATGGCAGTGTACAAATTTGACGCTTTTAGCCTCAGCATGATATGGGTTAAAGGGCACCTGCCTGTTTTTATTCACAATTTTTTGTCCAACAGGTCGTTCCATGTCCGTGTGGGCTCCACCCTCTCCGACTCCTTTGAACAGGAGATGGGTGTCCCGCAGGGCAGCATTCTATCTCCTGTTTTATTTAGCATTAAAATAAATAACATTGTAAAGGCCGTCAAGGATGATTGTGAATGCTCTTTGTTTGTGGACGACTTTGCTTTGTGTTCACGAGGTCGAGGTCTTGCGTCCCTTGAGAGGCGCTTGCAGCTGTGCGTTGATCGCATCCAGGGGTGGGTGTCTCTCAACGGATTCAGGTTCTCGCCCTCCAAGACAGTCTATGTGCATTTTACTAACCAGACGAAATTTTTTCCAAAACCTAGCCTGAGCATTGCTGGAGTGCCAATTCAGGTGGCCGAAGAGGCAAAGTTTTTGGGGGTCATCTTTGACAAAAGATTGACCTTCTGCAACCATGTTAACTACCTTAGAGCCTCTTGTCAGAAGGCCCTCGACATTCTTCGTGTCGTTGGTCCTACTGACTGGGGTGCAGACCGCATTGTCTTACTTCGACTGTACCGGGCCCTTGTTCGGTCCAAACTGGATTACGGCTCTGTGGTATATGGCTCGGCTTCCAAGTCTGTTCTACAGCGTCTGAACACAATTCACCATCAAGGTCTGCACATATGTCTAGGGGCCTTCAGGACATCTCCAGTTCCTAGTCTGTATGCCGAGACCGGGGAGCCTTCTCTCAGGCTCCGCCGCATCCGCCTCATGCTCAGCTACGTTCTGAAGCTGAAGGCCCATCCAGACAATCCTGCCTATGATTGTGTTTTTAACCCGTCGTTTGCAGAGATTTACGATGCCCATCCGGGAGCTGTCCGTCCACTTTCCTTCCATGACCGACCTCATCTGCAGGCAGCCGGAGTGGACCTGGACAAAGTTTCGGAATCTCTGCAACACGTCACTCCACCCTGGCTACTACCAGTTCCTGACATCTTGCTGGACTTGACCGCCCACAAGAAGGATTGTACTCCACCAGCCATATACCAACAGAGCCTCAATGAACTCCTTTCAAGTTTTCCTGGCTATTGTCGTCTTTATACGGATGGGTCCAAGTCTGAGGATGGGAGAGTGGCTGCGGCTGCAGTGTCCTCTCGCCATCCTAGATGCCCATTTAAGCTCCGCCTACCTGACCATTCCTCTGTATTTAGTGCAGAACTGCAGGCAATTCTGCTGGCACTCAAGCATGCCTATCAGTCTCGGGAACGGAACTTCCTGATTCTGTCTGACTCTCTTTCTGCCCTGCAGGCCCTTCAGGGCGCGGGAACAGACCACCCACTGCTGGTGCAGATTAGAGAGCTCTATGTAGATTTGATGAAGGAATATTATGACATCATTTTTATTTGGGTCCCAGGCCATGTGGGCATCGAAGGCAACAGAATCACAGATTCTGCTGCCAACAGTGCCCGCAGTGACCCTGTCCCTGACACACAGACTGTTTATAGTGATTTTAAACCTGTGATTAGTGCGTACATTGGCCAAGAGTGGCAGTCCGAGTGGGACAAAGAGGAAGGGAACAAGCTTCATGAAGCTCTTCCTACGGTGTCCGACAGTCTACCTTTCCGCTGCGGCAGCCGCCGTGAGGAGACTGTCCTTGCTCGGCTCCACATCGGGCACACTTATGTTACGCACTCTTACTTACTTAAACAGGATGAGCGTCCATGGTGTTTTGCCTGTGATGAGAAGTTTTCTGTTCGACACTTTTTTGCTGTATTGTGCTGACCTAATTGACACCAGATATAAACACTTCACAGCAGACTCCTTGAAGGTTTTGTTCCGGGATGTTCCCCCGGACAAAATCTTCAATTTCTTGCGAGCATGCAATATGTTTAACAATATCTGAGCATTCATAGACTATGTGAATCTTTTTTATTTGCCCTTTTTGAGAGTCTGTAGATGTTTCTTTTAAAGACGTACGACATTTTAGCCTGAGATTTTTAATCTATATTTACATCTTGTCTTAAGACCTTGCTTTTAGTCTGGCTGACCAGATTTTTACCCATCCCGCCGTGAGATGGCCTTAGTCGCCTGCTCGGCGTTAAACCCAAATAACTAACTAACTAACCCATTTGTCGACGGAACAAAGCAGCGTCCGCAAGAGGCATTGATCCTCATGAGCCCCCACAGCTCATGAGGATCTGTCTGGCTGTTGGATGGTGTTCACTTTTTCGCAACAGTCAATGGGAAATTGGTCGATCATAATAGTCCAGGGGTAGTGCCGAACTGAATTTGAGTAATTAATTGGGAAATTGCATCTTTCTGGTTTTGCACCTATTGCCAAGACCAGAATTTGGCCTTGTATGATTTGCCGATAGATTCAAGCATACTTCACTCACAAACCTGTTTTAGACCTGATGCATCGTTTTTTAGGGATGTAGATGATCGTACCTGCATATTTTTCTGTGGGCTGGCGATTGGGTGCCTCATAGGCGGGGGCAGGGGATCTAACTGTTTGTTTGTCCAGCACTGAGTAATTCCCCTTGGTAAGCATACTTCAGTGTGACAAAACAATTGTTGTGGTGGGTACTGTTTATTGAGAATGACTACCTCCGGTATTTGTTTGATAAACCCTTGCTGTGTATACATTACTGAATTCCAGACCGGAAAGGTGACTACCTAAAATGTAACGGCAAAGAAAGAAGGAGCATGCTTTGAAAGGGCAAGCTATGACAGTTTAACCCATTCAGCCCTAACGCACTACAGCAGGAGATGGGTCGACCATGATAATTCAAGGGTAGTGCCAAATTAGCTTGGCGTCGACAGGCGCCAAGCTAATCTGACACTGCCCTTGAATTATCATGGTCGATACATCTCCTGCAACTGGTGCATAGTCGTTAGATGATGCTTCCAAAATTTGTAAAATACGGCCGTCGGGCTGAATGAGTTAAAGAAGTGCAAGCACAAAACAGTTAACCCCTCCACCACCTGCTGACACAGACTGTGTTTTTGAAATCGCTGTAAATTCAACGTCAGATTCCACACCGTCCAAGAAACGTGGATGCAAAATGGATAATTTAGCAAGAGGCCAAGACTCTAAAGAGCCCTCGCAACTGCGGGGGTTCATGAGGATCTATGCCTCTTGCAGTTGGGAGGTTTTCATTTTCTTAGCAGTGAAGTGGTTAAGTAAAGTGCTTTGTGCGTTTTGCCTCACATGCAAAGCAAAAGTGAGTATGTTTTGGACCAGTGGTCGTCCGCCCAGCGTCCGTGGTAAATTTTAACATTGGTATTTTCTCGGAGACTATTAGAGCCACAGTGTTCAAACTTGGCCCAAGGATACTTTGTGGCAAGACCTTTCTAATCATACCAATTTGAGTGACCTCTCACAAAGGTGAAGGTCACAGGGGAGCAGGAAATATGTCAAAAATAGCTATATTTTGACATAATTTATTTTTTTCTCAAATACTATTCAGAACTTCAAAACCAAACTTGGTACAAAGGTACCTGATGGTAAGACCTTTCTATGTATACTAATTTGGTGGATCCCTCGGAAAGGTCAAGGGTCACAAGAGCTCAGGAAATAGGTGAAAAATAGCCATATTTTGACAATAGATGTTTTTTTTCTTCTCATATACTGTTCACAACTTCAAATCCAAACTTGCTGCAGAAATACCTGATGGTAAGACCTATCTATGCATACTAATTTGGATGACCCCTCAGAGAGGTCAAGGGTCACAAGGGCTCAGGAAATAGGTCCAAAGTAGCCATATTTTGACAAAAGATTTTTTTTTCTCAAATACTATTTACAACTTTAAACCCAAACTTGCTACAGAGATACCTGATGAGAAGAACTTTCTATGCATACTAATTTGGTTGATCCCTCAGAAATTTCAAGGGTCACGAGAGCTCAGAAAATCGGTAAAAAATAGCCTTTTTTTTTCTCAAATACTATTCACAACTTCAAACCCAAATTTGGTACAGTGATACCTGATGGTAAGACCTATCTATGCATACTAATTTGGATGACCCCTCGGAAAGGTCAAGGGTCACAAGAGGCTGGCACATATGTGTAAAGTGCCAATATTTTTATAAAATTGTAGGTTTTATCAACATTTTTGCAAATTTTTCAACCAGATTTGGCACAAAGATAGTTGACAATAAGACCTTTCTATGCATACTAATTTAGCCAACACATCGCAAAGGTCAAGGGTTACGGGAGGTTGACAGATGTGTGAAAAATGCTTACATTTTCAGAAAACATGTATTTTGCTGCTGCAGATGTCAGCCCTTGTCACAAAGTTCACATATAATTATGTAAATCGGTCCTACACATGAGCCATAATGGCTTTGCCTTTCTTGTCCTTCGAAAGCATGTCATTTTTCTTGTTATTTCTTTGAATTGTGTGTGTGTGTGTGTTACGATACAATGCCTTCCCTGTTCGCTAGTTGCCGATTTGTCAGCGGAAGTCTCGAAGCTGGACCTTCAGGTTGGGAGGCTTAGTGCTTCACAGATGTTGGTGCACTGGAACCCTGCTGCTGAGCTGCCCAACTACAATCTCTTCCTGTACTACTGCCTAAAGATGTACAGCCCAAATGCGGACTGCAAGGTAATTGTTACCATATTAATAAGGGATCACCTTCACAAAAGCTGTCGACAGCCCTAAGTTTAACCCTTATCATTCGGAATATACCAGTGTGTGAAATAAGTTTGACTAAAATAGTTCAAGGGTAGTGGCATAATAGCTTGGCGCCTCTGGGCGCCAAGCTATTCTGGCACCACCCTTGAACTAAACTATTGTTCTATATCCTATCCTTATGCGTAAGTACTATAATGTGACTTGCATGTGGCAGTGTCCACATTTGAAGCTTTTAGCCTCATGATGATAGGGGTTAATGACTATTAACCCGTTTAGCCCCCGAAGCCCTACAGTGGGAGATGGATCAACTATGATATTTCACTTTGTTAGTTATTTGGGTCAACACCGAGCTGGCAGCTACGCCATCTCATGGCGGCATGATATTTCAAGAGTAATGCCAGATTAGCTTGGCGCCTGATGGTGCCAAGCTAATCTGACACTACCTTTGTAATGTTTTCTTACACACCTCCTCCTTTGCTGCCTTTTGAGCAGAAAAGCTGTATCACACATGTCACACAGCTTGGCTGTATCACACGTGTGTGATACAACCCTGGTACGTGAACGGACACGTATGCACAATATTGTTTTGTACAAAATCTGGTCTACATAAGGGTACGGGCACACACGATATTAAAACTTGACCTACTTTCAACTCGCGCAATGACACCATTTTCATAGTGACGACTGGCAACCTGGTGTCATGTATTGCGCTGTTATGTCATCATGTAGGAACATTTGTCTGACATCCAAAATATTGTTAGACGTGTGCCGAAAACCAACTCGCATCTGATTTATACCAAGACAAAGGTGAGTAAGAAATAGATTCTTACACCGGTGTTTAGGTGATACTGAGAATCTCACTCTCGTGCTCTTAAAACTGCATCGTACTTGCTTTCGCTCGTAAAATAAGATTTTAAAACCACTCTAGTGAGATTCTCAGTATCACCTGAACACCGATCATGTAAGACTCTATATAATTATATATCACAAGGTCGATTAGTCACCTGCATCTGGTAATACATTGTAGCAGTTGGGTGATAACTCCAACATTTGGGAAATGTGGCTGTGGGACTAAATGGGTTAATTTGCTACAGTGCTGAAAATCATGTACTTTGTTTCTTTTTGTGTTGCTGTTCTAATTGTGCTGGCTGTGACTATGACTTTGGGGCCCAGACATTTCCAACCACACGAGGAACATTTCTTGCAAAGTGGTTGAGGCAAGAGGCATAGATCCTCATGAGCCCCCGCAACTGCGGGGGCTCATGAGGATCTATGCCTCTTGCATTTGGGGGGCATTCAGTTTTTCTTGGCAGTAAAGGGGTTGATATGTGTGTTTACAAAAGTCTACATGTGCTGATAGGGTGAATTGCAATTTTGTGTATGTCTGTTGCACAGGATCCACTGCAGTTTGTGGAGCTGGATGCGATGGTTGGAAGTTATCTGCTGGATGCTAATGGCACACAATTTCAGAATGGCCGATTCGGCTTTGCAGTCATCACTCCGGACGGGAGACAGTCTGGCATCACATTCACAGAGTGTATCTACACAGTGAATGGAAGTAAGCCAAGAATATCTCTATCTTTAAATGAGTCTGTGTGCTGGACCAGTGGTCAACCATCTGTTGTCCATTGTGTGTGGTCAACTTTAACCTATTTAAACCCCCACAGCCAGAAGTTTTGAAGGACGACTGAATACTAGTTGCAGGAGATAGATCGACCATGATAATTGAAATGTAGTGCCAGATTAGCTTGGTGCCATCACGGGTAGTGCCAGGTCAGTATTACCCTTGAATTATCATGGTCAATCTGTCTCCTTCTGTAGTGGGTTGGTGCTAAATGGGTTAATGTTGGCATTTTGTAGGAGGCTATGGGCAGTGGGCAGATGTTCACATCTGCACGGGACTTAGACGACCCCGCCCTCCACGAGTCCCCTGCTGCCTTGCAGGCCTGGCCGCTTGGCTGCAGAAAGGCTAAGGGAGGAAACCCCTGACATCAAAGCCCCCGTGTCTCCAGGGAAGGCTTTTGAGCCAGAGACTAGTACAAGGACAGTCTGATATAAAACCTACGACCCGAGGACCTTGATGCCATCGTCCCAGCTTGCTAGGCCATGACAGACGAACCAAGGGTTTAAAGGGTTGGGCCAGTACTGCGCACACTGCACTCCACCAAAAAGCTCCACCGCGCAGGCTTTAGGAAACGTCCACAGACCATGACACTGACCATTCCAAGTCCTGTAGTGACTGGCGAGGGGCGAAACGGCAGGTGAAAGATGTCACTGGAAGCCGCAGTCTCAAACCTGCATGCAGGCGGTTCAGGATATTGGTCGCCTGTTGTTGACCTGGGGATGACAACATCACTCGGCACACCCTGAACGACCAAGCAGCCTTCTCTAGGGACAGCACTGCTTGCTCCACACGGAGAGGGGCCTAGAAAAGGTGGCCTAACCAAAGCTCGTCCCCTCGTAACCCCAGTTGGCTAGCTGCGGTCAACGGGCATCTTCTCCTGCGGTAAAAAAACAAGAAAGAATAACGGATCCACTCTCATGACGACCACAACCGGACTCAACGTAGCATGCTGGAACATCCGAACCATGCTCGACAAAGCAGACAGCGGACGCCCTGAACGTCGCTCCGCCCTCATTGCCCATGAATTGCGGAGGTTAAACATCGACATCGCCACGCTCAGTGAAGTACGTTTTCTGGACGAAGGCAGCCTCCAAGAACTTGGCGCTGGGTACACCCTCTACTGGTCAGGCAAGCCTGAGTCAGAAAGACGGCTCTCAGGCGTGGGTTTCATGGTCAAGACCTCCATTGTGACTAAGCTGGAAAACCTACCAACGGGTCACTCAGACCGCATCATGTCCATGCGCCTCCCACTGAGACCCCAGCAACACGTCACCCTTCTCAGTGTGTACTCCCCAACCCTCCTGGCAGAGCCTGCTGAAAAGGACAAGTTTTGACCTGCGCAGCCTCATACAGAGCACCCCTGCAGACGACAAAGTCATCATCCTTGGCGACTTCAACGCCAGAGTGGGCCAGGACTCTGAAGCCTATCCCCACCCGGGTCTGCCCTGGGGGACTTGGGTGGGGTTAGGTATTTTTTTAGTTCCCAGGGTCACCCTGGTCAGCCCCACAGGGTGGGTTTTTCTCTCTATTCTGGGGCATGTGTTTCTGTCTACCCTTTGTCCATTCACCTGTATTTGCCTTTTTAAAACTCCCTACTGTCTGCACTGCCTGTAGCTCTTGATATTGGATGTGTGTTGCTAAATGGTCTTAGCTTTATTTAGCCCCATGTGTTAGGTTTATTTAACGTATTTGACCGGCTGGCGACATACATTCAATGGTCTGTCTATTTTTATTTTTTTCACAAGCAGTGCAGGCACGTCCTGAGAAAGCCTTGTTGCTGTCGGGACGTTAAGAAATGTACAATCAATCAATCAATGGAAAGGAGTCCTCAGCAAGCATGGCGTCGGGAACTGCAATGACAATGGCCGCCTACTGTTGGAGTTCTGTGCAGAGCAGCAACTGGTCATCACCAACACTACTTTTCAGCAAAAGGACAGTCGAAAGACCACCTGGTTGCATCCTCGCTCCAAACACTGGCACCTTATCGACTATGTCCTAGTGCGTCAGAGGGACCGCCATGACGTCCTCCTCACCAGAGTGATGCCCAGCGCAGAGTGCCACACTGACCACCGTCTTGTCCGCTGCAAACTCAGGCTCCACGTCAAGCCAAAACCCAAGAAATGGGGGCCCCCCAAGAAAAAGCCTGATGTTGCCAGCCTTCAGCGTGACGACGTGAAAGCTGCCTTTCAGACAGATTTACAGCGCAGGCTCAAAGACACAACGGACCCAGCAGACTCCTCCCCTGAAACACTTTGGGAACAACTGAAAACTGCTATTGCAAAATCCTCTGCAGAAGTCCTGGGTTTCGCTAGAAAGAAGAACAAAGACTGGTTTGACGAGAACGATGTAGAGATCCAGGAACACCTAGCAAAAAAAAAGAGCCGCCCATCAGGCCCACCTAGCCCAGCCTTCCTGCCCTGTGAAGAAGTCTGCCTTCCGCCTCATCTGCAGCAGTCTCCAGCGCAAGCTCAGAGATTTCCAGAATGAGTGGTGGACCAGACTTGCACAGAGGACCCAGCTTTGCGCTGACAATGGTGACTACAGGGGCTTCTACGAAGCACTGAAAGCAGTGTATGGCCCCAGACACCTGGTACAAAGTCCCCTGCGAAGCGCGAATGGCCAGGCACTCCTCACAGATAATACCTCCATCTTGAACCGCTGGTCGGAGTACTTTCAGAGCCTTTTCAGCGCTGAGCGCACTGTTCAAGAAGCAGTCGTCCTACAAATCCCACAACTCCCAGTAAAGGTTGAATTGGACAAACCGCCCACCGCTGAAGAGACCCTCACAGCCATCCACCAGCTCAAGAGTGGCAAAGCAGCAGGCATTGATGGAATACCGCCAGAGATATGGAAACATGGAGGCACAGCACTGCACAACAAGCTCCATGACCTCTTTCTCTGCTGCTGGGAGGAAGGAACACTACCAAAGGATCTCCGTGATGCTGTCGTTATCACCCTGTACAAGAACAAAGGCGAGAAGTCTGACTGTTCCAACTATCGGGGAATTACCCTGCTGTCCATTGCTGGGAAAATTCTTGCAAGGCTGCTCCTGAATCGGCTGGTACCTGCCATCGCTGAAGACCACCTCCCAGAGGGCCAGTGTGGCTTCAGAGCAAACAGGAGCACCACCGATATGGTCTTTGTGCTGAGACAGCTTCAGGAGAAGTGCCGCGAGCAGAACAAAGGGCTGTACGTAACGTTTGTCGACCTAACAAAAGCGTTCGACACTGTGAGCAGGCAAGGCATGTGGCAGATCCTGGAGCGACTTGGCTGTCCCCCAAAGTTCCTCAGCATGATTGTCCAGCTACACGAGGACCAGCAAGGCCAGGTCAGACTCAACAATGTCCTCTCAGAACCATTCCCTATTCTCAACGGCGTAAAGCAGGGCTGCGTGCTGGCACCGACCCTCTTCACAATCATTTTTAGCATGATGTTGAAGCAGGCCACAGTAGACCTCGATGATGACGATGCAGTGTACATCAGGTATCGTCTTGATGGCAGCCTGTTCAACCTCAGACGACTGCAGGCCCACACGAAAACCCTAGACCAACTGATTCGTGAGCTGCTTTTTGCTGATGACGCTGCCCTCGTTGCACACACAGAGAGAGCCCTGCAGCACATCACGTCCTGCTTCGCAGACGTTGCCCAGCTCTTTGGACTCGAGGTCAGTCTGAAAAAGACAGAGGTCCTCCATCAGCTGGCACCCAAGACAGTGTATCGCCCTCCTCACATCACCATTGGCGAGTCTGAACTAAAGTCAGTGCACCAGTTTACTTACCTTGGCTGCATTATCACGTCGGACGCCAAGCTGGACAAGGAGCTTGACAGCAGGCTGGCAAAAGCGAACAGCGCTTTCGGGCGACTTTTCAAGCGGGTGTGGCACAATCAACAGCTGAAAACAGGCACCAAGATCAGCGTGTACAGAGCTGTGGTCCTCACCACCCTGCTGTATGGTTCCGAGTCCTGGGCTCTCTACCGCAGCCAACTACGACTCCTCGAACGCTTCCACCAGCGCTGCCTGCGTACCATCCTGGGCATTCACTGGAGTGACTATGTCACCAACGTCGAGGTCCTTGAACAGGCTGAAACTGTGAGCATCGAGGCTTTGCTGCTGCGGACACAGCTCCGCTGGGCGGGGCATGTCTCCAGGATGGAGGATCATCGCCTACCAAAGATCACCCTGTTAGGCGAGCTTGCTACTGGACACCGTGACAGAGGGGCACCAAAGAAGAGATACAAAGACTGTCTCAAGAAGTCACTTAGTGCCTGCCAAATCGACCACCACCATTGGTCCTCGCTTGGTGTGGACCGTGACACCTGGTGATCCACCATTTGCAAGGCAGCTGTCTCCTTTGAGGACTCTCGCAGAGCTAGCCTTAAGGACAAGCGGCTCAGGAGAAAAAACAGAGATGCCGCAACCCAGAACCCTGGCCATACCTTCCCCTGCAGCCACTGCGGTTGAACCTGCCTGTCCCGGATTGGCCTCCGCAGCCACGAACAAGCCTGCAGACGTCGTGGGCAACTCCTATAAAATCTTCGTTCGCGAAGTCAAGCCAAGATTCAGGCCCCAGTCTTTCAGCTTGGCCTAAAAATACTTTGTGGCAAGACCTATCTAAATATAATTTAAGTGACCTCTGTCAAAGGTCAAGGTGGCATGGGGTGTAGAAATTGTCAAGAAACAGGTTGTAATTACCACATTTTAACAAAATGTGTTTTTTCTCAAAATTTTTTGGGCTTGTGCAAAGCAAAAATGAGTATGTTCTGGGCCAGTGGTCATCCGTCCGTCTGTCGTCCATCTGCCGTCAACCTGGCCCAAGGATATTTTGTGGCAAGACCTTTCTAAACATACCAATTTGAGTGACCTCTGAGCTCTCACAAAGGTCACAGTCACAGGGCATCAGAGAATAGGTCAAAAATAGCTATATATTTTGACATAATTTATTTTTTCTCAAATACTATTGACAACTTCAACCCAAACTTGGTACAAGGATACCTGATGGGAAGACCTTTCTATGCAGACTAATTTGGTTCATCATCATCATCAGTCTCTTGCCCGATTTGGGCGTGGGGGGACTGAAAGGCAGCAGCAACAGACAGTGCTTTCCACTGAGTTCTATTTTGGGCGGTGGCAAGCAAGTCTGGCATCTCGAGTTCGGTCCATTCTTTTATGTTTGCGACCCAACTCTTTCTCTGATCTCGCCGGCGGCTTCCTTCGAGAGTGCCTTGGAGGATAGTCTTGGACAGGGTGTTGTGTCGGGTCACGTGGCCAAACCAAGCAAGCTTGCGCCGTTTAATCGGTTGCCAGAAGGGGTTCATGTGGGCCCACCAGGGAAGTGACGATGCTCCATACATATTCGTTGGTCTTGTGCTCGCGGTACGAGATGCGGAGCAACTTCCTCAGGCACTTCTTCTCAAAGGCCTGGATTTTCTTTTCTGAGTCTGCGAGCAGTGTCCAAGTCTCACAGCCGTAGAGTAGAATAGACACTACGAGGGACTTGTAAAGCCTGTACTTGATGGTGAAGCTGATGGAATTACTTCGCCAGATCCTGTCCAGCCTGGCCATCGCGGATGTTGCTGTACCTATCCTGATGCGGATCTCTGCTATGCAACTACCGTCTTTGGACAAGGTGGCTCCCAAGTACTTGAAGCTATTGACCTCTTCTAGCTTTTGGCCATTAATGTGGATGTTGCTGCTGCTGTCGCTTGTGGTGTTGATCATCACTTTGCTTTTATCCGTACTGATCTCCATGCCATAAGACCCTGCGCTACTTAAAAGTTTGTCTGTCCGGTTTTGAAGCTCACTATTGCTGCCTGCCATGAGGTCAATGTCGTCCGCGAATCGAAGATTGCACAGGGATCTGCCACCAATAGAGATTGAAGTATGGTGGTCGTGGAGGGTTTCCTGCATGATCTTCTCCAGGAATATGTTGAAAAGGACAGGAGAGAGCAGGCATCCTTGACGGACACCGATCGTCATCCTGAAGAACTCGCCTGACTGATTGTTAAGTAGAACCGCGCTGCAGGCGTTCTTGTAAAGCGCTTCTATCATTTGGATCAGTCCCTCCTCTATGTTGAACGATCTCATGACTTGCCAGAGTCTGTCGTGCCAGACGTGATCAAATGCTTTCCTGAAATCAATGAAGTTGTGATAGAGTTCGCGCTGATGCTGCAGATGTTTCTCGATCAGGACACAGCAGTTGAAAATCTGCTCAACAGTGCTTCTTCCAACTCTGAAGCCAACCTGTTCTTCTGCCAGCATTGGTTGATCCCTTGTAAAGGTCAAGTGTCACAAGAGCTCAGCAAATAGATAACAAAAAATAGCCATACTTTGACAAAAGATGTTTTTTCTCAAATACTATTCACACCTTCAAACCTAAACTTGCTACAGAGATACCTGATGGTAAGACCTGACTATACATACTAATTTGGATTACCCCTCAGAAATGTCAAGGGTCACAAGAGCTCAGGAAATAGGTAAAAAATAGCTATATTTTGACAAAAGATGATTTTTCTCAAATACTATTCACAACTTGAAACCCAAACATACTACAGAGATGCCTGATGGTGAGACCTATCTATACATACTAATTTGAATGAGCCCTCGGAAAGGTCAAGGGTCACAAGAGATCGGCAGATGTGTGTAAAATGTCAATTTTTGATAGAATTATTGTTATTATCAACAGTTTTGCAAACTTTTCAATCAGATTTGGCACAAAGATAGCTGATGATGATAAGAGCTTCCTATATATACTAATTTAGTCCACTCATTGCAAAGGTCAAGGGTCACGGGGGTTTGACAGATGTATAAAAACTGATTAAATTGTAAGCAAACATGGATTTTGCTGGTGCAGAAGCCATCCCTTTCCCAATCTTGGTACAGAAATACCTGCAGTAAAACCGTCCTTTATGCGAATGTTAAAGGCCGTTCAAGAAGGTTAAGGGTCATAAAGAGAGCAAAACAATGCCTGTTGAGGTAGAATTTCAGTTTTGGTCAGTGTTTTTGCAGACTTTTCGATAGTTTGCAAAATCATAATTTGCACAGAAATAACTAATGATGCATGACCTTCCCAAGCATACTAATTTGCTTGAACCCTCACAAAGGCCAAGGGTCATAGGTGGGCAAGCCTGTGAAAAATTCATACATTTTGAGAAACATGGATTTTACAGGTACAAAAGCCAACCTTTTACTTTTGTTAAGTCACTTGAACAATTGCTTATTTCAGTGACATGTTCCAGGCCAGAAAGATCAGATTAATTATGTGGATCGGTTATGCACATTAGTCATGCGGGCTTTGCCACTTTATTGATCTACCTTTGCCAGCGTGTGTGTGTGAAAGTGATCTTGTCTTCCTGGAAACAATTAAGTGGGTGGGCCTTTTCCGGCTACAGCTGGATTTCCGGATTCAAAATTTTTTTTTTTTTTTTTTGTTTTGTTTTTTTTTCACTTAGAAAGTGCCCCAAGACCCTCGCTTCAGGATTCAACTTTTTTTTCAGTCCCACCCATGCTTACATAACGCAGTTCTACACTTTATTGGTTTATTCAGGTATTTGATAACATTCCAGTCTATCAGTCCATATGTGAATCCTTCCATTTATCCATTCATTAAAATCATTATCCCTAATCATTATCCCTTTGCGTGTCGGTAGCAGTTTTAGGCGCAGTGATTCCTTAAGGATTCATCGCGACTAAAACTGCTGACACACAAAGGGTTCAAATCCACCTTTTTGTATCCATCTGTCCGACAGTTTACCCACCTGCACACCCATCCATCCATTCTGGCATTTATTGTTTGTATTGCATTTAAAAAAAAAAAACCAGCTTCTGGCAATGCACCTGACAAACCTGTGGCAACAGCGGGCGAGGATTACATACAGCTGTCATGGCAGGGTATACGCTGTGACGGAAGGCGTGTCGTGCATGGTTACTTCCTCCAAGTATGTCGCGAGGCAGCTGATACGCCAGATTGTAGCAGTGAGTATGACAAATTGTAATAATAATAATAATAATTAGCGCATTAAATAGGCGCTTTATCCCAATTGAAAATCCGCTCAAAGCGCCGCCGTGAACTGAACCCAACAAGCACGCTCACGTGAAACACGCGCATTCACTCACACACTGTACATAAACACAGAACATTCACGTGGTGCTAAGGGCAAGCTCAAGCGAGCTACTGTAGTTTTTGGAAATTCAAAGTCGTTTGTATTTGAAATTTGATTAAGTGGGCTGAAACTGATAACAAAGTGGAGGGGGAGGAAGAGCCGGAGTACCTGGAGAAAGAACCCCCGACGGTCCGCCCGAATTAACGGTGACACTTACTAGAGGAGAAAAATCCGACGCCGGAACCCGTAATCGAACCTCGCACCTTTAGCATTGGTGGCAGGCGCCTTAACCACTGCGCCACGGACCGCCCTGTGAACAGTTTCTTCTTAACCCTTTTCTCTCTGATACACTTTTGCTTGAAATAAATTTGAATTTATAATTTGACGTAAAATTGAAATAAATAATTATAACTAAATGTATGTCAGTTCCACGGTGGTGCCAGAATAGCTTGGCACCTGAGGCGCCAAGCTATTCTGGCACCACCCTGGAACTAAATGGTTGATCTATCTTCTAGTCTATAATGTAGCATTCATAGGACAATAAGCAAATTTGAAAAATTCAATGTTAGGATGTTATGCGTTAAGGAAGCTGACTAGAAAACAGGTTTTATTCATTCTCTTGGCTTGACTTCGCAAACGAAGATTTTATAGGAGTTACCCACGACGTCTGCAGGCTTGTTCGTGGCTGCGGAGGCCAATCCGGGACAGGCAGGTTCAACCGCAGTGGCTGCAGGGGAAGGTATGGCCAGGGTTCTGAGTTGCGGCATCTCTGTTTTTTCTCCTGAGCCGCTTGTCCTTAAGGCTAGCTCTGCGAGAGTCCTCAAAGGAGACAGCTGCCTTGTAAATGGTGGAGCGCCAGGTGTCACGGTCCACAGCAAGCGAGGACCACTGGTGGTGGTCGATTTGGCAGGCACTAAGTGACTTCTTGAGACAGTCTTTGTATCTCTTCTTTGGTGCCCCTCTGTCACGGTGTCCAGTAGCAAGCTCGCCGAACAGGGTGCTGATCCTCCATCCTGGAGACATGCCCCGCCCAGCGGAGCTGTGTCCGCAGCAGCAAGGCCTCGATGCTCACAGTTTCAGCCTGTTCAAGGACCTCGACGTTGGTGACATAGTCACTCCAGTGAATGCCCAGGATGGTACGCAGGCAGCGCTGGTGGAAGCGTTCGAGGAGTCGTAGTTGGCTGCGGTAGAGGGCCCAGGACTCGGAACCATACAGCAGGGTGGTGAGGACCACAGCTCTGTACACGCTGATCTTGGTGCCTGTTTTCAGCTGTTGATTGTGTCACACCCGCTTGAAAAGTCGCCCAAAAGCGCTGTTCGCTTTTGCCAGCCTGCTGTCAAACTCCTTGTCCAGCTTGGCGTCCGACGTGATAATGCAGCCAAGGTAAGTAAATTGGTGCACTGACTTTAGTTTAGACTCGCCAATGGTGATGTGAGGAGGGCGATACACTGTCTTGGGTGCCGGCTGATGGAGGACCTCTGTCTTTTTCAGACTGACCTCGAGTCCAAAGAGCTGGGCAGCGTCTGCGAAGCAGGATGTGATGCGCTGCAGGTCTCTCTCTGTGTGTGCAACGAGGGCAGCGTCATCAGCAAAAAGCAGCTCACGAACAGTTGGTCTAGGGTTTTCGTGTGGGCCTGCAGTCGTCTGAGGTTGAACAGGCTGCCATCAAGACGATACCTGATGTACACTGCATCGTCATCATCGAGGTCTACTGTGACCTGCTTCAACATCATGCTTAAAAAGATGGTGAAGAGGGTCGGTGTCAGCACGCAGCCCTGCTTTACGCCGTTGAGAATAGGGAATGGTTCTGAGAGGACATTGTTGAGTCTGACCTGGCCTTGCTGGTCCTCGTGTAGCTGGACAATCATGCTGAGGAACTTTGGGGGACAGCCAAGTCGCTCCAGGATCTGCCACATGCCTTGCCTGCTCACAGTGTCGAACGCTTTTGTTAGGTCGACAAACGTTACGTACAGCCCTTTTTTCTGCTCGCGGCGCTTCTCCTGAAGCTGTCTCAGCACAAAGACCATATCGGTGGTGCTCCTGTTTGCTCTGAAGCCACACTGGCCCTATTTTATTCAGGTTTTATTCAGTTAACTGCTTAACTGACACGAAAAACTACCATCCATTCAACAGCAAAAGACATAGTTCCTCTGTGCCTCTTGCTGATAACACTGTGAATTGATCTTCTGGGATGTATTGGTCTCTTTGGCATTGCATTAACCCATATCATACCGAGGCTAAAAGCTTCAAATTTGTACACTGCCATATGCACGCTGCATGATAGTACTTACAGATAAGGATATAGACCCTGCTCGGACCCCTCTCCTTTTCCGTCTACAGTCCATCCACCTGGAACACTCTCCCACTCCTTAACGTCGGAAACACGCTCTCTCCTCCTTCCAGTCCGCCCTCAAAACTCACCTCTTTCAACAGTTCTAACACTGCTACCACACTCCCCACCCTAAGCCAACTGTTGTAATGTATTTGTGGTATGTGAGTTATTGTCAAAAGCATGTTATAATTATTATAAGATAAGCGCATTGTAAATACTGTAATTATTATTATTAGACCAATGGCTTTAGTTCAAGGGTGGTGTCAGAATAGCTTGGCGCCTAGAGGCACCAAGCTATTCTGGCACTACCCTTGAACTATTTTAGTCAAACTTATTTGACACACGGGTGTATTCCAAATGATAAGGGTTAAGGAAGATTTCAGAAAAATAAACACAGTTTGCGTCAACTGGCTGGGAACAAAAGTGTGATAGTCGAAATTTCCAAATTTAGGGTACACTATTCTCTCAAAGAAAGATTGACCATTGATAGTCCACAGGAGGAGACACAATAACATTGCGCTTACAGACACCGTGCTATTCAGGCGACACCCAAGAACTATCATGGTGGATCCGTACCTTGCTGTAGTGGTCTGGGCGGAATGGGATAACCCTTCTAGCCCCAAGGTCCCATTTCTCAGATTTTGGAGGTGTTACCTAATGACTATGTACCAGTTGCAGGAGATGCATTGACCATGATAATTCAAGGGTAGTGCCAGATTAGCTTGGCGCCTGTAGGTGCCAAGCTAATCTGGCACTACCCTTGAATTATCATGGTCAATCCATCTCCTGCTGTAGGGACTCGGGGCTAAAAGGGTTAACCTGTCAGGGCTGAGTCTGTGCCATATTTCAGTGGGGGATAGATTGACTGTTATAGTCTAAGTGTTGTGCTTGCCCTTTAGCCTTGTTCTTGTTGTCTAGTGTTTTGTTATGTCTCGTTTATAATTATTCATCTTCGTAATAGTCTTATCTTTCTTTTTGTTGTTGTTGTACTTTGTGTATATAGATGAAACCCACATTGAGGGTGGAAACACACATTCATATCGACTGGAAAATGTGGACCCAGGAATCAAGTATCGCATACGCCTAGCAGCCTCCACTTCTTCAGGACGTACTGACTTCAGTGAACCAGTCTCCGCTGAAGCCAACCCCAAAAGTGGTATTTGGGGTGAGTGGGCCAGATTGAGCCAGCCATCACAGATATTGACAACCAGTCTCTCAGTACAGGTTTTGTCATTTAGCCCCGCATCCCTACAGCAGGAGATTGATGGGCAATGATAATTCAAGGGTAGTGCCAGATGAGCTTTGCGCCTGAAGGCGCCAAGCTTATCTGGCACTACCCTTGAATTATCATGGTCCATCCATCTCCTGCAACTGGTACATAATCGTTAAGTGACGCCTCCAAAAGTTAGGAAATGTTTCCTTGGGGTTAAATGGGTTAAAAAAGCTGCCTCTTGACCAGAACAGTCTGAGAAGAATGTCAGACCTTTGTCTAGTGTTATTCAACATCATTCTGTATCATCATTTTGACGCTGATGATACAGAGCTATTAATGTTGGTGCCCCACACAAATATGTCGGTGACATGATCCAGTCTTTAGGCCATGCAGAACAAATTGCAAATGAATGGTGACAAAAACTGAGGCCGTAAAATTTTCAGTTTCTCCCTGTACTGATCTCCTTGACATGATCTTGGTTGGTGAGAGTAGCATTAATCCCATTTTCCGATGCCGTTCGTAATCTTGCTGTTAGCTTTGACAAAAGCCTGACCATGAGAGAGCATGTCAACAAGTTTATCAATACTTCTTCTGTGAACTGAAAATATCAGTTCATTTAGGCACGGCCCAATGCGCAAAAGGCCATTGGGCCAATGTCAGACGGCGTTGGCCAGCGCACGGCTGTGCATGGACCAACAGCGTCCGACTTCAGCCTGATGGCCTTTGCGCAATGGGCTTCTCCTTGTTGAAGCAGTGAAAAATGCATATTACCTCCCCTGTTCTTTCATGTATTGATTATCGTAGTTCACATTTGGCAGGTGTTCCTCAGAATCTTCTTGATAAACTTCTGAGAGTCATGAACTGCTCCACCCACCTAATTTACAAGTGCTGAAATGGGAGCACATAACACCATTACTTGTTGACCTGCACTGGCTGCCTGTATCTCAAAAAATCGTGTACAAGGTTTCTGTCATTTTGTTGCAATGTCATTACCGGTTTTGCTCCCCCATATTTGTCTGATTGGGTTCAGATATACGCGCCTTCACATTCTCTTTGATCTGCATCAGACACACGTATGTTCAGGCTTCTGCGATGAAACGGGTCAACCCAGGGCCAGCGTGCCTTTTCCTACAATATATTTTGATCCAGTTACTTGGAACAACCTTCCAGCCCATGTCAGACATGCTGTAACTCTGCTTTCAAATAACTCCTTAACTCTTTTCATCCTGATACACCCATTGCTTGAAATAAATTTTGACAGGTAGTTTAAGGGTGGTGCCAGAATAGCATGGCACCTCAGGCGCCAAGCTATTCTGGCACCACCCTTGAAATAAAACAGTTGATCTATCTCCTAATCTGTAATGTGGCCTTCATAGGACAATAAGCAAAGTTTTAAAAAATCAGCCTCAGGATGTAATGGGTTAAATACCATCTTTTCTCTGTTGCCTATAATTAGAACTTAGATTTTCATGTGATGTTCTGTCAGAGCACCAGTAGTCCTTTGGCAGTATCTACTTTTTGTAATTTTGTGTGTGTTGCGTACCGTAAGTTTTTGATGTACTTTTCCGTTACAACTGAACAGTACATCAAAAGCTCATACTACACAACGTACATAATGGTAACTTATAAAAGAAAATATATGTGTCCAGTACTGTTTTGTTTCTTGATTTTTTTTTTGTGAAGCACTTAAAGCATCATTGATTTGGAGGTTAAGCACTGTATAAGGTTAAGCGCCACATAAATTATTATTATTATTATTATCTGTAAGACACCACAGCAGGAAATGGAATCACCCATGAAAGTTCAAGGGTAGTGCCAGATCCGCTTGGTGCGTGGAATGCGCAAACATGTACATGCCTTGACTGCTGGTGATGATATACCGCACCGTGCGTGGTTATGTGTCTTGTCTGCTGAACAATTTTGTCACTAGCCGACAGGGGTTAAAGGTTTTCCTGTTAACCTGTTGCCTGCCAGTGGATGCAGATTTCACGTCTGAAATGACTGACATTTGCATGGGTGGGACTTTTCCGGCTACAGCCGGATTTCCGGATTAAAATTTTTTTTTTTTTCACTTAAAAAGTGTCATAAGACCCTCTCTTCAGGATTCAACTTTTTTTTCGGTCCCACCCATGCATCTGCGTGAAGAATGCAAATGATTAAACGGGGGCACAAAGAACACAGGACCAACAAGAAACATAAATCCTCATGAGCCCCCGCAACAGCGGGGGCTCATGAGGATTTATGTCTCTTGCAGGTGGGTAGCGTTTGGCTTGCCCCGGCAGTTAAGCGGTTAAGAGCACTTATTAGACAGTCTGCCTATACATAAGTCCTCAGTCTTTTAGTAGTTTACAGGGACATTGTTGTTGGTTGTTTTTTTTTCAGGTTTAGCTACAGGAGATATAGTTGGCATAGCAGTTGGAATACTGGTTATACTCATAATACTGGGCAGTGTCATCTTCTGTGCTTGCAGGTTGGTTTTAACTGAATTTTCACATAATTAAATTACTATGAATCATGATCCCCTATTTCACGCGTTACGGGATCAGATTCAGTAAATTCTTTGACGCCTAGATCCCTTTCTCACTCGCTCGGCGGAGTAAGAGTTTGGAGAGAGAAACATTAGTGAGGTTTCGTTCACGGCGAACGACTCCCAACAATGAACAAGAGGGAAGTCACAAGCGGATAACCATTGTGTATCAAATACAACACTGAACATCACCAAGGGGTATAGATCCTCATGAGCCCAGAGGGCTCATGAGGATCTATGCCTCTTGGAGATGTTTGGAGTATATTGTCTCCGCTTGAACAATATGTTGTCTCCCTTTGAACGAATCAAAGTTTCAGTTTTGTACATACACAAATATCAGAGATTTTCGTGTACATACATACGCACGCACGCACACGGCACTTTGCGCCAAAAGTGCATTCAGCAGCAAGGTTAGTGTAACTAGACATGACATAATTTTATCTGGTTACTTTTATTGTCAGATTTTTTTATCTGCCCACCTAAATTGTCATAGGCATACTAGTGAATTCGCCCCACCACGACATAATTTTATCTGGTTACTTTTATTGTCAGATTTTTTTATCTGCCCACCTAAATTGTCATAGGCATACTAGTGAATTCGCCCCACCACGACCCATCCTAAAAGTCTCTTCTATTTAAAGAGACTTAAAAATTGGGTCCCCTGGTGATTTGTTTGTCCGAAGTTTACTGTATATTGACAGCAATACAGCTTACTTTTGTGGATATTTTAGAAAAAAAATTATTCACTTGAAGGTATACTTTTACAGATGGTCACAGTAGGGACTCATTTTAATACTGGTGCTTGTCTGTGATTCTGGACCTTACGCCCATGCATTGAGGTCCGCACGTTTACCTCTGAACACTGGTTTAAGGAAGGGCAATAGATGTTCGGCAATGAGAAGTAGGTTAAAGTTGCAAGTGTTTTGACGAAAACGGTGGATTAATCCTTTTCCCCAAGGTCCCGTTTTTCTTAAATTTTGGAGGTGTTGCCTAATTACTGCATCTTTTGCAGGAGATGGATTGACCATGATAATTCAAGGGTAGTGCCAGATGAGCTTGGCGCCTTCAGGCACCAAGCTCATCTGGCACTACCCTTGAATTATCATAGTCAATCCATCCCCTGCTGTGGGGACTCGATGAGTTAAAAAGCACAGACAAACATGCAATATCAAATGTTTGTCTGGACGTTTAATCGAGTGTTTTGACCAAAACCCGTGCAATTTTTACCTACTTCTGATTTCTACAAATCGTCTGTTGTATAAGGCAGTTGCACTTCCTGGGTGCCTATTGTATCAGGCACTGTTTATTTTTCCTGCATGCTTGTTTGTTATTTTAGGAGGTATTGGAAAGAAGAAAAGAAGAAGTTTAAGGGACAAGTTGTGAAAAAGCCCAGACCAATCAGGGTTGACAATCCACCTCAGGTATCATTTCCTTGACATATGCTCTTTATTTTCTCAGAATCATTACCGATGACATTACTAATTGGAACCTTCGCTTAACTCATAATTTTAGCCAAAAAAACTTACTGTGTGTCCCTCATACTAGGGGAGGCAACCACTGGGGAGCCATAGCCCGGATATGCCGAGTAGTCTCTCGTACTACCTTATCCGGTGGCACACTCACCCTTTCTCACCAGTGACTTCACTAGCTCATTTAAAGCCGGTCGTATGCACCTCGTGCTCCGACCTTTCACTGTGTGAACTCTACTTGGGATCTCGACTTGTGTGATTCTTGGTCCTTTCAAGGAAGGAAAAAGATTATAAAAGAAAAAAAGAAGGATTATTCCATACTTGTTTGGGTTGTGTGATTCTGTATTCAAGATGGACAGATAAAGCTTCGGTTACTGCCTCAGCTGGCGTTTTAACCAGGCGACGGCATTTCCTGAATTTCACAATTTTCGAATTTGTATGTACGCGACCGGTCGGGAACTCGGACCCTCCTTCAGGCTCCGAGCACTCGCAAGGCCTTTGTCTGTCTTATGTTACATTGCTCAAGTGAGGACTTGCACCCTGTGTGGCGAATTTCATTGGCCTAGTGACGTACATGATTTTTGTCTTCCCTGTTCAGGCTGTTCCTCCAGTCGACCGTGCGCGCTATGCTCTACTTGGAAGGAGGACCGTTGGTCACAACTTTGGACCTTTTACAGGAGAGAAAGGCCGGCGCGCAAAGGCGCTGCTGTACCTTGAATGTGAGACATAGAAATGCTATTTCAGACATTGATTGTGTGTCATTGCAAACGGGTCCTGCTGTCCCCACCGGTGCCTCGTGCAGTGCTGCCTCGTCCTGCGCAGACGATTGAGCCTAGTAGCAGCTTTAGGGATTCGCCATCCAGCATGGCACCTAGAGCTCTATTATACCCTTCAATCCACAGAGGGGGAGACAGGCCAGGCCAGGGGTTCGCCACCCTATGATTTAGTTAGGCCTTTGAGAGCTCGGTCCCCCCGCAGAGAATATGTTGGGTCAAACAGTAGCCCTCCTGGCAATAAGAGAACCCAGACAGCAGAAGCGGGGGACCCCCCCCCCCCCCTCTCGGACTGGAGAGCACCCTTCTGCCGTAGGCTGGACCAGCGCCTTGACAGGGTCACACCTTCAGGGACTCACTCCAAGGGGGACAGGATGTCAAAGCGCAATGTTGATAGGTCTCAGGGTAAGGTAAGAGAAAGAGAAATTTCGGGGTCCAGAGATAGAGAGTGGCGTTCCACTGGCGATGTTAACCTCCTTCGGGAGCGGACCAGTGTGGTCAGTTCTATCAGCTGTCGTAGAGAGAGTAATGAGAGAGGAATTATGAATAGACGGCGGACCCCCCAAACCCAAAAATACCAAAGAGTTCGATCTTCGCGTTCGGATGAATGGGCGCAGCGTATGCAGTCGACGTGGGACAGAGACCACATTCAAGTGGACGTCTCGCCTTCTTGCACTTCTTCTTCAGATTGGAAGTCCGTTCTTACGTCTCGCGCCAACCGACATCGTCGCGACCATGGGAGGCGCAGTTTCCAGCCAGGTGCAGCAGATCCGCGGACCAGGTGGACAGCCATCGCGCGCCTCAGGAGGTACAGGTTCGTCGACAGTGGGGTGTACACTCTCGGGACAATCGGTGGACGGAGACGACTTCTCGGCGGGATCGGAGCAGTCCTCATCGGCCTTCCTTAGGCAAGGATTACAGACACCCGGCAGAGACTTCGTTCTGGTCGACATGTGGGCCTACCCTACTGCTTCTATTTCTCGGCGCGCAACGGTGGACGAGGAGGCACTTAGTCTTCATCCGGAGGATTCAGTGTCAATGCTGGGAATCGACGATGAAGACGCATCGACCTCACCGGGACGACATTCTCCTATCCCAGCATCGCTGTGGACGTGACTTCGATGTCTTCTACTCGTCGGATTTGCATGAAGCGGCTCACCTCATTGCTGCGTTCTTCCGCCGGAACACTGTGTGAAGAGGAAGGCGGTGGCGATGGTCGACACGCCTCGGCAGGCCAAGCGCATCAAGACTCTACCTCAACCGGCAGCGCAACTTCGCACGGACGGAGTTGGAGAGCAAGGATCTTCTCTGACAGGCGTTGGCCGGTGGGAATCGACGTGGATTTCCGTCAAGACTGGTATGCGGGACACTCTCAGGCTTTCAGCTGTACTCTTCCTACAGTGGACAAGGAGGCCTTCGTCCAAGCAGGACTAACACAGCATTCCCTGTCAGCGGGACTGGACAAGACCGCCATACTGGTTCGGAATTCCCTGGCGTGCACCGGTTTCCTGGAGATGGCGACACAGTCGGTGGTCAGGAAGATGGAAAACACCTGAGATCTTGGGGCTTCAGCTCCCTTACGAGAGATCCATGCGGTACTGATTGCGGCGAATACAGTGGCCTTCCATGCTTTAGTCAACGCCATGGTGGCGGCTTCGAATTGCAATCTGTTACGACGGGACAAGCTTCTGAAATGCTGCACTACGCTTCCAGCTTCATTGAAGGTGCAGCTGCGACAGGCACCCTTGGGCGGCAACCTGCTGTTCGGTCCGACGTGGCAGGAGGTACGGGAGTCCAACAAGGTACTGTGGCCAGCCCCAGCTAGAGTAGTCTCGGCATGCTTTCAGTCAGCCCGCAGAGCCGTGGGTTGTGCCCTGTGGTTCTTCAGACCCTCCTCTTCCCGACAGTACCGAGGCCGAGGCGAAGCCTTCTCCCTGCCGGAGCGTTCACGTGCCTTCCCCGCACCCTCCACTCCCTGGTCCAGAGGCTCTCGGCAATGGGGCCACAGCCGGGCTCGTTGACCTGTCCCCGATCCTCCCACCAATACCTGCTGGGCCTCTGGTCGGTGGGAGGTTAGCTCTTCACAGTGGAGCATGGAAACAGCTGTTTTCGGACGACCCTTGGATGATCTCGACAATGACAGAGGGCGTGAGGATCTTCTTCCAGTCACCTTCCCCACTTAGACACTCCCCCGTTTGGACGCGAGTACCATTAGAACGAGACAGGGTGACAGCGTTACAGAGTGAAGTGGAGGCACTTTTACATAAGGAGGCCACGGAGGTGGTCCTGCGTTGCGACTCTCCCACTTTCTACAGTCATCTCTTCCTCGTACCAAAACCAGGGGGGAAATGGAGGCCGATCATCGATCTTTTGGCGTTAAACAAATTCATTGTGGCTCCACACTTCAAGATGGAGACGGCCAGAGTAATGCGAGCAGCGGTACGTCCTCAGGACTTTGCAGTAAGCCTCGACCTCGCGGATGCGTATCTGCACGTTCCCATCCATCCAGCCTCGCGATGTTACCTACGCTTCGCCTTTCAAGGGATTGTTTACCAGTTTCAGGCCCTACCTTTCGAGCTGAACCTCAGTCCTTGGGTTTTTACCAGAATTGTGGACGTTGTGATGGCAAGGTTCCGACAGACAGCTTTCAGTCCAACATCCAACTACCTGGATGACTTGCTGTTATGGAACCAGGTGACGTGCATTTTGGAGACGGACAGAGATGGCCTGCTTGCACTACTCTGTCATCTGGGATTCCTAGTCTACGGAGGCAAGTCCGATTTGGTACCGTCTCGCCGTTTTGTCCACCTGGGCATGGAGTTTGTAACCGATCTAAATCGAGTAAGACTACCGGAGGGACGGATTCAGATTGTAATGGAAGCAGCACTTGGAGCGATTCGCGCAGAAGCCCTATCGGCCAGATCCTGGATTCGTCTGTTAGACCTGCTAGCGCAGCAGCAGAGCTCCTTACTCTAGGCAGACTGTATGTGCGCCCGATTCAGCTTCACCCACTCCTACATTGATGCCCCGTCTCGGGAGATCTGGAGACCTTGGTCCCGACAACGGAGTTAGTACAGTCTTATCTGTGGCGTTGGACGGACAGTACTTGGCTTGCGTCAGGGATACCCCTCTTCACCCCGCCACCTCACCTATCTATCTGCACGCATGTGAGCAGCTCAGGTTGGGGAGCCCACCTGTTACCGCAGTTTGCCATGACCTCAGGCCGTTGGACAGAAGTAGAGGCAGGCAGACATATCGATTGGCTGGAGATGAAAGCGGTGTGGCTAGCACTCATCGCTTGGGAAGATCGACTAACGCAAACAAGGTGCTCGTGCTCTCCGACTACTTGACAGTCGTAGCTACATCAACAATAATACTAATACATAGCCTAAATAGGCTTACCCAATGGAAATGGCTCAAGCGCGCGCGACTGACCACAGCCCTCCGTGAACACGCATACTCACACTGTACATAATCAGAACATCACGTGTGCTAAGGGCAGTTCAGCGGTACTGTAGTTTTGGAATTCATCGTTGTTGAATTGATAGTGGGCAATTGTACCACTTCGGGGAGTGCGAGTACCGGAGACCAAGGGTTCCGGGCACCCTCCACCTATATAACATCTTCTGTGGCAGACGGCATTCCTTCGGTGCGCACTCGGGACCTAACTTGCAGATGCTTTCTCTCGGCGGGGTCAGATGCTTTACACGGAGTGCTCTCTTCGGCCAGATATCTTCCAGCTTATCTGCACGTGTTGGGAGACACCGATGATCGATCTTTTTGCCACGAGATGGAACAACAAGCTTCTCCTGTTCGTCTCCCCCGTTCCGGATCCACTAGCCTGGGCCGTGGACGCGCTATCCATTTCTTGGGAAGGACGCCAGGCTTACGCGTTTCCTCCCACAGTGCTGGTTCCGAAGGTCATTCAGAAACTCAGGGATGGCAACACGATTATGATACTAGTGGCCCCTTTCAACTGGGCCAAGAGCTGGACCACTGATCTCTTGGCTCTGGCGACGGATCCGCCTATGATACTTCCCACTCCGAGTACAATACTCAAACAACCAAAGCAGCATCTATTCCACCCGTGCCCAAAACAGCTGATGCTACACGCGTGGAGATTGTCCGGCAAGCCCTCTCAGCTAGAGGCTTTTCGGGTCCTGCAATGGAGGCTATCTCAACAGCCAGAAGGCTCTCAACTCGTAATGTCTACGAAGGGATGTGGCGCGTGCTCCGGTCCTGGTGCGCCACGGAGCGGCTTTCCTGCACGGATCTAACTACTCCCCAGTTGGCTGAGTTCTTCCTGTGGCTTTTTGTCACACAGAAGTTGGCACCCATCACCATAAGCGGTTACCTGACAGTGGTGGCAGACACATATAGACACTTGGGACGACCCGATCCGGGAGCTTGCAAAGACTTGGCAGATCTGATGTTCCATTTTGATCTGCAACGCCCGGCATCACGTTCATTAGTTCCATGATGGGACCTGTCTTGGATGCTCACCTGGCTGAACTCTAAGAGATTTGAGCCACTACAGGTAGCAAGGTTGGGAGATCTTACTAGGAAGACCTATTTCCTACTTGCGCTTGCCACAGCCTCACGAGTTAGTGAATACACGCCTTTTCGGCACGTCCCACCTGTCTCCAACGTAGGACTGATGGATCGGTTCAGCTGATGACGGACCGTGCCTTTTTGGCAAAGAACCGAATTCCTAATGTCGCCCACAAGTCGTAACAGTTCGACCGCTCAGGGCAAGGGATCAGCCACGGGACTCACGACTTCAGGACCCTTTTAGGGCTCTTAAAGTGTATCTGCGCAGAACTAAGCCACTAAGACAAGGGCGCTCACGCCTTTTCCTGCCCTTGGCTCCGGGCAGACGAGACATTTGGGCACAAACTATCTCGTCCTGGATACGTTGGGTTATCCGTGAGGCGTATAAAGAGCTCGCCCCAGAACAAGCGAAGACGATGCGCATCTGGGCTCATGAAGTCCGAGCAGTGGCAGCGAGTATCACTCTTGACAGAAACTGTGCATTGAAAGACATTGTGGCAGCCGTGGGTTGGCAGGCTGAGTCTACCTTCGCCCGCTTTTACCTAAGAGACTTATCCGGCCAGCGCACCAATCTTGACCTTGTGGGGGACATCTCGGCAGCGCAACACTCCCTCCTGGCGCCGCAGGCGCCATAGGTTCGCCTAGCGAAAATTATCGGGAGTGGGCGCAATGGGAGGGGCCTCGATAGTCGGCTCGCATCGTGTGTTTTGGGGGGGTTCCAAACTAGCCGTACCCTCCTCCTTTTCATAATTCCAGTTAGTAATGTCATCGGTAATGATTTTGAGAAAATAAATAAATTTTTCTTTAAAATGTATTTTTTCGAAAAATACTTACCGATGACATTACTCGGAGGTCCCTCCCTCCTACCCCGCTTGCCGCAGTGGTGCTAGGCTCAGTCACTAGCGAGAAAGGGTGAGTGCGTCACCGGATAAGGTAGTACGGGAGACCACTCGGGGTATCCGGGCTATGGCTCCCCAGTGGGTGCCTCCCCTAGTATGAGGGACACACAGTAAGTTTTTGGCTAAAATTAAGAGTTTAGCAAAGATTCCAATTAGTAATGTCATCGGTAAGTATTTTTTAAAAAAAAAACAACATTTTAAAGAAAAATTAATTTTTTGTTTGTGTATTTTTTCAAAGAATTGTTTTGTTTTGTGTGTGCTTCTTCTTCTTTATGTTTATGCTTCTTAACTCATTCCAGAGGCAGCACGTCTCGAATGAGTTAATTACTATGTCTGGTAGCATGTGGAATTGAATGTTTTAATGGTGCATAGTTTTACGCAACATCAAGTTGATAGGTGCACAAGACAATATTGATGTTGCCCGATCCATGAGTGTGAATGGTTGCGAGGCACGTGCAGAGACTTTCTAGCCAGGAAAAGGAAGAAACATGCTTAACCCCTTCACTACTGAGAAAACAAGGACCACAACCCAGCTGCAAGAGGCATAGATCCTCACGAGCCCCCGCAGTTGCGGGGGCTCGTGAGGATATATGCCTCTTGCTGAAACCACTTTGTATCCGCGTTCGTTTTGATGGCGTAGGATCTGTGACGTTGAATTTACAGTGATGTGAAAAACACAGTCTGCGTCCACTGGCAGTGAGGGGGTTAAAGTACCATTACGCGTAAATCTGAAGACGCATTTCAGCACCATGTGTGTTTGTTATGCCTTGTCGACACACCTAACTGTCAAACACTTTCCTCATTTAAATCACTTCTCAAAACCTACCTCTACAACGCTGCTTTTCACTCGTTCATTCCCCAGCCATGCACAATTCATCACAATTCACCCGGTCAGGTGTGTGTGGGTGTGTGCGTGTGTGTGTGTGTGTGTGTGCATGTTAGCTGTTAGCCTTTTGATTGTATCAGCGCTTGTCGATGTTTAACCTCCGCAATTCATGGGCAATGAGGGCGGAGCGACGTTCAGGGCGTGCGCTGTCTGCTTTGTCGAGCATGGTTCGGACGTTCCAGCATGCTACGTTCCAGCGAAGTACGCCTTCCGGACGAAGGCAGCCTCCAAGAACTTGGTGCTGGGTACACCCTCTACTGGTCAGGCAGGCCTGAGTCAGAAAGACGGCTCTCAGGCGTGGGTTTCATGGTCAAGACATCCATTGCGACTAAGCTGGAAAACCTACCAACGGGCCACTCAGACCGCATCATGTCCATGCGCCTCCCACTGAGACACCAGCAACACGTCACCCTTCTCAGTGTGTACTCCCCAACCCTCCTGGCAGAGCCTGCTGAAAAGGACAAGTTTTACACTGACCTGCGCAGCCTCCTACAGAGTACCCCTGCAGACGACAAAGTCATCATCCTTGGCGACTTCAATGCCAGAGTGGGCCAGGACTCTGAAGCCTGGAAAGGAGTCCTCGGCAAGCATGGCGTGGGGAACTGCAATGACAATGGCCGCCTACTGTTGGAGTTCTGTGCGGAGCAGCAACTGGTCATCACCAACACTACTTTTCAGCAAAAGGACAGTCGAAAGACCACCTGGATGCATCCTCGCTCCAAACACTGGCACCTTATCGACTATGTCCTAGTGCGTCAGAGGGACCGCAGTGACGTCCTCCTCACCAGAGTGATGCCCAGCGCAGAGTGCCACACTGACCACTGCCTTGTCCGCTGCAAACTCAGGCTCCACTTCAAGCCAAAACCCAAGAAATGGGGGCCCCCCAAGAAAAAGCTTGATGTTGCCAGCCTTCAGCGTGACGATGTGAAAGCTGCCTTTCAGACAGATTTACAGCGCAGGCTCAAAGACACAGCGGACCCAGTAGACTCCTCCCCTGAAACACTTTGGGAACAACTGAAAACTGCTATTGCAAAATCCTCTGCAGAAGTCTTGGGTTTCACCAGAAAGAAGAACAAAGACTGGTTTGACGAAAACGATGTAGAGATCCAGGAACACCTAGCAAAAAAAAGATCCGCCCATCAGGCCCACCTAGCCCAGCCTTCCTGCCCTGTGAAGAAGTCTGCCTTCCGCCTCGTCTGCAGAAGTCTCCAGCGCAAGCTCAGAGATCTCCAGAATGAGTGGTGGACCAGACTTGCACAGAGGACCCAGCTTTGCGCTGACAATGGTGACTACAGGGGCTTCTACGAAGCACTGAAAGCAGTGTATGGCCCCAAGCACCTGGTACAAAGTCCCCTGCGAAGCGCGAATGGCCAGGCACTCCTCACAGATAATACCTCCATGTTGAACCGCTGGTCGGAATACTTTCAGAGCCTCTTCAGCGCTGAGCGCACTGTTCAAGAAGCAGTCGTCCTACAAATCCCACACCTCCCAGTAAAGGTTGAATTGGACGAACCGCCCACCGCTGAAGAGACCCTCACAGCCATCCACCAGCTCAAGAGTGGCAAAGCAGCAGGCATTGATGGAATACCGCCAGAGATCTGGAAACATGGAGGCACAGCACTGCACAACAAGCTCCATGACCTCTTTCCCTGCTGCTGGGAGGAAGGAACACTACCAAAAGATCTCCGTGATGCAGTCGTTATCACCCTGTACAAGAACAAAGTCTGACTGTTCCAACTATCGGGGAATTACCCTGCTGTCCATTGCTGGGAAAATCCTTGCAAGGCTGCTCCTGAATCAGCTGGTACCTGCCATTGCTGAAGACCAACTCCCAGAGGGCCAGTGTGGCTTCAGAGCAAACAGGAGCACCACCGATATGGTCTTTGTGCTGAGACAGCTACAGGAGAAGTGCCGCAAGCAGAACAAAGGGCTGTACATAACATTTGTCGACCTAACAAAAGCGTTCGACACTGTGAGCAGGCAAGGTATGTGGCAGATCCTGGAGCGACTTGGCTGTCCCCCAAAGTTCCTCAACATGATTGTCCAGCTACACGAGGACCAGCAAGGCCAGGTCAGACTCAACAATGACCTCTCAGAACCATTCCCTATTCTCAACGGCGTAAAGCAGGGCTGCGTGCTGGCACCGACCCTCTTCACCATCATATTTAGCATGATGTTGAAGCAGGCCACAGTGGACCTCGATGATGACGATGCAGTGTACATCAGGTACCGTCTCGATGGCAGCCTGTTTAACCTCAGACGACTGCAGGCCCACACGAAAACCCTAGACCAACTGATTCGTGAGCTGCTTTTTGCTGATGATGCTGCCCTCGTTGCACACACAGAGAGAGCCCTGCAGCACATCACGTCTTGCTTCGCAGATGCTGCCCAGCTCTTTGGACTCGAGGTCAGTCTGAAAAAGACAGAGGTCCTCCATCAGCCGGCACCCAAGACAGTGTATCGCCCTCCTCACATCACCATTGGCGAGTCTGAACTAAAGTCAGTGCACCAGTTTACTTACCTTGGCTGCATTATCACGTCGGACGCCAAGCTGGACAAGGAGCTTGACAGCAGGCTGACAAAAGCGAACAGCGCTTTCGGGCGACTTTTCAAGCGAGTGTGGCACAATCAACAGCTGAAGACAGGCACCAAGATCAGCGTGTACAGAGCTGTGGTCCTCACCACCCTACTGTATGGTTCCGAGTCCTGGGCCCTCTACCGCAGCCAACTACGATTCCTCGAACGCTTCCACCAGCGCTGCCTGCGTACCATCCTGGGCATTCACTGGAGTGACTATGTCACCAACGTCGAGGTCCTTGAACAGGCTGAAACTGTGAGCATCGAGGCTTTGCTGCTGCGGACACAGCTCCGCTGGGCGGGGCATGTCTCCAGGATGGAGGATCACCGCCTACCAAAGATCACCCTGTTCGGCGAGCTTGCTACTGGACACCGTGACAGAGGGGCACCAAAGAAGAGATACAAAGACTGTCTCAAGAAGTCACTTAGTGCCTGCCAAATCGACCACCACCAGTGGTCTTCGCTTGCTGCGGACCGTGACACCTGGCGCTCCACCATTTACAAGGCAGCTGTCTCCTTTGAGGACTCTCACAGAGCTAGCCTTAAGGACAAGCGGCTCAGGAGAAGAAACAGAGATGCCGCAGCTCAGAACCCTGGCCATACCTTTCCCTGCAGCCACTGCGGTTGAACCTGCCTGTCTCGGATTGGCCTCCGCAGCCATGAACAAGCCTGCAGACGTCGTGGGCAACTCCTATAAAATCTTCGTTCGTGAAGTCAAGCCAAGAGTATCAGCGCTTAGAGCTACTTTTAGAATAAGCGTTTATCAAATCTCCTTTATTATTATTATTACCTAATGAACTTTAACAGCAGTTTGGACACGCAGCAAAAGCACACGCGCAATCACACTTATTTATTCTGCCCAGCCGTTAGCGTGCCAATCTATTTTTAGCTGTTGCGCGTACTGAAAGCGTTGTATTTATAGAACGGAGTGGAGTCATTGTCAAATTACTTGATATCGAAACGACGTGTGCTGAACTGGATTGTCCTGTGTCTAAATGAACCATATATCTAGAGCTGTGTGTAGCGTTCCGTAATCATCTGTTACAGAAGTGTATCTTTGAACAGTTACGGCGGTAGTGGGCCTTCAAAGCTTGTTGAGGTTATTACAGTAAAATAACCCCCAAAAAGAAAGAAACATGCCTAACCCTTTGAGCCCCAAGGTCCCATTTCTCCAAGTTTGGAGGTGTTGCCTAATGACTATGTACCAGTCGCAGGAGGTGGCAATATACTGTATAATTCAAGGGTAGTGCCAGATTAGCTTGGCGCCTGAAGGCGCCAAGCTAATCTGGCACTACCCTTGACTTACCATGGTCAGTCAATCTCCTGCTGCAGGGACTCGGGGTTAAATCGTATGCACGAGGCGTATGTTGCAAGTTTTGCAGTAAAATAAGTTGCAGGGGGGGGGGGGAAAAAATAGTGTTTCTTTTTTTTTAAAACTTATTTTATTGTAAAAATCTCAACATACCATTTGTGCACGTGCACCACACCTGGGCCAGTGTTTGATAGAAAATGCCCCACTGTTTGCACTAACTTTTACATTTCTGTTCATTGTGTTTTCTGCAGCTTCCTGATAGAAACATAAACGAGGATGCAAGCAATCTCTCTACCTTCAACACGAATATTGGAAGGCAGTTGTCAGAGGTAAGTGTCTGCTTGACCTGTGCATACATTAACCCATTTAGCCCTGGGACCCTGCAGCGGGAGATAGATTGATCATGATAATTCAAGGGTAGTGCCAGATGTGCTTGGCGCCTTCCGGCGCCATGCTCATCTGGCACTACCCTTGAATTATCACGATCAATCCATCTCCTGCAACTGGTACTTGGTTGTCAGGTGGCAACTGCAAAATATTGGCAAATGGGGCCATGGTGTTAAGAGGGTTAATGGTTACACATGCATGCAATATGCTGCACCTAAGTGCATCCAAGCTGACTTGCTCTTTTGCTTAATCTTTTTTTGCATGTATATTCAAATTAGCACTTTCACAGTGTAGTGGTGAATTCAGTTCTGTACGCATACCAAGGGGAATTACTCAGCGCTGGACAGACAAACAGTTAGATCCGCTGCCCCCGCCTATCAGGCACCCAATCGCCAGCCCACAGAGAAATACGCAGGTATAGAACAAGACGATCATCTACATCCTCTTGCATGTGCATGAATTCAGTAGTTTTATCAATGTACCTCTGGCTGTGACATCATTGAGTAAAGTAATACACTTGCACAGTGATGTCCTAGCCAATGACATCGTAGCCACAGGTACATTGAGAAAGAAGATGAAGCAGTAGTTTTGTACAAGATGTCGCTGTGGAGTAAATCTGCGTGCCTTGTAGTGTCATCTGTCCTCTGTAGGTATATGTATGTGCATTTATGTGGTGCCAATAAGTGTGTTTCTGTGATGTGTTACTCGTGCCTGAATGCGTGTGACTGCGTGTCAGTGAGTGCAAGCGCATGATTGATTATCCAGCAGGATTATTTCTTACGGGCCGCTAGATTGGCCGACCTTGATGACTGCAATAATTAACCCTTTTAGCACCAAGATCCCATTTCTCAAATTTTGGAGGTGTTGCCTAATGACTGTACCAGTTGCAGGGGATGGATTGACAATGATAATTCAAGGGTAGTGCCAGATTAGCTTGGCGCCTGAAGGCGCCAAGCTGATCTGGCACTACCCTTGAATTATCATGGTCAATCCATCTCCTGCTGTAGGGACTCGGGGCTAAATGGGTTAATCTTGATTTCACACAAACTGAAAGCTGCTGATAAAGTCTGAGCGTCAGGCTGGTGGAGATTGATTGGCTATGAACATATGATAATTCCAGGGTAGTGCCGGATCAGCTTTGGGCCTTCCCAGGTGCCTAGCTAATCTGGCACTACCTTCAGCAAGCAAAGATCCTCGGGCCCACTGTGGCCGTTGTGGACCTGAAGACATTTTGCTACTGGGGTGTGACATGTCATGACTGGTCCATCTGTTGCTGAGTTGTCATTAACCTTTTTAGCCCCAAGGTCCCATTTCTCAAATGTTGGAGGTGTTGCCTAATGACTATGTGCCAGTCGCGGGAGATGGATTGACCATGATAATTCAAGGGTAGTGCCAGATTAGCTTGGCGCTGACAGGCGCCAAAGCTGATCTGGCACTACCCTTGAATTATCATGGTCAATCAATCTCCTGCTGTAGGGACTTGGGGCTAAATGGGTTAAACTGAACACGTCTATATCATTTTGTGATTTTTTTCAACAGGACAGTGGGGTGTCCAGTGGAGACAACAGACCCACCTTACCCGATAGCCCAGCAGAGCAGAACAGCCTGACGGAAAGTGAAAACCCTGACTTTGTGGACGAGGGGTCAAGGGGACCCTGTGACTCATCCGGAACAGAGACGACAAACTTTACAGTCATGCCTGCGGCTGCGCGCACCCCATGCACGGTGAACTCACAGGCGGTCAGTTCAGGTGTATGTGCTGCAGGGGGCGGGACCGAGCAGGAGGCTGTCAGTGGCACACAAGATGAGGCGTCTGAATCACAAAGGTTTGTGCCAGACATTCTGTCAGCAGTGGATGAGTCCGTGATTGAAGCGAGCGGCACGAGTTCTGCCAGCTTTTCTCAACAGGCAAATGCTAGACTGGTCCAGTCACCTGTCCTTGGCAGTGGTGGGGAAAGAATGCAACCTGATCAGTTTGTAGTCGATAATAGACCATTGCCAGATGATGTCGAGGGATACACTCTGTCTGCTGTGCCAGGTGATCTTGAGGGATATGTTCGGTCTGCTGTAGCAGATAATCTTGAGGGATATGTTCGGTCTGCTGTAGCAGGTGATCTTGAGGGATATGTTCGGTCTGCTGTAGCAGGTGATCTTGAGGGATATGTTCGGTCTGCTTTACCAGATGATGTTTACCTCAGAAACGTCAACAACATTGGAGTCTATGTGCAGTGTGAACAGCAAGAGCCTCCCACAGTAGCAGATGTCTTTGGGCCCACGACGACCGCAGGTCGATCCGTCCACCACCATCGTTACTTGGAGAACCCACCCATAGATATTGTGCCACCTGCATCCAGTCATAACACTACCCCCATGACAGATAGCGGTCCATCCAGTCATAGCACTACCACCATGACAGATAGTGGTCCATCCGGTCATAACACTACCCCCATGACAGATAGCGGTCCATCCAGTCATAACACTACCACCATGACAGATAGCGGTCCATCCACCGTCAACAGCGTTGGAGCCTATGTGCAGTGTGGACAGCAAGAGCCTCCCCCAGTAGCAGATGTCTTCGGGCCCATGACGGCCGCAGTGGGCACACAAACAGCTGTCCGTGGGCCCACTGTGGCCATCGTGGGCACGATGACCTTTGCTGGTCCATCCATTTACCACCATCGTTACTTAGAGAACCCTTTGCCACCAGCATCCAGTCATAACACTACCCAAATCACAGATAGCGGTCCATCCACCAATGATGACTCCCACACTGATGGAGAAGAAGAGGAAGAGGAGAGTTCCAGGAATGACCCCTGTGTCCATGCAGCCTGTAAACAATACCAGTGATAACACGTACAGGGAGGGGGAGGGGGGGGGGGTGTTAAATAGCAGGTAGAGGATGGATTGAAGACAAATGCACAAGCAGTTTTACGATGAACCCCAGTTATCTCTCTGTCACAAAAGAGTGACGCTAAGATAAACAGGCAAGGAGCAGCAGAGAAGACGAAGATGTACCTGCAGGGAGCGACCATGAAGAGGAAAGAAGCAAAAGTATGACCATATCACTGGGGATCTGCCTGTCACAACAAACAAAGAGGATGAAGACATCGAGAAAAAACAACAACAATCATCCAACATCAACACCAGATATCTGCCTATCATAGCAGCCACTAAAGACACCTCCCACAACTTACCAGGCCAGTGAACTACCTTCAGTTCTCACTATTTTCAGCCAGCTCAGACCCAGTCCGCTAAAAGCAGGAAGTTCGACAACCAACCCAGGGCATCCAGATTAAGCCTGCTCTGAGCCAAAGCTCAATCAATCATCCTGTAAGCATGAAGTCAGCAGCAAGTCACACAACTGTGGAGGCTGTGCAGCAGCTGCTAAATTTCTGCCACAACTCAACAGCTCCTTCCCCCAACACAACAGTTCCTTCCTCAGTTATGACACTTCTTTGCCTTGACACGGCCGTTTCTTCCCCATATACAAGAGGTGTACCCTTTTATGCAGTAGACGCTCGGTGGGGAAAACCTCTGACTCGGTGTCCATGGAAGTACAGAGAGGAATGACTGACAAGCATAATGAAGAAATCATCAATGACATTCGCGATCTTGAGGTTCATGAGAAAATCGACCATTTAGACTGCTGACATATCAAGGTCAATTTCAGACTGTATTTTCTTGCCACATGCACAGGACAGAGAAAAGCCATCATCGTTAGCCCTTTGGGTGTCGGTAGCAGTTTTACTACTTTTAGTCGCGATGATTCCTGCAGGATGTCAGGGTGTTGTTATTCCTGCAGGACGTCAGGGTGTTGTTATTCCTGCAGGATGTCAGGGTGTTGTTATTCCTGCAGGATGTCAGGGTGTTGTTATTCCTGCAGGAATCATCGTGATTAAAACCGCTGCCGACACCCAACAGGTTAAAAATGGATGTCAACTTCATGCCATCATCCCCACATGATCACACACAGGGGATGCCGGGGAGGACATCAAGAACTCTGTTTGAAGTGTGACCATGACTGTAGAATTGCGTGAAGATGAACCATAACCCACAAAGTCTCTTCTACTTGAGAGCCCTAACCCACAAAGTCCCTTTTATGTATGTGAGCTGTCCACACTGTCAAGGGTCTCTACCTGTTGTCTTTGACCCTATTCTGATGTTGAAATATCCCCTCAGTATTGAAAAAGCACCGAAAATTTCACCAATGCGTCATTGAGCTCAGTGCATACACATCCCTGGTTTGAAAATCCTCATGCGCATGTTCTTCTAACAATGCGTCTGTGTGTGTGTGTGTGTCTGTGTGTGTGTGTGTGTGTGTGTGTGTGTGTGTGTGTAAGATAGAGATGAAAAGAGAGAGAAATGTGTCATATCTTATTCTAGAGTATTGTGTCGATTTTTGCGCGGTAACATAGTTGCTGCTTTTACATCACTGTCAACCCCTACACAATGGCCTTAACATCCCCAGCACATATAAACAGTTTTTTCTGTGATGAGAAGATGCGCATGGTAGTACCTATTATAAGAATATAACTATGTGCAAGCTGGGTTTTCAGAGTACCTTAGTTTGTGGTATCAGCATGAGATTCCCAATGTGCAAAATGCCATTGGGCCAGACGTGCACGCATGCGGGCCAAAGGCGGCTACGTCGGCCTGATGGCCTTTTGCACATTGGGTTACTTCTGATAAGAAGAATTTGATTTGACCTGTATGTAAGAAGAATTTGATTTGACCTGTATGTTTGCAGAGCTGGTTTTATATTGGCTGGTTTACTGTAGTATTGTTGTCTGCCAAAATACTGTTTATTTTTTCATGTCAAAATGTCAGATTGTGTGCTTCAAAGAAAAATGTTATCTGCAGAATTATGTGTTTATGCACAACATTGAATACATACGAGTTTGTAAATTGTATATATTTTGTGCAGAATGCCTTTTTCTGCATTTGTTGTCTTCCACAAGTCAGAAAAGCATGATATCAAAAATATTCAGCAAACTGGAGGTAAGAAAATGAAGGAGAGGGCTGCAGATGTGGCGCCCGTAACTCCTTCCGCCTGCGACACACCACAGTGAGATAGGGCTCGACCATGATAGTAGGTCGATCTGTCTCCTGAATTGTAATGCAGTCCTCAGAGGATAACTCCATAATGTGGGTATTTCGTACCTCGGGCACAATGAGTTAATGAGAGATGGAGAGAGCCTGCTTTTGCCACAAAATACAGCCACCTGTTTCTCCTGTTTTGATGACGATTGTATTATTTTTTTTTCTTCTTTCTAATCAAATTTTATTTGGCATATGATATTTTCTTTTAGATCTAACACTGCTACATATTTACTGTTTCAACTTGCCCAAATCTATCTGATGATTTGAATCTTTGTGCAAAAACAGGTTGAGTTTTTTTGGTCGCCTATTGCGCTTTTATCCATAACTGTGAAAACAATGATTCCGTATTGTGTTTATACTAATTACTATAGTGAACAGTGAAAGAGTCAAATTTAACCCTTTTAGCCCTGGATCCATACAGCAGGAGATTGGTTAACCACAATAATTCAAGGGTAGTGCCAGATTAGCTTGGCGCCTGAAGGCGCCAAGCAAATCTGGCACTACCCTTGCATTATCATGGTCAAGTCATCTCCTGCAACTGGTACATTGTCGTTAGGCAACACCTTCAAAATTTGATAAATGGGACCTTGGGGCTAAAATGGTCAGCTGTGTGTATTTGTGATTCAAACGAGAGTTTTGCATCTCAAGCCTCCCCCCATCTTTGTTTCAACCTGCTCTGCTCAGTGTCTCGACGTGCCCTAGGGTGTATCGACCTGCTCCGGTTTGATCAGCGTTTTTAAGCTGTTATTGTGCCAAAACCCTCGCACATATTATTTGTTCTTTCTTTGATTCGTATATGCCAAACAGATTTGATTTCCATTATGAGTTCATTTCCCGGTGTTATCTTGAATATGGTCTGCCGGAGAATGAAAAGAGGCTTTTGTGTCTCGACCTGCCCCGTTCTCCCCTAAGCCCCTTTGTGCATCATATTGTGAGACCTACTTAGAACAATTTCAAAAGGAGATATATTGTGAACTATCAGCCCTTTAAGGTCACTTTAAACTTTGTTGTATTTGGACTGCCCATTAACTCATTTGAGACATGCCACCTCCAGATACGCGGCATAAGCCGCGTACCCGGAGGCGGCACGTCTTGACTGAGTTAACCTGTTGGCTGTTGGCAGCGCATTTAGTCAAGGTGACTCCTACAGGAATCACCTCGATAAAATGTGCCGCCGACAACCAAAGGGTTAAGCCGCAGATGCTCAGGACATCGCCCGTTGTCGGCCCGCACACAAATGTGCGCAGGCCAACAATGGCCGATGTCATCCCAAGGACCTTCGCTCACAGGGTTGGAATTGTTTGCTTTATTGAAACATTACTGATGAGAACAATAGGACTCAAAACCGTCTTTTTTTGTTGTTGCACATTGTTGTGCAGTTTTCTCTTTACAAAGTGTTGTTGATCTTGCCACGCGATGCCTGACACAAGTGTGTGAGTGCAGTATTACAGCTTGTAACGCTTGTCACAGTATTATGGGTGTGACTTTACAAAAATGTTCGGCAGAGTCTAAAAAAGTCTGATTTCCGAAAGATCTGCACTCTAAAAATTAGATCTGTTTGGTCTGAGTACGCAGTCTACTCGGGTGTTCATAAAATTAATATGGTTTTATGATTTCTTTGTCGATTTGCATGTATGTTTTGTTTGAGATTTGAGTATGATGTGAGATTATCGTACATGGTTTCATGCTGAGGTGCTTGTTGGTGAATCGGTTGAAAATGGTTATACCTCATGCTTCAAATCTCTGACATTTCCTCTGTCGGTGCTAGTGGTGAGGTGGTGATGATTATGATAGTGATGTAGATGCAGTTGTAGTTCAGTATAGGCACTAATACCAAAACATTTTGCTAAAATGTTAGAGTGTGAACAATAATCTCAGTGAAAATGTCTAAATTGATTCATACTGACAACTATGTTTCCGCACCCGCATAACTTGGTACATTGCTCCTGAGTTCTACAGTCTGGATCTGTGACTGGTTACCTCCCTTTATCAGCTGCAGATGATCGTGCATGGTGAATCAGTGGAGGTAACCAGTGTCGATAAATTTGTGTGTTGATGTTGATGTTTATATGAATGCGATTTTTGTTCTCTTTAGATTTCTACTTGTTAAATGGGCACAGAATCACGATTTTATTTGCTAAATGCATTGTTTGAGTCGACTGGTGATTTTGAGTATTTTACCGGGATTTCGAAGCCAGTACAGGAAAGGACGCTGCGGCTGATAGCTGATACCGGTTAGAACAAAGTATTGATCTGGGATATCCTGAAGCTGATTTCCTTACATTTGCTTATTATCCTAGGAAGGCTACATTACAGATTAGGAGAGAGATCAACCGTTTTAGTTCAAGGGTGGTGCCAGAATAGCTTGGCGCCTCAGGCGCCAAGCTATTCTGGCACCCCCCTTGAACTATCATAGTCAATTTTATTTCTTGCATTAGTGTATCAGGACGGAAAGGGTTAATGATGGCAGTGGACAGTGCATGCTCAGTCTTTGACCCTTTGGCTGTCGGACGCAGTTTTTGTGGGGGTGATGAGCGCAGGAGTCGCCTCGACAGCAACCGCTGTCGACAGGCACAGGGACACGATTTGTTTGTTTTTTTTCCCCTGTTTCTCAGAGGGGTCGCCCCTTTTGTTTAGCCCAGGATCCCTACAGCCTGATGGCGCCAAGCTAATCTGGCACTACCCTTGAATTATCATGGTCAAGCCATCTCCTGCAACTGGTACATTATATTCGTTATGCAACAACACCTCCAAAATTTGATAAATGGGACCTTGGGGCTAAAAGGGCTTAACTTTCTGTTTGCAGTACGGACGGCTGCAAGCATAAAGGCCGTTAGCACACTGGCATGCAGTCATGCACCCCCAACACATTTGTTTAGTTTCATCTTAGAAAGAATTTGTATTCTGCGTCTCTAAAGGTCCCAATTCATTTAATATAAAGTGTTAATAGTATGAGTATAAAATATTAGTAGTATTACTAGTTAAAATGTTCATGAAAGCCTCGTTGACGATAAAGTGAAGGAGAAACATTTTCGTTTGTACGCACTTTTTTTTTTCTGCAGCACATTGATGTTTTTATTGATCACATAACACACATCTGCTTCATTTCTTGTAACAACCACTCTTTGTGCAGCTTCATTTTTAAATTAGTTTTTTTTTTTTTTTTTACAACCGTGTCGGCTGGATTCTGCACGGTGATCTTGCGCTTCCAGGGCCAAGTGGCCCCAATTTGGCATTTTTCAGCCGTTCATAAGTGTAACGGGAGATGGCATGACGAAGAAAACTTAACTCATTGAAGACGTGCCGCCTCCGGATACGCGGCTTATGCCTGCTCCATGTGTACTCCCGGTTTATGCCGCGTATCCGGAGGCGGCGCGTCTCCAATGAGTTAAGGTTAGTGGCTGATCTACGTACTGGGCGCCAGTCACCAAGCGGATCATTCACTACCCATGAGCTTTCACTCAATCCATCTCCTGCAGGTGACGATGGAAGTGAGAGGGATAGTTTGTTTTGGCGCTTCCTGCGGCCATTGTTTCCTGCGTTTTCACTTGTGACACATGTAGCACACGTGCATCCCTTGTGCGCCATTGGACAGCCGGTGGCACTTTTTGTCGTGACGATTCCTGTAGGACGTCGGGTTGTTATTCCTGTAGGAATCATCGCGACTTCACAAAAAAAAAAAAAAAAAAAAAAAAAAACCGACATCGACAGCCAAAGGGTTAACATCTACCCAGTGTGCAGAAGGTCCTTGGGCCGAGGTCGGCTTTGTGTGGGCCGGCTTTGGCTGACGCGGTTCCGATGACCTTTTGTTCACTGGTAAGTGATTCGTTTTCGGCTGAAGAATGAAAGGCACAGCGCGTATACCTCTCAACACGTTCTTCCCCACGACTGAAATCCCCAAATTTTAAAGTTGCCCTCTGAAGGACCGTGTTACAAATCTAGAGACAGATCGAGCATGATAGTTCAAGGGTGGTGCCGGAATAGCTTGGCGCCTATAGGCGCCAAGCTATTCCGGCAGCACTCTTGAACTATCATGCTCCGTCCATGTCGTACCGTGGTGTGTCAGGGCTGAATAAGTTAAATAATACTCGTGACTTGAAAAATTGACTATAAACAAAACAAAATCAGGGTGAACTGCTGTGTAGGCCCAGTGTGGTTTGAAGGTGCTGTTGATACGGTGAATTTTATGCACTTAATCAGAAAATGGTGTACTTTTGTTTATTGCATTCAGAGTCTTCTGCCTGTTATTTACAGTCTTATATTTATATAAATAAATTTTTAAAAAACCACGAACGTTTGTTTTTTTTGTGATTTTTGTTTTTGTTGACTGGTATGTGTACGCTTACACACGCACGCGCGCACCGCACGCACACGCATGCACACAGACACACTTTATTAGCGTACATTTCTCGTAAGCTGTATGTTCTATGAAGAGCACATCATGCGCGTTATGTCACGAACACCAGCCATTCGTTACAGCCTTTCGGTCCTACTCTGGTAAACCCATTAACCTGACCAAGTCCCTAGCGCCATCCTAAGCCTTCAGAACTGTATCTTTGATGTCAACGAGTGGATGTCATCACACAAACTTCAACTTAATGATGATAAAACTGAGTCTCTTATAATCAAACCTCCCAGATTGACCCGTTCACTTTCCCTCCCCACGTCCATGGCCATAGGAACCAGCATCATCAATTTCTCACACACCGCCAAGAATCTTGGAGTAACCCTGGACGAAACACTGTCCATGAACCAACAGATTGTCAACACCTGTCGCACAGCCTACATGGAGCTCCGTCGCATTTCTTCTATCAGACACTATTTGACCATCGAAACCACAAAACCCTCATCTGTGCATTTGTTCTTTCCAAGCTGGACTATTGTAATTCACTGTAATAATAATAATACCGTTATTATATAGGCGCTTTTTCTCAATTTTTGGGCAAATCGACTCACGCCATTTAAGACAAACACAGTACAAGACAGACGAAGGGCCAGTTCAGCTACTGAAGTTACAGAGATTTTTTATTGCTTGTATTTGAAATTTGTAAAGTAGCCTGAAACCGGTACCAAAGTGTGTGTGTGTGGGGGGAGGGGGGGGGGGAGTGGAAGAACCGGAGAAAGAACCCCTGACGGTCCGCCCGAATTAACGGTGACACTTACCAGAGGAGAAAAGTCCGACGCCGGAACCTGTTTTCGAACCTCGCACCTTTGGCATTGGTGGCAGGCGCCTTAACCACTGCGCCACGGACCGCCCCAAGATATGAAAAAGACCGCTGGCCAAAAGACTTGGTACGGACAGAAGGTACACGCAAAATGCTGTATGCAGGTTGTCCCAAATATCAGATTGACAGGCTTCAAAAAGTTCAGAATTCTGCTGCGAGGCTCATCACCAAAAAGCGCAAAACTGATCATATTACACCTGTAATGAAATCTCTCGACGTTTTTTTCGCAGATATCTCCGCAAAGAAACACTTTTCTAGACCTATCTTGGAACAAGACATCAAAAGCCTGTGGGCTCGGCGAACGCGATCTAAGACCTTGGGGGGGGGGGGGAGGGGGGGGGGGGGGGGGCGGGAATAGACTGTAGGTTTGCATGGTGAGCAGGAAGTCCGGCGAAGTTGGGTTTTTTTTTCGCCTCCAAACACTTACTCGTGAATAAAGCTATCTAGATATGTGTCTACTAATTACGAGCTTGGTTTGTTTCAGTAAAATGTGTTTTTGTTGTTCCTATTGAAAAACAGGAACAACTTTGAAATGGAGCGCGTTCCGGAGCATGCACATGACGTTTTAGTCGTGCGGAAATTCTGGCAAAAAAGTAACAAGATGAACATAACTTTGATTTTTCTTTTATCTTCTCATTAATACCGCATGATTTTTCATCAACAGTGTTTGCATAAGCCTGCTGTTTGTCCCGACTTTCGGGTAGGATTAGGTCAAATTATGACATATAGACCCTGGGCGTGATTATCAGCTAAAAAATTGCAAAGGTTGATCCTCTAATACGTCAAATATTAGTACTGCGATGAGTGACGTATAACATCGAGTCGTCACTATGAACACGGCGTCGCGGGACTAATGATGCCATGATGTGAAGCTTGAAGGGACGGCATTGCCACTGATCGATATGCCTTTCAAGCGGGTAGCTGTGGACCTGGTGGGGCCAATATCCCCTCCAAGTGAAGATGGTCATCGCTATATTTTGACCCTGGTGGACTACGCTACACGTTATCCTGAGGCCATACCATTGAATAATATTGACACTCCAACTGTGGCAAAGGCGCTCGTCGACATGTTCAGCCGTTTGGGGATTCCTGAAGAGATCCTGAGTGACCTGGGAACTCAGTTCGTCTCCGACTGCATGGAGGAAGTCAATCGGCTTTTGAGCATCCGACACCTTACTACCACCCCTTATCACTCCATGTGTAATGGGCTGGTTGAAAAGTTTAACGGAACATTGAAGGCTATGCTGAAGAAACTGTGCGCTGAGCAGCCAAGGTTGTGGCACAGATATATCAATGCCTTGCTCTTCGCATACCGTGAAGTTCCTCAGGATTCGACAGGGTTTTCCCCTTTTGAATTACTGTACGGCAGGACTGTAAAGGGGCCCATGCACATCCTGAAGGAGCTGTGGACCAAGGATATCGACGCGCCTGAGGTGACAATCAGATACCAGTACGTCTTCGACCTGAGAGAGAAGCTGGAAGATACCCTCAGGATGGCTCGAGAAGAATTAGGGAAGGCGCAGAATAAGGAGAAGCATTACTATGATCGTAAGGCGAAACCTCGACGATTCCAGCCAGGTGACCAAGTGTTGGTTCTTCTTCCTACCGACAACAACAAACTCCTGATGCAGTGGAAGGGATCCTACGTTGTCGATGCGGTGGTTGGCATCAACGACTACAGAGTCGAGATCAACAACAAGGTGAAGACTTACCCTGCTAATTTGCTGAAGAAGTATATTGAGAGAGGTCGTCAAGACAAAACACAACTGGCGGCATCAGTGAGTCTTGCTGATGACGAAAGACTAGACGACGAGAACCTGTTTGACCTTAACGAACTCCGACACAAAGAGGATGTAGAAGATATCCAGTTCGGTCAGAATCTAACCCAGACTCAACATGAAGAACTGCGCGTCCTGACTCAAGAGTTCGAGCATCGGTTTACACCTGACCCAGGGACAAAAGACACCATCCAGCAAGAGGTAAACCTGACGTCAAACGAGCCAGTTCGCAGCAAACCTTATCGTCTTCCTTATAACACGAGGGAAGAATTGAAAAAGGATATCAAGGAAATGCTGAGTCTGAATGTCATCAGAGAGTCCAAGTCACCATTGCGTCCCCAGTTGTCATCGTGAAGAAACCAGATGGATCCAACCGAGTGTGTGTGGACTACCGCAGACTCAATAAACTAACAATCTTTGATCCAGAGCCTATGCCCACAGCGGAAGGACTGTTCCAGAAGGTCAGTGGAGACCGATTTTTCTCCAAAATGACCTAAGCAAAGGGTATTGGCAAATCAAGGTTGCAGAAAAAGACATCCCGAAGACAGCGTTCGTCACACCCGACGGTCATTGGGAGTTCCTGAAGATGCCTTTTGGTATGATGAACAGAGGTGCCACATTAAAGAGAGGACTGAAAAAGATCCTAGAAGATATGCAAAATGTGGTCTTTTACTGGGATGACATTTTGATCCATACCAAAACTTGGGTGGACCACCTCAAAGCCCTCCGAGAACTGTGGTCTTTTACTGGGATGACATTTTGATCCATACCAAAACTTGGGTGGACCACCTCAAAGCCCTCCGAGAACTGTTCCAAAGACTGTCAGATGCAAATTTCACCATCCGTCTAAGCAAGTGTATTCTTGGAGCTGACAACATAGACTTCATTGGACATAAATTGAGCGAAGGTTTAAAGGGGCTACACGACGCCAATGTGAAGAAGATCAGGGATGCCCCGCGACCTACGAACAAGACGCAAGTTCGCTCATTTTTGGGCTTGGCGAACTACTACCGGGAGTTCATACCAAATTTTGCGGCAGTCACAAGTCCTCTGACTGACTTGCTGAGGAAAGGACAACCTAACGTAGTGAAGTGGGAGGAGGTCCAAGAGCGAGCATTCCAGGCGGTTCGAGACATCCTAACCGAGAAGTCTGTTCTACACCTTCCTGACCCGTTGAAAACGTTCTTCCTGAGAACAGACGCCTCCAACGAAGGGGTAGGTGCAGTCTTGATGCAAGAAGATAACGGAAAACTCCACCCAGTGAGCTACGCCAGCAAAAAGCTGACCAAAGCTGAGAAAAACTACTCGACCATCGAGAAGGAGTGCCTAGCCATCATCTGGGGAGTAAGGCGATTCGAACTGTACCTTCTGGGAGTGCAATTTGTTCTCCAAACAGACCATCAACCCTTGAACTATCTAAACTCTGCAAAGTTTACAAATTCTCGTATTATGAGATGGGCAATGTTCTTGCAAAATTTTGACATTAAACTACAATCTATCAAGGGTTCGCAGAACTTTGGAGCGGATTACTTGAGCAGAGCAGTTTGAATGAACATTTCTGTGTCTAGAACAATTTGAGGAAACATTTCGGTGCTCAAGACTGTTTAAAGGAACTGTGAGATGATTATTTTGATGTGAAATTTTTATTATTTGTGGTTTTGTGTAGGTTAATACAACCACAACCGTATTTTGAGGTTTGAGAAGAAATTTTTGTAGAATTTCATTCTAAAAGAGGGGGGGGGGGGGGTAATGTTACGAATGTGGTTGTGTTGTCCTGTGAGAGCATACATGTGTTTATCGTAGGAAACGATCCGATATTTTTTGAGCTATCATGGTTATGATTCACATATTTTTTTAAGTAACATTTTTCTTTCGGTCTCGCGGAGCGGAATTCACTTCGTTATAATACGCTAAGTTTCGTCCAGAACGTTCTAGAAAGGTCGCACTGTCTAGTGACCTCGTATGTGTGACGTTGGGTAGTTGGCGACAGTTCGCAACATTTTGTTTTTCTGTGCGCGTGAATTGAGCAGCCTTTTTTTTTGTTTTGTAAAAGGTCGAGAAACCTTCTAGAGCTGATATAAAACGTGGTGATAGGGCTACCATACTTTTATGTGTCTTCATTATACATTAGTATTTAGAGCTGAAGTTAGCAGCCGAATTTTTGTAGCCTATTTTAGTGAATCCAGAAAATTCTTATTTATGAGTTTCAATTGCGTGTTTCGTTCTGATTGGTTGCGTTGTATGATTTTCGTAGATGATTCTGGAAATTGGTAGTATATATAAAGAGGGCGCTAGGAAAGCACGTTGGTACATTGTCTTGCTTTGTCAGTTGTAGAGACACGCAGTTTATTGTGAGAGACGCTGTGTATGAGAAACTTTGTGTCGCAGTGTGGACATTGCAGAAGAGACTTTGTATCAGTGTTAGTGCATTTGGAAATGCATTGTGTGGTGATCGCATCGCTGAATTAAAATATTGTTGGAACTGTTACTCCAGTATTGTCTACATTATTAAGCCACGTGTGACGGATTGCAGCTGAACGAGGTTTATTCTAAAGAACCTTACGTGCGTGTGTCTGGTGTGTTTATCATACTACGACTAAAATTCCACCACGTAACACTCTTATTGTACTTAAAGAGATATGGTTTGTGGTTGATCAACGTCGTTGTGCTTTAACTTGTGTTTTGCAGTTTGAGGAACGGCAGGGGCCAGCAAAACAAACATCCCCAAGCAAACGGCTGACAAGACCAGCCCAAGGCAGAAACTCCCCTAACTTTCTTCTTTAGAGGAATACTGATGAACAACGTATCAAATTAATCTCCATCAGCATGGCATAGATCCTGCCCGGGATTTCGAACATTTGTCTTGGCAATAGATGGCTGCTGGACTAGCATGTTAAGTTATAGTGCGCCTCGGGCCAGTTGCATGAGTTGGCCTAGTACTGCGCCAGCCACTAAGCCGCAAGGTGATTCCACTATAGCGGAGCACCTTGCTTAGTTCCGGCTGACTCAGGGCCGAAGCTCATTCGTGCAACTGACATCTGGTCTGCGATTTAGGACCGTGTGGCTTCAGTTGCTTGAAACCGTAATGTCCAAAGTCACAGAACAACAACAGAATAATTTTGAATAGGCTAATACAGTCGTAAGACCAACGCCACCGGAGTCCCTGAAATTTCAGTGAAATCCGATACGCCCTGACCCCGGGGTGAGGTCGGAAACCTCATCAAGCCGATGTGAGCGCTCGTGTTTATGTTCATGTCACTCGCGAAAATGTTCCCGTGTCAGATTATTTCAACTACACTTGACATAGCCGATCCCCATGAACATTCACAGGCTGTCATCTCACGAGAATCTGTGCGTTTTGCGGCCCTATTTACATCTACATTAGCTCCCCTAAATGAGTGAAATCTTGCGGTCGTATTCACATATCAAGGGCCTTTCATCTACAAGAGGCATAGATTTTCATATGCAAAAGGTTGTTGATGATCATACAGCTTCTAGCAGAGATCGACCCTGTGTTCATCCTACGGTTAAGATGTGTGGACGTCAGTATATAATTCTGATGTGTATGCGGTGCACGTTTCATTTCTACAGTTGCTGGAGATATAATTTTTAAAAAATCAGCTGCGAATTTTCTTTGTGTTTTTTTGGGTGATATTGTGTCATATTCGGATATATCGCTTAACAAGTCTTAGATGGTCTCCACCGACACCATCACCGACAGCGACAACATAGCTAGTGCTGCCCTTACGTCTGAGGTCGGCGGCACTGGCACTTTCACCATCACCGACAGCGACAACAGAGCTAGTGCTGCCCCTACGTCAGACGTCGGCGGCACTGGCATCATCACCGACAGCGACAGCGACAACAGAGCTAGTGCTGCCCCTACGTCTGACGTCGGCGGCACTGGCACCGACAGCGACAACATAGCTAGTGCTGCCCCTACCTCAGAAGTCGGCGGCACTGGCACTTTCACCACCAACGACAGCGACAACAAAGTTAGTGCTGCCCCTACGTCTGACATCGGCGCCACTGGCACCATCCACACCAGCGACAGCGACAACAGAGCTAGTGCTGCCCCTACGTCAGACGTCGGCGGCACTGGCACCACCAACACTAGCGACAGCGACAACAGAGCTAGTGCTGCCCCTACAGCAGACGTCGGCGGCACTGGCACCATCAACACCAGCGACAACAGAGCTAGTGCTGCCCCTACGTCAGAGGTCGGCGGCACTGGCACCATCAACACCAGCGACAACAGAGCTAGTGCTGCCCCTACGTCAGACGTCGGCGGCACTGGCACCATCAACACCAGCGACAACAGAGCTTGTGCTGCCCCTACGTCAGACGTCGGCGGCACTGGCACCATCAACACCAGCGACAACAGAGCTTGTGCTGCCCCTATCTCAGTCGTCGGCGGCACTGGCACTTTCACCACCAACGACAGCGACAACAGAGCTAGTGCTGCCCCTACGTCTGACGTCGGCGGCACTGGCACTGGCACTTTCACCACCAACGACAGCGACAACAGAGCTAGTGCTGCCCCTACGTCTGACGTCGGCGGCACTGGCATTACCATCACAACCACCTACAACAACTGCAACAACAGTGCCTTCACCTCCGACAACTGCGGCACTGGCGCTACCACTATCTCCACCATTGTCAGCAAACCTAGTGCTGCCCCTACCTCCGACGTCGGCGGCGCTGGCACCATAACCAACGACAACATCGACAGTGATTGTGCTGCCATCACATCTGACGTCGGTGGCATTGGCACTCAGCCTCCTGCCCCTGCTGATGTCATGGTTATCGACGGTCTGCGTGCCGGCCAGACGGTCTGCCCTGTTGTTCTCAACCCAGACCCCCTGGCCATGGAGCGCGTAATGGCAGAGATAGCTGCTCTCCGGTCAGCAGTTGGAGAGATCTGCCGCGCCTACAATATTGAGGTGGATGCGCTGCAAACTGAAATTAGACACCTCCGACAACGAATCACCCAGCTGGAGGGGGAGAAGGAGGGATCGAGGACCGGCAAGAAAGGCAGCAAGAAAGGCCATTTCTCCCCCCTCCAACACCGTGGCAAAGCAAGCGCCGGAAAAATCGCCTGCCACCTTCGAATCCCCTGCCACCACGACCACATCTGAACCCCTGCGTCCAGCTCACGACAGCACTGCTATCCGGCAAACGCCCGAGCACAAGGAGCCGGTACCAACACCCCGACCCTCTCCAGGCTCTGACAAACCCTCCGACCGTACTGGGATTCCAGAGCTAAAGCCTGTCACCCAGAAGCTGCTTTTAGGTGACTCTGTCCTATGCGGTCTGCACGGAAAGCTGATGTCCGTCACTGGCACTGACAAGGCACAGGTCGTGTCAGTGTCGGGCCTCGACAGAGCCGGCATTCTACAGCGCCTTCATGATGCCGAACCCACGAATACAGTCAGCACAATCGTCATACACGTTGGCATCAACGACTGTAAGCGTGGGTTCGTCATCGGCAAGAAGGGCTGGAAGGATGTGATTTCTGCTGCCAGACGAGTCTTCCCCAAGGCAGAAATCTCCATGTCTTCCATCCTGCCCACGAACAACCAGCGTCAGCAGCCAGACCCATGCATCACTGACACCAACCTCTGCCTCAGGGAAATGTGCGCATCCCTCAAGGTCAACTTTGTTGACAATGACTACGCCTTCTCTACAAGAACCGGCGAGGTAAAGAGCGGCTGGTTCAGAGACGCCATCCAAGCGGGGCACCAGTGCTCTCGCTGTCAACATCAAGTGTTCGTACTCTGGCCGCACCTCCAACAACGCAGCCCGGCCAGAACCAAATCACCCAAAGTCTCGCCACCATGAACAGCTGCCCGGGCACGGTGACACACACGGCAAGTCTGGTGCCAGAGACAAAGAGCCTCAAAGAGACCGACGCTCTCAGCGCCCAGTCAGTTCCAGCCTTGCACCCCGATTCCGACAGGAGCATACTGTGGAAAAAGACTGCAGTCAAGCCGACTGCACGCCGCTAGTCACCCAACATAGCGGTGGATCAAAGGCCGGAACTGCTCCGGGCAGAAGTCACAGCGGCCACCCTACGGTTACTCCACACCAACCATGCCCCCCCCCCCCCCAATCTTCGTAGCAGACGGCCGACCGGTGTACCCGTACTCTAATCCCTCCGTATTTCCATATCCCCCACTACCCCCGCCCCCAGGAGTGCCCCAGCTTAGTGAAAGTGACTGCGCAGCCTTGTTTTCTCTGCTGCAGAAATTCAGACCACGCGCCGGACATTAGGACACGAGTCTCTAGATTGACAGCTTGTGTTAGACAGTCATAGGACACACTCTTCTTATTCGACAGCGTGTATTTCAGACAGTTTTTTTTTTGTTTTTTTAGTAGTTTTCTCGCAGCCTTGCCAAAGTTCTATTGTGCGTGCTTCGTGGATCTTTTTGTGACATTAATCCTCGAGTTGAGTTGAATTGAGCTTTTAAAATTTTTTTTTATTATCTAGAATTACATTTTCGACTTTAATGACTGCGGTTTTGTTCTGTCCGTAGTTAGCTGTGCTTGATTTCAAAGTCGCAGTGACTTTTTTGTTGTTTGTTTTGTTTTAAATCATAGAAGTCCATTTTATTTTGATGTGCGATTATTACTGTATTAGTAGTTAGGAACTGCAGCATCGGGCGAGCGTGCCTAGGTGCGCTCGGAAGTGTTTCTTTATTTTCTGATTCTTTCTACATAGCTGTCGAGCCTTTTATTTTGTATCTGACATTACCAGGCAATTCGAACTCGCAGCGGACTCTGACCACGAGAGTCAAAAACATTTTAATTTTGCTTTATTGTTGTTGCTGTTGTTTTTCCTACGTTTTCTTGTCGCTTTCTTATTCATTTATACATTGACATTATTTTTATTATTTTTTTTGAATATTATTGCTACGTTTGTTCTGTTACCAACATGCCAAAATATAATGTAAAAACTGCCCCACAACGACCTGATGAGTTGAGAATTGGTCACCTCAACATTTACCATTTAGTTAATAAGGTGCCAGATTTGTCCGTGTTCTTGAACACGCCAACACATTTTCATGTTTTTGGTGTATCCGAGTCGAGGCTCAAAAGCACTGTCAGGGATAACTCCATCTCAGTCCCAAACTTCTCAGTACTCCGCAGAGATGCCTCAAGTCCCTAGCACACTGGACTAGCAGTATATATACATGATTCGATAATTAGTAACGTTAAACGACGACAGGACTTAGAGTCAGCCGAAGTTGAAAGTTTATGGGTCGAGGTGAAAACATCTAAATCCCCCTCAGTCCTGGTTGGCTTTATCTATAGAAATCCAGCAGCCAACTGGGACTGGTATGATGACTTCGTAGAAATGATGGATAAAGTTAATCAAAGTAAAGATAACATTGTTCTTCTGGGAGACTTTAACATTGACCTACTTAAGCCCAAAGGACGCCATGCTGCATGGGCATCAACAACAGCCTTATTCGGTTTAAAACAATTAGTAAAAAAACCCCACTAAAACCACATCTACATCCTCAACCTTAATTGATCACATTTACGTGACAAATGACGATAAAATATCAAATGTGCAGGTTCCCTCCTTAGCTGTCAGCGATCATAACCCAGTATGTTGTAACGTCTCCATGAAACTAGACAAGCAAAAAACTAAAAAACATAAAACTATAAAATATCGCTCCTTTAAACACTTTAATAAAGACGAATTTCTGTGGGACCTGCACAATGCTCCGTTTACTGAGGTTTATGATCACCAATCTCCTGACAGTGCCTTGTCGTGCTGGATGGATCTGTTTCTCAGTGTCCTCAATAAACATGCGCCAATACGTGAAAAACGAGTTAAACATTCCACCATACCACCGTGGTTAACAGCGGATATCAAGCAGGCCATGTCATTTAGAGACAAACTGAAAAAAAAGAGCAAAAGTACGAAGAATACAAAAAACAACGCAATCGTGTCAAATATTTAGTTAGAGCGTCTAAGAAGTCTTTTTTCCAACAAATGATTCGAGACAAAAAGGACACGGCATCTGTTTGGAAAGCTCTGAACGTCATAACGAAGGGTAAATCAGCACCCGAAATCCCATCTCATATGTCAGCTGATATATTAAATAACCATTTCTTAACGACAGCCGAAATATTGGCATTGTCAGCTGCAAATAACAGTAAACCGTATGAAGTGCCGAGTTCTCTCAGAGAACACTTTAAAAAACAACTATATCAAATACTTTCACCATCCCTGATATTACAGTTGCGGAAGTCGGCAGATATATTTCTAGCATGCCCAACAAAAAGTCTGCTGGCATTGATGGTATTGATAATGAAACCCTAAAAATCTCATTACCGTATACAGTAGAATCACTAACATATATCTTCAACCTCTGCATAAAGCAAAGTACATTTCCAATCATTCTTAAAGAAGCAAAGGTAATCCCAATCCCTAAATCTAAAGATCTTGAAGATATTAATAACTATCGTCCAATCTCCCTTCTGTCAGCTTTGTCAAAACCCCTTGAAAAGCACATTCAAAAACATCTCCTTGATTTTCTGGAAAAAGGTAAATTACTTAATATTCACCAGTCTGGTTTTAGACCGAAACATTCTTGTCAGTCAGCACTGACATATATTGTAGATAGCTGGCTGGAATCAATCAATAAAAGCCTGATGTCAGGAGCAGTTTTCTTAGACCTTAAAAAGGCGTTTGACCTTGTGGACCATGACATTCTCCTAAATAAGCTAACCGTTTATCACTTGGACGCAACCGCTATAGCATTCTTCCGATCATATCTCGAAGACAGAAAACAAATGGTGTACGCCCATGGAAGATACTCTAAGCAAGGAAATGTAAAATACGGCGTCCCCCAGGGATCTATTTTGGGCCCTCTTCTATTCATACTATTTATTAATGATCTGCCGTTGCATATCACTAATTCTGACGTTAATTGTAACTGACGATACGAGTCTTCATGTTTCTGGCAAAAAAAGACGGACATTAGCCATAGTTTACAATGCAGTCTCAATGAGGTATCTGACTGGTGTAGACAGAACCATATGGTTCTTCACCCAGCAAAAACAAAGAGTATCTTAATCGCCACGCGGCAAAAACATCAACGCCGACTACAGCCATTACAATTACAATTAAACGCTGAACCTGTTGAACAAGTCACTGAGCGTAAATTCTTAGGAATACATGTTGACGAACAACTGTGCTGGGAGACCCATATAAATGCTGTTTGTAAGACCATTGCTAAAATCACTTTCTTATTGTCCCAGCTTAGACATGTAACGGATACAAATACCCGTAAATTGTTTTTTCATGCTCATATAAAGTCCCATGTTGATTATGTCTCCACAGTGTGGGACGGCTGCAGTGATGTCCACATGAAGAGATTAAACTCCATATACAAAAGAGCTGTAAAAATGATAGATAGACGCCCCATCCCTACCACAGACAAATTTAGACATTTAAACATTCTCGGTCTGCGTCAGCAACTTACATTAAACAAATGCGTCTTTATGCATAAGATACCGAATAATATGACACCCCAGTATCTAATCACTAAATTTATATCTCACCAAGAACGTGAACGGACCTCAAGAAACAATACCTTACCCCTACCACTGCCAAGAATTGACCTTTTTAAAACTAGTATGTCATTCTCTGGTCCGTTTGCTTGGAATTCTATCCCTGCACATTTGAAAACTATTACCTCACCAGGAAGTTTTAAAACAAAACTTTTTGATTACCTGATGAGTCAGACTTAGTACGTTTTTCAGGTACTGTAATATTTCCTGTACCTCATGTATTTCATACAGATGGTTTTTATATGTGTGTGCGCATGTGTGTGTGTGCTCATGTTTGTTTGTGCGTGTGGGTGTATGTGTGAGCGGCGCGCGCGCGTGCGTGCGTGTGTGCATGTGTGTGATGAGTATTATTATTTTTTCTGTATATAATGATGCTATTGGGTTTTGTATGTACATATATATTTTATAGTTTCCCTTCCTTTTTATCCTGTAGTTAGCAACGGCAAGTTTGTAAAATGACGATTTGTTTTCTGTCAAAACTTTTCAACTTACCGTTGAAAAATAAAGTTTCATCATCATCATCCAAATTTGCGGCCGTTGTCAACTTGAACTCAGCGAAGATGTCGGCATTATCCGACCAAAGGTAAGAGACATTTTATTACTATTTTTCTTCCGCATTTCGTTCACTTCAGCCGCGGCGGCAGGCTGCCGTGATATTTTTCACTGTGTAACTGTTGAACAAAAACATGGTTGAAAACATGCACTTGTGCATTAATATCCTGAAAAATATCAGTTAGTTCAAGGAGACAGTACACCCATCGGGATATGGCTTTAGTGGACTGCTCCTCGTTAACCCCAAAATTTAACAGCACTCAGCACACACAACTACGCTTACATTTCAATGGAATGATTCAAGTGTGTCCATGTTATATGCCTCGATTGAAACGCCTGATCGATCTGACCTGCATATACCGTCCTTTCCGCAAACTTATATCAACCTTAAAAATATAAGAAAGCACATAAAACACAATATTCCAAGCAATGACGATGATTAAACAATGCCGGCGCTTACTTATGCAGGACTGATGTTTTCTTTGTAGATGCTGCCTGCGAATCTAATTCCATCACTGAAACATCTCGGTGTCTTAGCAGAAGACGAAAATTTCTGGATACAGCTTGATCATATTTATGAAACAAAGGAAACTACCCTCTGACCCTGATGTGACGAGAAAGGACAATGTGGTTATTTATTTCAAGAAACTGACAGGAGCCAGTCGTTCGTGCGAACGAGGAAAGCTACTTGTGAACTTGTGGTCAGTCATCAAATTTTGTTTTAAAATTCCCAAAAGTCTACTTTCTGCAAACAAGTGGCTGCTGAAGTTTCACAAAACTGTTGAAACTGGTCATAAAAAGGGAGAGTTGTGTGACGGTGGTGCATCTGTTGACAAATCTGTTTTGAAACTCTATCAAGAAATATCCAAACAACCACTCCACCATGATGAAGTTGAAAGCCTTCTCTTAACTCGAGACATTGATAATTCGGAACTTCACAATCTGCATACAGAATACAAAGAGCATTTTTCTCGTATTGAGTGGGAAAGAATAAAGGATTTTGAACTACATTTTCATCATAATTTTGAAGATCACACCAATCTTAGTTACGAAGAACTGTGTAACAGAAAATGGTGTTTTATTGAAAACTGCGTATCAATTAATAAATCACAGCCTGCGCTGCAGAAATCTCTTCAAGAAGTTGTCCGACGTGACACACGCCGACAGGCAGCAGCTGCTTACTTAGACGGCGTCCTTCTCGTCGGTCGGTGCCAACATCTACCAAAAGTCATCAACGAGAGCATTGTGGAGGCGATTGGCGAAGGGAAGGAAGACTTTAACATTGTATGTGGCCCTTGTCACGTGAGTTTGTGCCGACACGAAACTGAAGGTGTGCATATATTCATTGAAGGAAAATTCGGAAAGCAAAAAACTCTAGACTTTTTAGCCAAGGCTATAGAAATTGAGGTTTCACAGCATCATTGTGAAATTTGCAGAGAAATAAGCTTTGTTAAAAGGGGTGCTTTTGTGAAATACTGTGAGGGGGGCAACGACTTCTTGCCGAAATTCTCAGGCATTACCCATCAGACAATGCTCAACACAATCGTCAAGAGGAATCTGTTCAACAGCTTGGTTTGTTTTGAGAAGGAACGTGAACTAGTCACGTCCGGTCAGTTGGACCTGGAGAGATAAAACAATAGAGACCCGATAGACAATGAATTCAATAGAGCCGCATCAGTCATTAATTTTCATCATTTTTTAATATCATATTTTTGACCCCAATTTTACCCCCCGTTAATTCTGAATCAACCCTTTGATTTTTAAAAAGTGATGAGCATGACTGATGCGGCTCTATTGATCTGATTATCTATCGGGTCTCTATTGTTTTATCTCTATAACTATTGTCTCTGCCAATACCTAATCATTTACCTGATCAAGTGATGCCAAGTGAAACTTAATACTTATTAACAAGTTGCAACTAACTTTTAGGAACCTGCAGAGGTAACCTTTAAGTGTGTTGCCATAAGAACTTATTAATTACTTACCCTAAGTTCTTACAAGTACTTACCCTAAGTTCTCACAAGTACTTACCCTAAGTTCTTACAACAACTTGACTCAAGTCCCAAGACACTGAGACAGATTTATCAAGATACAAGGACAATAAAAAAACTTTTTTTTCTCAGTAATACTCAGGTGGTGGTGCTGATGGGGTTAAATAATCAGGCACAAGTGGTGTAAATGACGTGTCATCTCTCTGCGAAGCATATGACAAAAATATTGATTGATTACCAAATCTGATTTTTATTTGTTTAAAAGATTGTGTAGTTTTTCTGTGGTTTCCTGTACCCCTATCCTTTTTCCCTCTGCTAAAAAGCTGGCCTTAAGTTCTTCAACATTCACAGGAGATTGACTACGCATCTTATTCTGTATTTCAGACTTCTGTTTCTTGTAATTATTTAAATCATCCTGGACTCGCTTAAATTCTTCATCATCAATAAAATTATCGTTTAATGCCTTACTGATAATAAGTTTCATACTGCTCAGCTTTGCACCAGCAAGCGTACTCAATGCTTCATGTTTCTGTAATTTTGTGTGAAACCTCTTGTTCAAGGCTTCCAAACCAAAGCAAGCCAGGCATGTAGCAACGCTAACACCCTCAACTGCTATTCCAGCCAAACTTCCAATTCCTGTGGCGAACAGAACAATACCCCCTACAGAACATGAAGCTGAAACTGCACCAATAGCCATAGAAGTGTTTTGAACAGAATTAAATACTGACTTATACCTCCTTTTGCACCGTGAGTACTTAGCCTCCTCACTCTCCAAATATTTCAAAGCTTCTGTAATATTATTTAATCTGAATGCATCTGCCTGTAATGTTTTATCTGAAGCAATTGGCACAGCTGTCACCTGTGTATCAGGCACAAGTGTTGTTTTAGTCATCACATTTGTTTCAGTCGGCTCAAGCGTCGGTAGTTGCGGATAGAAGTTTACCATTTTTTTTATTGACAAATATTTTTTTTTAATTTAATCGGCAATTACATTTTGCAACTCTTCAAAAGTATACAATTTGCTGGCATAATAAAATGCAACAAGATCAATGTGTTCAAGGTTTATGTAAGTTAGACGAACAAAAGTTGTTTTGTCAACCACCACCTTGACAGCTGGAACACTGCTCGAAACATTAATAACATCAACATTTTTTGTAATAGCAATAAAGACCTTTGTTGATTCTGTTACTGTTTCATCCCATGTAAGTTTAATCCCCTGCGCAATATTTGCCTCTTTCGCAGAAGCTACAGATTTCATGATAATTTCAAATACTATTGTCGCTTCTCTAGCCACGACTAAGCTTGCTGGCATAAACACAACAGAAGTATCTGATCTACCCTTTCTAGCTGTAAGAAGATACCGCCGTCTCTCATAATTTTCAACTTTCAGTTTTTCTCTGCTATTGTTGTCTGGGGCAAAACTTGGAACAAGACTTACAATAAGCGGCCCCGAGTTAACAACCTTCCTAAACACTAAGGCACCTTCGTCATCAGTGTATACAAAAGGACTAATAAATTCAATCTTTATGTCCCAGTCAATTGTGGGTGGTGGAACAGGTACAGGTGAAACCACCCACTTATTTCCCACATGTATTAAGTTGTAAGGCGCATTATTTACAGGTGGAGTAGGTACAGTAACATCACGAAGCTGGCCAAGTTTAGGAATCTGTCTTTCACCGTCTTTCATGTCAACAATTACTTTCCTCTTGTACATGCCATTTGAATCAAGTTCAAAACCATATATTTCTCCAATTTCCCCTTCCTTCTCAAAATCCTGTACATCTGCCAAATCTTTCAATTCTGTTACCGGACATGCAACTGGTATGATTCTAGGCTTTGGACCAAGACCACTCATTTTTATAAACAAAAATAAAATTATTTAATTTCCAACACAACACTAAAATCATGCATAAGAACTGGTTTGTCATCCTGATTAGTTACAGATATACTCAGTGACTCAAAGAAACTAGAACCTAATTTCTTAAACTGCAAATTAGGAAATCTAACAACCACACTTTCACAATACGGAGCAGTTCCAGTTGGTAAGCATCTCAACAAAGTTGAAGGCTTTCCATTGTGAACATTCTCAGATGTGTTTAGTTCTTTCAAATAAACATTTAGCACTGTGTGTACTGACAAATTGACAGGACGTTTTCCAGTTATTTTAAGTTTTTTTGTCTTCATTGTTATAATACCAAACTCAAATTCATCTTCATCATCTGATCTCCACCAATCTTCATCAATATAAAATCCAAGTAAATATGCAAATCTATCTGAGATCCTTAACCAATTTTGTGTCAGAAATTCTAATGTAACAAGTAGGTTAGCTGGATTTAAAGTTGCTTTAATTTTAAAATTACTTTGAAACCATTCAGCAATAGTACAAAAGTCATAATACCCAGGCGGTAAAGCTTCAGTCTTACCATCAAAAATTACTTTATTATATATATCATCTTCTACATTAAACCATTTTACAGTATAGAACAATTCATGGATAGCTACAGCTTTGCTACCATCACGATTATCAATCCCATTAGTTAACCACACTGGTTTGCTTGTGTCAAGATTTGTTAAGGTAATAAACATTTTTATTATCTCATATAAAAAAAGGATGGAATTTAAATCGCCAACCATTACCACTACAAACGCATTTCAATTTAATGTGGATGCCAAATATAATGTTGCACCTACTTATGAACAGAAAATAATTCAACTAAATCAGCTTGACATAGCTGTGTCTGAACAAGACCTATTCCAAGTCAAAGTACCGAATCCGTTTGACCATTACCTAAACCCTCCAATAACAGATGACTCAACTGCAAGAAAGTGGTCTTCAAGTCCACTACAGATGTTTCAAAACCAACTCAACTTTGCAATACTATGCTCAACTACAGGCTGTGGTGTTTCATTCACAGATCATTTGAATCACTCAAACAAACTGATTAGATCTGTGTATCATTTCCATGTTTATTACCAGCTTAGACGTATACTGTCAGAACTTCATACACCACTGCCCACTGAATCCAGTTTCAACAGGTTTAACAACCCCATGGATATGAAAGCTTTTGAACGGATTTGTAATGAGTTTAACATAAGCACTAAGTATGACTTTACACAAAAACTTGATGATCACAATGGCATGGGCACATTGTATTATGCTATGAGTCACAGACAATACCCTCAAGATTACTACCCTGGTTACACTTCATTCTCATCAAAATCACAAGTCTGGATAGGATCAATAGAGCAGAAGCAGTCAAACGCATGGACCACATTTATTTTAGACAAATCTGACGGGTTTACTCAAGCGGGAGTCGAGCGCGTCAATGAGTCTATCAGAACATATGTCTGGTGTTTACTAGGAGCACAATCACTAACAAAATCAAACATTTTGAATGGAAGTGGAAAATTTGAAGCACAAAAACAGTTTCTTGCAAATCTTGAAGATTCAATTAATTCAACAGTAGATCTCCCATCAAGCATACAGCGTTACCAAGACGTACTCAGATATGCCAGATCAAAAGTTGACTTTGTAGTTGGAATCGGGTTATACATGTTACCATCTGACCTTCAACTCCAAATGGGGACAATAACAAATTATAATAATGAAATCATTGTTGCAGGTCGTGATCAAAAACTAGGTCTCAATCAATCTGTAAACTTAGGAGCAACAACCACACACGTACAGTCATTAAAATCATTACAGACGGTAACACCCCCGGCCCCGGCCCCGGCCCCAACCCCGGCACTCATACAAGCGGTAACCCCTACACCAACCCCTGACACACATGAGTCAGAAAGAACTGCATTGGTAATAGGTCTAACAGGATTAGGGGTATTACTTCTTTATCTGTTTCATTAAATAACCCACCATCAACCCTCCTACTGTCACCAAAAAGACCCACACATGCTCTGCCATAAACCCTACTGCCTTTGCCACTGTACTAATCAGCCAACTGACAACAGAGCCAATTATGCCAGGCAAAGCATCCACTGCTTTCACAGCCAATTTCTTAAGCAAGTCTGAAATGTGAGACAGTTGTTTCTTTACCCATGACTGTAAATCTTTTGGGTCTGTTGGAGTCGGGGGGCCCGGGGTTGGTGGTACCGGTGCCGGGGGTGCTCCACCACCACTGCCGGAGACAGCCAACACAACAGTACTGATAATAAACCCAAGAGCAGTAATTAAACTAGCAATTGTAATACCCTGTTCTCTGAAAAGTGTTTTAAGTCTCTCAGCCAAAGTAGTGTCTTCGTGAAGTATTTTCTGAATAGTTTCTCTAATTCTGTTGACCTGTGATTTCAGTTTTTGTCTTCCAATACTAATTGTTTCTAACCATCCTGATCTTTCTATCTGCAAATCATTTAATCTGTGTTGAATTCTTTCTTTCATTTCTGTGTCAAGATTTCCATTGTCTGCGGTAGCCAGTTTTTCTTTTTCACGTTCTATGTGTTTATCAAGCTCTCCCAGTTTGGCAACATTGTTTACCATCTCACCTCTTATTGTCTGCAGTGATTTATCCAATCCCATAATCTCCCTCATTGACAAAGGTGGATCATCTATTGTTTTCAAAGCGTCATTTATTTGCCCTTCAGTAAATGAAGTTTCTTGTATCACTGTGTTTGCTATTTCTGGTAGGCTTGTTACTGGTGCCATTTCAATTTGTTGCCCTGTTGGCAACTTTGTTTGCGTGTCATGAAGAACACTAACCAGTCTTGGCGTGACAGGAGACCCTCCAATTCCAAGATACCTTGCCAACCCAGAGTTACCACCGACTTCACCTTTAATTGTACTTAAAGCTCTAAACTTAGAAGGATTATTTTTATGTGTTAGATATATTTTCCCTCTGTCTGTATTTACAAATAAGTGCCCTTTATCATATTCAAATTGATTAGGATCTATTACATCTGGGCGCACTCCAACACTGTCATAAAATGAGTTTACTTTGTCTTTTAACAGTTCGTGATGCATACTAGACATAGTTACCATTCCAGTCATATCTGTGATACTGGTATCTGAGACATTCATGTCATCCATTTCAAAATCTTCATGATTAAATCCTCCTGCTGCCATTGTTTTATTAATTTATTATTTTTTATTGTGCATAATAAAAATGACACAGTCTTACGGATCAAAGTTAGACCCATACAGAAAACTACGTGAGCCCCTGGGTGTTAAGGGCATAAGACAATCAATCGTCATCACGAACAATCCAAGTACCATAGACCAGAACCAAACACTTACAGTTAAGTTTCCAAACCTAGGTCCCAGTGACGTTATTGTTCCTGGCACTGCACGCCTAGCATTTAATATTGAACTATCATCAGACGCAGACGTAAACAGAACTCTAGTTGACAATCTTGGCAGAGCAATTGTTAGAACTATTAAAGTAAAACTTGAAGGACAGGAAGTGTTTAGTCTTGATGACTCAGATGTATTCTACTGTTACAAAGATCTGTGGCTTACAAGAGAAGAACGAGAAGACCGTATTTACCAAGGCATACAGTCTGATAATGTTGGTAAACTTCGAATCAATGCTGGAGATAAATCAACGTCAGCAGCCAATGACGTTATTATAGCAGAAACATATGGAACCAGATTTTACATTCCACTTGAGTTTGAAATTCTAACAGCTCATTTGCCTTATTATCAAGGGGCACTGAATGACCGTCTGAGCTTTGAACTAACTTTCAATGACTACTCCAAAGTTATAAAATCATCTGCCACAGATGCAACATATAAGATCTCTAACATTTCCTTGGAATATGAAATTGTCACACACACTGAACTAGCCAGACTCATTCAAAATCAATACCAGTCAAGACTTCCAATTTATTATGACCGTGTGATTAGACATAGTTTAATACCCAAAGACAAGAGTGACCCAATGTGGAACATAAACTTGAACACGCCTGCCAGGTCACTGAAAGGTATTCTTATGTTGTTTGTTGAACCAGTGAGTCCATACAAAAGAGATTCAGAAAAATTCTACAATCCTAAGATTACACATTTGTCCTGTACAATTGAAGGCCGTCCTAATCAAGTGTACGCTTCAGGAATGCTGCCTTATCAACACTATGACGAAATCACAAAGTATTTTGCGGGTGGAAGGATTAGAGATAAACCCGCAAACATTGCGTGCAAAGATCTACATCTGTTTGATGTTAGGATCGGACAATACCTGACGAATAAGTATGCACTGTGGCTAGACCTTCGTAGTACAGATGATGATTACCTTCATGGGTCAGGACGTACTGTCGAGAACGGTAGTGATGGAATAACAATTCAGATACAAAAGAAGGTTGAAACTGCTGCAGCCATAAACATATATTTGTATCTAATTTATGACGCACAACTCAATATTGCAGAAAGCAGACTAAGTGGACACATATATTAAAATTATATTGTGTATTAAAATGAACCGGAGCTTAATGACCCTTGACCCACACTGTGGATTGTTTTGTGGTGCCACAGGGTGTGGTAAAACTGAATTTGTACTTAACCTCTTACAAACAAGATACATCCACCATTTTGAAAACATTGTAATATTTTGTCCAACAATAAAACACAACAAAGCTTATCACAACCGTTTATTCATTTGGACTGACAACAACATCTATTTAGTCGACCCTGAGAAAAAACTGAATGACTACCTACAATATTTTTACAAGCAATTTGAAGGACAGTCAACATTGTTCATAGTTGATGACTGTTCTGCAGAGAAAGACATTGTCAAGAAGAGAAACACTCTAGCAGAACTTGCTTTCAGTGGCAGACACGCAAATGTTAGTGTATGGATTCTCACTCAGAAATATAATGCTGTACTGAAAGATTTTCGAGAACAGTTAAAGTTTATCTGTTTGTTTTACTGTAAGGATCGTGACAGCTTTGAAGACTGTCTCAGAGAAAATGATGTCATACCAAATAAACATGAACGAGATGATGTAAAAAATAAACTGAAATCAACTAAGCATCTAAAGCTCATTTTAAAGACAGATCAGCCCACAGGGTATGGATTAGTAAATTAATTTTTGTTTTTTTAAAAATAACAATATAAATGAACCCTGATGAAATCCTTCTATTGAATGATATCAATGCTGTTGAGAACAAAGACTTAGACTCAAAAAAACAGCGTCTTTTGTCTGTAATTGTCTCAGGCAAATCAAAGACTTATCTCGGGAAACAATACACAACAGATGATATTGAATCTCTTACGGCTGACGAGCTAATCAAGCTTCATTCAAAATATGAAAACCACATCGCTTCACTAATGACACGTGATTTGAGTCGATCTCTAGTATGTCTATACACAAAAGCAGTGAGTCACTTTCTACCTGTGGATAGTGACAGTCTTTCACACGACCTTGAAAGTAATCCTATTGTTTCAAGTTCAATTGGCAAATTAGCATGTGTCATGTTTTACAAGTTTGGAAATTACCTTGCACCTGTCGTAACCCTTCTTGTTACTGGGAGTCATATTGATTTTTCGAAAATAAATTTTACTGCAGAAGAAAATGGACGAAACCCAGACGACTCCACAACTGAACCCCGACCCTGTTTTGACACAGGTTCAAACTGTGACGAAGACTAAAAGTCCAGGCAGGGATGAGGCTGGTAAAAGATTAGCTGAATATAATAGGCAAAAAAAATTACAGCTTAAGGCACAAACAGAAAAGACTCATGTGACTAACCAGGCGTCACTACCGTTAGGACTGACACCGACAGGACATCATCATCAAAGTGAGAGACAAACAACTAAGCCTGACCCCCGCCCTGACCCCGACCCCGAACCTCAAACAACAAAATATATAGTTGCCGGATTTGTTGTCGGATTTGGTTACGTAGGTTATCAATTATACAAAAAATACAAACCACAGACTCGTACAGTGACCAAAAAATCAGACACTCCAAAAACAAAACCAGAAGTCGCCACATTACCAGTAACACCCAAAACCGTTGACCCATTTTATATGCAGTAAATAAAAATATTATTTTAATTTTTCTTGTATTAGAAAATGAATGACTCAAAGAACATGATGAACCTTGTGTATCACTCTGCCGTAATCAGTGGATTAGCAGTAGCTTATTCTATGCTGGGGAAAAGTCTACTCAAAATGAAATCAGCAGACCTGAGTAGATTAGATTTCGAAGACAGTGCTAAGCTAATTGTAGTTGTAACAGCGTCGATTGCGACAAAAGATTTTCTTGTCAAGCAGGGAATTATTCCAGAAAATGTTTCTATGTAAATAAAAATAATATGGCGACGATAGCTATTATGATTGGTGGGGCAGTTGTTAACGCATTGGCTTTCAGTGGCTCAAACTATCTCTTTTCAAAAATGGGTAGAGAAGAATGTGCAGAAGAAATGAAACGTCACAATGAGGCATCTGAGAAACTTGCTCAAGCCCAGCAGGAATATGAAAAGAATAGAATTGAGAAACTTGATTTCATCAATGAAAAACTCAGGCTTGAAGGCCACGCACAACATACGTTTTCAAATACAGACGAAGCAATCCGTGAGTATTTTTTAGTCACAGGTGAAGACATGTCTATCCCAAAACCAAAACTAAGTGACTATTACAAACCAAGTACACAACAAAGAAACGGGGAGATAATCTTTGTTCTAGTGGGAATGACATTTGTTTATTTTACTGGAGTTTTCATTGCTAGAAAAAATGGCAGCCGAAAATAAACTATCAAAAATATATTACTCTCCATCAGGCTATTGGAAAGGAGCAACAGCTATTCAGAAATTACATGCCGCTGTGGGCGGAGATGTAACACTCAATCAGGTCAAGCAATGGTTACAGAGACAGGCAATTTGGCAGATATATCTCCCTGCTCCAAGAAAAATAACAAGACCTCATTTTGAGAACACTACCCCAAATGACACACACCAAATGGACCTCCTGTTCTTACCACATGACACAATAAGAAAGAAACGATACAAGTATGCACTGACTGTTGTAGACATTGCTTCAAGGTACAAAGACGCTGAACCCATATCTGACAAAACTGCTAACACAGTTGCGAATGCTTTATCTAGTATCTATAAAAGAGGCCCTTTAAGATACCCCAGACTAGTGCAGGTTGATGACGGATCAGAATTCAAAGGTGCAGTTAATCAGTTATTTGCTAAGCATGGCGTACTGGTCAGACGAGGCATTCCAGGCGTACACAGATCGCAGGCAATTGTAGAGAACTTTAACACACAGTTATCAGAAAGACTTTTCAGTTACCAGTATTCTAAGGAACTCATGCATGACACCCGTAACACTGAATGGGTAAAGAGATTACCACATGTGATAAAAGCAATGAACAATGAAGGACACCCAAAACCTGCTGATGCTATTAAATTGAAAACAATTACAGAGTCAAAAACAATGTCAGCACAGGCACCCGACACAAGTTTATTTACCAAACAGGTGAGATATTTATATCAGCCAGGGGAGGCTGAGAACGACGACAGACGCAGGGCGACAGACCCTATCTGGTCAACATCTGTACACAATATAAAAAAAATAATTCCCGGCGCAGACGCAACAATATATTACCTGTTCGACCCTGCACCCCAGAGGGCATTTGTCAGAGAAGAATTACAGATTATTCCCTCAGACACCGTTACTCATTTCAGTAACTAAGTCGTCAATTAATTCATCAACCAGTTCATCACAAATATCTTCAGATAACTTGAGCCTGTAATGTCCAGGTGCATAAGCCTTTTCCTTACTGTGAAAAACACGTTTCGTGTCCCCAACTGCCAGTGATTTCTTATGTGTTTGGATCATTTCAAGATTATGTTTATTTGATCTCAGTGACTTGTTTGGATAATCAGGCATTAATGCACCATCTAACACTTGCTTGTAATGTTCATGACGTATGTCTTTATTTTTTATTGCTGTTTTTTTAATTCCTTTGGCTTTCGACTGACTTCCCTTCTGGTGCAGTATAGAATACATTTTGGATCTCAGTCCAACATACTCAACTATTGGCACACCATTTAGTTCATCCTTAAACTTTCCAGGTACTTTTTTGTTTTGTGTGCTAAACAGTGGATGATCCTTAGGGTAATCAGACGTGTCATACATGTGTAACTCTGTTTTCATGTCTTCATAAAAGTCTTCAGTACACACGTCTATGATCATAGAGTCAGTGTCAGTGTATAACAATCGACACTCAGGATACTTTGGCTTAAAGTAATCATAATAAAATTCAAGCATCAACAGTTTTGACAACTCAAGAATTGCCATACCAATGAATACTGGCTTGTCCAGTTTGACAATCTTTTTTTTGAGTGACACAGCATACAATGATGAATGAAACTCTTTATACCCTGTATACTGTGGCTTACCTGTAAGTTTAATTGCACCCAATTCAGTTGTGACCAGTCTCACATCTTTTCTGTGATGAGGATTTTCCATTGTCTTGCCAAAACAGGCATTGTTCATAAGCTTAAAGAAGTCTTTGTCAAATGCAGTGTTGCCGTCTCTGGCACGAAGGGTTGTGTTCTTCATTATGTAATCTTTCATGAAAGCACTCTGATCAAATTGAATTCCTCTGTGAACTTTCTTTAGTACTAACCCGTGTCTGATGTAAAACTGCAGCAAGCGGTAGTGGCAAACATAATTGAATTTGTCATTTAGATTTGGCACAAGCTTAGTGTCTTCTTTTTTCCCTGTCATACTCATTTTCTCAACAGCTAAGGGATAATCATTATGGTAATCGTGTAGGTGGTGTGGGTACTCTAGGTCGACTTCAAAGATCCAACCCTTCGCGTCATTTCGGTCAAGATTCATAATATTGTTTGTTAACCCTGACTCTGTTACATCATACTGTGACAAATCATACAGACAAAAGTTTTTCAAGGGCAATAATTCACACATCGCCCAGCCATACAAATTGTTAGCGTCAAGGTACGTAATGAATGACCTTGACCTCGAGGGGTCAAACCCCCGGCCAAGGTCACCATGGGCGTCCATATATTTATTGTTGGCTCTGGCATAGTTGTTTGAAGCTATACTAATGCCTCCCCTCAATCCACGTTCCACCATTTCACCCATCGTACGATCAGACAACAGGTCTATGGATATCTTACTGGATTTCAAAAATGCATCCCATGTCATGCCAGGACTAGTTATGTAACAAGCAGGGTCAACCCCTTTTCACAGTAACTTTCAAATACGTCTGCTAGCAAACAAACATCTGCTTTCAAGTACTGGTCATGGTAGTCACCAATCGTCTGACACCCTAATTTACCCCACGCATCAAGTGCATGCTGGTATTCAGAGTCAGAAATACCTTTTCCAGTTAGTGTGGAATAAAATTTCTCTTTTGGTGGCAGTCTTGTTTCTTCAAACACAACCCAGTGATCAATGTACTCATATGGATAGACACCTTTCTTAATCAAGTCTGGTTCAAAATATTTACTCGTTATTGGATACTCGGTCAGTCCTTCTGCAAGACTAGCCAATCCTAAAGACAAATGTTGCATGGAGTCATAAAATGCTAATTTATCTAACCTAAAAGTCAAGTATTTCTCAGTTGTCTGGGCAATACAACTTATGTTTTTGTACGACTCATCTACAGCCTGCATGATAATGTGTGAATCATATCCTTTGAGATTGTGGAAAAAGATTGGTAACTTATATGTCTTTGGATCTGTTTTTAATAATAAGTTACAATTGTTATGTGCAGCGCCTCTGTAACGTCCAGTTATGTGATCGTGGTCACGAACTTTATCACCCCCCAGAGGCTGTTCACAAATCCAACACTTCTCTGATGTTTCAAATTTTAGTTTGTCTTCTTCTGTCATCACCAAAGGCATCTGGCTTGTTGTGAGATATTGTACTACCTGACTATACAGATGTCTCATTTCTGTTAAAAACAAACATGCTGCATTTTCACCCCTGTAGATAACAGGTTCTGAATGAAGACCGTCTGACCTAACAATAATGTATCCAAAAGAACACACCACTTGGTCACTCAATTTTATAGTCTTTGGTAATGACTCTGGAACAGGACCTTCATACGGAACAACCAATGA
>BTPG01000005.1:209852932-209872256 GCA_036245525.1 Semisulcospira habei
CGAAGACATGCAGCCGCCGGTATCGCCGGTATGACCCTCTCCAGCCTTGCCAGTCAAGGTACTAAATACATTAAAAACTTAGTTCTCCTTCACTTAAAGAACCAATGAATTAATTGAATGAAACCAGTTACTGTTAATCCAGACCAAAAAGGTGACTGCCAAGCGTGTAATATGCAAAGAAGTACCCAACGGAGAAGAAACACGCTTAGAAAAGACGGGTACAACACAATTTATTAATATTTCGGGTAAATACCCTTTGTCAAAATAGACAAACAAACAAACAGAGAGATTAGCCGCTACTTATCTTCATTGGTACTGTTAGTACACAGCTTTCTGTTTGCCTGTTTGTCTGTAAACTATGTCGGCTGTATTATTTCTGCCCAATCACACAAACAAATGCCTCAAGATAGCAACAGAATGTGGGCCCATTGACATTTTCTTCCATTCGACTTTCACTGAATGTAATTATTATTTGTACCTTTTTTTCAGGGACGCCAGTTACGACCGCCGAGGCAGGATTTCCACAAAAAGGCACAGTAATTTCAATAAGTCATGCTCGTGACAACAAGCCTTCCAGACCCTTGCCAAGTTGACCAAACCAGTGCAGAGTTCATCCTCTAAACCTCATTCCAGAGAGAGTGGTTCACACATGGGCGTTTGGGTCCTACTAATAGAATGATACGTGGTTTTTTGTGTTTTGTTTTTTGTTTGTTTTAAAATATTATTACTCATAGTGTACAGGCGCATGTTCATGTGAAAGAAAAAAACAACAGCAACATTGTATCTACGTAACGAGCGCATTTCAGTGGAATTAGAATTCGCCGGTTCGGCGTGGGAACTCACAATTCAGTCTAGCAGGATATTGCTGGAGTGATTGGATGTAGCACACATTAACTCTAATATTACGACCTGAAATATACACACTTAAATGACAGTGCAGTGACGTGTGCTAAGCCTAATGGCGGGCTTACGAACAACAAAGTGAAGTCCGCTGTAGACAAACACTGCCGAACACAACTCAATATGTGTGAACTAGTGTAAGTGTGTGTGTATTCGCCATGTACATTAATATACATTAGCGTTAAACATTTCCATATTTTATTTTGTTTGTTTAATTCCGTTGTTTCCTGTTCAGTGTGTGTTTGGTTTTACTTTGAAAATGCGTATATTGATATGAGTGATGCCGGCTGTGACCCCGAACGTGTGGCAACAATGTCAGTCTGCGCCCTTTCTGCGCTGGAACATGGACAGCGGTTATAGACAATCCGTTCAATCGTGCCGACTGTCGCAGAGACTGAAGTAAATATGACCCATGTTAGAACTGTGTCAGTTTAGACAACTGACATTGATTCTAATGCATTGTTTTCAAATTCAGATTACACATTAGTATCTTATTCATTTAGTAGTTCACACAATTGCCCAAGACATTGCCTCTACTACATACATGAAACCAAATTATAAATGTACTATTTCTGTGCTGTAATGCGAAGACGAACATGTTCGCGGTGGTATTCCTGTGCGTCTTAGCAATGGATCATTGACATCTGCTAGATATTTAGTTAGGTGGATAGTTGATCAACGAATTGTTCAGTCTGTTATAGTTGTGTTCTACTTCTAGTAACTCGTTTTGCTAAGTAACTGTTTATATCTTGTTTTTCTTCCTGCTAAAAACATTCATTCTGCCTTTTCTATCAATTGACACAAACATTGTTTTCATAAAGTTACACTGACTGAGCGACTATGTGGTGTTCAACTATCCAGTGGCCCAAATTCCTTGAGAGTGGCGAGGAGAAGTTTAGGCGCGGGCCGGGAAGGAGGAGGGGGGGAGAGGTGGGATGGCGTTTTAACGGGGAGGCCGTTCAGTTATATAGTTATATTTTCTAGCGTATTTCATGTTTCTGTTTTTTGTTTGTTTTTACTATTTTTTTCCGTTCACAACAGCGTATTTTCATGTCATGTTCTGTACATTTCATGCCAGAACAGCCGTTTGTTCTCTTCAATTTGGATATTAAAACATGAGATGACTGATATGGTGATTCGATCAAACGTCACGACCGAGTCACTACTTTGGCAATAACATGCAATATCTGATGTTGTTAAGTGGCCAGAGTACAATAACTGTTTTCCTCCTCATTGTTTACGTGTGTGTGCAACTTTAATAAATTACAATATTAAATATATTCAGCTGTGAGATCTGTAATCGATCATGAGGGGGATGGAAGGTGCCAGTTTGTTCTTGTAAGGTTTATGTGATAGTTTTCAGTATTAGTATAGTTGTCAGTATTAGTATAGATGTCAGTATTAGTATAGTTTCTAAATTTGGCGTGCATGGGTGCCTGTGTGTATGTGTGTGTATGTCCGTCTTGTCCATTATTTTTCACTTTACTTGATATACATATATATATATATATATATATATATATATATATATATATATATATATATATATATATATATATATATATATATATATATATATATATATATATATATATATATATATATGTGCTCCCGTCCAGACTGAAATTACCCCTTCCTGGGATAAATTAAGTGTTTTTTACTTGATTTTGAACTTCGTTGGCTATTTTATCCTTTTTAATTGTGATCGATATCGTAATTATATTGTATGGCTGAGCCGCTTGAAATTACTCAATCCAATCGCTTTACTGAATCAATAATAACACCCTCAACTTTAGGATGCAAACGGGGCCAATCTATGTAAAAATTCAAAAAGAGCACTTTGATTCGGCAGCAGCCTTTACAACATGTATGGGCTCATGAAGATCTATGCTTCTTGTGGATGCAAAGAAGTACCCAACGGAGAAAGAAACACGCTTAGATCAGTCGCTACTTATCTTCATTCGCAGAAGGAATGTGGCAGAGTTGCCACATTCCTTCTGTGCATGAAGATAAGTAGCGACCGATCTCTCTGTTTGTTTGTCTATTTTGACAAAGGGTATTTACCCGAAATATTAATAAATTGTGTTGTAACCGTCTTTTCTAAGCGTTTTTCTTTCTCCGTTGGGTACTTCTTTGCATTTTACACGCTTGGCAGTCACTTTTGTGGTCTGGATTTCTTGTGGATGGAAAGCCCTGGTGATACGCAAATAAGTCCTCAGTGGCTTACTCATCCGAGGGATCTAATAAGGATGTAAAGTGAGCCTGCAAAATGCACAGATTCCCATGAGCCGATTCAATATCTGGGGGTTCAAAGTGATCTATGTCAATTGCAGTTGTACTGGTCTGACTTAGCTATTAGACACTGTTGCCAGCTAAAATAAAGAGAGGAGCGCCGGTAACGGCTTAACAAAACAAACACGAGGCAGCGCTGGGGCTGATGACAGATAGCGTGACCCTCACCCACCTGACTTACCACAACCCTCCCCCTCCCCTTGGCGATGGTCCTATTACTGAATAGTGCGAGGAGAACTCGACAAATCCGGAAAGCAAAAATCAAGATCCGACGTCACGAGTTGTCGCCTAGATAGTGGACAGTTAGCGGATTTCCTTTCGTAGATTGACAGATATATTGTCAGTTTTTGTGTAGGCCGTTGTCGTTATTGTTGTTGTTTTTGTTGCATGTCGTATAACTGTTTCCATCATTTTGCGGAAGAACAAGAGATGGCGACTGCAGCAGACGAACATTTTTTTTCAGGAGTGCATCGCTTGGTTTTGTTTTCTTCTTCATCATCAAGTCAGCCGGTACGTTTGACACATTTAGTGCTCTCTCTCTTTCTGGTAATCATTTTTGTTATTTAATCCCTTCGCTGCCAGTGAACACGAATTTTGCGTCTAAAATCACTGCACACTGTCCGACATTCACGTGAAGAACACAAATTGTCCAAAGTAGGGATACAGAACACGAGACTAACAAGAGATATAAATCTTCATGAGCCCCCGCGATTGCGGTAAGTTAGTGCGACTGCGGTAAGTTAGTGCGACTGCGGTAAGTTAGTCACTGCGGTAAGTTAGTCACTGCGGTAAGTTAGTGCGTCTCGTGCACTAGGCAGCGTTGTCCTTGTAATGCGTCATGCCGGGTTACATTAATTTATTTCACACAGAATAATTATGTAGTATGTCTCGAACGCTTTTTTTGCCACGCATGCGCACGCGGAACTGTCAGGCTCCACTGAGGTCTTGAGTAGGCAGTCACTGGCACTGTTTGGTTTGTTAACTCATTCTACCCCAGACACACCACAGGAAGATAAGGATCGACCATGATAGTTCAAGGGTGATGCCAGAATAGCTTGGCGCCTATGGGCGCCAAGCTATTCTGGCATCACCCTTGAACTATCATGGTCGATCTGTGTTCTGCACTGCAATGCAGTCTTCAGAGGACAACGGCAACATTTAAGGATTTCGGTGATGGGGTAGAATGAGTTAAGTCCTTTCTATTTATATAAGACACTTTATATAAGACACTTTTTAGACTTCCGGCTTTCACCACACGACGTCATAGAAGAACCTTCCTCCTTCAGTTATGGAATTGCTGTTGATCTATTCCTCGCCGTTTATGTAGCTATTTCCTTATTTGCAGAGTGGCCGGGGATACTACTCCCACGCCCAACCCCCTTACTGGGAGGACCAGTTTTTTTTTCTTTTTTTTTTTTGTCGGGGTCTCCTTCTCTTAGACCATGTTGGTTCACGGCACCTTATTTCATTCGGTGCACCCCTCTCACGAGGGCGGACCCCTATCCAACACCCAGGGGACGCGCCTCAACGCCGTATGGTCCCAGCGCGATTCACTGACACAATAAACACACTTGGCTTGACTTCGCGAACGAAGATTTTATAGGAGTTGCCCGCGACGTCTGCAGGCTTGTTCGTGGCTGCGGAGGCCAATCCGGGACAGGCAGGTTCGACCGCAGTGGCTGCAGGGGAAGGTATGGCCAGGGTTCTGAGTTGCGGCAGCTCTGTTTTTTCTCCTGAGCCGCTTGTCCTTAAGGCTAGCTCTGCGAGAGTCCTCAAAGGAGACAGCTGCCTTGTAAATGGTGGAGCGCCAGGTGTCACGGTCCACAGCAAGCGAGGACCAATGGTGGTGGTCGATTTGGCAGGCACTAAGTGACTTCTTGAGACAGTCTTTGTATCTCTTCTTTGGTGCCCCTCTGTCACGGTGTCCAGTAGCAAGCTCGCCGAACAGGGCGATCTTTGGTAGGCGATGATCCTCCATCCTGGAGACATGCCCCGCCCAGCGGAGCTGTGTCCGCAGCAGCAAAGCCTCGATGCTCACAGTTTCAGCCTGTTCAAGGACCTCGACGTTGGTGACATAGTCACTCCAGTGAATGCCCAGGATGGTACGCAGGCAGCGCTGGTGGAAGCGTTCGAGGAGTCGTAGTTGGCTGCGGTAGAGTGCCCAGGACTCGGAACCATACAGCAGGGTGGTGAGGACACAATACTGAAATACTAAACATAACATTTCAAGAGACTTCCTTGTTATATCCAACGTTTGTTATAAAAAGAAGTCATTGGTACGGATAAATACTAAACATAACATTTCAAGAGACTTCCTTGTTATATCCAACGTTTGTTATAAAAAGAAGTCATTGGTACGGATAAACTGTTGTTAAATCCGACTTTTTATTATACCCGACCTTGTTTCAAGCAAGTCGACTGTGCACGCGGGGGCTCTTGAGGATCCAAGTCGACTGTGCACGCGGGGCTCTTGAGGATCCAAGTCGACTGTGCACGCGGGGGCTCTTGAGGATCCAAGTCGCTTGCAGGCGGATTGATGCCTTTTGCTGAGGCCAGTTTGTGTGCGTGTGCCTTGGACGCTTGTGGCTTTCGGACGTCAAGCTGAATGAGCATACTTTTCACTATGCGCTCAGTGGCAGGAAAGAGGTTCATGTGACGTCAGACCTACAGACCCTTTATCGCCAACAGCCAACTGGCTTTCATTCATTTCATATTTGGCTCTTATTCACAATATTGACTTCAGAACGTGGTACAGTTCTCGTGGAGCTGAGTAGGTCTGCGTAGCGCAGGTTGTGGAGAGTGTGACTCTCGTCCGTGAGATCGTGGGTTCGAACGCAGCTTGGGGTCAACATTTGTACAGACCTCATTTCGGTGCCCTGTCTTTGAAATCACCTTCTTGGTAGACAAAAGACTTTACGCCCTAAATGTTTAACTTTTCGTACAGAGAAATGAGAGGCCACGACAGTGCTGCGAAAAGGCCGTAAGTCTATCTTTCTGGACAGTTTGCTTCCCCCCCCAAAAAAAAAAAAAAAAAAAAAAAAAAATTCTCTTTACCTATTGCCTTCACAGAGCAGAGATGTGAGAGGTCTTGAGAAGTGTCTAATAAAATGGCGCCAAGCTAAGCAGACACTGCCGTTAGCGATACTGACGGCAAAAGAAATGAAATATTTTTGGAATCATTGGAAACACTAAAGTGTTTCCGATGATTTAAAAAATGTCGCATTTCTTTTGCTGGTCATAATGTCATGATCGATTTTTCGCTGTCTTTTGGCTGTGGGAGAGACAGAGGTAGATGACCCACAGGCGTTGGATGATCACTGCGAATGGAACGAGGACTAAGCGTATGAATGGGGACGGGTGCAACAGCGTATGAAACGACGAGTGACTGCGGGAAAATGGGAGACACAATTTGTTTATACGTATCTCGGATTGAAAGAAAACTTCCCCAGCCAACTTGGCATAGGACAATACAGTTTTGTGAATCTGAATTACAGTGTAGTCTACCTCTATATCACGGGTTGTAGTAAGTAGTACATTGGCACAGGCACTTGACGCTCGTTGCGAAATGGACCAGCACTATAACTCAGGTATTGGGCAGTGGGCAGATGTTCACATCTGCACGGGACTTAGACGACCCCGCCCTCCACGATTCCCCTGCTGCCTTGCAGGCCTGGCCGCTTGGCTGCGGAAAGGCTAAGGGAGGAAATCCCTGACATCAAAGCCCCCGTGTCTCCGGAGAAGGCTTTTGAGCCAGAGACTAGGACAAGGACAGTCTGATATAAAACCTACGACCCGAGGACCTCGATGCCATCGTCCCAGCTTGCTAGGCCATGGCAGACGAACCAAGGGTTTAAAGGGTGGGGCCAGTACTGCGCACACTGCACTCCACCAAAAAGCTCCACCGCGCAGGCTTTAGGAAACGTCCACGGACCATGACACAGACCATTCCAAGTCCTGTAGCGACGGGTGAGGGGCGAAACGGCAGGTGAAAGATGTCACTGGAAGCCGCAGTCTCAAACCTGCATGCAGGCGGTTCAGGATATTGGTCGCCTGATGTTGACCTGGGGATGACAACATCACTCGGCACACCCTGAACGACCAAGCAGCCTTCTCTAGGGACAGCACTGCTTGCTCCACATGGAGAGGGGCCTAGAAAAGGTGGCCTAACCAAAGCTCGTCCCCTCGCAACCCCAGTTGGCTAGCCGCGGTCAACGGGCATCTTCTCCTGCGGTAAAAAAATCAAGAAAGAAGAACGGATGCACTCTCATGACGACCACGACTGGACTCAACGTAGCATGCTGGAACATCCGAACCATGCTCGACAAAGCAGACAGCGGACGCCCTGAACGTCGCTCCGCCCTCATTGCCCATGAATTGCGGAGGTTAAACATCGACATCGCCGCGCTCAGTGAAGTACGTTTTCCGGACGAAGGCAGCCTCCAAGAACTTGGCGCTGGGTACACCCTCTACTGGTCAGGCAGGCCTGAATCAGAAAGACGGCTCTCAGGCGTGGGTTTCATGGTCAAGACCTCCATTGCTACTAAGCTGGAAAACCTACCAACGGGTCACTCAGACCGCATCATGTCCATGCGCCTCCCACTCACCAACAACACGTCACCCTTCTCAGTGTGTACTCCCCAACCCTCCTGGCAAAGCCTGCAGAAAAGGACAAGTTTTACACTGACCTGCGCAGCCTCATACAGAGCACCCCTGCAGACGACAAAGTCATCATCCTTGGCGACTTCAACGCCAGAGTGGGCCAGGACTCTGAAGCCTGGAAAGGAGTCATCGGCAAGCATGGCGTTGGGAACTGCAATGACAATGGCCGCCTACTGTTGGAGTTCTGTGCAGAGCAGCAACTGGTCATCACCAACACTACTTTTCAACAAAAGGACAGCCGAAAGACCACCTGGATGCATCCTCGCTCCAAACACTGGCACCTTATCGACTATGTCCTAGTGCGTCAGAGGGACCGCAGTGACGTCCTCCTCACCAGAGTGATGCCCAGCGCAGAGTGCCACACTGACCACCGTCTTGTCCGCTGCAAACTCAGGCTCCACGTCAAGCCAAAACCCAAGAAATGGGGGCCCCCCAAGAAAAAGCCTGATGTTGCCAGCCTTCAGCGTGACGACGTGAAAGCTGCCTTTCAGACAGATTTACAGCGCAGGCTCAAAGACACAGCGGACCCAGCAGACTCCTCCCCTGAAACACTTTGGGAACAACTGAAAACTGCTATTGTAAAATCCTCTGCAGAAGTCCTGGGTTTCGCTAGAAAGAAGAACAAAGACTGGTTTGACGAGAACGATGTAGAGATCCAGGAACACCTAGCAAAAGAAAGAGCCGCCCATCAGACCCACCTAGCCCAGCCTTCCTGCCCTGTGAAGAAGTCTGCCTTCCGCCTCGTCTGCAGCAGTCTCCAGCGCAAGCTCAGAGATCTCCGGAATGAGTGGTGGACCAGACTTGCACAGAGGACCCAGCTTTGTGCTGACAATGGTGACTACAGGGGCTTCTACGAAGCACTGAAAGCAGTGTATGGCCCCAGACACCTGGTACAAAGTCCCCTGCGAAGCGCGAATGGCCAGGCACTCCTCACAGATAATACCTCCATCTTGAACCGCTGGTCGGAGTACTTTCAGAGCCTCTTCAGCGCTGAGCGCACTGTTCAAGAAGCAGTCGTCCTACAAATCCCACAACTCCCAGTAAAGTTGAATTGGACGCACCGCCCACCGCAGAAGAGACCCTCACAGCCATACACCAGTTCAAGAGTGGCAAAGCAACAGGCATTGATGGAATACCGCCAGATCTGGAAACATGGAGGCACAGCACTGCACAACAAGCTCCATGACCTCTTTCTCTGCTGCTGGGAGGAAGGAACACTACCAAAGGATCTCCGTGATGCTGTCGTTATCACCCTGTACAAGAACAAAGGCGAGAAGTCTGACTGTTCCAACTATCGGGGAATTACCCTGCTGTCCATTGCTGGGAAAATTCTTGCAAGGCTGCTCCTGAATCGGCTGGTACCTGCCATCGCTGAAGACCACCTCCCAGAGGGCCAGTGTGGCTTCAGAGCAAACAGGAGCACCACCGATATGGTCTTTGTGCTGAGACAGCTTCAGGAGAAGTGCCGCGAGCAGAACAAAGGGCTGTACGTAACGTTTGTCGACCTAACAAAAGCGTTCGACACTGTGAGCAGGCAAGGCATGTGGCAGATCCTGGAGCGACTTGGCTGTCCCCCAAAGTTCCTCAGCATGATTGTCCAGCTACACGAGGACCAGCAAGGCCAGGTCAGACTCAACAATGACCTCTCAGAACCATTCCCTATTCTCAATGGCGTAAAGCAGGGCTGCGTGCTGGCAGCGACCCTCTTCACCATCTTTTTTAGCATGATGTTGAAGCAGGCCACAGTAGACCTCGATGATGACGATGCAGTGTACATCAGGTATCGTCCCGATGGCAGCCTGTTCAACCTCAGACGACTGCAGGCCCACACGAAAACACTAGACCAACTGATTCGTGAGCTGCTTTTTGCTGATGACGCTGCCCTCGTTGCACACACAGAGAGAGACCTGCAGCGCATCACGTCCTGCTTCGCAGACGCTGCTCAGCTCTTTGGACTCGAGGTCAGTCTGAAAAAGACAGAGGTCCTCCATCAGCCGGCACCCAAGACAGTGTATCGCCCTCCTCACATCACCATTGGCGAGTCTGAACTAAAGTCAGTGCACCAGTTTACTTACCTTGGCTGCATTATCACGTCAAACGCCAAGCTGGACAAGGAGCTTGACAGCAGGCTGGCAAAAGCGAACAGCGCTTTCGGGCGACTTTTCAAGCGGGTGTGGCACAATCAACAGCTGAAAACAGGCACCAAGATCAGCGTGTACAGAGCTGTGGTCCTCATCACCCTGCTGTATGGTTCCGAGTCCTGGGCCCTCTACCGCAGCCAACTACGACTCCTCGAACGCTTCCACCAGCGCTGCCTGCGTACCATCCTGGGCATTCACTGGAGTGACTATGTCACCAACGTCGAGGTCCTTGAACAGGCTGAAACTGTGAGCATCGAGGTTTTGCTGCTGCGGACACAGCTCCGCTGGGCGGGGCATGTCTTCAGGATGGAGGATCATCGCCTACCAAAGATCACCCTGTTCGGCGAGCTTGCTACTGGACACCGTGACAGAGGGGCACCAAAGAAGAGATACAAAGACTGTCTCAAGAAGCCACTTAGTGCCTGCCAAATCGACCACCACCAGTGGTCCTCGCTTGCTGTGGACCGTGACACCTGGCGCTCCACCATTTACAAGGCAGCTGTCTCCTTTGAGGACTCTCGCAGAGCTAGCCTTAAGGACAAGCGGTTCAGGAGAAAAAACAGAGATGCCGCAACTCAGAACCCTGGCCATACCTTCCCCTGCAGCCACTGCGGTCGAACCTGCCTGTCCCGGATTGGCCTCCGCAGCCACGAACAAGCCTGCAGACGTCGTGGGCAAATCCTATAAAATCTTCGTTCGCGAAGTCAAGACAAGATAACTCAGGTGGTAGGAAATAACACATTGGCACAGGCACCGGATCATCGTTGCGAAATGGACCACCACTATATATGGGTAATAGGAAATAGCACCAAGGTGCTATAGTGGCAGTCGATTCCACCACGATCATCATGTGCCTGTGAGATGGGTCAACGCAGCGCGGGCACTTGGCTTTACTGGCGGTCAGCTTTTGAGGACTGGAACCAGCCCAAGACCGCGTATAGCACACGGAATGCAGGCCAAGTGGCAACTGCAAAGCGTGTACTGGCAAAGCAGAGGGGGAAAAAAAAAAGAAAAGAAAGAAACACCCTTAGAAAGTACAAGCACAGTGTACAACACAGATTATTAACCATTCACTGCCGGAGCAAAGCGAATGCTGCCCATCTGCAAGAGACATAAACCCTCATGAGCCCCCGCAGTCGCGGGGGCTCATGAGGATTTATGTCTCTTGTTAGTCCTATGTTTTGGTCCCTTTCAATCTGTGTTTTTGTAAGCGTGTCGGTCAGTGTGTAGTGGTTTCGGGCGCGAAATCCGCGATCACTGGCAGCCAAGGAGGTAAACTGTGTTATGCTTGTCGTTTCTAAACGTGTTTTTCTTTATTTTGCTGGGTATTTCTTACGACAGATGTTTTGCTTGCTAGCATTTTTTTGTTGTTGTTAAATCCAAAGAATGAGTAAAATTCGTGCATTCCTTTGGCTTATTCTCGCATTCCTTTTCCTCTCTTTTGCCGATCCGCTACTGCCTGATGGCGCCAGGCTATGCACGCAGCATCAAAGATAGGGACACTGATTAATAAACACTGATTTCATTTTAAACGATATACCTTTAATTAATTTAGACTTCTTAGATTAATAGGCGTGTGTGTTGTGTCAGTGTGTGTGGGAAATAAGCGCGGGTGTGTGAATGGGTACGCATTGGGTTGTGAGATTAGTTGTTCAGTTTTAAAGTTTTGACAGTGTGTGTAGAGCATTGAATTTTGTGATAGAATCGACTGAGATGTTTGTAACTGTAACGACACCAACACACATTCCTATGCTTTATGTCTTAAGGCAAATGGCAATAAACAGTATTATTATTATTATTATTATTATTATTATTATTATTATTATTATTATTATTATTATTATTTTATTATAAATAAAATAAAATAAGATAAAGCAACAATAGCACAGGATTTTACGAAGTTAAGAGCACATTTCCTCTGCTGGAATGTTTTCGTGACTCATTGCCATTGAAAACCCGAAAATCGTCCGGTTACCCGGGATGTAGATGGGGAAACGGCATGAGTGCAGTTGAGTGGCACGTGTAGTGTGCTATGTTCCCGACGACGATAACCACCCTTACCCATCCCCCCCCCCCCCCCCCCGTCCACTTTGACATATTTTTACCCGAGCACTAATTCAGTGTTCAGTTTTGTGGCGCGACAATATTGTGTTTGTATCTAACCGGTAAGTGCGCTAACTGATCTTCACATCTGTAATCTGTAGTTTAGATGTAGCAACGGCAAGTTTGAAACTTGGTTGTAACAATAATAATAATAATAATACTAATAAATAATAATACTGTTATTATATAGGCGCTTTTTCTCAATTTTGGGGAAATCGACTCCAAGCGCCGCGCCTGAAACCCTCACACACTCACGAAACAGACACTGATTTTACGCCATTTAAGACAAACACAGTACAAGACAAACGAAGGGCCAGTCAGCTACTGAAGAGATTTTTTGATCGCTTGTATTTGAAATTTGTAAAGTGGCCTGACACCAGTACCAAAGTGTGGGGGGTGGGGGGGGGGTGGAAGAACCGGAGTACCCGGAGAAAGAACCCCCGACCAAATGCTTTTACCGTTGTTTTCTCCTGAAAAAGAGAAAAAACAGAACTGTCGTAACTCAGAACTCTGACCAGACCTTCCCCTGCAGCCACTGCGGTCAAACCTGCCTGTCCCGGATTGGCCTCCGCAGCCTTTACGAAAATGCCTGCAGAAGACGTGTACAAACCTTATAGAATCTTCGTTCGCGAAGCCAAGCCAAGAGAATATTCTGCATCCTTAGAGACAAGTTTTGCACCACCCTTCAAAACCTTATCTATTTCCGTAGATACAGTGCCTGTTTCCGTAAACACAAGTTTCATATTCAATTATTCAGGGAGCTGTTTTCCCTAAAACCTTCTTACATTTACTTAACCCCTTCACCGTCTGCGTGAAATCTGTTAATTCCGGGCCAAGCCTCCCGGACGTCCAAGAAGCATGGATACAGAGTGGAGTGAGCAGGAGGCGTGGATCATCATGATGAACATGGATACAGAGTGGAGTGAGCAGGAGGCGTGGATCATCATGATGAACATGGATACAGAGTGGAGTGAGCAGGAGGCGTGGATCATCATGATGAACATGGATACAGAGTGGAGTGAGCAGGAGGCGTGGATCATCATGATGAACATGGATACAGAGTGGAGTGAGCAGGAGGCGTGGATCATCATGATGAACATGGATACAGAGTGGAGTGAGCAGGAGGCGTGGATCATCATGATGAACATGGATACAGAGTGGAGTGAGCAGGAGGCGTGGATCATCATGATGAACATGGATACAGAGTGGAGTGAGCAGGAGGCGTGGATCATCATGATGAACATGGATACAGAGTGGAGTGAGCAGGAGGCGTGGATCATCATGATGAACATGGATACAGAGTGGAGTGAGCAGGAGGCGTGGATCATCATGATGAACATGGATACACACTGGTGTCAACAAGAGGCATAGATTCTCATAAGCCCCGCAAACTCCGGGGGCTCATGAGGATCTATGTGTCTTGCAGTTGGATGATGACCACTATGTTTCGGCCATGAGTGGGTTAAATCATGATGACTCTCTTCCGTGTGAACAATGAACAATGAACAAGTTTCCCAACGAGATCAAGTGGGTACCAGCCAACATACTCTGGTTGTCTCCATCTATTCACTACCACTGGTCAGCAATAGCTAATCGAGGGAGACAACAAGTGTGGCCGACCCATTGTTGTGTGTATCGTACTATTTTCGTTCACTGTGAAAGCGCGGGGGTAGACGTGAGCGAATTTATAGAAAAGCTTCACAGGCAGCTCACTTTTAACGACGTCCAGTGATTTAACCTGTTCACTCTCGAGAAAAGTGAACCCCACCCAACTACAAGAGGTATTGATCCTCATGAGCCCCCCGCAATTGTGGGGGCTCACCAGGATCTATGTCTCTCGCTGACTGTAACGCACGCAGACTTACCCCAATCGCACGTACAGATTCTCGCACAACAGACGCATACACCCACTCAGTCGGGCGCATTCACGCGGTAAAACTCAACACACTAGCTTCCTTTCTTCTACGGGCATTTATGTAAACAAAACAACAAAAACACTCAAAACAAAACACCCCACCCCTTCTCACTACCAGCACCTCAACACAGCATACACATACACAATGTACACGCCAGACTAGATAATTGTCTCTCACAATCCAACCTGTTTTACTGGTGTTCTCGCTTGGTAACGTTCTGTCCTTTCACTTCTAGGCGTGACATTCTTTATTCGCACGCTTCCGAGTCGTCCCGTTTCTCGTACCATGGGCGTCCTCTGGACTTGCTCCGTAGCGTAGTTCCTGCTGACCCGGGTGTCTCGGCACCGGTCGCTCACTCCCTGAGTGAAGAGATGACCTCACAGTAAGTCCCTCGGCGGTAGCCTCTGTTGACTCCGCTCCCGACAAGCACTCTGAATAGTAAAGTCCTAATCATAACACTTGCTAAACTCAAACATATTGGATAATATGAGATACATTACGTAACCTGGCTGATACAAATAACTCTCACACGTTCATTCACACACACACGTGCTTCATAACCCGAACTACTTTCGTAACACCCCATAACTCTGTCACTACATTGAAACAGACTATAACCTAACACTCTCGCCATACATTATCCCATGCACTGGAAAAGACTATACTTAACCACGTACTACCTTCATAACGACATAGGCATACACACGTCACATTCCTTAGTTATCCATCTCGGTAAATATTCTCTCTTGGCTTGACCCGCTTGAATCTTGCTTACTGTCCCTATAGACTATTCCTAGTATCAGGGACTATCAAATTTTGCATTTTATGAGGGGAAATGGGGGGAAGGGCCAGGTAAAAAGGTTAGCCAAAAAGGTCGGCGGTCAAGGCCGTACAACCATTAAAAGAAACTTAATCTCACTAATTCTGCCCCCCCGCCATATTGGCTTGGGAGTATAAATTTCCAATTATTGACAACGGTCCTTTTCAGTTTTAAAAATAGATTTTAATTCAGAAAGTTAAAACTATATACAACCGGGGTTACTATCCGGAACGAGATTATAGTATGTTTAAAAAACGAGTTTAAAATGTTAAAAACAGTATTTAAGATACCAAACTAAGTTACCAGCCTATCAATTTGATGGCGCATCAAAGTGCACACATATTGTAATTTATACGACGACTGATGACATCGGTGACCTGCTGACAAAAAGTTGCCAGCAGGGGACCGAAATCTTTAGTATTAGCTATGGTCTTAATCCGGACAAGAGAGTCCATAAGAGCTCCAATGTCCTCTATGAATTTATCTACTCCTGGAATGACACTGTCATTTGACCTCTCTGTGCCGCAGTTGAGCCTCTCCCCGCAACGGAGAGCGGGTCTCGGAGCAGGGGAGGGCCCAGTGCGATGCACGGTCTGAGGAGGAAGAGAACTGTTTGATTGAGAGTTAGTAGTTCTATTTAGGCTAAGTCTAGGCTTTGGCTTTGGAGCAGTCCTAATCGGAGGCTTTTGCGTCCGTCTGCGTGGAACAGGTGGAATGACAGGTTTTACCCAAGCTGTTTTATCCAGGTTAGGAGAAGCAGTCCTGTGAATTTTATTCTGGACTGTCCCTCGCTCAATAATTACCAGTTGTGCTCTACGAAGAGCTTCTTGATAGGGGATATAGTTTTTATTCCTGATTTTGTTGGCCTCACGATGAAGAAGTATCGTTGGGCATTTCTGATATGCAGCGCTGTGTGGCCCGCCACAGTTCACGCATTTAGCTAGTGACGTGTCGGAACAGTCCGCACGGCAATGATTTCTGCTACCACAACGGATGCAGATAGTGTTTTTAGAGTTACATACTCTTGCCACATGCCCCAGTCGACCGCATTTGGCGCAAGGTGCCAGAGACGGTGCATAGGACTCAAGCGGGCAGAGTAAAGTGCCAATTTTAATTTTAGCAGGCAGGTTAGTGAGCCCATAAAACTCACATTTTAAGGCTCTGGATGCTGTGCCATCACGATTTAAAAGTCGGGTGGCAGTTGTTTTATACCCCTGAGACTCCAAGGAGTGTGCGATCTCCACGGGGTCCTCAGCATGGGGGACACCGTGGACATCACCAACCACCTTAGGAGTAGGGATGGAACAGTCTACATGCGCACCACCAATTTCTGTCTTTTGACTTAACTTATGCTGCGCTCTTTGATTTGGGCATGAAATGATCCATGTATTGTATCCTATGGGTCTCATGGAAATTTCTGCTGAGGACACACCAGCCGCCTGACAGATATGCGGCTGTTGTGTTCCATGTCTATGAATAAGAGTGGTGCCTGTCCCCAGGTCCCTCAATCGGACCGGGAACCTACACCACTCCTCCACGATGGGATCAACAGTGTCCCCACCGGGTCTTCTTCTAAACTGATTTGTTTTTCGAGGTCTTCGATTCTTGCGTCGACAGACCTCGAATTTCTCTTCAAATTCATCCTCATCTTCTAGCGAGTCTTTCTCCATCAGGGGATCAGAAGATCCGGTAGAAGCGTTATTAGAGGAAAACACCTGATTTGAATTTTCTGCAGATTGAATTTCCATAGTGATACTTTTAGAAGTATTATTCCCATCTGTCTCTGAAGACAAAGGAGTCAGAGGCAGTGTCACTAAGGGTATAGAGTCACTAGCCAAAAATTGATGAACTGATACATTAGCACTTGTTTCACTATCTGAAACAATTAAGGGTTGTTTCAGCGGGCCAAGTTCTTTGGTTTCTGTTTTGCTATCTGTGCTAGATGCAAGAGGCAGAGCACAAGGATTTTGTCTTGTGCCATTTGGCACGTAAGTCAAATCAACAGATTTATTTCTTTCTGAGCCAGGAGGCGTATGTGAAAGTCTACGCTTCCTGTGACGCTGTTTTTTAGTTTTAAGAGGCTTCGCTCTCAAGGGAGATCGGCCCTGTTTTGAGGGTATTCCATCTGAGAGCTTCTCTGATGATGAATTAGATAGGTTAAATCCAGTTGATTCCATGAATAAATTTGATACTATTGTAATACAGCCACCAGACTAGGAGGCTATGCAAGCCTGTATTGCGCCAAACTAGGGCGCGCCAGAGATAGATAAATGGGGGATCCCAAACCAATACATTCAATAAAGCCGCATCCGTCGCTAATTTACGCTATTTTTAATAACAAAATTCAGTTATCCCATTACACTCTCGTTATTTCTGAATCAACCCTTTAATTTTTAAAAAATGATGAGCATGACGGATGCGACTCTATTGAATTTATTATTTTGGGATCCCCCATTTATCTATCTCTTTATCATCAATACAATTATCATTTAATAAGACGTTTTATTATAATCATTAAATAATTAATGTTTTTTATTATATTAAATTATAAAATGAATCAAGACGAATTACTTCTTCTCAATGATATCAATGCTGTGGAAAATAAAGACTTAGACTCTAAGAAACAGAGACTTCTCTCCGTTATTGTTTCTGGTAAGTCAAAAACTTATTTAGGAAAACAATACATGGCAGAAGACATAGAGTCTTTAACTGCCGATGAACTAATCAAGCTTCATGCTAAATATGAGAACCATATTGCTTCACTAATGACACGCGATTTGAGTCGATCTCTTATATTTTTATACACAAAAGCTGTTAATCACTTCATACCGATAGACACTGAAAGCCTTTCTCATGATCTAGAAAACAACCCCATAGTTTCTAGTTCGATTGGTAGATTAGCATGTAACATGTTTTATAAGTTTGGCAATTACCTTGCTCCTGCCGTAACTTTGATGGTAACTAGTAGTTATATCGATTTATCAAAAATAAATTTTACTGCAGAAGAAAAAGAAGTATCAAATGGAGGAGAACAAGATGACTCCAGTTTTGACAGAGGTACAAACGGTGACTAAGACTAAAAGTCAAGGCAGGGTTGATGCTGGAAAAAGATTAGCTGAATGGAATAGGCAAAAAAAATTACAGATTCAAAAAGAACAAAATAATATAACTGATCCACCATCAACAGAACCAGTGTCAATACCGTCAGAGCCGACACTTACTTATAAAAGTGAGAAACAAACAACTAAGTCTAACCCTCAAACAACAAAATATATAGTTGCTGGATTTGTTGTCGGATTTGGTTACGTAGGTTACAAATTATATAAAAAATATAAACCAAACACTCGTACAGTGACCAAAAAATCAGACACTCCAAAAATAAAAGAAGAAGTCTCCACATTACCAGCAACACCCAAAGCCGTGGACCCATTTTACATGCAGTAAATAAATTTATTATTTTAATTTTTATGGTATAAAAATGAGCGACACAAAGAACTTAATGAACCTTGTCTATCACTCCGCTGTAATAAGTGGACTATCAGTAGCGTATTCTATGCTGGGAAAAAGTCTTCTCAAAATGAAATCAGCAGACCTTAGTAAATTAGACTTTGAAGACAGTGCTAAGCTAGTAGTTGTTATAACAGCATCGATTGCAACAAAAGATTTTCTAGTCAAGCAAGGAATTATTCCAGAAAATATTTCTATGTAAATAAAAATATGGCAACAATAGCTGTCATGATTGGTGGTGCAGTTATTAACGCATTAGCTTTTAGTGGATCAAACTATTTCTTTTCAAAAGTGAGTAAAGAAGAATCAGCAGAAGAAATGAAGCGTCACAATGAGGCGTCTGAAAAACTAGCTCAAGCTCAACAAGATTATGAGAAGCAAAGAATTGAGAAACTTGATTTTATTAATGAAAAACTAAAACTTGAGGGTCACGCACAGCATACATTTTCAAATGTTGATGACGCGATCAAAGAATACTATCTTGTTACTGGTGAAGACATGTCTATTCCACAACCAAAACTTAGTGACTATTACCAACCAAGCCAAGAACAAAAAAATGGAGAAATAATATTTGTTTTAGTAGGAATGACATTAGTATATTTTACAGGAGTTTATATTGCTAGAAAAAATGGCAGACGCTAAACTATCAAAAATATATTACTCTCCAATTGGCTACTGGAAAGGGAATACTGCAGTAAAAAAATTACATGCTGCTGTGGGTGGAGATGTCAACCAAATAAAACAGTGGCTTAAAAAACAGGCAATTTGGCAAATATATCTTCCTGCTCCAAGAAAAATAACAAGGCCTCATTTTGAAAACACTATCCCTAATGACACACACCAAATGGACCTCCTGTTTCTTCCGCATGACACAATAAAAAAGAAACGATACAAGTATGCATTAACTGTTGTTGACATAGCTTCAAGGTATAAGGATGCAGAACCCATAACTGACAAAAAAGCTGTAACAGTGGCCACTGCATTAT
>BTPG01000005.1:209875256-209942997 GCA_036245525.1 Semisulcospira habei
CAACTTATTATACTTAAACTGTTTTTCAAGTGGCAAAATGTCTAACAGCTTGAACTTATTGTCAGTACTAATGACTTCTGAGGGTCTGTCAACAATGAGTTTAATGGCTCTTCTGTGGAGCGAGTTCAGACTTTTTAAATTAGCATCGCTACTATCGTCCCAAATAGATGAGGCATAATCCAAATGTGACTGAATATATGCATAGTAGAAGAGTTTCCTTGTTGGCACATCAGCGAAATGTCTCAATTTCGACAGGAGGAATACATTTGTAGATACTATTTTACACAGTTTAGTAATGTGGCCTTGCCAGCACAACTTGTCGTCTAAGTTGATTCCAAGCACGCGTTGTTCTCTGACTTGCTCCACAGGCTGGCCGTTAAGTGTTAGTTGAAGGGGAGGGGGTTCAACTGATGCTTTTGCCGTGTGGTAATCAGCATGCATTTGGTTTTAGTGGGATTAGGTATCATGGCGTTATGTCTGCACCATTCAGATATTTCATTTAAACTGTCTTGGATAATCTTCACCATACATGTTACATCTGATGACGAAACGTCCAGTGTTCCATCGTCTGCAAAAAGACTGCAAATTACACTGGAGTCAGATATATGTAATGGAAGGTCGTTTATGAAGACAGAGAACAATAATGGACCAAGAATCGATCCCCGTGGTACTCCGTGCTCTATCACCCCTTCAGGTGAGTTTTTACCATTCACGTAGACATACTGCGTACGCCCATGCAGATATAACGTAAGGAAGGCAAGTGTGTCTGCGCTTAGTTGATAGACATTAAGTTTTGTAACTAATGTTTTATGATTGAAGAGGTCAAATGCTTTTGAAAGGTCCAAAAATACTGCTCCAGTCATTTGACTGCTATTTATGGCAGTAAGCCATCTGTCAACTAGGTGTACCAATGCTGTGTGACAGAGTGTTTCCGCCGAAAGCCAGATTGTAATGGATGTATGAGTTTGTGTTTTTCTAGAAAATGTTGTAAGTGTGTGTGAGTGTGTCTTTCTATCGGTTTTGACAGTGTTGACAGTAGCGAAATGGGCCTGAACTTGTTAGGGTCGGCAAGGTCTTTCGTTTTAGGTAGTGGGATCACTTTGGCTCTTTTTAGAGAAGATGGAAATATCCCCTGCTTTATGCAAAGGTTGTATATATATATGTCAAGGTATCTACAATATACGGCAGGGCCATTTTCAGAACTGAGCTACTAATACCATCATGCTTTACCATAATACGTTTGTTCTCCAAGTACGAGATGGATTTTCCCACGTCGTATATCGTTAACAGCGGAATGCTGAATGACGTATCAGGGTCCAGCCGTTCTGCACAAAACGTCTTTAGCTTTTCGGACACAGCTGAAGACTGACCAGAATATGTATTTTTTAGCAACGTACTGACAGCCGAGAGGAAATGCTGATTCAAGATATCAGCTGATAACTGTGTACATTGTGCGGTATTTTTGGACCTCGTAAAAGCATTGATCGCTCGCCACACAGATACGACATCTTTCTTTCCGTTCATAAGACGGTGAAAAAGTGACCTTTGAGCTTTCCTCACTAAATGTTTAACGTCGTTTCTTTGCCTTCGATAAGCTACAAAATCCTTCTTTCTTTTATAATCATCTCGGAGCTGCATGGCATCCTTGATTTCCTTACTTGGGGTCACGGTAGATGATCAACTTAAGTGGAAAACTCACATTAGCACCGTATGTAAACGTGTCTCAAAAAACCTTTATATGCTATCAAAGTTGAAATTCATTACCGATGTAGAGACGCGTACAATTTTCTATAACGCCCATGTAAAGTCGCACATAGACTACGCATCAACAGTGTGGGATGGTTCAAGTGAAGTGCATTTAAAGAGGCTGAATACTTTACACAGGAGGGCTGCTAAACTTATCCTACCGGATCCTCAAATAGCAACGGAAAAAAAACTTGAAGTTCTTGGTATGCTTCCCCTGAAGCAGCACCTTATATGTAACAAAGCCATTTTTATGTATAAGCTGTGTAAACAAAAAGGGCCCCGTTATCTTGACCCATTTTTTTCAGTAATTTCCTCACGACATCCCAGACTGGGGCGGCACTATCAGGTTCCGCGGCCTCGCATTGACATCTTTAAATCTAGCTTAACATACTCAGGTAGTACTCTCTGGAATTCGATTCCATGTAACCTTAGAAGTATGTCCCTGCCCTCCTTTAAAGACGGCCTCTTCAAATATCTAAAATAATCCAGCTTTACATGCGGAAAACTGCATGTTCTTAGAATACATATATCGGCATGTGCATTGACTCCATGTCTGACAAGTAATACCTGCCTTGATGTACTGGCACGCGTATGGCGTGCGTATGTTTGTGCGTATGTGTGTGTGTGTATGTGTGGCTGTGTGCATTCGTGCGTATGGGTGTGTGATCGTGTGTGTGTGTGTGTGTGTGTGTGTGTGTGTGTGTGTGTGTGTGTGTGTGTGTGTGTGTGTGTGTGGGTGCGTGCGTCTGTGTGCGTGTGTGCGTTCATGCGTGTGGTCACGTTATGTGATCGTGTGCGTGTGTGCGTGGTCTGTCATAATGTGGCAGATTGCACACGCGTACGCGCACGCACGCACGCATGAGCGCAAGCACGCGCACACCATGTGCGCGATTTATGCAATTTATATGTTGGAATTTTTTATTCATAATGTTTTTTAAATTCTCTTTAAAGGTTTTTTAACACATTTTCTTTCTTTTCTATCGCGCTATATTCATCAGTATTTTGTTTGCTAGCACATAATTGAATTCCTTAGAGTAGTGTGTGTGTGTGTTTGCGAGTGAACATGCGTGCGTGTGTATGTGTTTGACCTAGTTATGTTTTAGACCATTGTTTTGTTTATGAAAACGTTGATAAGTAGTTTGTAGCAACGGCAAGTTTGAAAATTGGTCTTGTAACCAAATACTTCTACCGTTGTAAAATAAAAGTTCATTGTTCATTGTTCATTGTTCATTGTACTTAACCAGGCGGGAAGCTGGGGGTTCTTCACCCGTTTCTCTCTGAATGGAGCGTGTTTATCGAGAACACCAAGGAACAATCCGTACCACTCAGACAAAGCATCGTTGGGGTCATTATGGCAGTACACTGTATCAAAGGGTGCGCTACTTAAATCACAAAGAAATGTTTCCTTGTTGAAGTGTTTAAGTGATCTGTATCTAATAGTCGTGTGCTGATGTTTTCGGAATGAATTATCCGTTTTTAATGCCAAGCAACAGCACACCGGGTAATGATCGCTAATCCCTACCTGAGGCACGTCTACTGCCATCACCCTTGATTGAGTAGTTGTATATATGTGGTCTATAAGTGTGGAGGAAGTTGGACTAACACGAGTTGCTGTTTTAACTAGTTGCTTTAAACCAAACATAGACATGGTGCACTCCCAAGCAGGGTTATTCAAAAACATGTTAATATTGAAATCGCCTAGGATCAAAATTTCAGAGCTGGACTGTCTGACATTATCCATCATGGCGATAAAGTCGTCGAACCATTGAAATGTTGATGCTGGGTTCCTGAAAATGTACCCGACCAGCACGGGGCTGGATTTGTTTGCCCTTAACTCAACCCAAATGCATTCTACGGTTTTTGACTCCAGGTCCCCACGCCTGAGAGTAATACCTCTAATTGAATTATGAATGTATACTGCAATACCCGTATGTCCCGGGTATTCAGCATCGCGGCGCAGTACAGTGAAGTCCTGGATAGAAACGGTCTCATCGCTGATGTTACGATTGAGACGCGATTCCGTTACACCAAACATTAAATGATAAACATTTAAATGGCCAATATGTAACTGGCGATCATACACCATGATTGCTAATGTATGTCAATACCAAAGAGTACTAATAAAAAAGCTTATAAATGATACAAAGGCAAAAAAGAGCTAAAATAATAAAACAAAGCAAAAGAATATCAGTCCGCTCTAACACACAGAATGTGGGAGGCAAGTGAAAAAAAGAGTTTCTTCTACACATTCACTGATATAGACCACACTACCGGTCACTAACGGTAACTAACAGGGACTAATCCCTTTAGCACACTTCAACAGTCAAAGCTAAACGACCCCGCTGCGCGATAGGGGAAATAAAGTCAGCGCTGCGAAAGGACACAGATATGATTGTATTGTGAATATACGTAGAGCACTAGTAGAGAAAGTGTCACGGTGCACAAGTACTAGTGCTATAAACGTCACAAATCGCACAGAGTGAGAAGATCGGTATTCACGAGTACTGTCGGCAGAAGTCAAAAGGATGACAATGATAATATTGGACCACGTGCAGTGGTTGAAGTTAAAAACACATGAATACGTCTCTGCGCAAACACAATAATTATGAGCAATGAGACGCAAGAAAATCAATTCGATATTGTTCAGTGTTAGCCTGGAAAGTAAAGCACAAAGTTATGTAAGGAAGAGTAACTGAATGTTCTGGAAATGAGTCTAATACACACGCACGGGGTGGCTGTACTGTGCCCACAGTTCCTGCTGTGCGTATGGCGTGTATGTGAGCGGGGGGACGCTGAAAGGATACGTTGGTTGCGTCATGCTGAAGTGTCCCCATGGTCCCGCCACGCGATACTGAGGAAACGCGGCACTGTATGGTGGTAGTGGCGGTTGCTGCCACATAGGATACTGGCCCGGCATTTGTTGCTGATAGCTACATTGACTCTCTGCTGTACCACCAAATCTGGATTCGCTATACTGTGATTCCAGACTTGGTGCTACAGCAGAGGACACTGACAGTCCACCTTGACTCTCCGGTGCAGCACCGAAGCTCAGTGGATGCACCACAGAGCGATTCCAGGTTGGGTGCTGCAGCGGACACTGACTGTCTGCCGGTTGCGACATTAGCGTAAGTGTTGGTGGTGCCAGCGTGTCCTCCACGTCGCTGACGGCGGTCACGGCCACCACCTGCAGGCTGGTTGTTGGGAGTGGTGACGTCAGTAGCTGGCCCTCCTCTCTTTATGTTGAGGGCCAGACTGATGGTGCCCTGGCGACTAGGGTCACCGCGCCTGTAGAATTTTCTACGCGGCAACCCATCAACAGCAGTAAAGACCTGAGTGTTGTCTATCAGTGTGACACCCAGCTTTCTGCACACATGGAACAGATTACTGTTGGAGGCGGTGATGGCCCTATACAGCTGGTCGGTCGGCAGGATGGAGGATGCCTGCAGACGAGCGCCGGGAAATACCCGCCTGCATTCCCGGACGAGCTGTTCCCACACAGCGCTGGTCACTTCCTTCTGTTTGCAGTCGTTGATCCCCACGTGGAAGGTCACCAGTGCCACCGCTGTGTTGGACGCGTGTTTTCGCTGGAGCCAGTTCAGCAGGTGGACAGTCCGCAGGCCAGAGACAGATAATACGTCTACTTTTTCTATAGGGTAGGTGGCCATCTTCTCTGCCTTGATGTTGCGAACAACTGAGTCTCCAATGACCAGCGTGGTGGTGTCACTCTGCACTGTATGTCGCAGTATTTGCTCCTCTGGAGACATTTTGTTATTACGCTGCTGCTGGCTGCTGGCGTGGTCAGACCCGTTGTTGACCTCAGGCAGGCCGCCGGTAATCCGTACTGGTATGAGTCGCTCTGGGCTCTTCTCGGCTGCACTCACAGCCTGTACCGTGGCCAGTTCTTGCAGAACGGGTGGAGGGGAGGGGTGACAAGGAGCGGCGATTGCGCTGCCCGTTACCTGGCGCGGAGACGCACAGCTGTCAACATTGGCAGACAGGTCACCTTGAGTGTTACCACTCATGGCAACGTCTGAGCTGTTGGACGCAAGGGCTGACTTCTTTTTCAGCTGTTTTTGAATTTCCCTCAGGCGCTGCTTGTGGCTCTGTTTGGCGGAGGATAGCTGGTTGACAGTGCCGTCTGTGGCGTGTTGAGCTGTCTCCACACCAGTTATCCTGTCGTCCAGGCCAGACAACACTTCGCCCACACTTTTCTCCGTAACCTGTAGATCTCTGGCTCTCTTGACCGCCTCGTCACGGAGCTGACTCTCGAGCTGATCAATCCTGGCTAGTGCTGTTGAAAGTCCTTTGAACAGTGTACTGACGTCAGCGCGAAGGTCCGTGATGAGGTTACAAGCACTTTTGAGTTGCGCTCGCAGAGTATCAGGGTCAGTGGTGTCCTCGTCAGGACAGGTAGTCCCGAGGGCCGTGGTGGGTGCGGCCTCTGTATTAAGTAATCACAGTCCCGGAGACGCGGGACTGGAGTTCGTGTTTGGTCGGGTTGGGGGAAGGGGCGTGACAGTGGACATTACACCATCAACTGTTGCCGCAACAAGTGATAAATCAGTGCGGGCGTTCTGAAGTGGCTGGCCAGTAGATGCTGTGATGGGATTAGGCGGGGATGAGTGGTCGGATAGAAGGGGCGTCGGTTGATAATCCCATGTGATTGACGACTCTGCCGACTGCACGAGAAGAGAGACTTCTTTGTTGTCCGAGGGAATGGAGAGGGTAGGCGTGATGGGGGTGTCTGCTAGGGAGACAGCCAACAGCAGGCCCCGTGAGGAGTTGGAAGGGGTGGCGGGTGAGGTGACGGTACTTTCTGTAACGTCAGGGTCAGATGCAAGATGGTTGCTGGTGACGGGGACATTGTCTGTAGGGTCCGCTGTACCGGCCAGGAGCTGTTGTACATAATCACAAAGGGCCCGGTACTCCGATCTCACCCACAGACCCTTTCTCTTCCCCTGAATCATGCAGGTGCCACCGGTTGTCCGCCTCTTCCTAAAGTACACGGTGATGACGATAAGTTTGTTGTCGTCTGTGTGTACCGGCCCTTCATATATCTTGACGATTGTCTTGGCCAGGTGATCAGGGACCGGGGTGTGGGGAGAGAGGTAGCCATCAAGGGTGACCGCGTCATTGTCATAGTTGAAATCTTCCCATAACACATTGTGGACTCCTGCAGTGTGTTTGGGCAGAAGCTGCATGTATAATAATAATACATAGTTCTTGTATAGCGCTGTTCTCCAGGAAAACACTGGACTCACTGCGCATGCACAACAGCACACCCTTTCTCTCTCAGACACACACGCACAATTATACACTACTTTAAACCACCCCATCCCTTCCCCACACCTTACATTCACTTCCTCTGGGATCAGAATAGGTGGCAGTCAGTCAACAGTTAGCTAAATATGAGCTAAGTGTTAAATGCCCGACAAAAAAGAAAAGTCTTTAAGTGAGCCTTGAACTGTGACAATGTGGGCAGATTCCGCATTTCCGTTGGCAGCGAGTTCCACACACTTGGGGCGAAAAAGGTGAAAGAACGCTCCCCGACAGTTTTCATGTTAAGCTTCGGGATTTTTAACAGCTTTTCACTGGAGGAACGGAGGGTGCGTGATGGCTGATAGGCAGACAGCTTGGGGAAGAGGTACGGCGGGAGAGATCCGTCAAAATGCCGATAGGCGAAAATTGCAATTTTGTACTGGCAACGGAATTTGACGGGCAGCCAGTGCAGCTGCTTAAGTAGAGGCGTAACGTGGTCTCTCTTTCGTTTCTTCAAGATGAGACGCGCCGCATTGTTTTGAATCATCTGCAAGCGTGAAATCTGATCTGCCGGTAAACCTGCCAGTACAGAATTGCAATAATCGAGCCTGGAAGTAATGAATGCATTTACAAGTCTTGACGCCGTACCTTCTGTGAGATACGGTCTGAGAGAAGAAATTCTGCGCAGCTCAAGGAAACCAGCTCGGCAGACGCTACTGATGTGATCATGCATGGAGAGCATCGAGTCAATCTTCACACCCAGATATTTGGCACATTTCTGGAAGGGAACGCTGCAGCCACCAATGTTTGCGAACTCGCCGTCAATCAGACTAAGGCGAGACTGAGAGCCGGCAGGCATGACTTCGGTTTTGTCAGTGTTAAGCTTAAGTTTGTTGCTAGTCATCCAGGACAGGACGTCGTCTATACAACACTGTACGCTCATCTTAGCGGAGCTGAAATGGCTAGGCGCGCTACTTCTTGACAATTCAGTATCGTCAGCATACTTGTGAAAATCACACTCATGGGCGGCAATTACATCAGATAGAGGTTGTGAATATAGAGTGAACAAAACAGGCCCTAATACGGAGCCCTGAGGGACTCCACACAACAAAAGACTAGAAGCAGACAGCTGACCATTGACAATAACAGCCTGAGAACGATCCTTAACGTATGAAGTGAACCAGGCCAGGGCGGTACCACGGATGTCAAAGGTCACCTCTAACCTCTTCAGCAGAACAGAATGATCGAGCGTGTCGAATGCTGCGCTGAGGTCCAACAGAGCAGTGAGAGAGACAAGTCTCTCGTCTGCCTTCACTACACGGCATTCCTCCACGTCTTGAGACTGTTGAGGGCATTAGCACCTTTACATTCAAATCTTGTTTGGAGTTTGTCTAAGGTATCTCTCAGTACTGGGTCACGGGGGATGGTGGGAGTGGAAGAGGGTTGGTGTATAATGGCTATAGTTGTCATGGTTTCAGATAGGAACAGACATGTGATTTAGAGTGGGGCGGGAGCTGAGGATGGGTAGGCAGGTGTCACTGACGGAAATGTGGTTTATATTTGGGGTGTGTGTGTGTGTGGGGGGGGGGGGGGCAGTGGAGGGTGGCTACGCAGGAGAGGGAGGGCTTGCAGAGGCGAGAGGCAGAGCGTGGGTAGGGGGAAAATGGAGCGGGGGTAGTGATGGGTGTGAGTGTGTGTGTGTGGGGGGGGGGGGGAATGGAAGGTGGGTAAGCAAGAGAGGGCGGGCGTGACGAGGGTGGGTGGGGTAGAGGTGCCAGGAACAGGGGGCGAGGTGGGGATGGGTGTTGGCGTAAGTCAAGTGTGGGGTTCTAGCTGGCATGGATTGATGACGTACGATGCCGACCTGCCAATCTGATCCTAGGCAGATAAGGCTGGAACTGTTTACATGGGCGCGGGTCAGGCGTGACCGCCGACAGCGCCGCCTTGTGTAAACACATCTGGCAGCAGTTTCGTGGCAAAGACAGCAGTCTTAGTATGGTGTAGTCTGACTAGTCTATAGATCATGCAGCGTACGGGCTGAAGGAACGTTAAGAAAAAGCATGGGTTTGTTTTTACTCACAATAAACACGGTATGGTGAGATAGTATACAAGTCCACTCTCCGTCGCAGTATGCATTTGAAGTCCAGGACAAAGAAATTAGTTGCAGTAAACAGGCAGCACGTTACAGTTCGGTATAATGAACCACAATGGAAGATGTGAAATAGTTCCAAAATACCACACACAACAAAACACCACACAATTAATTCACCACTGAATATGAAATCACAAAATATCCAGATATGCCAAGAGATCACAAAGTAATGTGCACAATTAGAAAACAAAACGTCCGAGTAACGTAGAATAGTAGAACACAATACAATCCATGAAACTGATGTCTCGTCCGCTTGACTGTTCAGCGGAGAGAACGGAAAAGTCGACCGCTTCCTCCGGCGGAGGGAGAGGGAGCGAGAGAGAGAGAGAGAGAGAGAGAGAGGAGAGAGAGAGAGAGAGAGAGAGAGAGAGAGAGAGAGAGAGAGAGAGAGACAGACAGACAGACAGACAGACAGACAGACAGACAGACAGACAGACAGACAGACAGAGAGAGAGAGAGAGAGAGAGAGAGAGAGAGAGAGAGAGAGAATGAATTATACTTTATTTCTCAAGGATGGAAACAATAGGCGCACAGGCCTCTTTTCATGTTTGTCCTTGCTAAACTACAACATTAAAAGCAACATTAAAACAATATGTTAACAGCACAACTTGAAACAAGCGGCTACACCCACAGGTCACTTGTGTTACATTCCGATACAAGTTCCAAAGTCGCTGAAGATTACACACTCACACAGCAAAATGACAGGGTCTTGGGGGGGGGGGGGGCGGGGTACGATGTAAAGTGTGTTTATAGAAAGCAGCTGCACACTTATGATACAGCTACTCATGTGTAGGAATTTAGTGAGCAGGCAAAACACCACGATAAAGAGAGATATTATGTAAAAGCTAAGAAGTGCAAAACGGAGGACCACAGAGAGAGAGAGAGAGAGACAATGACAATGACAATGACAATGACAATGATTCTTTATTTTACAACGGTGAAAGTTTTGGTGAAACCATTTTTCGAACTTGCCGTTGCTAATCTACTTTACATATAATGCACAAATCACAAAAATACTATCATTAAATGGGGAAAAACTAAATATATAACTAATAAAAATTGAAATATAAAGTTTTTAAAAAAAGAAATCATTGAAAAAGTGAAAATAAACATAACAAATCTCACACATACACACAATTATAAAGTATAAATCTTCATACATACATTCATAAACACAAGCACAAGCACAAAACACACACACACACACACACACACACACACACACACACACACACACACACACACACACACACACACACACACACACAATACATGCAGCATTAGCATCTTGTATTAACTGAAGATATAACTGAATTGAAGAGTTAGAAAGGGGAAAATCGTACACTGCAAGTGCAGGTTGCTGTGAAAATCTTACGATGCTGAGGTGAGGTACTTGAAGAGAGCGGTTTTAAAAGACGAAAGCGTTGTTGATGTTGTAACATGTTTGGGCAATGTGTTCCACATGTTAGCACCTGAGAACGCTAGACTTGTCTTATAGAGATCGCATCTAGGTCGTGGCACAGTAATGGACTGCCTTGATCTGGAGTATGTTGATGCCGGGAGGAAAAACATTTTTTTTATATACTCGGGGAGTCTGTTATTCAATACTTTGAACATCGTTATTCCCTTATTGTATAATAAATGTTTTTTCAAGGGGAGAATTTCTAAGGTTTTCAGTTTATTATCCGTTGTTGAGTTAGGGTCTGAAAGGATAAGCTTCGCGGCTCTACGATGAAGAGAGTTCAGTCTCTTTAACTGCAGTGGACCTCGCTTGCGCCATCCCACACCGTAGAAGCATACTCTATATGTGACCTGATGTGGGCGTTGAAGAACAGTTTTCGTGTTTCTACATTAGCTATATGTTTTAACTTGGATAAAATAAACAGTTTCTTTGATATTGTTTTACATATATTACTAAGATGGCATTGCCATTTAAACTGGTTATCTACAGTAACGCCGAGAAGACGATGTTCCGTTACCTGGCTGATAGATTTGCCTTGAAGGGACAAGCTGAGTGAGAGAGTGCCGAGCTGGTGCTTTTGGCGGGTACTTACAACCATACATTCAGTCTTTGCAGGGTTTAAGATCATGGAATTGTTACTGCACCAGCTGTTAATGTCCTGTAATGTGTTTTGTAGGCGCGTGTCAATTACTGACAAATCCTTATCGGGAGTGTGTATCGCAGCATCATCAGCGAACATATCGCATGCAACACTATCATCACTAATTGTGAGTGGAAGGTCGTTAATGAACAAACAGAATAAAAGAGGGCCTAAAATAGAGCCCTGGGGCACGCCATGCTTTACTTTGCAGTGACTAGAATATGTACCATTAAGGAGAACTTTTTGTCTTCTGTTTTCTAGGTAGGATTTGAAAAACCCGGCTGCGCTTTTAGTATATAAGGATATTTTCTTTATAAGTATGTCATGGTTCACCATGTCAAAGGCTTTCCGGAAGTAAAAGAAAACTACACCTGTTAGTTTGGAATCATTAATAGATGATAACCAGGTATCTGCCATCCTTATCAAGGCAGTGTGACAGGAATGGTTTGGTCTGAAGCCTGACTGCAGTGAATGGATGAGATTTTGGTTTTCTAAGTATTCAGATAGATGCTTATGGATGTGCCGCTCTAAAGGCTTCGACAAAACAGGTAATAGTGATATGGGGCGAAAGTTGTTGATTTCACTCAGATCTTTTGATTTTGGTAGGGGGATCACTTTCGCGTCTTTAAATGCGTCCGGAAAAGAGTTTTGGTTTATACAGAGATTGTAAATATATGTAATACTTTCGACGATGTATGGAAGAGATATCTTGAGAATTTTTGAGCTGATCTCATCAGGCCCGGATGACTTTTTATTTTCCATCGAGGAAATTAATTTACCCACTTCGTGGACTGCTATAGGCGGTATCGTGAATGGTTCTTTGTCCGTATTTTCCCGGTTACAGTGGTGTACTAGCGCGTTTGGACAAACATACTCACATGAGTTAGTTCCTGGTGGGATTAACGATTCGGCTATAGAGGTAAAGTGGTCATTAAACCTATTTGCAGTGAGGTGGGGTGATAAAGGCGCACTATTTTTATTTGTACCTCTAGTTACTAAATTAATGGCACGCCATACAGTAGATGAGTCTTTGCTTTGAGAGAGAGAGAGAGAGAGAGAGAGAGAGAGAGAGAGAGAGAGAGAGAGAGAGAGAGAGAGAGAGAGAGAGAGAGAGAGAGAGAGAGAGAGATAGAGAGAGAGAATCAATGAATCAATGAATCTTTATTTTACAACGGTGAAGATATTAACACAGTCAGTGACTATGTCATTTTTCGTACCTGCCGTTGCTACAACTACGACTAACTAAGTACAAAATATACATAAAAAAGAGACATCAAAACACAATAATACAAAATATATAGTCCACTAAACACAAACAAGCGCATACGCCACGCACAAACACACTCACGTGTACACAAACACACACACACACACACACACACACACACACACACACACACATACACATGATTGTTATAATATACACGGACATTCGTGTCTACGAAAAACTAGATATTATTATTTGAGTAATGTCAGATACTTATAAAGACTTGCCTTGAAACGAGATAATGTCGGAGTGGCTTTAACGTGATGTGGGAGTGAGTTCCACAGAGAGAGAGAGAGAGAGAGAGAGAGAGAGAGAGAGAGAGAGAGAGAGAGAGAGAGAGAGAGAGAGAGAGAGAGAGAGAGAGAGAGAGATATCACCTGCATACATATTTGCCCTTGCTGTATGAACTTTAATGTACTTAATGATTTTTGTGCGTACGCGTGTGCGGGTAGGTATGTCTGGAGTGCGTGTCCGAGAGCGTGTGTTTGTTTTTGTGTCCCTGAGTGCGTGCGTGTGTAAGTGTGTGTGTGTGTGTGTGTGTGTGTGTGTGTGTATGTGTGTGTGTGCGTGCGTGTGTGTGTGTGAGAGAGAGAGTGTTTGTGCGTGTGTGCATGCGTAATTGCGGTGTGCATGAGTGTGTGTTTGTGTGTGTGTGTATGTGCGTGCGTGGTGCGTGCGTGCGTGCGTGAGCGAATGCATGCATGCAGCAGTGTGTGGTATGTGTATGTTTACATGTCTATGTCACTTATGTAGTAGATGTAGCAACGGCAAGTTTGAAAACTGGTCCTGTTACCAATAACTTCTACCGTTGGAAAATAAAGGTTCATTGTTCATTGTTCTCTCTTTCTCTCTCTCTCTCTCTCTCTGTCTCTCTCTCTCTCTCTCTCTCTCTCTCTCTCTCTCTCTCTCTCTCTCTCTCTCTCTCTCTCTCTCTCTCTCTCTCTCACTATCTCTGTGTGTGTGTATGTGTGTGTGTGTGTGTGTGCGTGTGTGTGTGTGTGTGTGTGTGTGTGTGTGTGTGTGTGTGTGTGTGTGTATGTGTATGATATAAGATGAATGTTAAGTGTTATTATTATTTTGTGTCATTTAATTTTTTATTTTTATTGTTGCATGAAATAATATGTGTAAATATAATTCTTTATTATTATTATTATTATTTAATCTATTTTATGTTGTAGATGTTAGCAACGGCAAGTTTGTAAAATGACGATTTGTTTGTCAAAACTTTTTACCGTTGATAAATAAAGTTCCATCATCATCTCTCTCTCTCTCTCTCTCTCTCTCTCTCTCTCTCTCTCTCTCTCTCTCTCTCTCTCTCTCTCTCTCTCTCTCTTTCTCTGTGTTTGATTTCAGTGAAAGAAGGAATTTTAAAGATTATCTTTATTCTTTTTTTTTTCTTTTTTTTTTCCCCGTTCACATTGTTAGCAATCATAATTGGTGCCCTCAATTTTGCCGTATCCATCTTTTTTTTTGAACGACTTGTTATATTATGTGCATTTTTATGTTAGTAGCTTTGTACTTTTGTATGTTAGTATCTTTGTACCTTTAGCAGAGAGGTACCTTTGTAGAGTAGCATCGGCAAGCGTGAAAAAAGGCATATGTGCTAACTGCTTCTTCCGTTCAGAAATAAAGTTTCATTTCATTTCATTTCACACTCTCTCTCTCTCTCTCTCTCTCTCTCTCTCTCTCTCTCTCTCTCTCTCTCTCTCTCTCTCTCTCTCTCTCTCTCTCTCTCTCTCTCTCTCTCTCTCTCTCTTTTACAAACTCGAGGAGTTGAGCTCCTTCGAGTCCATATTCCTTTCCAATTTTCAGGAATGTCTCCATTTCCGATTTCGCCAGCTCTGCGTTTCACTGCTGTCTGCTTTCTCCTGCTACCCTTTCCACTGAGCCAACTGAAGAAGTCCCGTCGGAGGTGCCAAAATGTTACGTGGTTGAGTCGTAGCCGTAGTATGATAAACACACCAGACGCACGCACGTAAGGTTATTTTAAATAAACTTCATTCAGCTGCAACCCGTCCCTCGTGGCTTAAGGATGTAGACAATACTGGAGTAACAGTTCCAACAATATTTTAATTCAGCGATGCGATCTCCACACAATGCATTTCCAAATGCACCAACACTGATACAATGTCTGGCGACACAAAGTTTCTCATACAACATACACCACCGTTACGCTGCTTCTCTCACAATGTACACCCTATACGGGCAACGTACCTACGATAAACTGTGTCTCTGCAACTGACAATGCAAGACAATGTACGAACGTGCTTCCCAGCACCAATCTTTTATAGTACAACCAATTTCCAGAATAATCCAAGAAAAACATACAACGCAACCAATCAGAACGAAACACGTAACTCAAACTCATAAATATTAATAATGAAAGAATTTTCTAGAATAACTACAATAGGCTACAAAAATACGGCTACTAATTTCAGCCCCAAATCCTAGTGTGTAATGATGTCACGCAAAAATATGGAAGGCAGTTCACGACCAAACCGGGACCTTTTTCAGAAGTTTCACAATCTTTCCAAAAAACACACCGACTGGCTGCCAACTTCACGCGCACAGAAAACAGCGTATATAATACAATGTAGCAAAATGTTACCTACTCTTCTGACGACACACGTACGCGGTCACAAGACAGCGCGACCTTCTCGAAGGTTATAATCTATACTCCGCGAATCTACGCAAAACAAAGATCGACCGCTATTCTCCGTGCGACTTTTCTAGAAGCTTCCGGTTAAACTTAGCTTATCATAACAGAGCGAAATCCGCTCTACGCGCGAACGAAAGAAAATCTTACTAAAAAGGTACGTGATTCGTAACCATGATAGCTCAAATAAATATCGGATCGTTTCCTACGATTAACACATGCATGCTCTCACAGCACATCTCTCTTGGCTTGACTTCGCGAAGGAAGATTCTATAGGGCTTGCCCACGTCGTCTGCAGGCATTTTCGTGACTGCAGAGGCCAATCCGGGACAGGCAGGTTCGACCGCAGTGGCTGCAGGGGAAGGTCTGGTCAGGGTTCTGAGTTACGACAACTCTGTTTTTTCTCCTGAGCCGCTTGTCCTTAAGGTTAGCTCTGCGAGAGTCCTCAAAGGAGACGGCTGCCTTGTGAATGATGGAGCGCCAGGTGTCACGGTCCGCAGCAAGCAAAGACCACTGGCGGTGGTCGATTTGGCAGGCACTAAGTGACTTCTTGAGACCGTCTTTGTATCTCTTCTTTGGTGCCCCTCTGTCTCGGTGTCCAGTGGCGAGCTCGCCGAACAGAGTGATCTTGGGTAGGCGATGATCCTCCATCCTGGAGACGTGCCCCGCCCAGCGAAGCTGTGTCCGCAGCAGCAAAGCCTCGATGCTCAAAGTTTCCGCCTGTTCAAGGACCTCGACGTTGGTGACATAGTCACTCCAGTGAATGCTGAGGATGGTACGCAGGCAGCGCTGGTGAAAGCGTTCGAGGAGTCGTAGTTGGCTGCGGTAGAGGGCCCAGGACTCGGAAACGTACAGCAGGGTGGTGAGGACCACAGCTCTGTACACGCTGATCTTGATGCATTTGTTCAGCTGTTGATTGTGCCACACCCGCTTGAATAGTCGCCCGAAAGCACTGTTCGCTTTTGCCAGCCTGTTGTCCAGCTCCTTGTCCAGCTTGGCGTCTGACGTGATGATGCAGCCGAGGTAGGTAAACTGGTGTACAGACTTCAGTTCAGACTCGTCGATGGTGATGTGGGGAGGGCGATGCTCTTCCTTGGGTGCTGGCTGATGAAGGACCTCTGTCTTTTTCAGACTGACCTTAAGTCCAAAGAGCTGGGCGGCATCTGCGAAGCAGGACGTAATGCGCTGCAAGGCTCTCTCTGTGTGTGCAACGAGGGCAGCGTCATCAGCAAAGAGCAGCTCACGAATCAGTTGGTCTAGGGTTTTCGTGTGGGCCTGCAGTCGTCTGATGTTGAACAGGCTGCCATCGAGACGATACCTGATGTACACTGCGTCGTCATCGTCGAGGTCCACTGTGGCCTGCTACAACATCATGCTGAAGAAGATGGTGAAGAGGGTCGGTGCCAGCACGCAGCCTTGCTTCACGCCGTTGCGAATGGGGAATGGTTCTGAGAGGTCACTGTTTAGTCTCACCTGGCCTTGCTGGTCCTCGTGGAGCTGGACGATCATGTTGAGGAACTTTGGGGGACAGCCTAGTCGCTCCAGGATCTGCCACATACCTTGCCTGCTCACAGTGTCAAACGCTTTTGTTAGGTCGACAAACATTACGTACAGCCCTTTGTTCTGCTCGCGGCACTTCTCCTGAAGCTGTCTCAGCACAAAGACCATGTCGGTGGTACTCCTGTTGGCTCTGAAGCCACACTGGCCCTCTGGGAGGTGGTCTTCAGCGATGGCAGGTACCAGCCGATTCAGGAGCAACCTTGCGAGAATTTTCCCGGCAATGGACAGCAAGGTAATTCCACGATAATTAGAGCAGACAGACTTCTCTCCTTTGTTCTTGTACAGGGTGATGATGACTGCATCACGGAGATCCTTTGGTAGTGTTCCTTCCTCCCAGCAGCAGAGAAAGAGGTCGTGGAGCTTGTTGTGCAGTGCTGGGCCTCCATGTTTCCATATCTCTGGCGGGATTCCGTCAATGCCTGCTGCTTTGCCACTCTTGAGCTGGTGGATGGCTGTGAGGGTCTCTTCGGCGGTGGGCGGTTCGTCCAATTCAGCCTTTAGTGGAAGGTGTAGGATTTGGAGGATGACTGTTTCTTGAACCGTGCGCTCAGCGCCGAAGAGGTCCTGAAAGTATTCCGACCAGCGGTTCAAGATGGAGGTATTATCTGTGAGGAGTGCCTGTCCATCAGCGCTTCGCAGGGGACTTTGTACCAGGTGCCTAGGGCCATACACTGCTTTCAGTGCTTCGTAGAATCCCCTGTAGTCACCGTTGTCAGCGCAGAGCTGGGTCTTCTGTGCGAGTCTGGACCACCACTCGTTCTGGAGTTCTCTAAGCTTGAGCTGGAGACTGCTGCAGATGAGGCGGAAGGCAGACTTCTTCACAAGGCAGTAAGGCTGGGCTAGGTGGGCCTGGTGGGTGGCTCTTTTTTTTTGCTAGAAGTTCCTGGATCTCTACGTCGTTTTCGTCAAACCAGTCTTTGTTCCTCTTTCTAGCAAAGACCAAGACTTCCACAGAAGATTTTACAATAGCAGTTTTCAGTTGTTCCCAGAGTGTTTCAGGGGAGGAGTCTGCTGGATCAACTGTGTCTTTGAGCATGCGCTGTAAATCGGCCTGAAGGGCAGCTTTCTTGTCGTCACGCTGAAGGCTGGCAACATCAAGTTTTTCTTTGGGGGGGGGGGGGGGGGGGCCTTTCTTGGGTTTCAGCTTGAGGCGGAGCATGAGTTTGCAGAGAACAAGGCGGTGGTCAGTGTGGCACTCTGCGCTGGGCATCACTCTGGTGAGGAGGACGTCACTGCGGTCCCTCTGACGCACTAGGACATAGTCGATAAGGTGCCAGTGCTTGGAGCGAGGATGCATCCAGGTGGTCTTTCGACGTTCCTTTTGCTGGAAAGTAGTGTTGGTGATGACAAGTTGCTGCTCTGCACAGAGCTACAACAGTAGGCGACCATTGTCATTGCAGTTCCCAACGCCATGCTTGCCGAGGACTCCTTTCCAGGCTTCAGAGTCTTGGCCCACTCTGGCGTTGAAGTCGCCAAGGATGATGACTTAGTCGTCTGCAGGGGTGCTCTGCAGGAGGCTGCGCAGGTCAGAGTAGAACTTGTCTTTTTCTGCAGGCTCTGCCAGGAGGGTTGGGGAGTACACACTGAGAAGGGTGACGTATTGCTGGTGTCTCAGTGGGAGGCGCATGGACATGATGCGGTCGGAGTGACCCGTTGGTAGGTTTTCCAACTTAGTCGCAATGGGGGTCTTCACCATGAAGCCCACGCCTGAGAGCCGTCTTTCAGATGCAGGCCTGCCTGACCAGTAGAGGGTGTAACCAGCGCCAAGTTCTTGGAGGCTGCCTTCCTCCGGGAGGCGTACTTCGCTGAGCGCGGCGATGTCGATGTTTAACCTCCGCAATTCATGGGCAATGAGGGCGGAGCGACGCTCAGGGCGTCCGCTGTCTGCTGTGTCGAGCATGGTTCGGATGTTCCAGCATGCTACGTTGAGTCCGGTCGTGGTCGTCATGAGAGTGGATCCGTTGTTTTTTCTTGTTTTCTGACCGCAGGAGAAGATGCCCGTTGACCGCGGCTAGCCAACTGGGTTTCGAGGGGATGAGCTTTGGTTAGGCCACCTTTTCTAGGCCCCTCTCCGTGTGGAGCAAGCAGTGCTGTCCCTAGAGAAGGCTGCTTGGTCGTTCAGGGTGTGCCGAGTGACGTTGTCATCCCCAGGTCAACATCAGGCGACCAATATCCTGAACCGCCTGCATGCAGGTTTGAGACTGCGGCTTCCAGTGACATCTTTCACCTGCCGTTTTGCCCCTTGCCCATCGCTACAGGACTTGGAAAGTTCAGTGTCATAGTCCGTGGGCGTTTCCTAAAGCCTGCGCGGTGGAGCTTTTTGGTGGAGTGCAGTGTGCGCAGTACTGGCCCCACCCTTTAAACCCTTGGACACACAGGACAACACAACCACAATCGTAACACAGAGGGTAAAGATACCGATGTGTCTAAAATGCAATCAATTTGTTTACAAAGAAGAAAAGTTCCATCATTGCTGCTACCTCTCCAGGCATGAATCCAGACGTCTTCAATTCCCACTTTTTAAATATTGCCGAGTCCCTTGTACATACAGTCTTTTTCCGCTAGCACTGATAGTTACAGTTGTTCTGATAAACTGTGCACACACTGTGAGTCTTCAACAGGTGCGTCATTCTCCATACCTCTTATGACAGTGTTTGAAGTAGGTAAATATATTTCTAATCTAACTAGTATACCGTGTGGCCTGGATGGAATAAACAACATGGTACTGAAATTGTCCCTTCCATAAACAACTGAAACGTTGACATTTATATTCAACCTTTCTATTTATCAAGGCATTGTTCTCAGATGCCATAAAAGATGCTAAAGTTGTCCCCATTCCCAAATGTAAAGATCCCAAAAGTCCAAACGATTTCCGTCCTATTTGAGTGTTATCAATATTATCGAAGCCAATAGAAAGACACGTTCACAAGCACCAACTCCAATTCTGGAGAATCACCGCCTACTTATATCTCTTCAGTCCGGTTTTCGACCTAAACACTTATGTTATAATGCACTCGTTTACATCGTCGACTCTTGACTCTCATCAATAAACAATTTCAAATTAAATGGTGCAGTTTTTCTGAAAATCACGAAAGCATTTGAATTAGTCCATCAGAACATTCTTTTAAAGAAACTTTCAGTATAATAAGCTTGATTCGAACTCTATAGCTTTTTCCCCCTCCTACCTAAGTAACCGCCGACAGAAGGTGTACTTGAACGGAAGGTATTCGAAAGAAGGTACAGTGAGGCATGGAGTTCCCCAGGATCTGTCCTCGGACCTCTTTTATTTTCTTTATTCATCAATGACCTGCATCTTTCCATCTCAAATCCTGAGGTAAAAATGCGAACTCTTTGCTGACGTTTCAACGCTGCATACATCAGACAAACGTGAAACAACGCTAAATTGTATCCTCCAGCAAAGTCTCGATGAAGTGTCAGATTGGTGTACGCAAAATCGCATGCTAATCAGTATTTCTAAAAACCAAAAGCATGTTGATAACAACCCGCCAAAAGCATCAGCTATATCCTGCCCCTCTGAAACCTTCACTTGGCAATAAACCTATCCAATAAGTATCCAAGCACCGCCTACTGGCAGTTGCAATTGACGACCAGCTCAACTGGTCGCCGCATAAATAATAATAATAATACATAGTTTTTATATAGCGCCCTTCCCCACGAACAGCAAGCTCGGAGCGCTTTACAGCACACAAAAAAAATATTAAAAAGGAGAAAAATTAGAACGCACACACTCTTTAAATAAACATCTGCTCGCACCATGTAGGCGCATTCCTAACACGAAACACACACACACACACACACACACACACACACACACACACACACACACACACACACACACACACACACACACACACACACACACACACACACACACACACACACACACACACACACACACAGCCTATCAACATGGGGAAACAACCAATATTTCCAGGCAGCACATCCAGACTAAGCTAATCTTGATATGCTACCTGGAAAAGATGGGTCTTCAAATTTGTTTTGAAGGTCAACAGGGTAGGGGAAAGACGGACATGCAGTGGAAGTGAGTTCCAGACGTGAGGGGCCTGATAACTAAAAGAACGGGCACCAGCAGTTTTTAGGCTGACTCTGGGCTGAACAAGCAGTTTTTGTGAGCTTGAGCGTAGACTTCTACTAGGATTGTGTGAGGCAAGGGAAGAAGACAGATATACAGGCAGCGTATTGTCAGAGTGTTTGTATGCCAAAGTGGCATATCGACAGTTTGTGCAAAACCTTGTCCATGAATGTATTTCTGCTCTCTAAACTTAGACATATTCTTAGTACAAAGTGTTGTACATTGTTCTTTCACGCACACATTAAAAGTCACTGTGACTATGCGTCTTCTTTGTGGGACGAATGCAGTAAACTTTATATTAAAACAAACAACTCACTGTATCGTCGTTCAGTTAAAATAATTATGCCAAACCCTACTTCCACAGAGGAAAAATAAAATCCCTTGGCCTGCTTCCACTGAAGGAACAACTCAAATTTAACAAATGCGTCCTGGTGCACAAAATATTTCATTATCAAGACGGCCCTAATATCTGTGCATGCTATTTAATTTCAGCCCTAGGCATCAGTTACATACGAGGAATGGCTTGCTTCATTTACCCCGCCCCAGGATAGATATCTACAAGTCAAGCCTTCCATTTTCATGTAGTTTTGTCTGGACTCATTTTTAGGTTTCACATTTTAAACGTGCTTTGAACACTCACTTACCGTCAGCGTGACTTCACAGTTTGCCATATAAAAGTAATACTGCTGATTATAAGTACATGTCAAAGATTTTCTCCATACATTTGATAACTAATCATCTATTGTTTTGTCGGTGTCGCTATACGCTATTGATGCTGCTGATTCTATGACATTGTCGTAGATGAGTATAATATTAATGCTATGCACTCATTTATTTTCCTTCCTTTTTGCATCGGTGGCAGTTGCTAATTCTTCAATGTAATTTTGTTCTCCTTTCAATAATGCACCTATTGTGGGTTTTTTCTTCATTTTATTATTATTATTATTATTATTATTATTATTATTATTATTATTATTATTATTATTATTATTATTATTATTATTATTATTATTATTTGCATGCTATATTTCTTTTCGTGTTATGTTCTGTTTTGTTTACAGGACAGCTTGTACGACAGGCATTGAGTTGCCTAATAGCTTTATCCTGAATTTAAAAAAAAATATTCATCATCATCATCTCTCACAAACATGCGCGCATCTCCAGGAGGAATAGATACTCATCTATGTCAGGATCTATGCCTCTTGGAGATGTTTGGAGCGCGCGCACGCACGCACTAACGCGCACACACACATCGACTAGCTTTCAGAAGTGCATGCAGGTGACCCGTGTACTTAGTATGTCATGTAGCTAGGTAAAGTCAACCTGCTTTCACACAAATTACAGCAAGACTGAAATTGTATCGTGAAGTTTTAGTTTTATCACCATTTTCTCAAGCCTATGAAGCGAAAGTGAAACTCATAACACGTAAAATATAAATTACGTAAAAACTAAAACTTACGTCATGACAAAAGACGTTTGACAAATCAATGAAGCGTATGCCCTGCGCTCCTTATAGAACTCACTGACGCATTGGCAGATATGCGAGACTTTTTCAATAGGAAATAATAAAGCGTCAGAATCAGGTCAACGACAAAACTGTAGAGACTATTTACAGCGAGGACAGCTCTCATATAGAAGAGACTTTGTGGGTTATGGTTCATCCCATCTTGTTTTAATTTAAATTATTTTTTTATTACAGTTTTATTGTTAGCACTCGAGAGTACGGCAGATTTAGCATACAGAAAGCAACACACAGGGATGAAATCATCACCATATTAGGTCACGTGAGCCTCACCAGCAAAGAACTGCACGCCCATGATGCTGAAAATGAGCCAGAAGACCATACACACCAGGAGCACGTTAAAGATGGCCGGGATGGCGTGCATCAGGGCGTTCACGACAATCTGAAACACCATGCGGAGGGACGTGTTTCAATTGTAGCATTGTGGTGGGGCAACTTTCTGCTTCTTGCTAATGTTTAAGACTGACACAATAAGGCGATATTGTGTTGTATTGTATTGTATTGTGTTGTATTGTATTGTATTGTGTTGTAGTGTGTTGTATTGTATTGTATTGTATTGTATTACACTGAATTGTGTTGTATTGTATTTTATTACACACCTTCTTCTTTGCTACCTTAGAGCGGAAACTCAGGCTGTATCACACACGTATGGGATAGCTTGGCTGTATCACACTACATCAACGGCCAAGTGTGCACAATATTGTCTTGTAGGAAGTCTAGTCAACAATTAGGTACGGGCGTACGCGGTGTGAGGGAGGGAAAATGGCGGCCATGCACCATCTCCTGGCCGGCCGCTCCAGGAAAAGGCCGTCAATTGTGCTAGGGAAGTGATGCCTATTCTTGTTTTTTACCAGGCAGTGTTGTGCCATCAAGTTCTGCGGGAACAGTGATATACTTTTTTCGACAACTTTATTTTGATGGTTGTGGTGTATCGACTAGAACATCGTCTTCATTGACTGACTAATTTTCGTGCCAGCCTATGTTTTCAAAGAAGAGCGTGCAGAGGAACTGTGGAACTACTAAACACGTGCTATTCCGGGTTCCATCCTACATAATTCACAGACTAACGCATTGCCAGATGTTTCTTTATTCTGGCTGGCTCAACAGAAAAGCTTGGAAGCATACAGAGAAGCATTTACAAGCCAGCTTTACTACGTTCTTACTGCGTTTCACTGCGGTGGCCGTGTTTATGTTGCACAAACTGCCGGCCGACCTTAGCTGCTGACAGATGTTTCCCAACAAGCGGCGTGCCAGTCAACATGACTGTGTGTGTGCGTGTGCGTGAGAGGGAGGGGGGGGGGGGGGAATGCTGGTTTTATTTCATCATAATGACTCACGGCTGTTGCCATATTGACATGACATGTGTTATAATAGTGTTGACGGACTTTGTCCGAGCGGTGCCTTCTAAACACCGGCGCTGTACTATGGCGACGGGCCCCCAGGTGCTGTTTCGACCGTTGCCTTATGTTGCCTAGATCAGAGATCATTTCCGTATCGAAGGTATTTTGTTTCTGTTGTTAACTTGTTTTTCCATGTACTAGCTGTAGTCAAGTAGGAACGTAACAAAAGAACATATAATAGTGTGTTCAGGAGACATAGGGCTGTCTTAGTATTCTGTTTTTGTCACGGAGGTTCGGGATGAGGCCACTAGCGCTGGCCATTAGATGCCTTGGCGACGGGCTTCACCCGTCCCGAGTCATTGTCCATTTTGTAGCTCTGTTATTGTAATTTGTGGAATGAGCGAGTGAGTGAATGTGAACATCACCCCTGGTGGAAATTTACTGTAATTGCCCCTTGAGGGAAAAATAAAGTCGTTTTGAATTTGACTATTGAAATTTAACCTTTTTTCAGCTCACGCGCAATGACATCATTTCATAGTGATGACTGACACTCCGGCGTCATTTATTGCGTTATTACATCATCATGTAGAAACTTTTGTGTGGCATCTAAAATACTGACCTTGCCTTGCAAAGTACATTACGTCAAGATCTTCGCAAAGATACAATGGCGGATTAGTTGTGACTGGGCGTGTGTCGAAAACCAGCTCACATCGGATTTTAAGCAAAGACAAAGGTGAGTAAGAAATAGATTTTTACATCGGTGTTTAGGTGATACTGAGAATCTCACTCTCGTCGCCTTAAAACCTTATGATACTCACTTTCGCTCGTAGGATAATGTTTCAATACCACTCTAGTGAGATTCTCAGTATCTCCGAAACACGGCTACATAAGAATCTATATGTATCTATCGGACATGTTACAAATACAGCGATATGGAATTGTATTGTATTGTATTGTAAATAATAATAATAATAATAATAATAATAATAATAATAATAATAATAATAATAATAATAATAACCGTAATAGGTTGCATTAAATAGGCAATTTATCCCAACTGAAAATCGGCTCAAAGCGCCTTCGACAACTAACCAACAAGCAAGCTCGCGTGAAACACGCGCATTGTATCGTATCATCTTGTCTTAAGTGCATGTATTTGCTTACCTTCATACTTTCCCAGCGAGATATGGCCCTAAGAGGCCGTAGAGCGCGCAGTGTCCGGAGCGATCTGAAGGCCGTGACGTTGGACACGCCCAGAGACTCGCCTATAAGACTGGACACGGAGATCTGGCGGACATCACAAGAAACTTCTAGAAAGGACTTACGCAGTGTAAGACGGTGCTGGACACAGGTATCAAAATATTTGCCCACGATAATTTTCTAACCCAATTAACCGCACAGCCACATTTCCCAAACGCTGGAGGTAGTACCTAACGACTATATACCAGTTTCAGGAGATGGATCGACCATGGTAATTCAAGGATAGTGCCGGATGAACATGGCGCCTAGCCTAAAGGTGCCAAGTTCATCTGGCACTACTCTTGAATTGTCATGGTCGATGCATCTCCTGCTGTGGGGTGTTGGGACCAAATGGTTTATGGAAAAAAATATTGCCCACAATAATTTTCTAACCCAATTAACCACACAGGTGCATTTTGGAGGTGGAACCTAATGACTATGTACAAGTTTCAGGAGATGGATCGACCATGATAATTCAAGGGTAGCGCCGGATGAACTTGGCGCCTGTATCGACCATAATTCAAGGGTAGTGCCGGATGAACATGGCGCCTACAGGCGCCAACTTCATCCGGCACTGCCCTTGAATTATCATGGTCGATCCATCTCCTGTTGCAGGGCGTTTCGGCTAAATTAATGTGTTAAGAAAAGAAAGAAGGAAGAACTGTTCCATGATGGGAAGTTGGTGCTGTCTGGCTCGCGCGTCAACATGAAACAAGACCCCACGCGCTGCGTAGCTTTTTTTGCTATCTCTTAAAATGACTGGCAGCTGGTTTGGCCAATCGATAATGGCGGGAAGGCATAGTTTCCGCAGACAGATCTCAGATGAATGGCCCGATTGGCCGGAATACGTCCATGGGTATAGGTCGTTTGACATTGGAGAGGACAATTTTTTTTGCAAATATATTCGCAAAGAGCCACCATTTTATACCAATCTTAGAATAAATAATCCAGACCAAAAAGGTGACTGCCAAGCGTGTGAAATGCAAAGAAGTACCCAACGGAGACAGAAACACGCTTAGAAAAAACGGTACAACACAATTTATTAATATTTCGGGTAAATACCCTTTGTCAAAATAGACAAACAGAGACATTAGCCGCTACTTATCTTCATATGCAGAAGAAATGTGGCAACTCCTTGATATTTGTTCTTATAGTGGTACATAAATTTGTTTCTTTGCGAAGAGATATGGGAAAACAATTGTGTGCGCTCCGGTGTCAAACGGCCTATACTGATAGCGCATCACAGGCTGGTACAAACGGGGATTCACGCGTGTACAAGCCTGTAATGCGTTAATAGTTGTATATCCCCGGGATAGATCGCAATACGTAAATCCCTGTGACACGAATTTGTTGTTAAGGGTCTACTACAACCGTGACGCTGATGTCTCCCACCCCCACCCCCAACCCCACCCACCCACCCCCCACCCCCAACCCCCGACCACTGATCTGATCAGATTTGGCAAAAGCTAGTACCTTCATGAGAAAAGCGCGATTTTAAAACCAATAACAGGCAAAACGACTTTGCCAAATGACGGTAGCGCCCGACACCACGGTGAGTTCAAGCCGCCTGCGATATGAGGTCGTTAACCCCTTTACTACCGAGAAAATGTGAGCACGATCCAACTGCAAGATACATAGATCCTCATGAGCCCCCGCGGACGCGGGAGCTCATGAGGATCTATGCCTCTTGCAGAGTCCAGTTTGTATTCGTGGTGCTTGGACGGTTTTGGCTTACGGTTCTTGAACAAACAAAGATTTCAGAAACAGAATATAGCGTCCAGTGGCAGTTAAGGGGTTATAAAATATTGCGCTCGTTTAAAAATTAACCCATACTGACCATGAGCTCAAAAGACTCAGTGTAGACAGAGCTGCCCTACAGGAAACTCGGCTAGCGGATGCTGGCACTCTAAAGGAGAAGGACTATATTGGCAGTGGAAGAGTTCTGACGAGCGGAGAGAGTACGGAGTAGGTTTTGCAGTGAGGAACTACATGCTATATGGTTGAACCAGACAGTAAGGGATCAGAGCGACTCCTCACTTTTCGCCTCAACATCACCGAGGGCTCCGTTACCCTTGTAAGCGCGTACCACCGACACTGTTCGCCAAGCCAGACGCCAAAGATGAGCTCTACGAGAACATCGCAAATATCATCAGGAGCGTCCCAAGCAAGAAACTGATTGTTATCCTTGGCGACTTCAATGCCACAGTTGGTGCAGACCACAACTCCTGGCCTTCATTCCTCGGTCAGTTTGGTGTGGGCAAGATGAACGAAAATGGGCAGCGGCTGCTTGACATGTGAACCTACCGCGGCCTGTGCATCACCAACTCCTACTTCAAAACCAAGACTGAACACAAGGTCTCCTGGAGACACCCGCGTTCCAAGCACTGGCACCACCTGGATCTAATCCTGGTCAGACGCGCCAACTTGAAGAACGTTTTCTACACACGCTCCTACCATAGCGCGGACTGCGACACAGACCATTCTTTGGTGTGTTGCAAGATCAGGCTGCAACCGAAGAAATTCCATCACACCAAGCAGCGAGGGAAACCTCGCATTGATGTCAGCATAATGTCCCGGCCCGACCTCGTGGAGTAGTTAGCAAAGGCCGCCCAGAAGGAACTTGAAACCTCACAGCCCGGTGACTCTGACTCTGCCTCAGAGAATTGGGAAACCCTGCAGGACACCATGCACCGCACAGCCTTGGCCACCTTTGGGAAGAGGACCTCGAAGTCACAAGACTGGTACGAGGCCAAGTCGACCGAGATGTCCCCAATCATCGTAGCCAAGCAAATTGCCCTTGCTGAGTACAGACGGTCACCCAGCAAAAAGAACCTGCAGGTTTTCAGGGCTGCCAGGAGCAAGGTCAAACAGAATGCCAGGCGCTGCGCCAACGAATACTGGACGGAACTCAGTGAGAATATCCAGATTGTAGCCGTTACAGATAAATACTGCGGAATGTATGACGGCATTAAGAGGGCATTAGGACAACCCAAAACAAGACCCCCCCCCCCCCTCACATCTTCCACCGGGGAAGTTATTACGTATAACGGCCAGCAGTTGGAAAGATGGGTGGAACACTATTCTCACCTCTACTCCAGGCAGAACTTCGTGAGCCCATCAGCTCTTGACCCCATCGAGTGCCTGCCTGTATTAGATTAGCTAGATGAAGGCCAACAATAGAGGAGCTTAGCAAAGCCATTGGCTTCAGGCAAAGCCCCAGGCAACAATGGGATTCCCCCCTCCCCCCCCCCCCCCGAACTCCACCAGATTTGATCAAGAACTGCTTCTCCCCTTGTATGAGGTCCTACTCCAGAGCTGGCAGGAAGGAGAGGTACCACAAGACATAAGGGATTCCAAGATCATAACCCTCTACACAAACAAGGGCGAGAGAAGCAACTCTAACATCTACAGACTGATTGATTGTTGGTGTTTATCGCCGAGCAGGCGACTAAGGCCACCTCACGGCGGAACATCTACAGAGACATCTCTCTTCTCAGCATTGTCGGCAAAGTCTTTGCCCGGGTCATCTTGATCCGCTTGCAGAAGCTGACAGAACGTGTCTATCCCGAGTCGCAGTGTGGCTTCCGAGCTGAACGGTCAACAGTAGACATGGTCTTCTCCCTCCTTCAACTCCAGCAGAAATGCAGGGAACAACGCATGTCTGTAAGTCGCTTTTATTGATCTCACCAGCCTTCGACCTAGTCAATAGAGACGGCCACGATCCTCTCAAAGATTGAATGCCCGCCCAAACTGCAGAGTATGATAGAATCCTTCCAACCAACATAAAGGGGCCAATGCAGTTCAACGGCAGCACATCCGAACCCTTTGACGTATGCAGCAGAGTAAAACAAGGCTGCATCCTGGCCCCTACTCTCTTTGGGATCCTCTTCACTGCCCTGCTCAAGCATGCTTTTGGTAACGCAACAAAAGGAATCTACCTCTGAACCAAATCAGATGGCAGGTTTTTCAACCTTGCTCGCCTCAAAGCAAAGACAAGGATACGCAAAGCCCTCATCAGGGACATGCTGTTCGCTGACGATGCAGCAGTTTCGACCCATACCCAGCAGGAACTACAATCACTGATGGACCGATTCTCCCATGCTTGCAAGGACTTCGGACTGACTATCAGTCTAAAGAAGACGAACGTGCTGGGATAGGACACAGAGACACTGCCATGCATCACCATTGACAACTACGAGCTCGACGTCGTCCGCCAGTTTACGTACCTTGGGTCAACCATCACCGATAACCTCTCTATGGACATCGAGATCGACAAGAGGATCGTGAAGGCTGCTGCAACTCTTGCACGCCTCACAACTCGAGTGTGGACAAATTCCCAAGCTGACTGAGAAAACAAAGATGGTTGTGTATAACGCCTGCGTCATCAGCACACTGCTATCCGGCAGTGAGACACGGACCACATACGCTAGACAGGAGAGAAGTCTCAACACCTTCTAACTGAGAAGCATCCGCCGTATCATGGGCATATCTTGGCAAGATAGAGTGACCAACACCGAAGTCCTGTCCCGCGCTGGCCTTTCCAGTATGTACACCCTACTTAGACAAAGCAGACTGCGATGGCTCGGCCACGTTTACCGCATGGAAGATGGGCGTATCACAAAGGACATTCTCTACGGAGAACTGGCAGCTGGGAGAAGAAACCCTGGTCGCCCCATGCTACGATTTGTAGATGTCTGCAAGAGGGACATGACAGCACTGGATATTGACACTGGGTCTTGGGAACTCCTTGCGATGACCGTGCAAAGTGAAGAAGTATCCTCCACCAACAACTCAAGTGAGGGGAAGAGAAGATGTCGTAAGCAGCATCAGACAAGCGGGCACGCAGAAAGGTGTACAACAACTCCATCAGGCCAGCGACCACGTACATGATCTTTGCAGCAGTGACTGCCGCTCCCGGACTTCCGGCCAAGATGGCGACCGATAGAGCCAAAAATAACTGAGCTCCGATAATGTTGCTGGAAACTGGACTAAATGAAACATCAGAATGACCAGAACAAGGCGTCAAACCCGGACAAAAACTCCTGAGGGAATTGACGAACCAAGATCGCCCCAGGACAACGAGAGGGAAAGAGAGAGTGAAGATAAAAGTCCCGACATACAGAAGCAAGATAACCGCCGCCACTTGAAGGACAACGGGGACGAGAGCTTTCAAACTGTTGTAGACCAGCTGAAGGCTACCGTTAGCCTACTTACTCAACAAGTGGCTCTCTTGACGGAGCAGGTGCAACGTCTACAACCTGGCTTCAACAGAAGAGTCAACGTCTCGACCCAAACGGACATCAAAGACCGACGTGAACTGACCTACGCGGCAGCGGTCAAGTCCACCTCCACGGCCAGGGTCAAGACAGACAAGCCTGCTGGAGCCACTGCAGCTGCTCCGACACGTAAACTGGCTAATACTTCGTCTTCTTCTTTATCCCATTCCGCTACTTCAGCTTCCCAAACAAAGGTAAGCGGAATGTATAAACAAAAGGGACAGGAATGTCGAAATTTCAATCATCGAAAAAACATCATTCGAGATGACGTCAAACGCCAACATGCGTCATCATTTCAGTCAAAGACCGTAACAATGCCAAAAGTAGCAATTTTTCATGATTCCACTTTGAAAGGAGTGCGCTCTACCTAGCTTGGAATCTCGTACGGTTTGTCCGTATCAAAGATAAGCGCCTTCGCTGTTGAAGATATTTCCAAAGCGACGGACAGCATCAAGGAAGACGTCGATGCTGTCGTGATACATACTGGGGTAAATAACATTAAACCTTCAAATCCACGCACTGCTGGGAAATCATTTGTAACAACAGTGCGTGATCTGAAAAAGAAATTTCCGGCAGGTCATATAGTAGTCAGCAAGATCGCCCCATGCAGGGATATTCAACTGAACATAAAACGTGAGATTTTCAATGCCACAGTGGTGTCAGAACTTATTGAGGACCAGAACATTTCCGTAATTCATCATGAAAACATTAACTCTACCTTTCATCTGCGGGACTCAATACATCCAAATGCAAGGGGGTCTTCTACTTTTGCACGTAACATCGGGAGACATTTATCAAACTTGTTCTGGGAAAAACCAAAACGAACATTGAGTTACCAATATCCCAAACATCACAGTGGATACTATGATTGGAGGGGTCACTGGTATTCTTACTAAGTTTCTGACCGAATGAAATATACATAAGCTAACTGATTATCATTTCAAATGTGGTAAAGTTAACAACATTATCAAGTCCGGTTCGAAAGCAACTTTGACTTCCAGATGGTTTAGTTCTAGTTTTTAATTTAGTACTGAACTGTTTGAGATATACCGATTCTTGGTGTTTTGAAAGTGCTCATTTTGTTTTGTATTAGTTTTTTTGTATTTTGGGGTTTTTTTTGGTTGTTGTTGTTTTTGTTTTTTTTGCTTTCCTTCTCCTTCAGTTGACCTTCTTCCACTACAAGGACGTCACTGACCATGAAGAGGAGCACAAGCAATATGAAAGTGTTTCAGTGGAATTGCAGATCTATTTCAACAAATTTCCTATCCTTCGAGAATCACATTTTACAGTCAGAGTATTGTAGATTAGCGTTACAATCTCTGAATGTAGAAGGTAAAAAACTCCCAAAACTTCGAGGATATTATTATCCTCCTCTATACCATTATGACCCTATATCGAAAAAGGTCCAAACTGCGTTATACATTAGCGATGACCTAGAATATTCATCACTAAATACGTACTCTATAACGAAAGATCTAAATGATATCTATATCACTGGGGCCATGGTAAAAATTAATGATCAAAATACTTTAAATGTGATCTCCGTATATCTACCTAGAGGGCCAAAAGATGACAACACTGACTGGCTAAAAAATATTGATTCTCAGCAGACAACTTCCTGTCAATGGATGGTCCTTGGAGATTTCAATGCTCATGCACCGTTCTGGGAGTCTGGATGTACGATAGTTACAAGCAATCGTCCAGTAGAAAATATTTCAGACTCTCATTTAATCATTTTAAATGATGGTAGTATCACTAAAATCCCAGATGTTTATACTCATAAGGCATCTGCTCTTGATATATCACTAGTAAGCCCAACTCTGGCAACAAATTGCACTTGGATCACTGAGGAAGATTGTTTGGGAAGTGATCATCTTCCAATCATTATACAATTAAACGTTAAAGATAAAGATGAATATTGCAATATTGAGGACAGAATTCCAAAGTTTCAGTATGTCAATGCTAATTGGGAACTGTATGAGACAATCTTGCTGTCCCATGACATTGCAAGTATAGAACATGAAAGTATAGATACATTTTATGGAAATATTACAAAAGCTGTTCTTTCTGCTGCGGAGAAGTCCATACCAAAATGCAAAGGAAAATCAAAAGGTAAATATTCAGGTAATGTTTGGTGGAATAAGGAATGTGAACTAGCAGTAAATATTAAGAAGGCACACTTTAAAAAAATGGATAAGAAACAAATCTGAAGAGAACTTTAGGGAAATGAAGAAAACTAAAATACATTGTAACAGAATAGTGGCGAGAGCCAAAAAGATTGACTGGGCTGAGTTCTGTATAAGTGAAGTGTCTGAATCAAACGATACATATAAGGTTTGGCGAAAAATATCAGAATTACAAAATGGATACAAATTACCAGTGTATCCAATCGCAGTAGAAGGCAACACATTTCCTAGTGCAGTAGATAAAGCGGAGGCCTTTGTTAATATGTTTGCAGAAAATAGTCTCACATCAAGTCTCAGTTTATCAAACATAAACCACAGGAACCAAGAAGAAGTCAAAGCAGATTATCAAGATCCAGTTTCTACTCATTCTCAGTATATCAATGCTCCAATTCAATATAATGAATTCCTAGATGTTTTACAGTCGTTTGCAAATACCTCTAGTGCAGTGGGTATAGATGGGATTTCTTACCAACTACTTTATCATTTACCTGAGTCGTGGAAAAAACTACTACATACATTTTACCAAAAATGTTGGTTTAATGGATCTCTTCCTACTATCTGGAAGCAGTCAGTAGTAGTTCCAGTACTCAAATCGGGTAAAACACGTACATTGATTAGTAGTTATAGACCTATTGCACTAACATCACAAGCTTGCAAAGTAATGGAAAAGATTCTTTTAAATCGGTTATTTCATTACTGTGAAAAACAGGATATAATTCCAGTTCATCAAGCTGGTTTTCGGAAAGGTAGATGTACGACAGACCATTTAGTTAAACTCACAAATAACATTAAAAAACAAATTTTCTAGAAGAAAAAGTATACTAGCAACCTTTTTCGACGTAAAAAAGGCTTATGATAGTGTTTGGCATGCTAGATTATTATACAAAATAAAACAGATTGGCATAACCGGGTTTATGTATGAGTATATTAAAAGCTTTTTGTCTGAAAGATTTGTCTGCACCAAAGTTGGTAAAAGTTATTCAACCTTTAAGAAAATAGATATGGGTATTCCGCAGGGATCAATAATTTCACCCTTTTTATTCACTGTGTTAATTTACGACCTCCCACAATCTCTCTCACAGGACACAACTTTGGTACAATATGCAGATGATATTGCTATGTGGATAAACACTAATCTCAGAAAACGTACCCCAAAAAGAATCGTAGATTACGTTCAAAACGTTTATCAGATTGAATTGGACAAATTATCAAACTATATGAAAGAAAATGGTCTAGAACTATCTGGGGAAAAAACATGTCTAGTGCTTTTCAATAATGGGGAAAGTGCTAAAACATTACCTAACTTATCCCTAAACGGGACGCCTTTAAACTACCAACAGAGTGTAAAGTTTTTAGGCGTACGTTTTACATCAAAATTATCTTGGAGAATTCATATTGAAGCCATATTAAATAAGGCGAGAAAAAGACTTAACTTGTTAAAAATTATAAACTCACAACCATGGAGTCAGGACATTAAAACTGTTTTACACCTTGGTACATCTTTAGTTCGATCAACACTTATCTATGGTCAGGAAGTCTACTTTTCTGCCCCAGCTACACTTCTACAGAAGCTGCAAAGCATTGATAGTAAAGCAGTTAAATTAGCCCTTGGAGTGCCGGTTCATACTAATACTGTAAAAACCTACAAAGAAGCAGGTGTTCTGTCTTTATCTGACCAACGTAAATTAGCAACTGCAAAATACATTGTCCGAAGCCTGTCCGTCAAAAATTCAGTACGTGAAGACATATTTTTAGATGCAGATGTGGATTTCCCGAAGAGAGCGCAAACCATCCCGTATCTTTTACCTATACGTAACTATGTCAAAGATGCTATAGAAAACTGCAATATAGATATCAAGACTATTCCCGTTTTACCTGTAACACCTACTATACCTCCCTGGGAACATATTAATGCTACTTTCGATATAGATTACACAGATTTGAAAAAAAGATGAGGATGTGAACGTTTTAGCAAATTTAGTGAAAGAAAAATTACAGGCAACATATTTTAAACATTTGAAAATTTTCACAGATGGGTCTGTCTTAGATTCTTCAGACTGTGGTGCAGGCTTTGTTATTCCTGATTTCAAAGTGAAGAAATCTTTTTATCTTGGTAAAGGATTTTCTATATTTACGTCTGAACTGTATGCAATTCTCATGGCACTAAATTTTATTCAACTTATACCTTATGATATATTTAACATTTTGATCTGTGTCGATTCTAAATCTGTCCTATATAGTCTAAAAAGCTGGGATTGTAATACTAGAAAAGACCTAGTGTATGACATAAAACATATTATGAGCTGTATTATGTCCAGAGGAATTGTGATCGATTTTCTTTGGATACCGTCACACTGCGGAATTTATTGGAATGAAATTTGTGACAGACAAGCAAAAAAAGGAGCTATAAATAGAGAAAACTCAGCAGTTTGTAATAATATGCAATTATCTCTACATGAAATGTACTCTGTGCTAAACAGTTTTTTTTCACAAATATGATATGAAATATGCTTATCATGTTCCTCCTTGTTCAAGGAAAACAGCTTCGTTGATATACAAGTTAAGACTAAGTTATTGGAAAACAAAATTCGCAAAAGACATCAAATGTGAGTGCTTAAGCCACATCTCTGTTGAACATATAATATGTGAATGTCCTATTATACTGAATCTGTTGACAAAAAAATAACATAACAGTTGATCACTTAGCAGACAATTTGTATGACATCTTACATAGAAATATTGCAATTTCAATAGTTAATATAATAATTCATAGTCTGGTGGGTAAACTATTATAATAAGTAATTTGTGTGTGTGGTTGGAAGTTAATTATTGCTATTCTTTGATACTCACAAGTTGTGTGTTTGGTTGTTGATATCTTTTTGTGTGTGACGAGAAGTCTGACTGTTCCAACTATCGGGGAATTACCCTGCTGTCCATTGCTGGGAAAATCCTTGCAAGGCTGCTCCTGAATCGGCTGGTACCTGCCATCGCTGAAGACCAACTCCCAGAGGGCCAGTGTGGCTTCAGAGCAAACAGGAGCACCACCGATATGGTCTTTGTGCTGAGACAGCTACAGGAGAAGTGCCGCGAGCAGAACAAAGGGCTGTACGTAACATTTGTCGACCTAACAAAAGCGTTCGACACTGTGAGCAGGCAAGGCATGTGGCAGATCCTGGAGCGACTTGGCTGTCCCTCAAAGTTCCTCAACATGATTGTCCAGCTACACGAGGACCAGCAAGGCCAGGTCAGACTCAACAATGACCTCTCAGAACCATTCCCTATTCTCAACGGCGTAAAGCAGGGCTGCGTGCTGGCACCGACCCTCTTCACCATCTTTTTTAGCATGATGTTGAAGCAGGCCACAGTGGACCTCGATGATGACGATGCAGTGTACATCAGGTATCGTCTCGATGGCAGCCTGTTCAACCTCAGACGACTGCAGGCCCACACGAAAACCCTAGACCAACTGATTCGTGAGCTGCTTTTTGCTGATGATGCTGCCCTCGTTGCACACACAGAGAGAGCCCTGCAGCGCATCACGTCTTGCTTCGCAGATGCTGCCCAGCTCTTTGGACTCGAGGTCAGTCTGAAAAAGACAGAGGTCCTCCATCAGCCGGCACCCAAGACAGTGTATCGCCCTCCTCACATCACCATTGGCGAGTCTGAACTAAAGTCAGTGCACCAGTTTACTTACCTTGGCTGCATTATCACGTCGGACGCCAAGCTGGACAAGGAGCTTGACAGCAGGCTGGCAAAAGCGAACAGCGCTTTCGGGCGACTTTTCAAGCGGGTGTGGCACAATCAACAGCTGAAAACAGACACCAAGATCAGCGTGTACAGAGCTGTGGTCCTCACCACCCTGCTGTATGGTTCCGAGTCCTGGGCCCTCTACCGCAGCCAACTACTACTCCTCGAACGCTTTCACCAGCGCTGCCTGCGTACCATCCTGGGCATTCACTGGAGTGACTATGTCACCAACGTCGAGGTCCTTGAACAGGCTGAAACTGTGAGCATCGAGGCTTTGCTGCTGCGGACACAGCTCCGCTGGGCGGGGCATGTCTCCAGGATGGAGGATCATCGCCTACCAAAGATCACCCTGTTCGGCGAGCTTGCTACTGGACACCGTGACAGAGGGGCACCAAAGAAGAGATACAAAGACTGTCTCAAGAAGTCACTTAGTGCCTGCCAAATCGACCACCACCAGTGGTCTTCGCTTGCTGCGGACCGTGACACCTGGCGCTCCACCATTTACAAGGCAGCTGTCTCCTTTGAGGACTCTCACAGAGCTAGCCTTAAGGACAAGCGGCTCAGGAGAAAAATCAGAGATGCCGCAGCTCAGAACCCTGGCCATACCTTCCCCTGCAGCCACTGCGGTCGAACCTGCCTGTCTCGGATTGTCCTCCGCAGCCACGAACAAGCCTGCAGACGTCGTGGGCAACTCCTATAAAATCTTCGTTCGCGAAGTCAAGCCAAGAGAGAGAGATCTTTTTATGTGTGTGTGTGTGTGTGTGTGTGTGTGTGTGTGTGTGTGTGTGTGTGTGTGTGTGTGTGTGTGTGTGTGTGTGTGTGTGTGTGTGTGTGTGTGTGTGTGTGTGTGTGTGTGTGTGTGTGTGTGTGTGTGTGTGTGTGTGTGTCTAATATCACCAATGTGTGAAAAGACGTTAAATAAATTCCTGATTACTGATTCCTGCCGCTCCCGCTTTGGCCTCTACAGTCACAAAAAGATGTCGCTTCAAATCCAGCTGAGCAGGCAATCAGATCAGAACAACTATGATGCATTATGTATGTTCGATTCAGTCCGACAGAAGCCCATTACTGACCATGACGATGATGAAGTCGAGGATGGTCCAGAACTGCGTGAAGTACTTGTTGAGGCCGTAAGCAAACCACTTCATCAGCATCTCAATGCTGAACAGCACGCAGAAGATGATGTTTAGGACATGCAGGGCCTGCTGCAGCTCCGAATTCTGGTACAGGTAGATGTCCTCAAACGCCTGTGGACACGCGCAAAAAAAGACGAAATTCAGACCCAAAACAATGAGCGCCAAGCGCGTCAAATATAATAATAATAATAATAATAATAATAATAATAATAAAGAGGATTTGTATGGCGCCTATACATGTTAAGATGCTCTAGGCGCTGTACAAATGAACAATGTTGCACTAGGACAAGGAGCTGTGAGAGGTGAATGGGTCCAGTGCCAGACAAGGAAACATGACAAATACACAAGACTTTGTGTTTTACTCTCTCCTTCACTGGCAACCAGTGGAGAGCGTGCAGGATGGGGGAGACATGTTCTAACTTTTTTCAAATACGGAAAGGAACAGTTGCTACGTTGCTTCGTCTACTTTGTGGACTTGTTTTTATTGTGTACTGCATTGAAAATACGCTAGACTTTAAAATGGGGCTGATCGGATCGCATTCCGGAGGTTGCACATGACGTTTCTGGCGTGCGGTGGAGAAATTCTGGCAAAGAAGTAACACGATAATAATGGAGTCGTGTATAGCTACGCAAACATTGCTAGAGAACGTCTTTTTGGCGCCAAAGCGCTGTGTGTGTGTATGTGTGTCTCTGTGTGTGTGTGTGTGTGTGTGTGTGTGTGTGTGTGTGTGTGTGTGTGTGTGTGTGTGTGTGTGCGTGTGCGTGTGTGTATGTGTGTGTGTGTGTGTGTGAGTGTGTGTGTGTGTGCGTGTGCGTGTGTGTATGTGTGTGTGTGTGTGTGTGTGTGTGTATGTGTGTGTGTGCGTGTGTGTGTTGTGTGACAACGATTAGAGCTAGAGCCCGCGTTTCAGGACGGACAAGCTTGAAATTGTTTGATATTGTCCTTAAAACAATTGTAGCGAGACCTTTTTTTCGATTTTGTTTTTTTATTAAGATGCTCATTGGCGAGAAAAATAATGGCCGTTTCACAAAACCCGGTTGATCCACACTGGAGACCGTAATTGTTCTTATATTTTTACTAGATATTTTGCATACAACTAGATAAAAGGGAGATATTGAATGCGTTCGTTAACCAGCATTGTACCTTTAAAACATATTGAGTGATAATTAAAAAAAAGGGAAACACATATATATTTTCACGTTTTTGGGATTAATTTCACAAATTATATGGGTTAATCTTAAAACAAATGAATCTTTTTTTACGAAAAAATAAATATTCTCATTAATAATCGAATGATTTTTCATATACGGTATTTACATCTACAGTTTGTCTCCGCTGTCGGGTACGACTAGGTCAATTGTGACCTGTATGTATGCCTTAGGTGTGAAAATCAGACAATTTTTTGCAGCACTTTTTTCGGAGTCATATGTAAAACAGCTAATATAACTTTAATTTATCTTTGACGAAAAAACTGTCTTCTCATTAACATCCGCATGATTGTTCATAAACAGTGTTTGCATAAGCCTGCTGTTTGTCCAGGTCTTGGGTTAGGATTAGGTCAAATTGTGACATGTAAACTCTAGGCGTGAAAATCAGCAAGAAAATTGCAAAGTTGATCCTCTGTTACGTTTGTGATTGTGTTATTTGTTTTGAGAATATGTGCGTGTTAATCAGTAGGAAAGATGAGATATTCATTTGAGTTATTTTGGATAAGAATTACGTATCTTTTTAGTATGATTCATTTTGTTTTGATTGGAGAATTGCGACCAATTTCTGTTGTGCAGCTAAAATGACGAGTCTTTTCGTTAAATTGTTGCTAAAGACCGACCTCGTTTGACCTAGAACGTTCTCGAAATGGCGCGATTATTCTTATGACATAATATACGAGGTCAAAGGTTTTGGAAACATTTCGTAACATTCTATCGAAGGCGCCTAGATGGTAGTGGAAATTTGTAATTATTTATAGAGTATTCTTTTTCATGAATATTACTAAGTTTTGGTTACGTTTTGTTTTCAGATTGGTTGTGTTGTGCGAATTTGCTGGATTGTTCTGGAAATCTGTAATACACTACTCAAAAGATTTCAAGGGTCACTCAATCATTTACTCACCTTTCAGCACAAACAACTCTGTCAGTATTCAACAGTCAATAACACTTTAATTCATTCATTTTTCGATCAGCCAGTGACAATTTCATCAACAGTTGTTAATAAACGTTCAAGGAAATTTCTTTAAAATTGACAGGCCACGATTTCAAAAATCAGGACCGAGTTTGATTTTTTTTTTTAAACAACAGAGTCAATATCGAGTGTGGGCGCCAGGCAACGTTGTCTTCTGAACCTGACCAGCACGTGGAGAGTGTTCTGTGGGATCGCCTGCCACTCTTGCTGCAGCATCTGGAACAAGCCGTCAAGGTTGGCTGCAGCTGGGTGGTCGGCTCGAATCGCCTCCCTAGAACATCCCACAGATGTTCAATCGGATTTAAATCAGGTGAACGAGCTGGCCAGTCCATCCTCGTGACCTGCTGCTGTTGCTTCAGGAAGTTGTTGACGACGCCAGCTCGGTGCGCTGTGGCGTTGTCGTCCTGAAGATGGCGCCTGGTCCCACGACCTGAAGTGCTGGCAGCGCCATAGGCCGCAGAATGTCGTCCCTGTAGCCACTGCCGGTCAGGTTGCCTTGAACACGGTGCAGGGGTGTCCTGTGGTGCAGGTTGAAGCCATACCACACCATCAGGGACCCACCACCGAAGCGGTCGTGCTCCCTGACTGTGGCGTCAATGAAGTTCTCCCCAGGACTTCTCCAGACCCGGATTCGGCCGTCGTTGAAGGACAGAGTGTAGCGGGATTCGTCGGAGAACATCACCCTGGACGACTGCTGCCGTGTCCATCCCAGATGACGTCGGGACCAGGCAAGACGAGCAGCGCGGTGAGCTTGAGTAAGTGAAGTTCGCACAGCAGCCCGCCTTGATCGCATGTTAGCCTCGTGCAGCCGGTTGCAAATCGTCTGGTCGCTGACGTTGACATTGCAGGCTGCCTGAAGCTGCCCCCTGAGAGTGTTGGCGGTGGCGGATCTGTTCCTCAGGGACGACAGAACGACGTAGAGGTCTTCCTGTCTTGTGGTCATTTGTGGTCGCCCAGGCCGGTGTGGCTCCTGCACACTTCAAGTGTTGTTGTAGCGGTCCCTCAGCCTTTGGATGACGGAGAGTGTCAGTCTGAGTGGCCTGCTAACTTCCCGTAGCGCCGTGGTTCCCGGGGGCATGGTTGCAAAGACCCAGAAATCACGGCCTTAAATACCCGTCTGGGCCGAATAACTGCTTGAACTGTGATTAGAAAAGACAGGCCATGCACGTGCACGGCACATTTCTTTCCTGCCCAGTCTGCTTTGTCAGCGAGACGCTCACAAATGACGCCATGTTCAGTGATTTTTGCGTTTCCTATACTGCACGATATAGGACGGCTGATGAAGAAACATATGAGTACATGTCAAAATCACATTGCTGTGGTGCCTGTCCAGCACATTCATTGCGTTATTAAAGAAAGCGCATTACAATTCCGGCATTACCTTGTATTTGCCAAACCGTACCAAAAATCGCAGTGACCCCTGTATTATTTTAAGTAGTATAGTATAAAAGACGGTGTTAGGAAATAATTTTGTGTGTACATTGTATGAGAGACGCAGTGTGTCAAAAGTGTTCATGCGTTGTAGAGGAGACAGTGTATCAGTGTTGGTGCATTTGCGGATGCATTGTGCGAAGATCGCATCGCTGCAATAGAATATTGTTGGAACTGTTACTCCTGAGTGGTCGACAACCTTGTGCCACGTGTGACGAGTTGCAGCTGAGTGAAGTTTCTTTACAAAAAAAAACCTTCGTGCGTGCGTCTGGTGTGATTGCATCATACTACGACTACCACGTAACATCCTCTGATACGTCAGATGTTAGTACTGCGATGCGTGACGTTTAACATTGAGTCGTCACTATGAATACGGCTTCGTGGGACTAATGATGTCATGACGTGAAGCTTGAAGTGACGTCATTTCGCTGCTCGTGCTATTATTCTTCTTTAGAATAGCTATGCTACGCCAGACCACAGAGCTTACAAATGGCGGGAAACGCTGTGTGTCCGTCTTTATTTATGTGTGCCAGTATGTGTGGATCATAAGATGTGTTAGAGTAGAAGGAGATGGATTCCTGTCGCTACACAGAGCGTACTAATGGCGGGAAGCGCCGTGTGTCCGTCTTTATTTGTGTGCGCCGATGTGTGTGTTGATCAGAGGTTGGCTTTAAGAGAAGGGAAATGGATCAGCAAAATAAGCCTAAAAATATGAACAACTCTAAATGTTGGTATACAATGAAAATCTTCCTTTTCTCAAAAATGGACACATTAACTCATTCGAGACGTGCCGCCTCCGGATACGCGGCTTAATGAGTTAAAGGGCAAAGATGCTGTAGGTTGCACAACGTTGTGTTTCTTGCATCTGGCAGATGTTCGCATTTTCGGGCAGTGCAGGGCGCATTGAAGGAGAATGTTCACAAAATCGTGAAAATGACACCTTCATAGCCCTGTTGAGAAGTGGCTCGTTCCATTCATTTTTAAGTGCACGCTACCTTTTCAGTAGATGAGAGTGAGGAGAGAGGGGCAGCGCTGTGACCTTGCCTTTAACCCCTTCCCTGCCACTGTACGCAAATTGTGTTTCTCAAATCTTTGTTCCTTCAACAATCCACTGCCACAACCCTCCAAGAAATAGAGGAACAAATTGGTCTTAGCAAGAGACACACATCCTCATGAGCACCAGCGACTGCGGGGGCTCAATGAGGATCTATGTTTTTTGCAGTCGGATTATGTTCAGTATTTCTCGGCAGTGAAGGGGTTAGCTGCAGTGCTACAGAGAGCGTTCCTCAGAGAGCAGATCTGCTTCTTCCACAAGGCATACTTGATTCACGGAGAAAGTCCACATTCATCATCATCATCATCAGTCCCTTGCCCGAACTGGGCGTTGGGGGGACTGAAAGGCAGCAGCAACAGACAGTGCTCTCCACTGAGTTCTATTTTGGGCGGTGGCAAGCAAGTCTGACATCTCGAGTTCGGTCCATTCTTTTATGTTTGCGACCCAACTCTTTCTCTGACGACCTCGCCGACGACTTCCTTCGAGAGTGCCTTGGAGGATAGTCTTGGACAAGGTGTTGTGTCGGGTCACGTGGCCAAACCAAGCAAGCTTGCGCCGTTTCACGGTTGCCAGAAGGGGTTCATGTGGGCCCACCAGGGAAGTGACGATGCTCCGTACATATTCGTTGGTCTTGTGCTCGCGGTACGAGATGCGGAGCAACTTCCTCAGGCACTTGTTCTCAAAGGCCTGGATTTTCTTTTCTGAGTCTGCAAGCAGTGTCCAAGTCTCACAGCCGTAGAGTAGGATAGACACTATGAGGGACTTGTAAAGCCTGTACTTGATGGTGAAGCTGATGGAGTTACTTCGCCATATCCTGTCCAGCCTGGCCATTGCGGATGTTGCTGTACCTATCCTGATACGGATCTCTGCTATGCAACTACCGTCTTTGGACAGGGTGGCTCCCAAGTACTTGAAGCTATTGACCTCTTCTAGCTTTTGGCCATTCATGTGAATGTTGCTGCTGCTGTCGCTTGTGGTATTGATCATCACTTTGCTTTTATCCGTACTGATCTCCATGCCATAAGACCCTGCGCTACTTGAAAGTTTGTCTGTCAGGTTTTGGAGCTCACTATTGCTGCCTGCCATGAGGTCAATGTCGTCTGCGAATCGAAGATTGCACAGGGATCTGCCACCAATAGAGATTGAAGTATGGTGGTCGTGGAGGGTTTCCACATTAAAAGAGTACCAATCAGTGATATTCGCCGACAATGTCTGCAGCCCCCACTTTAAAACTCGGACGCTCTAGCAGAGTTGGCCGCGAGCTACACTAACGATTTCTACGTTTACTGACCAGTGTGATGCTGCTGGCGAAGATTAGGAACAGGACAGTCCGCTCGAAATACCGGAACTCCACGATCTTCAGCATGACGAACCGGAAGCGGTACCAGTGCTTGCCGCCATCAGTGGCGTTGTAATCGTCAAGCCACGTCAGTCTGAAATACGACACAGACAATGAAAATACATCTCTTAGTGTGCATTTTCTCCAGGTTCTGCCGGCCCACAACCGTCTTAAAACATTTAGCCCCGAAGCACTACAACAGAAGACGGATCGGTCATGGTAATTCAAGGTTAGTGCCAGATTAGCTAGGGGCCTGATGGCGCCAAGTTAATCTGGCGCTATGCTTAAATCGATCCATCTCATGTAACTGGTATACAATTCATGTGACAAGCAAACGCATAACAGAAGTTTTCTCTTGTTCCTTTGTGAGCATTGGTGGAACTATGTACTAAGGAGAAGAAGAAAACAAAAGTCGAGAGGACCCTTTTGTCCATTATTATTGTAAGAGATGCTACGTTGAACACGGGGAGCTATTGCAAACTATTAACACTTTCAGCCAATCGCGATTAACTCTTTACCCAAGTGGGTGTCGGTAGCGGTTTTAGTCGCGGTGATTCCTGCAGGAATAACAACACCCTGACATCCTGCAGGAATAACAACACCCTGACATCCTGCAGGAATAACAACACCCTGACATCCTGCAGGAATAACAACACCCTGACATCCTGCAGGAATAATAACACCCTGACATCCTGCAGGAATAACAACACCCTGACATCCTGCAGGAATAACTACATCCTGACATCCTGCAGGAATAACAGCACCCTGACATCCTGCAGGAATAACAACACCCTGACATCCTGCAGGAATAACAATACCCTGACATCCTGCAGGAATAACAACACCTTGACATCCTGCAGGAATAACAACACCCTGACATCCCGCAGGAATAACAACACTCTGACATCCTGCAGGAATAAGAACACTCTGACATCCTGCAGGAATAACAACACTCTGACATCCTGCAGGAATAACAACACCCTGACATCCTGCAGGAATGACAACACCTTGACATCCTGCAGGAATATCAACACCCTGACATCCTGCAGGAATAACAACACCTTGACATCCTGCAGGAATAACAACACCCTGACATCCCGCAGGAATAACAACACTCTGACATCCCGCAGGAATAACAACACTCTGACATCCTGCAGGAATAACAACACTCTGACATCCTGCAGGAATAACAACACCCTGACACCCTGCAGGAATAACAACACCCTGACATCCTGCAGGAATGACAACACCTTGACATCCTGCAGGAATATCAACACCCTGACATCCTGCAGGAATAACAAAACCCCGACATCCTGCAGGAATAACAACACCCTGACATCCTGCAGGAATAACAACACCCTGACATCCTGCAGGAATAACAACACCCTGACATCCTGCAGGAATAACAACACCCTGGCATCCTGCAGGAATCGTCGCGGTATAAACCACTACCGACACGCAAAACGTCAACGTTTTGTTCTCTTCACTCACCTTTTTCTCACGAACTCAGGGAAACAGTTGGGCGGTTCCTTAAACTTCTCTTCTCCATCGTCTTGCTTGATGGTCTGGGCAGTGTCTCCAAGCATTAGGTTGTCGTCGTCGTCACCGTCCTCCGTCTTCTTAGCGTCACCCGGCTTGTTCGGGTCTTTTTCAGTCTGCACGCACTTAGGCTAAACACCAAAACCGTTGGACGTCATTCATGCGGACGACATTAAATAGACATTACATCATAACTGCCCTCCCGTTGCGCATTAGAAAGTACTCGTGCTCCGACCGATAACATGCGAGATTTAGCTCGCTTTTTATCGGTCGAACTAAGCACGAGTGATTTATTTTGGGAGGTCAAATCAATAATATAAAGATGGACTTCACACAACTGCAAGAGGTATAGATCCTCATGAGCCCCCAGGCTGGGCGTGTAAGAGGCTTGAGGGAGGTGGGTTGGGGGGGAGAGGAGGGACATATTACCCACTTTCTCTGATTTATCACTGTGTTTTTGTTGTTGTTGTTGTTGTTGTTGTTGTTTTGTTGTTGTTGTTTTTTTTAAATATCGCCGACTGTTCCGATTGCCTGTCGTTTATTGGCTGTTTTGACATCAGCGGTGAGCTGAGACAGAGACCACGTACACTTTCATTTCAAAATAATGTTCATCTTGCAAACACTGAAATCGTACATTAACTCCTCCCCTGCCAGTGGACTCAGATTGATTAATAGCTAACTATGCGTGAAATATCCCCAGCCTCCCAAAACAGGGACACAAGTGGGGTTTTTTCAGCAAGAGGCATAGATCACGATGAGCCCCCGCAACTGCAGGGGCTCATGAGAATCTATACCCCTTGCAGTTGGCGGTTGCTCAACTTTTCTCGGCAGTGAAGGGGTTACGCGTTGTAACGTTAACTCCTTTGACTTCTACTGACGATGCCGCATACTGACGTCGCTTCCGCCCAAAGGCATCGTCCATAGCAGTCAGACGGTTAACCGGGACAATCCATCATGATTTCGCGCGAATGTCACATAAGAGGCTGCGCGCGAACACCATCGCTATATTACGTGATGTCTCACTCTAAGAAACTGGCACAAGAGAAGGAAGAGGACTTACCGTTGCGTCAGTCTTTGGCGTACCTGTTACGCCGTCTGTGAGACCGCTCGCGGCCTTGTCTTTACTGACTGTACTGCTTTCAATGTCCTTGCCCGTTCCGTCGTCTAGAGCCAAACAATACGACTGACATCATTTTGTCAAGAGAGGTAATCAGAAGTAATTCAAAGATTGCACGGAGTTCAAATATTTTGTGGATTCATCCAGCTCGCTCCATCTGTCAAAGGGTATATTCTCATAGTTCAATGACAGCCGCCAGAACTCGCGTTTGAACCATATCACAGTCTCACTGCCAGATACCAGACCTCCTCAGCCCAAGATTCAATAACATGAATGACTCATGCAAGAGGCACAGATCCTCATGAGCCCCCGCGGCCGCGGGGGCTCATGAGGATCTGTGCCTCTTGCATTCGGCCGTTATTCGCTGTTCGTCGGCAGTCAAAACATGCTCATTGCGACAACAGTAATTTACTACCAGCAAGATAAGAAAAACAAATGGGGTCATTGCAGCTATAAGGACAACCTCCTTGACTTAGTGTCACCTTTAAAGACGGCTCCCTTAACATTGTGTCTCCATTACACTAAAATCCTTTGATTTTGTGTCCTCTTTTAAAGACGACTCAAATTACCTCATGTCCCCTTTAAAGATCTCTCTCTCTCTCTCTCTCTCTCTCTCTCTCCTCTCTCTCTCTCTCTCTCTCTCTCTCTCTCTCTCTCTCTCTCTCTCTCTCTCTCTCTCTCTCTCTCTCTCTCTCTCTCTCTGTTCAAAGTATTGAATAACAGACTCCCCGAGTATATAAAAAAAATGTTTTCCCTCCCGGCATCAACATACTCCAGATCAAGGCAGTCTATTACTGTGCCACGACCTAGAATCGATCTCTATAAGACTAGTTTAGCGTTCTCAGGTGCTAGCATGTGGAACACATTGCCCAAACATGTTACAACATCAACAACGCTTTCGTCTTTTAAAACCGCTCTCTTTAAGTACCTCACCTCAGCATCGTAAGATTTTCACAGCAACCTGCACTTGCAGTGTACGATTTTCCCCTTTCTAACTCTTCAATTCAGTTATATCTTCAGTTAATACAAGATGCTAATGCTGCATGTATTGTGTGTGTGTGTGTGTGTGTGTGTGTGTGTGTGTGTGTGTGTGTGTGTGTGTGTGTGTGTTGTGCTTGTGCTTGTGTTTATGAATGTATGTATGAAGATTTATACCTTTATAATTGTGTGTATGTGTGAGATTTGTTATGTTTATTTCCACTTTTTCAATGATTTCTTTTTTTAAAACTTTATATTTCAATTTTTATTAGTTATATAATAATATTTAGTTTTTCCCAATTTAATGATAGTATTTTTTTGTGATTTGTGCATTATATGTAAAGTAGATTAGCAACGGCAAGTTCGAAAAATGGTTTCACCAAAACTTTCACCGTTGTAAAATAAAGAATCATTGTCATTGTCATTGTCTCTCTCTCTCTCTCTCTCTCTCTCTCTCTCTCTCTCTCTCTCTCTCTCTCTCTCTCTCTCTCTCTCTCTCTCTCTCTCTCTCTCTCTCTCTCTCTTTACGGTTGTAAAATAAAGATTCATTGATTCATTGATTCTCTCTCTCTCTCTGACTTCGTTTCCCCTTTAAAAACAACATCCCAAATCGGGATAATTCATCCCTACACCGAGTTATCCTTGAACAAGTTAAAAGTGCCCTACCCTCTTCCTCTATCTCTGGGATGACGGTGCTGATGAGAGGGTCTGGGTTCTTGGGCTTGTCCTTGCTAGGGTTGACGGTGTTTTTCTTGATGAAGGGGCAGCAGCAACAACACATGTGCTTGATACGCTCTATGGCCAGCTTCATATTGGACATCTCGATCTCCGTCTTGTGCTTGTCGATGGTGTCGGATGCGAAGGCGTTCAGCAGCATGGCCAAGAACAGGTTGAGGACCTATGGTGGGAACAGACAACATTCGTGAAAATGTTGGAGATCATAATCAGGCATTCAGGCAGACAGTCGTGTAGGATGTGTCTCAGGGGAGTTCTTACTTACCTGCCGTTCGCGGAAGTACTACCAAGATAGACCCAATAGGGCAGTACGCCACAAGTACACTTCTCCTCAAATGAGATGTTAAGCATCTGATTTGAATATGAAGTGTTATTATGACGTACTCTCCGAGTGGGTCTAATAGGGAGTACTCCCGCAAAAGTTATGAGCCTACCCCTAGAAAAGGAAACAAAAAGAGGAATAGCAGTCCCCAACCACATGGACCACCATGGCATCATCATATACTCACCCTCATCCTCATCATCATGCAAAATGAAAAAATACAAAAAAATTGCTACGCTATCTGGGCAAAACGCAGACACAGGCATCCGTGTAGACTTCGCAGGACTTACGATAAAGTTCCCGATGACCAAGGCAGGTAGGAAAACGACTATGCACAGCTCGTTGGCGGCTCGCATGCATTCCCTGAGTGGCTCTATCCATTCGCCGCACAGAATCCGAAACACCATCATGAAGGAGTGGAAAAAATCCTTGAAATTCCACCTGAAAGACAGTCACAAAAACACTAGTTTAACAGACGACTCCCGGAAATCAAAGGTAGCTTAAGATTTCAATAGTTTCGGCTAAAACAGTGCATTAGCTCATTGTACCCGAGGTACGAAATACCCACATTTTGGAGTTGTTCTCTGAGGACTGCATTACAATTCAGGAGACAGATCGACCATGATAGTTCAAGGGTGGTGGCAGAATAGCTTGGCGCCTATAGAACTATCACGGTCGAGCCATATCTTCCTGTGGTGTGTTGCGGGCAGGATGAGTTAAGAGCCCACACAAACATGCCCAAGGTCGAAATTACACGTGTTTCGACGAAATCAGTGAAACAAAAGCCCGGGCACAATACTAATCTCGCCTTTTACAACAACAACAACAACAAAAACTTAAACATCTTTTGCCAAATTATGGCAGAACTGGTTTAATGTGTAATCATCTCTTGCACTACTCGAGGGAAAAAGTGCCAAGTACAGTCGCCGTCGCTTATAAGAAGGTCGGATACAACAAACTTCGGATATAAAAACACTTGTTCAGAGGTCTCGACAGCGCATTCTCTATACAGATTACTCCGCTCATAACATACTTCGGATATAACAATGAAAAGTGTGGGTCCCCGGGAGATTGGTTATATCTGCAGTGCACTGTGCTCCTTTTCAAACACATCGGATGACACACGTGTCTGAAACTATTGAAACAGAAACTTTACAGTCAGGTTGATGTACTGTGACATAAGCGAGTCTCAACCAAAGCCTGTGATGTTTGCTAATTATGATAGGCTGCTGACCTCTCTCCCTCGGTGCCGCCGAAGCTGTAGTTTTCATAATCCTCGCGGAGGAGCTGAAGTCCGATGACGGCGAAGATGTAGATGATGATGCCGAGAACGCCCGTCAAGTTCACCAGCCCCCCCATCGTGCTGATGATGATGGTAAGCAGGATACGCATGGTCGCCCATGACTGCGCAAGTTTCACTACTCGAAGCTGAAAAACAATGAGTGAGGGTTGTGACTTATTTGATTGTGCACATATACGCTTCTCGGAGACAAAGCCTTGTTCCATCCGGACCAAGTGCCCAGGCATGCTACTTCCACCTCCGCCGCATCAGTCAGATCAGAAAATACTTCACCACCGAAGCTGCCACCAAACTTGCTGTCTCTCTCATCCTATCTCGCATCGACTACTGCAACTCTCTCCTTTCCGGCCTCCCTCACTCCACCACTTCCACTCTCCAGCGCGTCCAGAACAATGCTGCCCGCCTCGTCCTCAGAAAGAAAAAATCCGACCACATCACTCCCCTACTCAAACTCCTTCACTGGCTTCCCATCCCAAAACGCATCCAATACAAGATTCTGTCTCTCTGCTATAAATCCCTGAACAACTGCGCTCCTGCCTATCTCTCCAACTTACTTCATCCCTACACTCCTTCCCGCTCCCTCCGCCCCGCCTCCGACCCTCTCCGTCTCCACATTCCCCGCACCAAACTCAGCTCTTTCGGCCCCCGCTCCTTCTCAGTTTATGGTCCATCCACCTGGAACACTCTCCCACTCTCTCTCCGTCAGAAAGACTCTCTTTTTTTCAGTCCGCCCTCAAAACTCACCTCTTTCAACAGTTCTAGCACTATATCACCACACTCCCCACAAAAGCTGACTGTCGCAATGTATTTCACCATTTTTTGTGGTACGTGAGTCGTTGTCTAAAGCGTGCGCATGCGTGCGCGAGTTGTGAGTGCGCGCTTAGAGTTATAATTATTATAAGATAAGTGCATTATAAATACCGTAATTATTAATTATTATTATTATTATTAAGTGTCAGTTGCTTCAGTGAGCTTAGCTCTGCGGCAGCCACTAAGCATGGTGCTCCGCATAGCCTTGATTATTGGCTGGCGCAGGACCTAAGCTCACTCGTGCAACTGGATCCACAGTTCAGTTGCATCAGTAAACACACTCGTGGGACTTACTCATGCAACTGAGGCCTATGGGGAACTAACCCCGGAAGCCGCCATGGCCTGTCCGCACACACATGCCCGCTGAACAAGATGGACGGCGCCTTGCGGCCAAACACTTTTTGTCTACCGTATTTTAAAAATACGGTAGACTTTTAAATGGGGCTGGGTTGGGCGTATTCCGGAGCATGCACATGACGTTTTTGGCGTGCGACGCAGACATTCTAGCAAAGAAGTAACAAGATAAAAATGACGTCACGTCTAGCTGCGCAAACCTTGCTAAAGAACGTCGATTTAGCGCCAAAGCGCGCGCGCTCGTGATGTGTGTGTGTGTGTGTGTGTGTGTGTGTGTGTGTGTGTGTGTGTGTGTGTGTGTGCGTGTGCGTGTGCGTGTGCGTGTGTGTGTGTGTGTGTGTGTGTATGTGTGTCAGAGTAGACTAGAGCCCGAGTCTGAGGACGGGCAAGCTTGAAATTGTAGGATATTGTCCCTAAAAGAATTATCTCGGGATTTTAAAAATGTTTTGACTAAGATGCTCATTGGCGAGAAAATGTCCGTTTCACAAAAACTGGTTGCTCCACACTGGAGTCCGTATTTTTCTTATTTTTACTAGATATTTTGCAAATAGCTAGATAAAAGGGACATATTGAATGAGTTCGTTAACCAGCATTGTACCACTAGAACGTTTTGAGTGATAATTAAATATTTTTTTGAAAAAGCATATTTTTCACGTTTTTCACGAATTATATGGGTTAATCTTAAAACAATTAAATCTTTTTTACGAAACAAACAATCTTCTCATTAATAATCGCATGATGTTTCGTAAACGGTATTTACATAAGCCTGCAGTTTGTCTCGCTGTCGGTTACGATTAGGTCAAATGTGAGCTAAATGCCCTAGGTGTGAAAATCAGGCAGTTTTCTGCACCACTTGTTATGTGTCATTTGTAAAACAGCTAACATAACTTTAATTTTTCTTTATGAAAAAAAGCATCTTCTCATTAATACCCGCATTATTTTTCATAAACCGTGTTTGCATAAGCCTGCTATTTGTACCGGCCCTGTGGTAGGTTTATGCGAACTGAAAGCTCTAAGCATAAAAATCAGCAAGAAAATTGCAAAGTTGATTCTCTGATACGTCAAATGTTAGTAGTGCGATGACGTATAACATCGAGTCGTCACAATGAACACGGCGTCGTGGGACTAATGATGCCATGACGTCAAGCTTGAAGCTCGTGCTATCATTCGGCTGCTTCAGAATAGCTATGGACCTCACCGAGCACGCGCCACAAAAGCCACGCCCCCTAGCGATTGTTGATGGGTCCCACAAGCTTTTCTGTCCCTTGGGCAATATGGCGGACGGTAGCGCGTGAATCACTAAATGACTGAATCCGGATGCAACTTGAACGGAATCACTGCCAGTTGTGTTATAAATACAAACAGCATCAATGAAACTTGACGCAAACTTGCTTTGCCTCGATCTAGGGCCGTGTTTGACATAGCTTTGTATCCTGGCATAAATGTAGGTTTGTAGAATTTACAACGCATTCAGTCGATTCACGCGCTACCGTCCGCCATATTGCCCAAGGGACAGCTTTGGGCGACGCCTTTGTTAAAAGTAAAGAATATATATATATATATATATATATATATATATATATATATATATATATATATATATATATATATATATATATATATATATATATAATATATATATATATATATATATATATTCTTTACTTTTAACAAAGGCGGTGCCCAAAGCAACCAAAAAAAAATGCACTCAATCAGATTAGCTTTGTTAAAAGAATATATATATATATATATATATATATATATATATATATATATATATATATATATATATATATATATATATATATATATATATATATATATATATATATATATATATATATATATATATATATATATATATATATATATATATATTCTTTACTTTTAACAAAGGCGTCGCCCAAAGCAAGAAAAATGCACTCAATCAGATTAGCTCCAAGGAACGAAACCGGTCGTGGGCGGCAAAAACTTAAAATCTACTCAGCAGGTCCAATATCAGTTTGGGAATATTTTCTAGCGCCATCCCCCCCCCCGCGGGGGAAGGTCTGGATATTCTCCAGCGGATGGCGGGGCGCCTGGGGGTAGTCCCTACTGCTTTATGCAGTAGGTGTTCAGTGGAAGGCTCAAAATGATAGGTCTGTCATTCCTTCTCTCCCACTACCCTCTTTTTTTCCGGAACTAGTGTGCGATGCAGGCACAAAAAGGGCAGCTGATGTCCTGATGGCACAATGCAAGCTTAACAGCCTGGAATTCCATGGCATTATCACAGCATTCTCCGAAATGAATGAAAAATTATATATATATATATAGATAGATATATATAGATAGATATATATATATATATATATATATAGATATAGATATATATATATATATATATATATATATATATATATATATATATATATATATATATATATATATATATATATATATATATAGATATATAGATATATATATATATACATATATATATATATATATATACATATATATATATATATATATATATATATATATATATATATATATATATATATATATATATATATATATATATATATATATATATATATATATATATTATATATATATATATATATATATATATATATATATATATATATATATATATATATATATATAATATATATATATATATATATATATTATATATATATATATATATATATATATATATATATATATATATATATATATATATATATATATATATATATATATATATAAACGGCCTCAAAATCGGGCATGTGTGGCGGCGCCTTTAGTCTTGCTGGCCTGACTTTTAGCCCTTTCCGCCGTGAGGTGGCTTTAGTCACCTGCTCGGCGTTAAACCCTACGATCTAAATAATTATAAAGGACAAGTACAACACAAGTGTGTTTATGTGCTTGACCCTTCTGAGCGTGTTTCTTCCTCTGTTGTGATTCTCCTTCCGAATTCAGTCACATGAAAATGTAACGTGATCAGCGCGACTCACCAGTCTGAAAGTCCGCAGGACACTGAGATTGTCGACGTTTTCGGAAGCCAAGTCCACGATGCTGGCGATGACGATGATGAGGTCGAAGACGTTCCAGCCGTTGTAGAAGTACAGCTTGGGCAGGGCCAGCAGTTTCAGCACGGCCTCCAGGATAAACACCCCAGTGAATATCTGTAGGCAAACAACAACATTAGCCCCCTCACATCACGCAAAAGACCATCGGGCCGAAGTCGGCCGCAGTGGGCAAGAGAACTGTCGTGTTAGTGTAATCCACTGTCGTGTTAGTGTTATTCACTGTCGTGCGCGTGCCCACCACGGCCGACTTCGGCCAGATGGTTTCTGCGTACTGGGCTCGTACGAAAAGTCATCGGTGCTGTTCGCAGTACCACGCACACACACACACACACACACACATACACACACACGCGCACGCGCGCACGCACACACACACACACACACATACACACGCGCTCACGCACACAAACATGGAGGTAAATAAGCGTGCCACTTAGACTCATGAAATTGGTCACAAACAGCCAAACACAAGTCGAAGGATACCGCCTAAAATGAGACAATGAAGGACTGATCGATTGAATTGAATTGAATTGAATTGAATGAATGGGATGGAATGAATGGAATGGAATGAATGGGATGGAATGAATGGGATGGATGGAATGGGATGGAATGGAATGGATGGATGGATGGAATGAATGGAATGGATGGGATGGGATGGATGGAATGGGATGGAATGGGATGGAATGAATGGATGGGATGGGATGGAATGGGATGGAATGAATGGGATGGAATGAATGAAATGGAATGAATGGAATGGAATGGAATGGATGGAATGAATGGAATGGAAGGGACGAAATGGAAGGGACGGAATGGAAGGGACGGAATGGAAGGGACGGAATTGGATGAACGGAATTGGATGAACGGAATTGGATGAACGGAACTGAATGGACGGAATTGAATGGACGGGATTCAATGGACGAAATTGAATTGGATGAACGGAATCGGATGAACGGAATTGGATGAACGGAATTGGATGAACGGAATTTAATGGACGGAATTGAATGGATGGAATTGAATGGAATGAATGGAATGGACGGAATGGAACGGAATGGAATGGAACAGAACGGAATGGAACGGAATGGAATGGGATAGAATGGAACGGAATGGAACGGAACGGAATGGAATGGAACGGAATGGAACGGAATGGAATGGAACGGAATGGAATGGAACGGAACGGAACGGAACGGATGAATGAATGAATGAATGAATGAATGAAGGCACAAGTGAATAAATGAATTATGAATATATTTTTCTTAATTAATAAACTAAACTAAAAATAAATAAATAAACAAACAAACAAATAAATAAAGAAACAAATAAATGTCTGCTCAAATGTGACACATTTTCCCGCATGTGGATATTCATGTTATAAATCATTGTACATCACTGCATGTCATAGACCACACATCATGCTACATCACCACATATCAACCTACATAGTTGGCGACTTTGAGCGTGGTGGTGAAGTCGGCGGTCTGGTCGTGGTGTTCTATCGCCAGGAAGACGGTGTTCAGCACGATGCAGATGGTGATGCCAAAGTCAAACAGCGGATCCGACACCACCGCGTACAGCATGTTCTGGAAGCGTAGCCAGGGCTCGTAACACTGGCAGCATTTACTGCAGTACCTGCAGTTCCGGTCCTCTTTCCTGCAGTCGGCGGCATCGTCACCATCATCCAGGTCATTCACTACAACATCACCACGAAAGATCAACTCGTCAAGGTCATCCGATTGAGTGTATAATGATATGAACGACGAATTCACACAGAAAATTCAACGTTCCATGTACCATCATTTTTGTTAACCCTTTTAGTTCCGAGACGCTGCAGCAGGAGATGGATTGATCGTGATAATTCAAGGGTAGTGCTAGATGAGCTTGGTGCCTTAATGCGCCAAGCTCATCTGGAACTACCCTTGAATTATCAAGATCAATCCACCACCTGCATCTGGTACATAGTCGCTAGGCAACACCTCCAAAATTTGAGAAAAAGGGACCTTGGGGCTAAAAGGGTTAAACCGTTTATATAGGCCAATACATTGCTAGCTTTATATAGGCCAATACATTGCTAGCTTTATATAGGCCAATACATTGCTAGCTTTATATAGGCCAATACATTGCTAGCTTTATATAGGCCAATGCATTGCTAGCTTTATATAGGCCAATACATTGCTAGCTTTATATAGGCCAATACATTGCTAGCTTTATATAGGCCAATACACTGCTAGTTTTATATAGGCCAATACACTGCTAGCCTCCGTGCGGTGTCTCCAAGTTTATATAGGCCAATACATTGCTAGCTTCCATGCGGTGTCTCCAAGTTTAAATCATTCTCTGTCAACAGATTAAATTAACGTCCCAGAAACCATCCAAGTTTCACTGCTATAAAATCTTGTCTCAACAAGCATTCGGATATTAATGAGGCAAACAAGAGATCTAAATCCTCACAAGCTCCCACAGTTGGGGGAGGCTCATAAGGGTCTATGCCTCTTGCACTGGCATGCGTGTTGTGTTCACTGTATCTGGGAAGTGAAACAAAGAATGCGTTCTTATTTTGAATTAATTTCCACAAAATGTTCCCTAACAACATAAGTATTCAAGCTTTCACATCTTTTTTAATTACTTTTAAAATAAAACTAAATTCTTACGGTATCTTCAAAATAGCGTTAAGATAGAATGAAGGCAAGACCATGCCTATCAGATCTGAAGAGTGAAAAAAAATCAATTTGTAATCCCTACTCTGCCACTGTTTGTTTCCAAAATCTTTTTGAGCATCCAACGACCAAAAGCCACAACCGTTTACGGAACGTGGACACAAGCGAGTCTCAGCAAGAGGCATATATCCTCATGAGCTCCCGCGACAGCGGGGACTTATGAGGATCTATGTCTCTTGCAATTGAGGCCATGCTCAGTATTTTTCGGCAGCTACGTTAACCGATGGTTGAAAGTCGAGGCACTCACCAGAGGAATCTTCACCACTCAGGATGGACATGCCGTCTTTGTCCAGGTAGATGCCAGAAGACGAGACCTGAATAGCACAGCATAGGAAAACTCGTTCATTTTGATACTCGAGTATAAAACGTTTGCGAGGCGTCCTCTGACGAATATGCACCAATGGCGGGAGATGAATGGGTCATGAGAAATCAAGGATAGTGCCTGATCAGTTTACCTACCCTGTAGGCGCCAAGCTAATCTGACACAACGCTTGAACTATCATGATCGACCCATCTCTCAATGTAGGTGTGTACGAAATAACTCGCTTGTACACTACGACAACAAGCATAATAGTATGGTCCATCCATCTCAGATTACTTGAAAAGAAACTCACGTGATATCAAAATGGACTACATATTAACCCCTTCAGTGCCAGTTGACGCAGACCGTGTTTCTGCAGTCTTTGTTATTTCAACACCACTTTGCCCTAGCTTTCCCAGAAATATACATTCAAATTGGTCAAATAAGAGGCAATAGATCCTCAAGAGCCACCGCCACTGCAGGGGCTCACGAGGATCTATGCCTCTTGCAGTTTGGTGCGTTTCGATTTCTCAGCACTGAAACGGGTTGAGCGAAATAATTTTATACGAAAATGTCAAAAAGATGTATGTAGGTCGGGAGCGCTGTCTCTAAGGCGAAGCACTTTCCCATTTCGCCTCGTGGAACAATACATTTTCAGGCTGAATATAAACACTTCTTAACCCATTTAAACCCGAGTCCATACAGCAGGAGATGGATTGACCAAAATAATTCAAGGGTAGTGCCAAATTAGCTTGGCGCCTCAAGCTAATCTGGCACTACCCTTAGATTATCAAGGACAATCCATCTCATGAAACTGGTACATAGTCGTTAGGCAACACCTCCAAAATTTGAGAAATGGGACTTTGGGGCTAAAAGGGTTAAACCTCAGATTATGTCTGTTACTAGAGTTACTTTTTATACACACATGTACTATATAATACAATAATAATTACATTAACTCATTCTACCCCAGACACACGACTGCAAGATAAGGATCGACCATGATAGTTCAAGGGTGATGCCAGAATAGCTTGGCGCCTATAGACGCCAAGTTATTCTGGCATCACCCTTGAACTATCATGGTCGATCTGTGTCCTGCACTGCAAAGCAGTCTTCAGAGGACAACGGCACAATTTGGGCATTTCGTTGTTGGGGTAGAATGAGTTAACAGAAAATTAATGCTAGAGGCAAAAAGCGACACAAAGACGTTCTTGAAATAATGGCACTTTGTACTCTAGAGACTGGTTCCCGCATGAAAAAGAAAATAAATCGATCATCAAGATTGCGCACAGCACGTGCGCGGAAAGGCAAACGAGCCAAACTCGGCAGAACATAAAACAAAAACAATGGGAACAAATCAATAATGTTTTGATATATAAGCAAGATGGGATGAACCATAACCCACAAAGTCCTTCTGTATGAAAGCTGTCATCGCTGTCAAGGATCTCTACCTTTTGACTTTGACCTGATTCTGATGTTGAACTATCTCCTATTGAAAAAGTCTCGGAGATCGGCCAATGTGTCATACGCGTCATAGATTTGTCAAATGTCATTTGTCATGACGTAAGTTTGAGTTTTTTCGTAATTTTATATTTTACGTGCTATGAGTTTCACTTTCGCTTGATGGGATTGAGAAAATGGTGACAAAACTAGAACTTCACGATACAATTTCAGTCTTGGTATAATTGGTGTGAAAGCAGGTTGACTTTACCTAGCTACATGATATACTAAGTACATGCTCTTCTGAAAGCGCGTCGATGTGTGTGTGCGTGTTAGTGCGTGCGTGCGCGCGCGCTCCAAACATCTCCAAGAGGCATAGATCCTCATGCGCCTGCACACACATACTTGTACATACGCACATACAAATATAGATACATTCGCCTGGAGGGCGCATGAGGATCTATTCCTCCTGCAGATGAAAGCATGTTTGTGAGAGAGAGAGAGAGAGAGAGAGAGAGAGAGAGAGAGAGAGAGAGAGAGAGAGAGAGAGAGAGAGAGAGAGAGACGCGCGCGAGAGAATGACGTCATATTTTGAGTATTATGTTAGTGTCTGCATGGTGAAGGAGTTGCCTCTTTTTTCGTCACCGACACTGTCTAACTTTCTCTAGAAGTAAAGGTTTTTTATTGTTTTAATTCTTTTCTGAAATGAATTAATTTTTACTAAAGAAGTTGAAAAGATACATAGCTGGCTAACGAACGCGTCCAATGTCTTTCTCCAAACTAGCTATATGCAAAAGTTTAAGTAAATATGCCAATATTTACGGACTCTAATTTGGGTCAACCGACTTCCAATAAACGGTTGTTTGTCTTCATTGAGACATTCAATTACAATATGCTCGGAGGCTCTCTTAGCCACCCACTCAAGAAAGTATTTCGCCAAGTTTCAAGCTTGTGTGTACAGAAACGTCGGAGATTCTCTTGTTCATTACATACATACGCACACATATACATACGCACATACATACATAGATACATACGCACATACGGCGCTTCGCGCCAAATGTACGTTCAGCAGTGAGGTTAGCGTAACTAGACATGACGTAATTTTTATATTGTTACTTCTATTGTTAGAGGTCTAGGCCCACCTTCCTATGACATCATAGACATTCTATTAAATTCTCCCCACCGCGCCCCATCCTAAAAAGTCTCTTCTATAAAAAAAAATTAAAAAAAAAAAAAACACAATTATAAAACGTTCAAACACTAATGGGTAGACCATCGAAAGCCGATGATGTCGTCATTGTGCATGCCTTCTATTTGTGGGTGCGGGTGTGGCTAGCCAAGCCAATCCTGGAACCACACCTGCGAGGGCAATGGGGGCACTGGAACATAACTGTGGGGAGAGTCGACGCTGTCTTTTTGCGAGCTCTGGCACTGGTGGTCTTTTCGCGCCGATTGTGTTTAAAGAGTGTGCAGGCTTTTCTGGTGGCGGCAAGCCAGCCAGATCTCTCTTGTGCTGGTGCTTTAAGTTCCTTTACCGAGAAGACGCAGTACTTGAGGCTGTCTTTATGCAGTCTTTGAAGCGTTTCTTTAGCCGTCCTTGCTTCCTGTGGCCTTTTGAGAGTGCGCCATACAGGAGTTGGCGTGGCATGCGAGAATCATCCACGCGCATGACATGACCTGTCCAGCGAAGTTATGCCAGCATTGTCCAGGACTTCCAGGATTGTCATATTGTCTTGCCAAACACTAAACTACACATAACAACAGGAATTGTGGTGGTTATATGCTCAGCTACGTACGCTGTAAATTTTAGACACCAGCTTCCGTTAACAATTATTGTAAAGATTCATGTTTGGTTATTACTGGTTATCCCGTTCAGATCAATTTAACCAATTTTGCTGTCGGTAGCGTTTACTGTCGAGGTGATTTCTGAATGAATCACCTCGACAAAACACGCTACCGATATTCAAAGGGTTAGTAACATGGGTATACTGACTGACATGGTTTCTGGTTAATACTTAGAACACCAGAGCAAGACTCTGATCGGCTACAACAGTTCGAGAAGAGTGCCTAAATTGGCACTACTTTTGAACTGCAATGGCGGATCTATCTCCCACGACTGATACAAAAGTGTTAAAATAGGCTTCCCTTAGTTGTGCAAGTCATTGTATTGCGTGTGAAGCTAACATGGCCAGACAGATGTCCATTATCAAGTCCTCATCTCTTCCAAAAGCCACAATACAATAAAAAAAACGACTGAATTAACTCAGTCAAGGCCCAGCATCAATAGCTGCCAAAGCGTCGTTTAGCGTTGCCGTAGGCAACGCGATACGACACTTTTGCAGCTATGGGTGAGATGGGCCTTGAATGATTTAACTCCTTGTGCCCCAAGACCGAAATCCCCAAATGTTGCCGTTGTCCTCTGAAGACTGCAGTGTAGCGCAGGACACATCTCGACCATGATAGTTCAAGGGTGATGCCAGAATAGCTTGGCGCCCATAGGCGCCAAGCTATTCTGGCATCCCCCTTGAACTATCATGGTCGATCCTTATCTTGCTGTGGTGTGTCTGGGGTAGAATGAGATAAACCATTCGAGACGTGCTGGATTTGGATAGTGGCATATGATTGCTTTATGCGGCGTATCAGCATGTGAGTGATAGTGGATCATTGAAACACTTAAATGTAAAATCATGTCTATGGTAGGTAGGTCGGCTTCAGTAGCGTTCAAGCCTGCAAGAAATATTCCTTCTATTCGACATGAGTAACCTTGTAAAAAAAAGCGACAAGAAATATTATTTCTATATATTAGTATCTTTGGAATGAGTGACAGAAAATATTCTTTCTATACATGAGCAACTTTGTAATAAGCGACAAGAAATATTCTTTCTATACATGAGTAACTTTGGAATGAGCGACATGAAATATTCTTTCAATACGACACGAGTGACTTTGGAATGAGTGACAGGAAACATTCTTTCTATACACGAGCAACTTGGGGGGGGGGGGGGGCGCCATCTTGTTTGTGTGACCTACCACGTGTTTTCGCTCCCAGTGTTTAGTGGTTTTTCGTTGGATGTACTGTGTTTCGTGTGCTAAAAGTCTGCTCAGTATCGTATAAGAGTGCGCTGATGAGGATTATGCTTGTGTTTCGTCGGATCTATTGCTGTTTGAGTGGTATCGTATTGAATTGTGTCTGTCATTTGAATTTTTGTTTATGTCGCCATTTGGCTTCTTCCGCAGCGTGGGTTCGCCGGGCCTTTCCGCGCCCTGTTTTCATGTGCTGCGTGCTAGTGTGTGATATGTTTACTGTGTGAGTCTGTTTGCCACCGTGGTTGCATCTGCTGCTTGGTTGTTGTAGACTCGTTCGTGTTCCTACCGTTCTATATGTTTTCGTGTGCTCTCTCGTCGACATCTCGCTCTCCCCACTTTCGGCGCCTTTGCCCGATCTCGCCGCTGACCGACCGGAAATCAGGTCGCTCCCCTACCACACCGCTCACACAAACACCGGCACACACACACACACACACACACACACACACACACACACACACACACACACACACACACACACACATACACACACACTTACACACACACACCCTACTGAACCCTCTTCTCGTCTTCCTCCTTGTCCTCACAAACAATTATGCTCATCAAATACACACGCCAACAACTGCTATCTCTACGTCGCCACGCCACCTACTGCGCGGCCGGTGCCGCTGACAGTGTTGCAGATGCCTCACGCGGCATCCGATCGCGAAAGAGAGGCCACAGGGGCAGAATTAGCAAAAGGCGGGACTCACCACCACAAACACAACCACACACTTCTTCCCCTTTTCCTATGCCCTTCCACCCCTTCTGCCTCCCCCCGCCTCCTCGATTTCTCCACCTCCCTTCCTTCTTCTCCCATTTCCTTTCCTCTCTTGCTCATCTACTGTTTTCTGCTTTCCTCGGCCGCCCCCTCCCCCGCCCTCCTCCCCCTTCCTCCCCTCACCCCCTCCTCCTTCGCTTGCTTTTTCCTCCTCGTCCCCTCTCCCCCTTTCTCCTCCCGTTCGCCCTCCCCCTCCCTCTACCTCAGCTTTTCCTACTCCCCTTCCTCCTCCTCCCCTCCCCCTCCCCCTCCTCTCGCATCCTCTTTCTTGCCCGGTTCTCCTTCCCCGTCTTTTCCTCCTCCCCCCTCTCCCCCTCCCCCCTCCATCCCATCCCCACCCTCCTCTTCCTGTGTCCTCTTCTTCGTCCGTTTCTTCTCCCTCTTCCTCTTCTGGCTCATCCAACCTAAAACTGTGTCTGTTCAATGAACAGTCTGTCTGTAAAGATAGCAAAGCCGACGTGATTTCAGATTTCATCGTAGACAATGACCTAGATGTTGTCATGATCACCGAAACGTGGCTCCGCTCAGCTGGCGATGAACCCATCATCGCCAGCGTCACTCCGAGTGGCTACCGCCTGGCCTCCTTCCCGCGTGCTTCCAGAGGGGGGTGGCATTGCCATCATCTACAGGGATTTTCTTTCTGCGCACCTCTCCTTCTCTTAGTCTCTCCCTTTTGTTCATCCCTCCTTTGAATCTGTCGAGGCCGTAGCAACACTCCCTGGCCAGTCCCTCATCTTCTCATGTATCTATCGCCCCCCTCCAAGCTCTCAAAACAAACTCACAAACTCCATGTTCCTCACCGAGTTCGATCTCCTCCTCGACCACTACAGCACACGACCCGGAAAACACATCCTTCTTGGCGACTTTAACTTCCACTTCGACAAACCCGACCACACCGACACAAAACGCCTTTGCACGTCACTTTCAAACCACAATCTTACACAACACATCACTAAACCTACCCACCGACTCGGCCACACCCTCGACTGGATCATCACCCGCACCTCCGATCAACTCTTCCTCGACTCTGACACCTCTTCTGTGCTTCCCTCCGACCACCTCGCTATTCTCGTCGCCCTCAACCTACCTCCCCCGAAAAAAACCAAGCTCTTTGTCTCTCATCGCAAACTAAAATCTGTCAACCGAGAGAACTTCTTCGACGAAGCTGTCGACCTTCTCTTGGACCCCGCCCCCTCTCCCGATCTTGCATCCCATTTCGATTCCTCCCTTCGAAAACTTATAGACACCACCTGTTCCATACCCAACCGACTTCCCTCCCCCTGGCTCACTGACGACATAGCTGAGGCCAAGCGCGAGCGTCGACAAGAGGAACGCTGCTGGCGCTCATCTGACCTCACCGTTCACAAAGAGATCTTCCAAACCACCAGAATGATCTCCGACTCCAAACGCAAACACCTTCAAAACAAAATCCTGGAATCCACTTCTTCCAAAACCCTCTACGCTACCATGAACAGACTCCTAGGCACTTCTAAAGACTCTCCTCTTCCCAACACACACAGCAAAGAAGAACTTCCGTCCGCTTTTTCCTCCTATTTCTCCGACAAAATCCAAACTCTGCGCAAAACACTCGACACACTGCCTTCTCCGATTTGCCTTCCTGACCCCCCCCCCCCCCCCCTTTTCCGGCACTCCCCTCTCGTCCGTCCGCCCCGTCTCTCAGGATGAAGTCCTCAAGACCATAAAGTCCATGCCTTTCAAAACCTGCGAACTAGACCCCCTCCCAGCTTCCCTCTACCGGGACGGCCTCCCAAAACTGTTGCCCTTCATTACCGACATCATCAACACATCTCTAGAGAATGGCTCCGTCCCCGATATCTTCAAGTCCGCCATCGTCCGTCCTCTCCTCAGAAAACACAACCTCGACCCAAACGAACTCAAGAACTACCGCCCAGTCTCCAATCTCTCTTTCCTGTCCAAGCTTCTTGAGAAGGTTGTCCTCAACCAACTCAACCTCCTCCTCGCCGACAACAACCTCCTCAGTCCCTTCCAGTCTGCCTATCGCAAACATCACAGCACTGAAACAGCCCTTCTACATATCCTTAACGACCTGCTTCTCTCCACTGACTCGGGCAACATCTCCCTTCTTACGCTACTCGATCTCTCTGCCGCCTTCGACACCATAGACCACTCTATCTTCCTCCACCGCCTTCACCACTCCTTTGGCATCACTGACTCTGCTCACTCCTGGTTTCCCTCCTACCTCTCCAACAGACAGCAGTCCGTCACCATCGACCGCGTCTTCTCCAACCCAGCCACGCTCTCCTGCGGCGTTCCACAGGGGTCCGTCCTGGGCCCGGTCCTTTTCACACTCTACACCTCCCCCCTGTCCAACATCATCCAGTCTCACCACATACACCACCACCTCTACGCTGACGACTCACAACTGCTAGACAAAGACAAACTCGACAACACTCAGACACTACTGACTCGCACGGCTGACTGCTATGAAGACGTGAAAAACTGGATGACAGCAAACAAGCTTAAACTGAACGACGACAAAACGGAAGCCATGCTGGTAGGCACTCGCCAGAAACTTTCCCAGCTCCCTCCCTCTCTCCACCTTCAACTCGACAGCAGCCCCATCTCCCTCTCTGCCTCGGTCAAGAACCTTGACGTTATCCTGATTCCTCTCTTGCCATGACCAGCTTCGTCTCCGCCACGGCCCAGGCATGTTATTTCCACCTCCGCCGCATCAGTCAGATCAGAAAATACCTCACTACCGAAGCTGCCACCAAACTCGCTGTCTCTCTCATCTTATCTCTCCTTTCCGGCCTTCCTCACTCCACCACTCTCACTCTCCAGCGCGTCCAAAACAATGCTGCCCGCCTCGTCCTCAGAAAGAAAAAATCCGACCCCATCTCTCCCCTGCTCAAGCTCCTTCACTGGCTCCCCATCCCCCAACGCATCCAATACAAGATTCTGTCTCTCTGCTACAAATCCCTGAACAACTACGCTCCTGCCTATCTCTCCAACTTACTTCACCCCTAGACTCCTCCCCGCTCCCTCCGCTCCGTCTCCGACCCTCTCCGCCTCCTCATCCCCCGCACCAAACTCAGCACTTTTGGCCCCCGCTCCTTCTCAGTATACGGTCCATCCACCTGGAACACTCTCCCACTCTCTCTCCGTCAGAAACACTCGCTCTCCTCCTTCCAGTCTGCCCTCAAAACTCACCTCTTTCAACAGTTCTAGCACTATATCACCACACTCCCCACCCCAAGCTGACCGTCGTAATGTATTTTCACTATTTGTGTTACGTGAGTCATTGTCTAAAGTGTGCGCATGTGTGCGCGCTTAGAGTTATAATTATTATAAGATAAGCGCATTATAAATACCCTAATTATTATTATTATTATTATTATTATAACTTTAGAATGAGTAACAGACAATATTCTTTCTATATGGCATAAGTAACTTTCGAATAAGTAACAGAATTATTTTTAATGCAGCATGAGTACGCTTGTATCAGAAAACATTCTTCTATACAGCATAAGTAATTTTGGAATAAATAAGAGAAAATATTGTTTCTCTACGATATGGGTAACTCTGTAATGAGTGACGGAAAATAATTGTTTTAATGCGGCAGGAGTAACTTTGGAATGAGTGACAAGAAATGTTTAACTCTTTTAGCCCCACGGGTGCATTTTGCAAAATTTGGGAATTATTACTTAACGATTATGTACCTGTTAAATAAATTGATTGACCATGATAATTCAAGGATAGTACCAGATTAGCTTGGCGCCTTCAGATGCTCAATCAATCTCCTGTTTTAGAGTGTTCGGGCTAAAAGGGTTACTGCGGCACGAGTAACTTTGGAATGAGTGACAGGAAGTATTTAAATGCGGCATGAGTATTTCTTTGTAATGAGAGGCGAAGGTCCCACAACAGAGACTAGCCATGAAACGATTGTACACAAGTTACATGCATGAGATCGTGTGCTGTTCACAGCAAGAACACGCCATTCATACTCACGTCAATATTCATCTTTTGATAATTGTACAAGTGCTGATAGTGACATATTCAAACTCATAACACAGAAAACGAGAATGATGCTAATAAGGCCCCGTGAAAGCAACAGGCTGTAAATCCATTTGTATGAAAAGCAAATGTTTCATTGTATTACAATGAAAATTGCGCTTTTCGCAAAAGTGGACTTTCCATCTTTTCATTGGGCAATACGCACGTACATACGGCTTTCGGACACGCCCTGATACCCTCGGCGACCTAGATTATTTATTTATTTATTAGGCAATTAAAGTACCAGTGCAGTATTAGACACTTCGGTTACAACTATCCCTGCACCACTGTATAAATGATTTTAGAATGCATCACTACCAGGGGACATGTGGCGTGTTAATGTATACTAGTATATGACTTAATGGTGCTAATCACTGCGGTTTAACCCCTTCCCACGAATCAACTGCAAGAGACATAGATTCTCATGAGCCCACGCAACTGCGGGTGCTCATGTTAATGTATCCCTCTTGCTGAGACAGATTTGTGTCCATGTTTCTCGGACGGTTTTGGCTTTGGATCGTTGAATGGCCAAATACTTCAGAAACAAAAATGTACCTACAGTGGCAAGGAAAGGTTACAAACGTGTCTAAGGGCTGATGTTAATACCGTTCCGCTAGATATGACCATACCACTTCACTTTGCGTTTTTTCACAATGGCTAATAGGTCTCTTTTGGGCGCGAGGACTTGCCTGATTCTGCTTCCCACTTCCTCGTTCGTGATGTGACCTCTGTACGAAATGCCAAGCAGCCTTCGAAAACATCTCATTTCAGTGGCTTGTATCCTCCTTTCGAAGTCTGCTGTGAGGGTCCATGACAAACAGGCATATAAGAACACTGAGATGACTAAGGATCAGTCTGATCTTGGAGCCGAGTGTGATGTTTCTGTCCTTGTCAGCGCCGTTGTTGTCTGCGCAATCCTGGACAGCATTTCTGGTTGTGACTGCTTGGGTGGCATATAAGACTGATTGTGTGATAATTCTGGCATTGTTGTAAGCTGCCTTTTTTCGGGAGAGTTATTATAAGTGATTGGGTTTATGGTGTGGGCCATTCCCATTACTGCCAGATATTATTGCAGATTGTTAGTAAGGCGCTTATGGTGTCTTCTCCCCCTTCTTGGACTAGTTCTGCCATCCCTTTTTCAGCGACTTCACGGCAGCCTCTACTTCTTCTCGGAGGATGGGATAGCTGTCACTGTTGGTCACTGGTGGAGTGACAAGTATGCTTGGGTCCTCTGTAGTTTGGTGGTTGTACAAGTCTGGGCAGTACTCTGTCCATCTCTTCAGAATGTCTTGGTCTTCCGTAAGACAGTTCCCTTCACTATCTTGAATGATCGAGGAGCGTCCTTGTTTTACGCTGGTCAGGTCTTTCACCAGCTGGTATGCTTTTTTGCTATTACTTTTCTTCAGATTTTCTTCTACACTGGGCTTCAATTAACGTCGCTTTTGCCTTTTTCATGCTTTTATTGATATCCTGGTTAATTTCCCTATATTGATTAGCTCTTTCTACCTCTGACTTCTTTTTCTTTAATTCTCGACGCTTGTCACACAGATGAAGAATGTCAGCTCTAACCCAAGGTTTCTTTGCTTGTCGGTGTTTGCCAAGGCTCTCATTGGCTGTTTGGGTTACAACAGTGTTAAATGTTTCGATCAGTGTGTCCACATCCGTGTCTTCTGCACCTAGAAGTAGCAGTGGAGCGCATTTTCCTCCTATCCCTATATTTGCCTGGAAGGCTTCCTCTACCTCTGGGTCTTTTAGCTTCTCGAGATTCTTTAGATTCTGGTGGGAGCCTGCTTGTTGACTTTCTTCAGGTGGAGTCTGTCACGACACGCCTGACGGAGTCAGGGCG
>BTPG01000005.1:209957502-210387551 GCA_036245525.1 Semisulcospira habei
TTATCAAACGACCTATACTAATGTTCAAAACTTAAGTGCACCCCACTTTTTGTGTGATTGTTTATCGTCGCAAGTACGCTAATAAAATACAATGGTCTTTCGATCCAAATGGGTTAAAAGTTGACCTTAGACAGTCCATTGTACACGGAACAATAGACAACAATTCATCAATTTCCATGAACTTATAAAATGCACGTGAAACGTCGTCAGTTTTTGTGAAAAGCTGTGCGATATTGGCAAGCATACCAAAGGAAGGCAGGTGGGAAAACTCTGTAAAGTCGTGATGCACGTGCTAAAGGGGTCAGTTGTGAACACTGAGCACTTCTGTTTCGCTACAAATACCGGTACAGTAGGGGCATAATTGTCACTTTCCTAACCATGCCACCATGACAAACCCTAAAGCCAGTAGATCAAGGCCGGGCCCTAGCATGGCTGCAGGATGGAATTTTCGATGAGAAGTTGGGAGATGTCTTGGGGTGTCCAATTCAGTGATCCGGAGGCTGCTGGCATGATTCCAAATAACTGGAAGGGCAAAACGACGACCCTGCTCAGGACACCCGCGCTGCACCATTAAAATGGAGGCTAGTTACCTCGGTGTGGCGGCTCTGCGCGACCGAACTGTCACGCAAACCACTCTGCGACGTCAACTGATGCAAGCTGCAAACGTTAATGTCAGCAGAAGCACAGTCTGCCGACGTCTGCGCAAAATTGGCCTGGCTTCATGCAGAGCAGCAGTGAGAATACCCTTCACTCCAGCTCATCGCATAGCCCGGATTGCCTGGTGTCATCAACATGTGAGGTGGAACAAACTCCAGTGGACTCAAGTTCTGTTTACTGATGAGTCACGTTTCACTGTGTCCTTCAACGACGACAGGGTGAGGGTCTGGAGACGCCAGGGCGAGCGATTCATGGATGGATACGTCCAAGAGGTGGATCGCTATATAGGAGGCTCAGTCATGGTCCGGGCAGGCTTCAACAGGGAAGGCAGGACCCCCCTCCACGTCATCCGAGGCACCCTGACTGGACTGCGCTATCGGGACGAGATTGTGCAGCCCCTCATACAGCCAGCTCTCCAAGCCATAGGCGACAATGCTGTTCTGCGGGACTACAACGCTCGACCTCATCGCGCCCGTATGGTGGATGAGTACCTTGAGCAACGGGGCATCATGAGGATGGAGTGGCCAGCTCGTTCACCTGATCTGGCTCCCATCGAGCAACTCTGGGACGTGCTGGGTCAACGTGTAGTCATCAACCACCCCCCACCTCAAGGCGTCCCAGTGCTGACTCAGTTCCTGCATCAAGAGTGGGAAGCGATCCCACAACATGTTCTCCGAACCCTGGTGAACTCCATGCATAGACGCTGCATTGAATGCTTGGCTGCGAACGGTGGGTACACTCGCTACTGACTAGACCAGTCTTGTGTGACTTTTCAAATGAGGGGTGGGTGAACATTCTAACGTACTGCGGTTGTTACAATTGCTTGATTTTCTCAAAACGTAAATGAAATTGTTACTGAATAAATTAGCAATGAATAAATGTAATTGTTACATTATTTGCGTGGTATTGTCGGTGCGTCCGCGATTTAAAAAAAAAAAAGTGGCCCTTACGTTTTGACCATTAGTATATAAACTTGCTCAGCCGCGCGAACCCTGCTGCCTATGCACGCTCCAGCAACCGTTATTAACTCATTCGAAACGTGGCGCCTCCGGATACGCGGCTTATGCCGCGTATCCGGAGGCGCCACGTTTCGAATGAATCAAGGGTTATATAAACAGCCCTAAAGTGAAACATCATGCGGACAACTTTAATACGGCATGTTTGAATTACTGTCAGAAAAAAAGTAAGCTGCTCTCTGACAAGGGTAGATGAGAAATATCTCCGACTCCAAAAACATCCAGGAATGGAAGCTGGTTTTAGAATTGAAAAGCAGATTGACGGTAGAATGCGGGCTGTCAGTAGAGGTTCCTGTCGAGATCATACCTGTGATCAGAAACCGCTACCAACGGCCAAAGGCTTAACCCATTCAGACCTGAAGCACTACAGCAGGAGATGGTCGACCATGATAATTCAAAGCGCAAAAGCTAATCTGGCACTGCCCTTAAATTATCATGGTCGATCAATCTCCTGCAACTGGTGCATAGTCATTAGGTGACGCCTCCAAAATTTGGGATATACGGCCGTCGGCCTGAATGTTACATACAGCACATAGCACATGCGCACATTGTTATATTTACTGATCATCAGTCTTACGCATAAGCACCTTAGAGGTGAGGTTAAAGAAAGTGTCACCTTAAAAATTAGACTCTGGTCCCAATACGAAAAAGGCCATCAAGCCAACGTTGGCCGGCCGCCGTTGGCCCGCGCACGACCGTGCCAGTTTAGTAGAATTTCTGTGAACCAAAGCAGCAAAGACTGGCTTAGAAACATGCATACAGCTGACTGGTTGGATTACTTCCAATCTGCATTTATTGTGACAAGGACATTTTATTTTTTGAATGGTGTAGTAACAATTTGTGTGATAGAGTATTAATTGGTTTTTTTATATTGTTGACTGTGATGTTTGTAATTGTAACGACACCAACACACATTCCTATGCTTTATGTTCTTAAGGGAAAATGGCAATAAACAGTATCTTGTACCAACTGTATCTTGTAACAGTTTTGAGCAGTCACTGCGGAATTACTTTAACGATTTCTGACATCACACAACGCTGCCATTTTCCAGTTGACGTCTCAGTGATAGATTCGCCCTCACTTTTCAGCTCATACGTACCGGAAATAGATCATGCCCACTGCAAATATTTCACCCTAAGGTCTTACTGCACCTCACAATATATAGTTACTGTTTTGAATTGTCTTCCTCAGTGTCTACCGACTGTTAAGTCGGGCATGATCCTGACCACACACGTAGCCTTTTGAAATCTTATGAATCGATAAAACATTCTTGCAGTATAGAAGGCACATGGGAGAAGGCACATGGGAGAAGGCACATGGGAGAAGGCACATGGGAGAAGGCACATGCGTCCTTTCAAAATATAAAATGTTATGTTAGTCGCTTCCCAGTGCGCAAAAGGCCATCCGGCAGACATCGGTCGCTGTTGGCCCGTGCACGGCCGTGCGCGGGCCAACGGCGGCCGATGTCTGCCGGATGGCCTTTTGCGCACTGGATTTTAAATGAAATGGTTGTTCATCCCTCTAAAACCACGTGCAAAACTGCTTCCAGGCGACGTGGCATTCTCTGGAAGCAGTTACTGATGGAAACGCATGTCGCATACACATGACAATTTGCTGGGTTGTTTGTGTGATTATTGTGTTCTTCTAGTACATTGTGCTCGAGTTCTAAGGTGCCATGCACCCAGAGACTTTCGGATTGGCCCTCGCGTTTCGTTTCAAGGTTAATTCATGAATGGTTGCATTGACAATCAGGCACATGACCTGCCTCCTTACAATACCGGTATCTTCTTCACACACTTTTATCCGTGTCATGTCGCGCCGACAATACCTGATCCTTTTCCTCTCGCCGCCAGAGGCATAGATTGAGATAAGCCCCTGCAAAAGCAGGGGCTCATATGAATATGTCTCTTGCCGACCAAAACTGTCTCTGTGCCTCAAGTTAAGGTTAATTCGGGTGAAACGCTCCATGAAGACTGCGGTCAGTAGTCGGTACAGGCACATCCTGAGCTAGTCTGTTGGTTGCTGGCGGAACGTAATGCAAAGTACAAACTGTACATGTAAACAAAGTAACCGATACAGGTAACACTCCACCAAGGCCTCGCGTCAGTCTGAAATTATCTTCGTCGGCTGCGCAGGTAGGTGTAGACAATCATACTTGCATTTATTGTAGCAAATGCCCAGTCAGCAAAATGCCATCCGCCGCAGTTGGGTACTATTGTTTACACCGTAAAATAAATCTCATGAACCTCCTTCACTCTCAGTGAACGCACAAATCATTCAAAATTTAACGTCAAAGTTACCTAGCTGACAAATGAACATGAGTAGAAAAGTTGTTTCAGCAAGCAGTATAGATCCTCATGAGTCTCCGCAAAAGCGGGGGCTCATGAGGATCTATACCTCTTGCACCTGGGTGATATTTTCCTCGGCAATGAAGGGGTTTAAAAGCATTGTTTCAAACCACATCGGGTGTCTGGTTCCGTTCACACGATTAGGTCTACTACGCAAAACATCTCCCGCCACAAAAAAACGCCAACAGAAGTTATATTGTACAACAAACCAAGGGGGAATTACTCAGCGCTGGACAACAGTTAGATCCCCTGCCCCCGCCTATCAGGCACCCAATCGCCAGCCCACAGAGAAATACGCAGGTATAGAATAAGACGATCATTTGCATCTTCAAAAAGATGCATCAGGTCTCTTATATAACCCATGTCTTTCTCCGGAACTTAGGAAGTAGGCAGGGGAAACATACATACACAAGCACGAAGGTGCATTACTATATGTGGTCTGGTAAATACCCTGTATTCCCACAGTAGATGCACAGAACATTACACAACAATGTAACGATACAAATTTGCCTCGAGTTATACTGAGATATGTATCGTTACATTGTTGTGTAATGTTCTGTGCATCTACTGTGGGAATACAGGGTATTTACCCGACCACATATAGTAATGCACCTTCGTGTTTGTGTATGTATGTTTCCCCTGCCTACTTCCTAAGTTCCGGAGAAAGACATGGGTTATATAAGAGACCTGATGCATCTTTTTTGAAGATGCAAATGATCGTCTTATTCTATACCTGCGTATTTCTCTGTGGGCTGGCGATTGGGTGCCTGATAGGCGGGGGCAGGGGATCTAACTGTTGTCCAGCGCTGAGTAATTCCCCTTGGTTTGTTGTACAATTCTGCCAGCGCTAGCCTCACCTATCTGGCTTGTGAGTATCTCAGTATAACTCGAGGCAAATTTGTATCGTCACATTGTTGTGTAATGTTCTGTGCATCTACTGTGGGAATACAGGGTATTTACCCGACCACATATAGTAATGCACCTTCGTGTTTGTGTATGTATGTTTCCCCTGCCTACTTCCTAAGTTCCGGAGAAAAACATGGGTTATATAAGAGACCTGATGCATCTTTTTGAAGATGCAAATGATCGTCTTATTCTATACCTGCGTATTTCTCTGTGGGCTGGCGATTGGGTGCCTGATAGGCGGGGGCAGGGGATCTAACTGTTGTCCAGCGCTGAGTAATTCCCCTTGGTTTGTTGTACAATTCTGCCAGCGCTAGCCTCACCTATCTGGTTTGTGAGAAGTTATATTGTTCCTATAGTACAATTAACTACTGATGAGTAATATAATACACTATGCGGTGGAGCTCGCTAACGCCGATCAGGTCAGACAAATGGTCGAAAAATTTCGCTTATATGGGGTTGATTACATATTTCAATTATTTTTACTATTATTATTATTATTGTCTTTATATTATTATTATTATTATTATTATTATTATTATTATTATTATTATTATTATTATTATTATTATTATTATTATTAATAATAATAACTGGTCACCAGCCCTGCTGAATGTGTCATTTTGAGAGATTCACTGCTTTGTTGAACAGGTTGTTTATTGCGCGTGGTTTACCGCCGTCATTTTCAGAGTGCCAGGCTGGACGTTGTTGTGCTCGCCTCGGGTTCCTGATGCCGACCACCTGTACAGAGCGGCCGCGGAAACCAAGAAATCTGAGACCGAAACCATTGACATACAAACTATGGATCAGGAAACCTTTGTCGAGGAAACCAGTTTCACAGAACCCGTTGGCACAGAAACCGTTGTCACGGAAACTAGTTTCACATAAACCGTTGGCACAGAAACCGTTGTCATGGAAACTAGTTTCACATAAACCGTTGGTACAGAAACCGTTGTCACGGAAACCAGTTTCATAGAAAACGATGGCACAGAAACCGTTGTCACGGAAACTAGTTTCACAGAAACTAATGGCACAGAAACCGTTGTCACGGAAACTAGTTTCACAGAAACCGATGGCACAGAAACCGTTGTCACGGAAACTAGTTTCATTGAAACCGTTGGCACAGAAACCTTTGTCATAAAAAATATTGTGACACAAACCATTGTGAGAGTACACACGCACACACATACAAACATACATACGCTCATACGGCGCTTTGCGCCAAATGTACGTTCAGCAGCGAGGTTAGCGTACATAGACATGACGTAATTTCTATCTTGTTACTTCAATTGTTAGAGGTTTAGCCTGCCCGCTTTTGACATCATGGACATGCTTCTAAATTCGCCCCACCGCGACCCGCCCTAAAAAGTTCCTTCTATAAATAGAAGGGACTTAAAAATGAACCACAAAGGAGTGTAGGAACGAACGTAACAATTAAACAATGCGTCCGTGGTGACCGTACAGATCTGTTACATTGATTTCCTTGCATAACTGCATGTTTCACTCACGAACAGATTATTTAAGACACTTAACTGGGACACAGCCCAACAAAGACGTTATGTCAGATCACCAGCTACATTCTGTTTTGCTCGAGGACCGTGAGTTTGGAGCTATAAATCAGTACCTTACACCTCGGCTCTGACGCTTGTGTTCGTGCTTTCGTTTGTTTGCTGAAATGACATTTTCCTCTGTACTCTTGAATAGCTTTAGCTCATTTGTAACACACAGGCAACACCGACGACTTCTAAAATAAGTCATCAAATAAACGATCACGCATATACGCATGCATGCAGATGCGCACGCAGCCAATGACATTGTTACGTGGTAGAGGTCGTAGTAGCGTGCAAACACACTAGACACATTCGCGTAGGGTTCTTGTAGAAAAACCTCACTTAGTTACAGCTCGTAACACTTGGCACACGGTTGTAGACCACAGTGGAGTAACAGTTCCAACAATACTTTATTCTCACGATGCACTCTCAGCACAATGCATCCACACTTTGATACACTGTCTCTTACAATGCATGCACATACTTTCTAACACTCTTTAATACTATCACAGATTTCCAGAACAATCCCGCCAATTACACAGCCAATCAGAAACGAAAACGTAACCAAAATCATTAATATTCATTTAGAACACTCTAGATTTTTCTACAATCTTCCACTAAAATCTAGGTGCATTACGTAAACGTCATGAAATGTAACCAACATGTGTACCATAAAATTTGACATCATGTTTGAGGTCACTAGAACAATCGCGCATTTTCCAAAACCTTCCATCTTAATCTAGATCTGACTTTCCAACAAGTTAGCGAAATGTGGAACATTCTAGTCACACACACAGAAAAAAATCGATCAAAAGTCTCCATGCAAAAGAAAACGAATAGGAATATAAAGGTAGGTGATTCTAATCTACACTAACTCAACTGAACATCGGATCTTTCCTATGATGGACACACACACATGCCCTAAAAAGAATAACACAACCACAAACGCAACATTATCTCCCACCCACATCCCATTCATCCCACACACCCTTACCCACCCCCACACACACCATTTTTTTCTTTTGAGATGGGACTGGCCGGAGCACGTTCCTTAGCATGCAAATGACGAACATAGGCGGGCACACATCAGACTCTGATAGTGAAGTAACACGATAAAAATTACGTCATGCCTAGCTACGCTAACCGCGCTGTTGAACGTACATTTGGCGGGAAACGCCGTGTGCGTGTGAGTGTGCGCGTGTGGGGGGTGGGATGGGGGTGGGAGGGGGGTAGGGGAGGGGGGGGCACGAGTTTTTCCTGTTTGGATTTGGAGTGTCACAACTTCTTGACGGAAAATCTAAACCAGGGCCATATATGCGTACATGCATGCTCTCATCTTGTATGCTGATGTGTATGTACAAACCTACATCACAAACAAACAAAAATGATTAATAAATTTAAATAATAAATAAGCACATAAATGAAAGAAGACGGAGATACCTGGGACATATAAATATGCATGCTAAGTAAAGGATAGATTATGAACATGCACAGATGTATGCATATTGTAAAATGTCTTCCTTCCCTCTCCACCACCATACCATTAGTGATCGTGTGTATCAAGGAATTCTATCCATCCATAATTACCAGGATAAATACTTTCTAAAAATGTAAGTGCATACATAAATAAATCAATAATAAATAAATAAATAAAACATGTAATATAATGGAGAGGGCTACTACCTGTATTGTCTCACGCAGTCCTGATGAAGCTTGATCATAAGAGTACTTGAGTGCGGATTGGTTGAATGGGTTGCAAAGACAAAAATTCAAACACTTAGGTGTTCAGCTAAACATAGTGATTTAAATGGAAACGGTTCGGAGTTGGATTTCAGTCTGCCTGGCTTGAGCCAGACTAGACAGATATGACCGTGCTTGACCAGTTAAAATCCCATCTCCACTAATCAAAAAGAGCAGGCCTACACTTAGAGCCGACGAACAACCTACGCAGACAGCTAAAGAGTCCCGGAATCTGGATAAGTGTGTGGTTCAAGCAACCAATGAAAACCTCGGAATTTTGGGTGACATCATCGCGATTCTTGGAAACGTTCAACAGGAAGTTTCCATTCGAAGAAGGTACCAAATGCACAATTCGCTGCCGAAGGACATTCAGGGAATTTGTATCACAAAGGTTAAAAGATCGGATTCAGACAAGCTCTTTGGTGAAGAGGTGGGAAAAAAAAATACGAGGTCAGTGAGAGAACAGCAACAAAATGCGAGCAAGAAGGCTCAACGTTTCCACCCCTACAGACGCAAAGTCCGAAATAGCTCAGGCGGTTAAGCGTCGGAGCAGGAGAGCAAAGGGAATCGCCGGGTCGTGGGTTCGAATCCCCGTCCCGGCCTCGGTAGCTGGACTCGCAATCCAGGGGGAAAAGACGAGCTTGTTCAATAACATGTCCGTTGAAAGGTCCTGGTAAATCAAAATGGCACAGTTGGAGTGCGCCTGAGTTGATCAGTGTTCAGGTCGTACTCCATAGGTAGTAGATTTCCCTGTCCCCCATAACCCGCCCGTCAGGGCCGTCCATTATCACTTCGGTGCCGTGGACGTTAAACCCGAACTAACCTACAGACGCGGAATGCCGGGTTCTTTCAGTGCTATTTTAGGACGAGGAAATCGGGGCTTCCGTCGGCCGTTTCCTTCCCAGAAAGGGGGGGGGGGGGGGGGGGCGGACGGGGGTACCAAAAGTAAAAGAAGCGTCTAGTGTGTCAGGCTGCTCCGATACCAGGGGACATTACGGTGATAAATTGTCTCTTAGGCATATAATCTACAAAAGCATCTTTGCACGAAGCGGCAACTAAATTTCAAGCTGGCCAAATAAGGTTTCATTTAGATCAGTGGAAAGAACTCACAACAGATAAAGACATCCTCAGATTAGTTCAAGGAGCTGTGATAGAGTTTTCAGGAATCCCAAGGCAAGATAACCCATCCTCTGAGCGTCATTTTACAGTAGAGCAAACACAGGCTATAGACTTAGAAATACAAGAGTTGTTAGGAAAAGGAGTTATTGTACCTTTTAACCACTCGGAGGGCGAGTATGTATCAGCAATTTTTGTACTCCCAAAGATAAACAACAAGCTGAGAATGATTCTCAACCTCAAAAAGCTAAATCAGGATGTTGAATATCATCATTTCAAATGGAGACATTTCAAAAAGCCATTACTCTGGTCAGAAAAAAATTGCTGGTTTGCTTCTCTTGATTTAATATACGCCTACTATTCTGTACATGTTGATGAGAAATCTCAAAATTTCTTAAAGTTCAGGTGGAAAGGCCAGCTGTATAGATTTACAGCTTTCCCCAATGGTTTGGCTTGTTGTCCAAGACTGTTCACAAAACTGTTAAAACCTGTGAAAAGAAAAGGGGAGACTGCCAGTGCTAATATTTTAGATATTTTAATATTTTTATTGTTAAAACCTGTGTTTGCACATCTGCATAGACTTGGGTTTTTATCAACAGGTTTCATTGATGACTCACTTTTGTTAGAGAATGTAGATGATCGTCTTGTTCTATACAGGCGTATTTCTCTGTGGGCTGGCGATTGGGTGCCTGATAGGCGGGGGCAAGGGATCTAACTGTTTGTCTGTCCAGCGCTGAGTAATTCCCCTTGGTATGTGTTCACTTTTGTTGGGAGATTCCCCAGAAGAGTGTGCACATAATGTTGAGCACATCATGATTTGTTTACAAAAACTGGGGTTTGTTATACATCCTGAAAAATCAGTCTTTTTGCCACCACAGTCTTTTACTTATCTGGGATTTGAGATAAACTAAAAAAACATGACTGTGTCTTTGACTCAAGAAAGGAAAGAGAAAATCTCAGATATGGCATAAAAAATTCTTGGCCAGGACAAAACAACTGTAAGAGAGTTAGCTAGGCTGATAGGTTTGGCAGTTGCTAGTTTCCCAGGGTTAAATATGAACCTTTGTACTACAGAAATATGGAGGATTGATAAAATTAAATCGTTGAAGGCTTATGCTGGTAACTTTGATGCTTTGGTTGTTACCTCAGAAGATGCCCTGAAGGAAATACTCTGGTGGGAAACTAATATCAGCAGTGCTTATAATACAATAGAGGTAAAAGAACCAGATTTCATTATTAACTCAGGTGCCTCATTGACTGGTTGTGGTTTCTGTCAAAACGGAAAAAACAGGGGGGCATTGGACCTCAGAAAAATACAGTCAGAGCATCAATGTGATAGAACTGAAGGCTGCAATGTTGGCTTACAGATAATTATATGCAGCTGAGATGCATGATGTGCATATCAAACTTATGCTAGACAATACAACAGCAGTTGCGTGCATAAATAAAATGGGCAAAAACCATTCAGAAGCCTGTAATTCAGTAACTAAGCAGCTTTGGTTGTTTTGTAAAAACAAAAAAATATTTGGGTTAGTGCAGCTTACATTCCTGGTAAGGCTAATGTTGAAGCAGATAAGCAATCAAGACAGTTACACTTAGATACAGAATGGCAGTTACATCCTGACTTGTTAAAGGAGGCTCTGAGAGAGGTGAGGTTTGAGCCTGACATTGATCTCTTTGCTTCACGGGTCAACAAACAGTTTAAGGATTATGTGGCTTACAGAGCAGACCCAGAGGCGGTTGCTGTTAATGCGTTTGACATTACATGGGCTGATAAAGCCTTTTATGCTCTACCACCTTTTAGCCTCATTTCACTTAAGGTGTATGCAACCGGGCTACATTCGCAAATGGAAAAGGTATGCGAGTAGGCACAGTGTTGATCCACTTTCGCCATCTTTAAAGGATGGAATAAAATTTCTGGCATTCCTCTACAAGACTGGTGCAGGGTACAGTGCACTTTGCATTACCATATCAGCTCTTTCATGATTAATTGAGTGTAGTGACTGCGAGTCCTTTGAGGAAAACAAAATCTTAAAAAGGTTCATCAAGAGAGTTTATGAACTTAAACCCACATTTCTAAAAATTTTAATATGCAACTACATGGAATATTGATGTTGTGTTTGACTACATCAGATTACTAGTGCCACATGACAAACGTCACTCAAAGAATTGACACATAAACTGATGATATTAATTGCGTTGCTGTCAGGACAACGTTGCCAGACTATTGCTAATCTGGCTATAGAATCTATGGAACTCTCAGAGAAGCGGGTGGTCTTCCACATTGACTTTTGTGTCAAACAGACTCGTAAGGGCAGACATTTAGCTCCTATTGAGCTGTTGGCATATCCAAGTGACAAAAGTGTGTGCGTTGTCACAGTGTTACATCACTATTTACAGAGGACAGAGACCATACGCCAGAATGCCCGTCAACTTTTCTTAGGCGTGCAAAAACCTCATACACCAGTGTGTCTAGAAACTAGGCCGATGGATACGGGATGTTCTCACACGAGCTGGCATAGACACGCAAACAATTTGGGGCACATTCAACTCGCGCTGCAAGCACATCAGCAGCAGTCAGCCGTGGCACTCCTGTTGATGAAGTAATGAAAGCGGCCGGTTGGGCCAGCGAGTCAGCTTTCATCAAATTCTACAAGAAGACTCCTGTCACTAACATGGGCCAAGCTCTGCTTGATGTTTCTTTCTCTCGAAGACTGTGGGTGTTTAAGGTGCGTGTTATAGACGTATTTGCGAGTCAGTTAGTTTGCACCCTAATGTCTCTCTAAAACCTTCATTTGACCAACTGTTCCGCTAGTTTGAGGTTAAATTATGGGAACATGCGAGTACTTACCATGAAAGTATGAGGCACTGTACTGTTCTCGATTTGACCGAGAACTGAAGCAAGAACAGTTGTGTCAAATCCCACCCTTTGCAGCGAGTGCCCTCCCACGGAGTTTTTAAATCACTATTGGTTATTTTAACATTAGTGTGCAAACTCTCTAAAGTGTGAACTAGTGCGCATGCGTGACCTCTTCTTCATTTGACACAACTGTTCCTGCTTCAGTTCTCGATCAAATCGAGAACAGTGCCTCGTACTTCCATGATAAGTATCCGCATGTTCCCATAATTGTGGTTTGCAGTGAGTTTCAGCCGTTTCTTTTGTTGTTCATAATAATACAAAATAATTACGGTATTTATAATGCGCTTATCTTATAATAATTATAACCCTAAGCGCGCACTCACAACTCGCGCACGCATGCGCACGCTTTAAACGACGACTCACGTACCACGAATAGTGAAATACATTACGACAGTCAGCTTGGGGGGTGGGGGGGGGGGGGTGGTGATATAGTGCTAGAACTGTTGAAAGAGGTGAGTTTTGCGGGCAGACTGGAAGGAGGAGAGAGAGTGTTTCCGACGGAGAGAGAGTGGGAGAGTGTTCCAGGTGGATGGACCGTATACAGAGAAGGAGCGGGGGCCGAAAGTGCTGAGTTTGGTGCGGAGGATGTGGAGGCGGAGAGGGTCGGAGGCAGAGCGGAGGGAGCGGGGAGGAGTGTAGGGGTGAAGTAAGTTTGAGAGATAGGCAGGAGCGCAGTTGTTCAGGGATTTGTAGCAGAGAGACAGAATCTTGTATTGGATGCTTTGGGGGATGGGAAGCCAGTGAAGGAGTTTGAGCAGGGGAGTGATGTGGTCGGATTTTTTCTTTCTGAGGACGAGGCGGGCAGCATTGTTCTGGACGCCCCTGGAGAGTGAAAGTGGTGGAGTGAGGGAGACCGGAAAGGAGAGAGTTGCAGTAGTCGATGCGAGATAGCATGAGAGAGACAACAAGTTTGGTGGCAGCTTCGGTAGTGAGGTATTTTTTGATCTGACTGATGCGACGGAGGTGGAAATAGCATGCCTGGGCCGTGGCGGAGACGAAGCTGGTCAAGGAAAGTGTGGAATCGAGGATAACGCCGAGGTTTTTGGCCGAGTCAGAGAGGGAGATGGGGGTGCTGTCGAGTTGAAGGTGGAGAGAGGGAGGGAGCTGGGAAAGTTTCTCGCGAGTGCCTACCAGCATGGCTTCCGTTTTGTCGTCGTTCAGTTTAAGCTTGTTTGCTGTCATCCAGCTTTTCACGTCTTCATAGCAGTCAACCGTGCGAGTCAGTAGTGACTGAGTGTTTTCGAGTTTGTCTTTGTCTAGTACTTGTGAGTCGTCAGCGTAGAGGTGGTGGTGTATGTGGTGAGACTGGATGATGTTGGACAGGGGAGAGGTGTAGAGTGTGAAAATGCCCGGGCCCAGGACGGATCCCTGTGGAACTCCGCAAGAGCGCGTGACTGGGCTGGAGGAGACGCCGTCAATGGTGACGGACTGCTGTCTGTCGGAGAGGTAGGAGATAAACCAGGAGTGAGCAGAGTCAGTGATGCCAAAGGAGTGGTGAAGGCGGCAGAGAGGTCGAGTAGCGTAAGAAGGGAGATGTTTCCCAAGTCGGTGGAGAGAAGCAGGTCGTTTAAGATATGTAGAAGGGCTGTTTCAGTGCTGTGATGTTTGCGATAGGCAGACTGGATAGGACTGAGGAGGTTGTTTTTGGCGAGGTGGAGGTTGAGCTGGTTGAGAACAACCTTCTCAAGAAGCTTGGACAGGAAAGAGAGATTGGAGACTGTGCGATATTTTTTTTTAGTTCGTTTGGGTCGAGGTTGTGTTTTTTGAAGAGAGGACGGACGATGGCGGACTTGAAGATATCGGGGACGGAGCCGTACATCATTGACCATATAAATGAGCACACTTTTCCCCATTTTTCGTTCTGGTAAAGACAGAGTCGGTCATCATCTCTCCTCGCCACTGTTTGCATCTTGTCTCCGGTTATGCCGCGAGTCTTCAATTTCCCACACGCTAAGTCAGTGAAGTCGGTCGACAAGAACGTGTTGTAATGTGTCACGGTTAACTCATTCGCGGCCAGCCGCCACATCCGGATGCGGTCGGCCGCGAATGAGTTAAACCAGGTGATGTAACAAAATAATAATGACAATTTCAAAAGACATCATTACACAGACCGAGACTACAAAACTGTACCGGCAATTATACTTACAGTTCGTGGCACTTCCCTCTTGACTGTTGTTCCACAAAGTAATGATTGAGTTCCGGCGACATATGCTTGAGTGTGTCAGTGCCGATCGAACATAAACCACTGAATCAGTGACTGACCATGCATTGAGTACAAGACGCAAAGAGAAGGTAAAGGCCATACGATGCCAATACATGTGTAGTGTAACGGCAGTTGTCAAACTATGATGGCGGCAAGTAGAATTTTACTTGCTTCCTGATGTAGAACGGTTTGTACCTGTGAGTTCATGATATTTGTCGGCCGCGCTTGGCGCACTATGTGCGTGAATTTATAGCTAGTCGGGATGCGTCAGTAATAGCCTACAACACCATACACACCATACAGGCCGGGCCGCATAGCGCGTCGAGGCAAATCAAACTTGGCAAACGACCAGTCGGCGCAGGTTACCTGTCCCGAGACGCAAATGGCTAACGGGCCAACCTCGGCCCGTTAGCCACTTGCGTGTCGGGACAAGTAACCTGCGCCGGCTGGGCGGCTGTGGCACAGTCGTGCGCGCGACCACTGCGGTCAACTGACTTCGGCCCGCGGCCGATGGACTTTACTTCAGCGGGAATGTAAAGCGGCCGATTCGTCAGTCAGTCAACCTCTCCAGCTTCGGATTTTTTTTTCTCCAGGCAATTCAGTTCGAGCCGCCGGCACTGATTAACGGCCCCTTCAGCTGATCGTAGCTGGGCTCACAAATCAGGAAAACAAATGACTTGATTGTTCCGTGGCCGCGCAGTGGTAAAGCGTCTGCCACCAATGCTAAAGATGCGAGATTCGATACTCAGTATATCTATGTATCTATCTACGAGGGGCTTTTCAGATAATTTGAGACCTCGTTTTCTACCGAATTGAACAAGACAATAACATGTAACTTAAAGAGTAACATATAAATAATAATAATAATAATAATAATACATAGTATTTATATGGCGCATTTCTCATATTTATAATATAACTCAATGCGCAGGACATAGCCGCGAACTGAACCCAACAAGCACGCTCACGTGAATCACGCGCATTCCCTCACACACTGTACATAAACACAGAACATTCACGTGGTGCTAAGGGAAAGCTCAAGCGAGCTACTGACAATTTGGAAATTTAAATCTATTTTTATATTTTTGAAATTTGATTAAGTGGACTGAAATTAATACCGAATTCGTGGGGGAGGAAAGAGCCGGAGTACCCGGAGAAAGAACGCCCGACGGTCCGCCCGAATTAATGGTGACACTTTCTAGAGGAGAAAAGTCCGACGCCGGAACCGGGTATCGAACCTCGCAACTTTTGCATTGATGGCAGGCGCTTTTACCGCTGCGACACGGACCGCCGCCAACATATGACGTAAATCATGGCAAAATATCGTAATTTTAAAGTTTAGTCCAGCGGTTTTCGAGGTACAGTAATTTTTCGAACGTCACTTTTGGACACTGCCTGAAAACATGACCGCCCAAAACTTGACGTTTTCCAAATCTGGCACTCTAAAAATCGGCGGCGCAGATAATAGCCGATCGGCATGCTGATAAACCTTCCTGTGCTCCATATAAAACAACAGTTGGTTTGTGGATAAAACATTTATCCTCAGGAAATAAGTGAGCAAGGAGACATGAAAAAATACATGACATGAAAAAACACGAAATTTTAATTAAAAGTTAACTTCTTGTGTTCAGGCAGTTGTCGACGCAGACCCAAGATTTCGCCTTACAGAGATTGCTGAATATCGCCGTCAGGGACTTAGATAAAGGAAGGTCTGCGCGTATCATGTTGGATGTACATTTTTGACACTTGGCAATAATAGGATAGGGTGCGTTTCACCAAAACTCGCCCACAGCAGTTCAAACACTGTGACCCTAGAAGCTAAAATTATATAGTTAAACAGGGGCGGATCCAGAGGGTGTCTGGAAAGGGGGGGGGTGTTGCGGGTGTCATTTTTAGGACAAACATCTATATGGAACACATAAAATAAATCAAAACCAAAAACGTGACTGGCAGGCGCATTTAATGCAAAGAAAATCCTAACAAAGAAACACTTAAAAAGAACAACAAATCAATTGTGTTAAAATTGTTCTTTACTCGTGCGTTTCTTTTTGGAGGTTTTCTTTACAAATATACTAGTGTGTTGTAACCGTTCTTTCTACGCGTGTTTCTTTTTTTCTTTTTTTCTTTTTTTTTGGGGGGGGAGGGGGAGGGAGGGAGGGAGGGAGGGAGGGAGGGAGGAGGGGGTGTTCCTATAGTTTTCAGGGCTTCAGATTTTTATTTGTCTATTATTATATTTAGAGTCCCTCCGCATTATTAAGTGATCAGAGACTATCAGAAGATTTTCGGAAATTTTGATCGCTTGTAGCTGAAATTTATAAAGTGGCCTGAAATCGGTACTAAAGTGGAGGGGGAGGGAGAGAATGTACCCCAGACGGTCCACCCGAATTAACGGTGACACTTACTAGAGGAGAAAAGTCGGACGCCGGAACCCGGTATCGAACCTCGCACCTTTATCATTGGTGGCAGGCGGCACAGACCGCCCCAGATTTTTTATTTGTTGTAACTTTTCTTCCTCGCGCTGGGACCATACGGCGTTGAGGCGCGTCCCCTGGGTGGTGGATAGGGGGTCCCTCGTGAGAGGGGTGCACCGAATGAAATAAGGTGCCGTGAACCAACATGGTCTAAGGGAAGGTGACCCCGACAGAAAACCCCTGGTCCTCCTAGTAAGGGGGTTGGGCGTGGGGTTAGCTTCCCCACCCTGCAAAAAAGGAAATAGCTACAAAAACGCCGACGAAAAGACTAACAGTAATTCCTTTCCTGGAGGAGGAAGGTTCTTCTACTAGAAGACTTATGACGTCCTGTGGTGAAAGCCGGAAGTCTTCGGAAGCCACAGGACCGAGCCGCCTCTCTCTATCCAGGGATACAACCATGGGCACATGGAACGTCAAGACCATGTACCAGAGCGGCAAGGCCGCCCAGATAGCAGCGGAAATGCAAAAGTACAACCTTTCCCTGCTAGGCATCAGTGAAGCCAGATGGACGCAGTCTGGCCAGAAAAGGCTGTTAAGTGGGGAGATGATTCTGTATTCAGGTCATGAAGAGGAGAATGCCCCCCATACAGAAGGAGTAGCACTCATGCTGTCACCAGTGGCACAGAGAGCGCTGATGGGCTGGGAACCTCTTGGGCCAAGAATTATAACAGCAGCCTTTAGAACCAAGAAAAAGCTCAAGCTGAACGTCATCCAGTGTTATGCGCCCACCAATGACAGTGACGAGGAAGAGAAACAAGAGTTCTACGACCGACTCCAGAGTGCCGTGGACAAATGTGCGGAGCGAGACATCACCATCGTCATGGGCGATTTTAATGCCAAAATAGGGGAGGACAACACCGGATACGAAGAGGTGATGGGGAGACAGGGACTAGGCTCGGAGATGAGTGAGAACGGGGAGAGGTTTGTAGACTTTTGTGCTCTAAACCGACTTGTCATTGGAGGCAGCATCTTCCCACACAGAAGAATACACAAAGCAACTTGGGTCTCACCTGACCATACAACAGAGAACCAAATAGACCATATCTGCATTAGCAAGAAATTCAGAAGATCCCTTCAAGATGTTCGAGTGAGGAGGGGAGCAGATGTCGCCTCCGACCACCATCTGCTTACCTTAAGAATGAAGCTCAAGCTAAAGAAAAGCCGCACAGAGACAACAAGAAGACAGCGCTATAATGTAGGCCTCCTGAGAGAAACTGGAGTTAGAGAAGAGTTCAAACTGGTGCTGTCCAACCGGTTTCAAGCGCTACAGGAGCTAGCAAATGAAGAGGAGGCGGTCACCACAGAGCAGCAGTGGAAGGCAGTTAGAGAGGCGCTGAACTCAACCTGCAAAGACACTGTAGGGTTCAGGAAACACCACCACAAGGACTGGCTGTCGGCACAGACCTTGAAGAAGATAGAAGCGAGGAAGCAGAAGAAAGCAGCGGTCAACAACAGTCGCACGAGAGCAGCCAAAGTAAGGGCACAGGGGGAATACTCGGAAGCCAACCGCGAGGTGAAGAGGAGTATCAGGGCAGACAAGAGGGCCTACACAGAAAGCCTGGCAGCAGAGGCAGAAAAGGCAGCAGGCAGCGGCAACATGAAACAGCTCTACGACATTACCAGAAGATTGTCGGGTAAGTATGGCCATACAGAAAGACCAGTAAAAGACAAAGAAGGCAAGCCTATTGCAGACAGAGCAGACCAACTCGACAGATGGGCCGAGTATTTTGAAGAGTTACTGAACAGACCTAGCCCACCCGACCCCCCCGACATCCAGCCGGCAGAGACCGACCTACCCATCAGCTGTGACAGACCCAGCCGGGAAGAGATCAGAAAAGCAGTGGCATTTTTGAAGAATGGCAAAGCAGCAGGGCCAGATGGCATCCCAGCGGAGTCTCTGAAAGCAGACCTAGAGACAACAGTTGAGATGCTGTACCCACTGTTTGGAAAGATCTGGGAAGAGGAGGTGATGCCGGCTGACTGGAAGGAGGGGTACCTAATCAAGCTTCCCAAGAAAGGCGACCTCAGCAAGTGTTCCAACTACAGAGGAATCACCTTGCTGTCAGTACCAGGAAAGGTCTTCAACAGGATCATCCTAGAAAGAATGAAGAGCTCCGTTGACCCCCAGCTGAGAGACCAGCAAGCAGGATTCAGGAAGAACCGATCATGTACAGACCAGATCGCCACTCTCCGCATCATCGTGGAACAGTCTCTGGAGTGGAGCTCCCCGCTGTACGTCAACTTTGTGGATTATGAGAAAGCATTTGACAGCGTGGACCGAGAGACTCTGTGGAAACTCCTACGACACTACGGTGTACCCACAAAGCTTGTCCGCCTGATCAAGAGCAGCTATGATGGCATGACATGTCGCGTGATCCACGAAGGGCAGTTCACCAGAGAGCTCCAGGTCAGAACTGGTGTCAGGCAGGGGTGTCTGCTGTCTCCGTTCCTCTTCCTACTGGCCATAGACTGGGTCATGAAGATGACCACAGAGCACAGACGAAGTGGAATACAGTGGACACTGTGGACACAGCTCGACGACCTCGATTTTGCAGACGACTTGGCATTACTGTCCCACACTCATCAACAAATGCAGGACAAGACCACGAGGCTTGCTGACATCTCGTCCCAAGTGGGCCTCACCATTCACAAACAGAAAACAAAGACAATGAGGCTGAACGCAACCAGGGAAGAACCAGTCTTGCTTGCTGGCACCCCGTTGGAGGAGGTGGAGTCCTTCACCTATCTCGGGAGCATCATAGACAAAAAAGGCGGCACTGATGCAGATGTCAGAGCACGAATCGGTAAAGCCAGAGCAGCCTTTCTCCAGTTGAAAAAAGTATGGAGTTCCAGAGAGCTGTCACAACACACCAAAGTCCGGATTTTCAACTCCAATGTAAAAGCAGTTCTCCTATATGGAGCAGAGACATGGAGATTGACAAAAACCACAGTCAACAGAGTACAGACCTTCATGAACAGTTGCCTTAGAAGAATTTTGAAAATCCACTGGCCAGAGAAGATCAGCAACGTCAGACTCTGGGAGAGAACAGAGCAGATAACAGCAGAGAATGAAATTGGGCGAAGAAGATGGGGATGGATCGGTCACAGTCTGAGAAAGCCAGCTTCCAGTATCACTAGGCAGGCATTGTCATGGAACCCCCAGGGAAAGAGGAAAAGAGGTAGGCCGAGAAACTCCTGGCGTCGAGACCTCCAAGCAGACATCAAGAGACTGGGAACCACCTGGAGTAGAATCGAAGGAGAAGCACAGGACAGGAGTTGCTGGAGGTCTCTCGTCGACGGCCTATACCCGGGTAGGGGTGACAGGCGTAAGTAAGTAAGTAAGTAAAGTAACTTTTCTTCTTTTATCTCGGGACACAAACCCTCTTAGGGAAGGGCAGATCATATCTACACGCACTTATCCTCCTCTCCGCCTCCTCCCCAACTCCCTAACGAAAGGAGACTAAACAAGCACTTCTGATTCTTTAATGGTGTTAATTTTGTAAATTAAGAGAAATTTTGCATCTTGGAGTTTTTGCATAAGCAGTCATCGTGTGTGTGTAACCAATTACTGTATCTCCTTCGTTTGAGGAACAACAGCGATTTGTGAAAACTGTGATAATGCTCTATACACCCAATAACATCCTCCATAATTATGAGGAACACAGTTGCAAATGATATCAGCAGTTATGATCTCCCATGATGTATATCTCACACACTGGCTGACAACTGTTTAGGAGTTAGTGTTCAGAATCGACACACTAGATTAAGCCCCCAGGCCATATTTCCTAAAGTTTGGAGGTGTCACTTAACGATTATGTACCAGTGGCTTGAGATGGATGGACCATGATAATTCAAGGGAAGTGCCAGATTAACTTGGCGCCTGCAGGCGCCAAGCTAATTTGCCACTACCCTTGAATTATCATGGTCTATATATCTCCTGCTGTAGGGCGTTGGGGCTACATGTTGGCAGCAATTTCTGTTAAAAGTAACGGGGAATAAAAGAACCAACAAGAAACTGAGACTACATGCAGTGCGGGTTGTGGTGATTATTACAGTGCGGGTTGTGGTGATTATTACAGTGCGGGTTGTGGTGATTATTACAGTGCGGGTTGTGGTGATTACTACAGTGCGGGTTGTGGTGATTATTACAGTGCGGGCTGTAGTGATTATTACAGTGCGGGTTGTGGTGATTATTACAGTGCGAGTTGTGGTGATTATTACAGTGCGTGTTGTGGTGATTATTACAGTGCTGGTTGTGGTGATTACTACAGTGCGGGTTGTGGTGATTATTTACAGTGCGGGCTGTAGTGATTACTACAGTGCGGGTTGTGGTGATTATTACAGTGCGGGTTGTGGTGATTATTACAGTGCGAGTTGTGGTGATTATTACAGTGCGGGCTGTAGTGATTACTACAGTGCGAGTTGTGGTGATTATTACAGTGCGGGTTGTGGTGATTATTACAGTGCGGGTTGTGGTGATTATTACAGTGCGGATTGTAGTTATTACTACAATGCGAGTTGTGGTGATTATTACAGTGCGGGTTGTGGTAATTATTACAGTGCGGGTTGTGGTGATTATTACAGTGCGAGTTGTGGTGATTATTACAGTGCGTGTTGTGGTGATTATTACAGTGCTGGTTGTGGTGATTACTACAGTGCGGGTTGTGGTGATTATTACAGTGCGAGTTGTGGTGATTATTACAGTGCGGGTTGTGGTGATTATTACAATGCGGGTTGTGGTGATTATTACAGTGCGGGTTGTGGTGATTATTACAGTGCGGATTGTGGTGATTATTACAGTGCGGGTTGTGGTGATTATTACAGTGCGGGTTGTGGTGATTATTACAGTGCGGGTTGTGGTGATTATTACAGTGCGGGTTGTGGTGATTATTACAGTGCGGGTTGTGGTGATTATTACAGTGCGGGTTGTGGTGATTACTACAGTGCGGGTTGTGGTGATTATTACAGTGTGGGCTGTAGTGATTATTACAGTGCGGGTTGTGGTGATTATTACAGTGCGAGTTGTGGTGATTATTACATTGCGTGTTGTGGTGATTATTACAGTGCTGGTTGTGGTGATTACTACAGTGCGGGTTGTGGTGATTATTTACAGTGCGGGCTGTTGTGATTACTACAGTGCGGGTTGTGGTGATTATTACAGTGCGGGTTGTGGTGATTATTACAGTGCGAGTTGTGGTGATTATTACAGTGCGGGCTGTAGTGATTACTACAGTGCGAGTTGTGGTGATTATTACAGTGCGCGTTGTGGTGATTATTACAGTGCGGGTTGTGGTGATTATTACAGTGCGGATTGTAGTTATTACTACAATGCGAGTTGTGGTGATTATTACAGTGCGGGTTGTGGTAATTATTACAGTGCGGGTTGTGGTGATTATTACAGTGCGAGTTGTGGTGATTATTACAGTGCGTGTTGTGGTGATTATTACAGTGCTGGTTGTGGTGATTACTACAGTGCGGGTTGTGGTGATTATTACAGTGCGAGTTGTGGTGATTATTACAGTGCGGGTTGTGGTGATTATTACAATGCGGGTTGTGGTGATTATTACAGTGCGGGTTGTGGTGATTATTACAGTGCGGATTGTGGTGATTATTACAGTGCGGGTTGTGGTGATTATTACAGTGCGGGTTGTGGTGATTATTACAGTGCGGGTTGTGGTGATTATTACAGTGCGGGTTGTGGTGATTATTACAGTGCGGGTTGTGGTGATTATTACAGTGCGGGTTGTGGTGATTACTACAGTGCGGGTTGTGGTGATTATTACAGTGCGGGCTGTAGTGATTATTACAGTGCGGGTTGTGGTGATTATTACAGTGCGAGTTGTGGTGATTATTACATTGCGTGTTGTGGTGATTATTACAGTGCTGGTTGTGGTGATTACTACAGTGCGGGTTGTGGTGATTATTTACAGTGCGGGCTGTAGTGATTACTACAGTGCGGGTTGTGGTGATTATTACAGTGCGGGTTGTGGTGATTATTACAGTGCGGGTTGTGGTGATTATTACAGTGCGGGTTGTGGTGATTACTACAGTGCGGGTTGTGGTGATTATTACAGTGCGGGTTGTAGTGATTATTACAGTGCGGGTTGTGGTGATTATTACAGTGCGGGTTGTGGTGATTATTACAGTGCGGGTTGTGGTGATTATTACAGTGCGGGTTTTGGTGATTACTACAGTGCGGGTTGTGGTGATTATTACAGTGCGGGTTGTGGTGATTATTACAGTGCGAGTTGTGGTGATTATTACAGTGCGGGTTGTGGTGATTATTACAGTGCGAGTTGTGGTGATTATTACAGTGCGGGTTGTGGTGATTATTAGAATGCGGGTTGTGGTGATTATTACAGTGCGAGTTGTGGTGATTATTACAGTGCGGGTTGTGGTGATTATTACAGTGCGGGTTGTGGTGATTATTACAGTGCGGGTTGTGGTGATTATTACAGTGCGGGTTGTGGTGATTATTACAGTGCGGGTTGTGGTGATTATTACAGTGCGGGTTGTGGTGATTATTACAGTGCGGGTTGTGGTGATTATTACAGTGCGGGTTGTGGTGATTATTACAGTGCGGGTTGTGGTGATTATTACAGTGCGGATTGTGGTGATTATTACAGTGCGGGTTGTGGTGAGTATTACAGTGCGGATTGTGGTGATTATTACAGTGCGGGTTGTGGTGATTATTACAGTGCGGGTTGTGGTGATTATTACAGTGCGGGTTGTGGTGATTATTACAGTGCGTGTTGTGGTGATAATTATAGTGCGGGTTCTGCTGATTATTCCCCTTGTAGATGCAGCTCAGGGCCGCCACTGTTAACAATATTACACAATCACTGTTTACAGTACCACACACTGTTTAAAGTACAACACTCACTGTTTACAGTACCACACACTCACTGTTTACAGTACCACACACTGTTTAAAGTACCACACTCACTGTTTACAGTACCACACACTCATTGTTTACAGTACCACATACTCACTGCTTACAGTACCAAACACTACATCACTTTTTAAAGCACTACACACTCACCGTTTACACCGAGTACAACACACCCACTATTTACAGTACTACACACTCACTGTTTACAGTATTACACACTCACTGTCTACCGTATCGTTTGCTGCATGCACAAGGGGGGTTTCGTAATTTTGGTGACGGGAAGAAGAAGAAAAATTCTGAAGAAGAATTATAGCACGAGCAGCGAAATGACGTCACTTCAAGCTTCACGTTATGGCATCATTAGTCCCACGACGCCGTGTTCATAGTGACGACTTGATGTTATACGTCACTCATCGCAGTACTAACATGTTACGTATTAGAGGATCAACCTTTGCAATTTTGAAGCTGGTTTTCACACCTAGGGCTTTCAGGTCATTATTTGACCTAATCCTACCCAGAGCCGGGACAAACAGCAGGCTTATACCAACACTGTTGAAAAATCATGATGCAACGATAAAAGAAAAATCAAAGTTATTTTTATCTTGTTACTTCTTTTCAAAATTTCTGCCCCGCACGCCCAAAACGCCATGTGCATGCTCCGGAACGCGCTCTATTTCAAAATTGTTTCTGTTTCAAGTTTAAATAAAACAACAGAAACACATTTTACTGAAACAAACCAAGCTCCTAATTAGTAAACACATATCTAGATAGCTGTATTCACGCGTAATAGTGTTTGGACGAAAAAAAAAACTTCGCCGGACTTCCTGTTTACCACTGCTGCAGGCCTACAGTCTATTTCCCCCAAGATCTCGCTTCGCGTTAGCCGAGCCCACAGTCCGGCTTTGATGTGTAGCCGTTCCAAGATAGGTATAGAAAAGCGTTTCATGTCTTTGTGGATATATATCTGCGAAAAACGTTGTGCGCCCGGCCGATGTCAAACGACCTATAGGCTACATATAGATTCTTACATCGGTGTTTAGGTGATACTGAGAATCTCACTCGAGTGGTTTTAAAACCTTATCCGACGAGCGAAAGCGAGTACGATACAGTTTAAGACCACGAGAGTTAGATTCTCAGTATCACCTAAACACCGGTGTAAAAATCTATTTCTTAGTCTTACTCACCTTTTTCTTAGCATAAATCCGATGTGAGTTGATTTTCGGCACACACCCGGTCACACCTTGCCGTAATTGTGTATGGCAAATCTCTTGACGTAATTGACTTTGTAATGTGACGTCAATATTTTGGATGCCAGACAAATGTTCCTACATCATGATGTAATAGCGCAATCCGGCCATGACGCCAGAATGCCAGTCGTCACTATGAAATGTCATTGCACGTGAGCTGAAACCGAGTGGTCAAGTTTCAATATCGTGTGTGCCCGTACCTTTTTTTGACCTGACCTTTCTACAAGACAGTTTTGTGCTCACTTGGCCGTTCACGCAGCAAGGCTGTATCACACACGTGTGTGATACAGCTTTTCCGCTCAAAGGCAGCAACGAAGGAGGTGTCAGTGTAAGAAATGAGAATCTATACCTCTTGTAGATGAAGGTGACGTCACACAATTGGCGACACTTACTGTGGCTGTGCACGTGGACAGGGATGGAATTGGAGAACACCTTACCTCCCAGTGTGGTCGTGCTGGTCAGGTTGTTCACGTGGTCATCAGCGTTAACCGTCAGATGGATGCCGCTTAGGTCCTGAATCACGGGTACACACTGCGAGATCTGGTGCGGCGTTTTAACCCAATTACCCCGAAGGCCGCAGTTCCCAAACTTTGGAGGTGTCCCCTAACGCCTATGTACCAGTTGCAGGAGATGGCTTGACCATGATAATTCAAGGGTAGTGCCAGATTAGCTTGGCGCCTGAAGGCGCCAAGCTAATCTGTCACTGCCCTTGAATAATCATGTCAATCCATCTCCAGCTGCTTGGCGTCGGGGCTGAATGGGTTAACCCACTTAACCCCAAAGCCGCAGTGTCCAAACTGTGGAGGCGTTACCTAATGACTGTGTACCAGCTGCACGTCAAGTTAAGTCAAACAACGGTATTTATCCCACGAAAGGGCAATTCCACTTTGGACGGCAGCGTATAAATATAGCAAGTTTAGTAAAGGAGTGATGGCGTGGACCTGCGGTGCAGTTTCATTGTTGAAGACGACACAATGCCCGTGAAATGCGGCGCCAGACACTACGTCACTGTCACAATGATGTCTGATACAAGGACGTGCCGGTTTGGCAAACGATGATGCGTGCTTAACGGGCACCGAGATGAACCACAGCCAAAGGGTTTAATTTACCCCCGTGTGCATACAGCCACCCGTAATGTTTATTGTACTGCAAGCACACGGAAGGTGAACTGACCCATTTCGCCGTCAACACGCTACAGCAGGTGATGTATCGACCATGATAATTCAAGGTTCGACCATGATAATTCAAGGGTAGCTTGATAATTCAAGATTAGCTTGGCGCCTGATGGTGCCAAGCTATTCTGGCATTACCCTTGAATTATCATGATCGATCCATCATTTTGGAAATGCGGCCGTGAGATTAATGGGTTCACCAGGTTTTGCCAGTCATAGTAGGACCGAAAGAATGTAATGAATGGCTGGTGTTCGTGACATAACGCGCATGGTGTGCTCTTCATAAAACATACAGCTTACAAGAACTGTACCCTAATAAAGTGTGCATGCGTGTGCGTGCGTTGCGCGCGTGCGTGTGTAAGCGTACACATACCAGTCAACAAAAACAAAAATCACCCAAAAAACAAACGTTGATGTTTTTTTATTTATCTATATAATAAAATAATATTTATAAGTAATGTAAATATGAGAAAACTCTGAATGCAATAAAAGTACACAATTTTCTGATTGGGTGCATAAAATTCACCGCATCAACAGCGCCTTCTAACCACACTGGGCCTACACAGCAGTTGACCCTGGTTGTGTCATGTTTATAGTCAATTTTTCAAATCACGAGTAGGCCTATTATTTGACTCATTCAGCCCCGACACACCACAGCAAGACATGGATCGAGCATGATAGTTCAAGGGTGGTGCCGGAATAGCTTGGCGTCCATAGGCGCCAAGCTATTATGGCACCACCCTTGAACTATCATGCTCGATCTGTCTCTAGATTTGTAACACGGTCCTTCAGAGGGCAACTTTAAAATTTGGGGATTTCGGTCGTGGGGAAGAACGTGTTGAGAGGTATACGCGCTGGTGCCTTTCATTTTTTAGCCGAAAACGAATCACTTACCAGTGAACAAAAGGTCATCGGGACGACGTCAGCCAAAGCCGGCCCACGCAAAGCCGACCTCGGCCCAAGGACCTTCTGCACACTGGGTAGATGTTAACCCTTTGGCTGTCCATGGCGTTTTTTTTTTTGTCGCGATGATTTCTACAGGAATAACAACCCGACGTCGTACAGGAAAAAGCGCCACCGGCTGTCCAACTATGGCGCACAAGGGATGCACGTGTGCTACATGTGTCACAAGTGATAACGCAGGAAACAATGGCCGCAGGAAGCGCCAAAACAAACTATCCCTCTCACTGCCATCGTCACCTGCATGAGATGGATTGAGTGAAAGCTCATGGGTAGTGAATGATCCGCTTGGTGCCTCTGGCGCCTAGTACGTAGATCAGACGTGCCGCCTGCGGATACGCGGCATAAGCCGGGAGTACACATGGAGCAGGCATAAGCCGCGTATCCGGAGGAGGCAGGTCTTCAGTGAGTCAAGTTTTCTCCGTGACACTAATGAACGGCAGAAAAATGCCAAATTATTAAAGGTCGTGAACGGTCTGCCATACTCTTATGTGATGTGACATCATTATACATTGGGATTTGGGGCTGAAATTAGCAGTCGAATTTTTGTAGACTATTGTAGTTATTCTAGAAAGTTTTTTTTTTTTTAAATTAATATTTATGAGTTTCAGTTACGTGTTCCGTTCTGATTGGTTGCGTTGTGTGAATTCCTTGGGCTATTCTGGAAAGTTGTTTTACTATAAAAGATGGTGCTAGGAAGCACGTGTATATTGTCATGCATTGTCAGTCGTAGGGACACACAGTTTATCGTAGGTACGTGGCCCGTATAGGGTGTACATTGTGAGAGACGCAGCGTAACGGTGGTGTACGTTGTGAGAGTAATGCTTTGTGTCGCCAGTGTTGACATTTGCAGAAGAGACATTGTATCAGTGTTAGTGCATTTGGGAATGAATTGTGTGGAGATCGCATCGCTGAAATAAAATATTGTGGGAACTGTTACTCCAGTGTAGTCTACATCCTTAAGCCATATGTGACGGGTTGCAGCCTGAATGAAGTTTATTTAAAAAGAACCTTAGGTGCGTGCGTCTGGTGTGATATCATACTATGACTACGACTTAACACGTACCACAGAGCTTTTGTGGAGAGGTGCTATGTAGCTATCGTCAGCCATAGCTCATAGCTTATGCAAAGTTGAGAAGATAGGAAGTCAAGGACCAGCGTGAACAACAAATTGCTCTTAGTTTCAAATTAATACAACTCGCTCGAATTTTATGATTTTGTCCCGGATGTTTTGGACACGACTGTGGTCAAAGTTTCTAGTTTACATATACAGTCTTGTCGAAACATTCAAAGACGAAATCTTAACTTTCGACAGAGCTGTGGTGCTGATTTGAAATCATGATCATTTTTCTGGGTGGTCTTTCATTTATTGTGAGCAGTATAGTTCAAATACCCATGAGCTATCCGGGAGCTTGTCGAAAAGGCTCCAGCTAGCGTCAGCCACAGCTATTACCTCCTTCACAGTTCAGAATTAGATAGCTCATAACATTATGCACAGTTCATAACCAGGTCTCGGTTGCATGAGTGAGCTTAGTCCTGCGCCAGTCACTAAGCAAGGTGCTCCGCTGGCGCTGGACTAAGCTCACTCGTGCAACTGAGCCCTAGTGCGCAAAAGGCAATAGAGCCGAAGCTGGACGCCGCTGGCCCGCTCATTGGGAAGGTCATATCCAATAAGCGGTCCTCCGCAGGTTCCATGGATAGTCAGTTATTCCACAATAACCATTCAGTATGATTTCGCATGCACTGCTTTTTTTTTTGTACATATATAATTATGTGGTGTACGTCTCCACAGTAACCGCTTACGTCACCACAGAAAATGCTTACCTGCCCATAAACTATCAACATGGAATATATCTTTCCATCGGAAGAAGAGCAATATTCACAGAACGTATCCTTGTTGCCGGTCATGAATCCAGCCAATGATTAACTTAGTACCATATTCACTGGACTGTACCACCAAGCATGAGTGTTGCCGCTCAGGAGGTGAATTTTATTCCTATTTAAACAGCACTTAAAGGAACACGGACATCTCCGGCTTCTTGCGCCTCAGCGTCTGAGTATGTTGTGCACGTCACCACGAAGCCTGATCATCTTGAAAATAGGTACTTGTGGCGTCGTACCGTACCATACTATATCAAAACTGGTCAGCGGAATACGGCTTGAAAGATAACCAATAGACAAAGATCCTCGGGCCGACGTTGGCCGCAGTGGGCCTACTAGGCAAGAAGATGCATGTCACAGTCTCAAGGTCTATGAGGCCTATGAGGCGTGCCACTACAAGTCAACGTCTTCTGGGACTTTGTCCTGGCCCATACAAAGTGCTGACCGTCGGAACCTAAAGCGTGTTGCCTAGCTTGCCCATCTTGCTCAGCTGCCGCAGGTGCGTGTGTCCACCGGGCCCCAGTGGTGTCTAGGTGGAAGCGGAGCTTTGGACACTGATGTGGCTGATGGCCGAAGAGGGCCGCGAGGAGCCGAAGAAGTTGGACAGGGCGTGGCTCACCCGCCGGCCTAAATCTCTGTCTCCCGTCAAACGCTCACGAACGGAGGCCCTTCTGGCTCTGCGCCTGGATTTCCGGAGCATGTCATCGCCACGATGTTCTTCAGAGCTTCTGGTTGTGTGACAACGCCAGGCTTTTTGCAGCGTGCGCGCAGCAACGTCCTCTCTCTTACGCTGCATGGTGGTGGATTTAACCGTCATGGTCTCTCTAGTCGGGAAAACAGTCATGAATTTTGCCTCCATCTGAGACTTGAGTTTCTTGAGCTCTTCTGTCTGTTCAATGTCCCCGAGTATGTTATTGACCAGCGCCATGAGAATGTCCAGACAGTGCAGCCGGTCTCCATCTACGATGTTGAGATTGAAGGACACCAGCCTGATCGCGTTGGGTTTCGAGATCTTTAGCGGGTCATCCAGGTCAGCCACGAAATCAGACAACTCGTCGTACTTGATGAACTGAGTGGCGCGCGGGTCGTAGCGCTCCCACTTGACGTAGAACATGTCGAAGTCGTCTTCTGTAATCCCAACCTCCTCCTGCTGGTGAGCCTGTTAACGGAAACACAGCAGACAGCGATGAGCAGACAATAAGTACACAGGATGGAGAGAATTATATTCAACTCAGTTTGTTCAGTTGTGTGTTAATATCTTTCGGAAGTGACTACCTGATACATCGGGATATTTAAACCTTAACCCATTTAGCCACAAGGTCCCGCAGCAGGAGATGGATTGACAATGTTAATTGAGGCGCCATGCTACTCTAGCACTATCCTTGAATCATCGTTGAAAACGATTGTAAACGGTTACCTTTACGTTTTCCCATGTCTACAAATGGTCAGCAGCGTCAGCCGTAACGCTGTCTCTTCCGTCTTGTAAAGGCCTGAATTCACGATAAGGCAATGCCGTATGGCTGTGTGTGCCTGTGTATAGGCAGATGTGTGTGGGTGTGTTAGTCATGCCCAATGGAAAGGGAAATTTAAGATCTTAATTCACCGTCTATTCCATTTAACCCTTTCCCTGCCTCTGAACGCAGATTTGCGTTTTGGAAATCATTGTAAATGGAAAAGCCCCCCCCCCCCCCCCTCCACGTGCCGTCAATGGAACACTCGACCATGAGGATTCCTCAAGAGGTATAGATCCTCATGAGCCCCGCAACTGCAGGGGCTCATGAGGATCTATACCTCTTGCAGCTGGGTGCTGATGGGGTTAAATATTCAATATGTATACCTGTAGTGTTCAGCATTGATTTTGAAAGGAAAATCGTCCATCAATTCTGCCCTCTGCATACACATACCTGACTGAAGTTCTCGAGGATAATGGCGATGAACATGTTGATGACGATCAGAAAGGTGATGACGATGTAGGACACCATGTAGGGAATGGCCAGCCAGGCTATACCACAATCGCCGTACGTGGATCTCTCTTTCGTTCCGTCCGGCAAAGTCTTATTTTCAGGGTCGCAGTCCGGCGGGGCGATCAGTAGCGGCCCCATAATGTCGTTCCAGCCAGCAGAAGTAGCCATGCGGATAAGAAGCAAGAAGCTTTTATAGAAGGTCTGGAAGTTCACCAGGTCGTTCAACGCGCCAGTGAGCTTGAGGTCACCAAATGACGACATGCCGATGATGGCATAGATGTATATAACGAGGAGCAGCAGGACGCCTATGTTGAAGATGGCAGGCAGGGAGATGATGAGGGCAAACAGCAGTTTCCTGATGCCCTTGGCTGCTTTGATGAGTCGCAGCACGCGCCCGATACGCAACACACGCACCACGCGCAGTAAGGTAGGATTTACAATGGCGTCGGCCAGCACATCGTCTAGAATAATGCCTGGTTAACACAAGAGCCAAGTTGTTATTGCCCTTAATCCCTTCCCTGCCAAAGTAAGTACATTTTGTTTCTGAAATATTCGTTCATTAAACGACCGCAAGCCAAAACCGTCCTGGAAACATGGATACGAACTAACCTCAGCAAGAGGCATCGATCCTCATCAGTCACTGCTGTCGCGCTGTCGCGGGGGTTCACAAGGATCAGTTTGCGAGGATCTTGCAGTTAGATCACGCTCGCTTGTTCTCGGGTAAACACAGTGTCTTGAACTGAACTGAACTTTATTGAATTGCACGGAAATGGAATTAAATGAACGAAAATGAACTGTTGACGAGCAAAGGAAATGCGACAGGATTCGAGTCATCGGAAACAACGGTCAATCAGCAAGAGGCATAGATCCTCATGAGCCCCCGCAGTTGCGGGGGCTCATGAGGATCTATACCTCTTGCAGGGTTGTGATGCTAAATTTTTCTCGACAGTAAAAGGTCGACGCTAAATGCGACACACCGTACCTTGAACTGTCGACTCACCGATAATGGAAACAAGTACGACGATGAAGTCAAAGATGTTCCAGGGCACCATGAAATAGTGCCTGCGCAGCCCGATGAGCTTGACAATGGCCTCCAGCGCGAAGACTGTTGTGAAGATGAAATTCATGACTCGCAGTCCGTGCTTCACAAAGTCCGCCTGGTTGTAGTGTTCCACGGTCATGACGATCATGTTGAGGAAGATCAGCAGGATAATGGCCATCTCGAACTTGGTGCTCATCGCGATGTTGTAGAAGAAAACCTGGAACTTGTTCTGCAAAACATATATACACTCCTTTACATAGTGTTTTCTAAAGTCTGATAAAAATGTACGATTCGATCATCAGCCCGTTTTCTCTATATTTACCTTGGATCTTTTTTGTTATGTTGTGCTTTGCGTTGACTTACGGGACAATTTGGTGGAAATATAAACTTTGTGACATTTAAGCTTGACTCCTGTCATAGCCGTGCCATATCAAGCTTCAAAATGTCCAAATGTGCGTCCTTAAGGGTCCGTTTATACAGAGCGCGAACGCGAACGCGTCCAACGCGAACACGAACGCGAACGCGACTTTTGAGCAGTTTTGCCATTCAAATAGAACACGAACCCGAACGCGGAAAACCGTCGACGGCTTTCGAGGCGGCTCGTCTTTTTCTATCATAATTCCGGCAATATATATTTCTGTCAGAGCTAAAATGGTGTTATTATGAAGACTGCTGACATGAAAGTCAAAACGTGTTAATTAATAAAGTCGTGCAGACATTTTTTTTTTACAGTTCCATAACATTGTTGACACAGGTAAAATAAAATTAATTTCAATCACATACCTGTCAGTCCGACTCTCTGTCCAATTGCTTTCCATATGTCTCTTTTTTTCGTGATGTCTTTGTAATCTTTGTCTGCTTTGTCATACAGTACATGATTCTTCTCAATTTCAAGAATCATGGCTTCTGTCTTGTCCATTGTCAGGTCAGGAGTACAAGTTTCTATTTGTGGAAATGATGCAAGGGAAGTACCTGCTGATTGGTTGATAGCAAAAAAGCCGCGCGACCTTCTGAGAAAATTCGCTCTGGGGGCAATCAAGGCGGTCGTTCGCGCGAACAAAAAATTGTTCGCGTTCGCGTTGGCACTCTATTTGAACGGTTCCTCTACAAATGACTAAAATATTCCAGTACGAAAAAACGCGTTCGCTTTCGCGTTCGCGTTCGCGCTCTGTATAAACGGACCTTAATCCCTTCACTGCCAGCGGACGCAGATGATGCTTCTGTGGCGTAATCAGTGGTAATTCAACATCACACTCAGCCGTGCAAAGAACGTGAATACAAAGTGATGTCAGCAAGAGACTTAGATCCTCATGAGCCCCCGCAACTGCGGGAGCTCATGAGAATCTAAGTCTCTTGCAAATGGGTCGTGTTCATTTTCCCAGGCAGTGAAAGGGTTAATCCATGGGTAAAAATCGACACTCACCGGACACATTGATAGGGTCCCGCTAGAGGGGTGGGGGTGGGTGGGGGTTTAGGGGGGGGGGGCTTACACTCACCGGACACATTGATAGGGTCCCGCTAGAGGGGTGTGGGAGGGGGGTGGGGGGGGGGGCTTACACTCACCGGACACATTGATAGGGTCCAGCTAGGGTGGGGGGGGGGGAGGGCTTACACTCACCGGACACATTGATAGGGTCCCGCTAGAGGGGGGTGGGGGAGGGGGGACTTACACTCACCGGACACATTGATAGGGTCCCGCTAGAGGGGGGGTGGGGTGTGGGGGGGGGGGGCTTACACTCACCGGACACATTGATAGGGTCCCGCTAGAAGGGGTGGGGGGTGGGGGTGGGCGGGGCTTACACTCACCGGACACATTGATAGGGTCCCGCTAGAGGGGGTGGGGGGTGGGGGGGTGGGGGGTGGGTTTACACTCACCGGACACATTGATAGGGTCCCGCTAGAGGGGGGGGGGGGGGCTTACACTCACCGGACACATTGATAGGGTCCCGCTAGAGGGGGTGGGGGGGGTGGGGCTTACACTCACCGGACACATTGATAGGGTCCCGCTAGAGGGGGTGGGGGGTGGGGGTGGGGGCTTACACTCACCGGACACATTGATAGGGTCCCGCTAGAGGGGGGGGGGGTGGGGGGGCTTACACTCACCGGACACATTGATAGGGTCCCGCTAGAGGGGGGGGTGGGGGGTGGGGGGGCTTACACTCACCGGACACATTGATAGGGTCCCGCTAGAGGGGGGTGGGGGGTGGGGGGGGGCTTACACTCACCGGACACATTGATAGGGTCCCGCTAGAGGGGTGGGGGGTGGGGGGTGGGGGGGGCTTACACTCACCGGACACATTGATAGGGTCCCGCTAGAGGGGGGGGTGGGGTGGGGGGGCTTACACTCACCGGACACATTGATAGGGTCCCGCTAGAGGGGGGGGGGTGGGGGGTGGGGGGGGGGGCTTACACTCACCGGACACATTGATAGGGTCCCGCTAGAGGGGGGGGGGTGGGGGTGGGCTTACACTCACCGGACACATTGATAGGGTCCCGCTAGAGGGGGGGGTGGGGGGTGGGGGGGGGCTTACACTCACCGGACACATTGATAGGGTCCCGCTAGAGGGGGTGGGGGGCTTACACTCACCGGGGTCCCCCTAGTGGGGGTGGGGGGGCTTACACTCACCGGACACATTGACAGGGTCCCGCTAGAGGGGTGGGGGTGGGGGTGGGAGGGCTTACACTCACCGGACACATTGATAGGGTCCCGCTAGAGGGATGGGGGGTGGGGGGTGGGGGGCTTACAACCGGACACATTGATAGGGTCCCGCTAGAGGGGGGTGGGGTGGTGGGGGGTGGGGTGGGTTTACACTCACCGGACACATTGATAGGGTCCCGCTAGAGGGGGGGGGGGTGGGGGACTTACACTCACCGGACACATTGATAGGGTCCCGCTAGAGGGGTGGGGGGTGGGGGGTGGGGGGGCTTACACTCACCGGACACATTGATGGGGTCCCGATAGAGGGGGGGTGGGGTGGGGGTGGGGGGCTTACACTCACCGGACACATTGATAGGGTCCCGCTGGAGGGGGGGTGGGGGGCTTACACTCACCGGACACATTGATAGGGTCCCGCTGGATGGGGGGGTGGGGTGGGGGGGGGCTTACACTCACCGGACACATTGATAGGGTCCCGATAGAGGAGGTGGGGTGGGGGGGGGGCTTACACTCACCGGACACATTGATAGGGTCCCGCTAGAGGGGTGGGGGTGGGGGGCTTACACTCACCAGACACATTGATAGGGTCCCGCTAGAGGGGGTGGGGGGTGGGGGGGGGGCTTACACTCACCGGACACATTGATAGGGTCCCGTTAGAAGGGGATGGGTGGGGGGTGGGGGGGCTTACACTCAACGGACACATTGATAGGGTCCCGCTAGAGGGGGGGGGGGGTGGTGGGTGGGGGGGGGGCTTAAACTCACCGGACACATTGATAGGGTCCCGCTAGAGGGGGGGGGTGGGGGGTGGGGGGGGCTTACACTGACCGGACACATTGATAGGGTCCCTGGTAGAGGGGGGAGGTTGGGGGTGGGGGGGGGGGGCTTACACTCACCGGACACATTGATAGGGTCCCGCTAGAGGGGGGGTGGGGGGGGGGGGGGCTTACACTCACCGGACACATTGATAGGGTCCCGCTAGAGGGGTGGGGGGAGGGTGGTGGGGGGGGGCTGACACTCACCGGACACATTGATAGAGTCCCGCTAGAGGGGGTGAGGGGGTGGGGGGTGGGGGGGGCTTACACTCACCGGACACATTGATAGGGTCCCGCTAGAGGGGTGGGGGGAGGGTGGTGGGGGGGGGCTGACACTCACCGGACACATTGATAGAGTCCCGCTAGAGGGGGTGAGGGGGTGGGTGGTGGGGGGGGCTTACACTCACCGGACACATTGATAGGGTCCCGCTAGAGGGGGGATAGGGGGTGGGGGCTTACACTAACCGGACACATTGATAGGGTCCCGCTAGTTGGGGGTGCGGGGCGGGGGGGGGGCTTACACTCACCGGACACATTGATAGGGTCCCGCTAGAGGGTGGGGGGGGTGGGGGGTGGGGGGGGGGGCTTTCACTCACCTGACATTGATAAGGTCCCGCTAGAGGGGGTGGGTGGGTGGGGGGGGGGGCTTACACTCACCGGACACATTGATAGGGTCCCGCTAGAGGGGGGGGGGCTTACACTCACCGGACACATTGATAGGGTCCCGCTAGGGGGGGGGGTGGGGGTGGGGGCTTACACTCACCGGACACATTGATAGGGTCCCGCTAGAGGGGTGGGGTGGGGGTGGGGGGGGGGGCTTACACTCACCGGACACATTGATAGGGTCCCGCTAGAGGGGGTGGGGGGGGGGGCTTACACTCACCGGACACATTGATAGGGTCCCGCTAGAGGGATGGGTGGGGGGTGGGTGGGGGGGCTTACACTCACCGGACACATTGATAGGGTCCCGCTAGGGGGGGGGGGGTGGCTTACACTCACCGGACTCATTGATAAGGTCCCGCTAGAGGGGGATGGGTGGGGGCTGGAGGTGGGGCTTACACTCACCAGACACATTGATAGGGTCCCGCTAGAGGGGTGGGGGGTGGGGGGTGGGGGGGGCTTACACTTACTGGACACATTGATAGGGTCCCTGGTAGAGGGGGGAGGTTGGGGGTGCGGGGGGGGGGGCTTACACTCACCGGACACATTGATAGGGTCCCGCTAGAGGGGGGGGGTGGGGGTGGGGTGTGGGGGGGGGGCTTACACTCACCGGACACATTGATAGGGTCCCGCTAGAGGGTGGGGGGGGGGGCTTACAATCACCGGACACATTGATAGGGTCCCGCTAGAGGGGGTGGGGTGGGGGGGTGGGGGGGGGCTTACACTCACCGGACACATTGATAGGGTCCCGCTAGAGGGGGGGTAGGGGGTGGGGGGGCTTACACTAACCGGACACATTGATAGGGTCCCGCTAGTTGGGGGTGCGGGGTGGGGGGGGGGCTTACACTCACCGGACACATTGATAGGGTCCCCTTAGAGGGGGGGGGGGTGGGGGGTGGGGGTGGGGGCTTACACTCACTTACACATTGATAGGGTCTCGCTAGAAGGGGTGGGGTGGGGTGGGGCTTACACTCACCGGACACATTGATAGGGTCCCGCTAGAGGGGGGGGGGGGGGCTTACACTCACCGGACACATTTGATAGGGTCCCGCTAGAGGGGGGTGTGGGGGTGGGGGGTGGGGGTGGGGGCTTACACTCACCGGACACATTGATGGGGTCCCGCTAGAGGGGTGGGGTGGGGGTGGGGGTGCTTACACTCACCGGACACATTGATAGGGTCCCGCTAGATGGGGGTGGGGGTGGGGGGCTTACACTCACCGGACACATTGATAGGGTCCCCCTAGAGGGGTGGGTGGGGGTGGGTGGGGGGGCTTACACTCACCGGACACATTGATAGGGTCCCGCTGGGGGGGGGGGGTGGCTTACACTCACCGGACACATTGATAGGGTCCCGCTAGGGTGGGGGCGGGGGCAGGGCTTACACTCACCGGACACATTGATAGGGTCCCGCTGGGCGGGGGGGGGGGGGGGGGGGGCTTACATTCACCGGACACATTGATAGGGTCCCGCTAGAGGGGAGGGGGGGGGGGCTTACACTCACACGACACATTCATAGGGTCTCACCGGAAATATTGATAGGCTCTTGCTTGGCCGGGGGGGGGGGGGGGGAGGGGCTTATGGGAATCTATGTCTCTTGCGGTTTAATTTTCTTGGCTATTTCTCGACATGGAAGAGGTTAAAGACACACAGCAGAATTACCTTTGGTCGCTTGGTGGTTTTCTGCGGCTTTTTCCTACCCAGCTTCTTCAGCGTGTTGTAGTAGTTGCGCTGACTCCTGGTCAGGAAAGCGTCCAGATAGTTGCCGTCATACTGAACACAGACACAGCGACAATGTACACCAGCACGTCCAGCATGATTTGCCACCGTCATCTTTTCGTTCATTTCAGTTGCATGCAAAAACATATAAGTCGTGCAGTTCTGATGCAGGTACGGTCTGCTTCTATGAACGTCAGACGGCACAACGGAACTAAAGACGTGTCTGCCAGGAGTTTTATGTTACATTGTGTGTCTAGAGTGGTTATAATTGTACAGCTACGCGCCTAGATTTCTTTAAAATTTAGGCTAAAAAATAAATGCCCATATTTTTATTATTATTATTATTGTTGTTGTTGTTGTTGTTGGTGTTGGTGTTGTTGTTGTTGTTATTTCAAATCTAAAAAATATAATTTTACTAATCCCACAATGAAACACAACATTATAACACAATCACAGATGTAAATAATCGCAAATAAAAAGCATAATCACGCACAGAATTTGTCACAGACATCACAGAACATCCGATCATCTACAACTGTACCTTTTTCTTCAGTTTATTGAAGTTATCGATGATAACACCAATGAAGAGATTGAGTGTGAAGAAAGAACCGACGATAATGAAGACAACAAAGTATATGTAGCCAAGATACAGGTTGTTCTCAAACCTGGGCTGCTGATCCACCTGTAACGGAAAAAAACAATTTCTTTATGCCTGTCACCTCACGTTACTGTCATCACGTACTAACAGTTCTGATTTACTTATTTTTCTCACGTAATTCTCCCAAGTAATCTTTATAAAATATAAGCATTTTCATGTAGACCCCCCATCCCCCTCCTCCCCCCTTATTTTTCGGTGGAAATTGATATGTAAAGACGTTACTAAATTACGTTATAAAAATATACTGCGCGTTACTGAAGAGAAAGGGGCAAAATTATCCGGTAAATACCTTGCCTTCTGTAAATGTACAACCTTAACATCTTACCTGCTACGGACAATAACTCTCGGCAGGAGAGTCGTGTCTTTTTTCGCCGAACGGTATCGTAAGTACCCAAAGCGCAACAGGCCGTCGGGCCGACGTCGGCCCGCGCACGTCCGTGCGCGGGCCAACGGAGCCCGACATCGGCCCGATAGTCTTTTGCGAATTGGGTAGCATCAAAGGGAGAAACCTTTCCTACCAACAGGCGGCTAATTCAACGATTTTTTCCTGAAAGCATCGCGATTTCTGCAGTGTTCGTGAGGAAGTAAACATAAATATCTGGCCCATGAGGCACAGATCATCATGAGCGAACGCGTACGCGAGAGCTCATAAGGATCTGTGCCTCCTGCGCTTGGGTTCGGCTTTGGCTGATGACACTCCGCCACTGATGAAGTAACACTTTTGCCCCGTTGGTTGTCAGCAGCAAGGGTTTGGTTTCCAAATTGTTTCCGGCAGGAATCAACTCGGCCAAACACGCTACCGATATCCAAAAGGGTTAACATTCAAAATTTGAAGAGCACAAATTTGTCCTACAACTGTAGAGTCCACAGCATCCCGCATCACCTCCAACCAGCCCTCAAACGTCGCCTGTACAACGAAAAAAAAAAAAAAAAAATCAAAACGATGGTCGTGTGGGTTATTTTGGACCTCTTGGCTTTAGAGCGTTCACCCCTTAGCTGCCGAGAAAAAGTGAACACGATCCAAGTGCAAGAGACATATATCCTCATGAGCCCCCGCAGTCGCGGGGGCTCATGAGGATCTATGCCTCTTGCTGAGACCAATTTGCATCCATGTCTTTTGGCCCTTTGGGCGTTGGGTGAACACACGTTTCATAAACAAAACTGTACGTGCAGCACAGGGAAGGGGTTAAGGTCTAGAAGCAGATATTAGCACGTGACTAGTTGTATTCTAGTTACTAGCACATTGTAAGGTCCAGAAGCAGATATTAGCACGTGACTAGTTGTATTCTAGTTACTAGCACATTGTAAGGTCCACAAGCAGATATTAGCACATGACTAGTTGTATTCTAGTTACTAGCACATTGTAAGGTCCAGAAGCAGATATTAGCACGTGACTAGTTGTATTCTAGTTACTAGCACATTGTAAGGTCCAGAAGCAGATATTAGCACGTGACTAGTTGTATTCTAGTTACTAGCACATTGTAAGGTCTAGAAGCAGATATTAGCACGTGACTAGTTGTATTCTAGTTACTAGCACATTGTAAGGTCCAGAAGCAGATATTAGTACATGACTAGTTGTATTCTAGTTACTAGCACATTGTAAGGTCCAGAAGCAGATATTAGCACATGACTAGTTGTATTCTAGTTACTAGCACATTGTAAGGTCCAGAAGCAGATATAATAATAATAATAATAATAATTACGATATTTATAATGCGCTATAATAATTATAACTCTAAGCGCGCACTTACAACTCGCACACGCATGCGCACGCTTTAGACAATGACTCACGTAACACAAATAGTGAAAATACATTACGACGGTCAGCTTGGGGTGGGGAGTGTGGTGATATAGTGCTAGAACTGTTGAAAGAGGTGAGTTTTGAGGGCGGACTGGAAGGAGGAGAGCGAGTGTTTCTGACGGAGAGAGAGTGGGAGAGTGTTCCAGGTAGATGGACCGTATACTGAGAAGGAGCGGGGGCCGAAAGTGCTGAGTTAGGTGCGGGGGATGTGGAGGCGGACAGGGTCGGAGGCGGAGCGGAGGGAGCGGGGAGGAGTGTAGGGGTGAAGTAAGTTGGAGAGATAGGCAGGAGCATAGTTGTTCAGGGATTTGTTGCAGAGAGACAGAATCTTGTATTGGATGCGTTGGGGGATGGGGAGCTGGTGAAGGAGCTTGAGCAGGGGAGTGATGTGACTGATGCGGCGGAGGTGGAAATAACATGCCTGGGCCGTGGCGGAGACGAAGCTGGTCATAGAAAAAGAGGAATCGAGGATAACGCCAAGGTTCTTGACCGAGTCAGAGAGGGAGATGGGGGTGCTGTCGAGTTGAAGGTGGAGAGAGGGAGGGAGCTGGGAAAGTTTCTGGCGAGTGCCTACTAGCATGGCTTCCGTTTTGTCGTCGTTCATTTTGAGCTTGTTTGCTGTCATCCAGTTTTTCACGTCTTCATAGCAGTCAGTCGTGCGAGTCAGTAGTGTCTGAGTGTTGTCGAGTTTGTCTTTGTCTAGTAGTTGTGAGTCGTCAGCGTAGAGGTGGTGGTGGACTGGATGATGTTGGACAGGGGGGAGGTGTAGAGTGTGAAAAGGACCGGGCCCAGGACGGACCCCTGTGGAACGCCGCAGGAGAGCCTGACTGGGTTGAAGGAGACGCCGTCGATGGTGACGGACTGCTGTCTGTCGGAGAGGTAGGAGAGAAACCAGGAGTGAGCAGAGTCAGTGATGCCAAAGGAGTGGTGAAGGCGGTGGAAGAGGATAGAGTGGTCTATGGTGTCGAAGGCGGCAGAGAGATCGAGTAGCGTAAGAAGGGAGATGTTGCCCGAGTCAGTGGAGAGAAGCAGGTCGTTAAGGATATGTAGAAGGGCTGTTTTAGTGCTGTGATGTTTGCGATAGGCAGACTGGAAGGGACTGAGGAGGTTGTTGTCGGCGAGGTGGAGGTTGAGTTGGTTGAGGACAACCTTCTCAAGAAGCTTGGACAGGAAAGAGAGATTGGAGACTGGGCGGTAGTTCTTGAGTTCGTTTGGGTCGAGGTTGTGTTTTTTGAGGAGAGGACGGACGATGGCGGACTTGAAGATATCGGGGACGGAGCCATTCTCTAGAGATGTGTTGATGATGTCGGTAATGAAGGGCAAATGTTTTGGGAGGCCGTCCCGGTAGAGAGAAGCTGGGAGGGGGTCTAGTTCGCAGGTTTTAAAAGGCATGGACTTTATGGTCTTGAGGACTTCATCCTGAGAGACGGGGCGGAAGGACGAGAGGGGAGTGCCGGAAAAGGGGGGTCAGGAAGGCAAGGCGGAGAGGTCAGTGTCGAGTGTGTTGCGCAGAGTTTGGATTTTGTCGCAGAAATAGGAGGAAAAAGCGGACGGAAGTTCTTCTTTGCTGTGTGTGTTGGGAAGAGGAGAGTTTTTGGGAGTGCCTAGGAATGTGTTCATGGTAGCGTAGAGGGTTTTGGAAGAAGTGGATTCAAGGATTTTGTTTTGAAGGTGTTTGCGTTTGGAGTCGGAGATCATTCTGCTGACTTTGGATCTGGGGGTTTGGAAGATCTCTCTGTGAACGGTGAGGTCAGATGAACGCCAGCGGTGTTCCGCTTGTCGACGCTCGCGCTTGGCCTCAGCTATGTCGTCAGTGAGCCAGGGGGAGGGGAGTCGGTTGGGTATGGAACAGGTGGTGACAGGTGCATGGGTGTCTAGAAGTTTTCGAAGGGAGGAATCGAAATGGGATGCAAGATCGGGAGAGGAGGCGGGGTCCAAGAGAAGGTCGACAGCTTCGTCGAAGAAGTTCTCTCTGTTGACAGATTTTAGTATGCGACGAGAGACAAAGAGCTTGGGTTTTTTCGGGGGAGGTAGGTTGAGGGCGACGAGAATAGCGAGGTGGTCGGAGGGAAGCACAGAAGAGGTGTCAGAGTCGAGGAAGAGTTGATCGGAGGTGCGGGTGATGATCCAGTCGAGGGTGTGGCCGAGTCGGTGGGTGGGTTTAGTGATGTGTAAGATTGTGGTTTGAAAGTGACGTGCAAAGGCGTTTTGTGTCGGGTTTGTCGAAGTGGAAGTTAAAGTCGCCAAGAAGGATGTGTTTTCCGGGTCGTGTGCTGTAGTGGTCGAGGAGGAGATCGAACTCGGTGAGGAACATGGAGTTTGTTAGTTTGTTTTGAGAGCTTGGAGGGGGGCGGTAGATACATGAGAAGATGAGGGACTGGCCAGGGAGTGTTGCTACGGCCTCGACAGATTCAAAGGAGGGATGAGCAAAAGGGAGAGACTGAGAGAAGGAGAGGTGAGCAGAAAGACAGTCCCTGTAGATGATGGCAATGCCACCCCCTCTGGAAGCACGCGGGAAGGAGGCCAGGCGGTAGCCACTCGGAGTGACGCTGGCGATGATGGGTTCATCGCCAGCTGAGCGGAGCCACGCTTCGGTGATCACGACAACATCTAGGTCATTGTCTAGGATGAAATCTGAAATCACGTCGGCTTTGCCATCATTGAACAGACACAGTTTTAGGTTGGATGAGCCAGAAGAGGAAGAGGGAGAAGAAACGGACGAAGAAGAGGACAAAGGAAGAGGAGGGTGGGGAGGGGGGAAAGAGGATGGAGGGGGGGGGGGGGAGGAGGAAAAGACGGGGAAGGAGAACCGGGCAAGAAAGAGGATGCGAGAGGAGGGTGAGCGGGGAGTAGAGAGGAGGAGGAAGGGGAGTAGGAAAAGCTGAGGTAGGGGGAGGGGGAGGGCGAAGGGGAGGAGAAAGGGGGGGGGGAGATAGGGGACGAGGAGGAAAAAGCAGGCGAAGGAGGAGGGGGTGAGGGGAGGAAGGGGGAGGAGGGCGGGGGAGGGGGCGGCCGAGGAAAGCAGGGAGCAGTAGATGAGCAAGAGAGGAAAGGAAATGGGAGAAGAAGGAAGGGAGGTGGAGAAATCGAGGAGGAGGGGGGAGGCGGGCGGGGTGAAAGGGTATAGGAAAAGGGGAAGAAGTGTGTGGTTGTGTTTGTGGTGGTGAGTCCCGCCTTTTGCTAATTCCGCCCCTGTGGCCTCTCTTTCGCGATCGGATGCCGCGTAAGGCATCTGCAACACTGTCAGCGGCACCGGTCGCGCAGTAGGTGGCGTGGCGACGTAGAGATAGCAGTTGTTGGCGTGTGTATTTGATGAGCATGATTGTTTGTGAGGACAAGAAAGAGGAAGACGAGAAGAGGGTTCAGTAGGGTGTGTGTGTGTGAGTAAGTGTGTGTGTGTGTGTGTGTGTGTGTGTGTGTGTGTGTGTGTGTGTGTGTGTGTGTGTGTATGTGTGTGTGCGTGCCGGTTTGTGTGTGAGCGGTGTGGTAGGGGAGCGACCTGATTTCCGGTCGGTCAGCGGCGAGATCGGTCAATGGCGCCGAAAGTGGGGAGGGCGAGATGTCGACGAGAGAGCACACGAAAACCTATAGAACGGTAGGGACACGAACGAGTCTACAACAACCAAGCAGCAGATGCAACCACGGGTGGCAAACAGACTCACACAGTGAACATATCACACACTAGCACACAGCACATGAAAACAGGGCGTGGAAAGGCCCGGCGAACCCACGCTGCGGAAGAAAAAAATGGCGACGTAAACAAAAATTCAAATGACAGACACAATTCAATACGATACCACTCAAACAGCAACCAGATCCGACGAAACACAAGCATAATCCTCATTAGCGCACTCTTATACGATACTCAACAGACTTTCAGCACACGAAACACAGTACATTCAACGAAAACCCACTAAACACTGGGAGCGAAAACACGTGGTAGGTCGCACAAACAAGATGGCGCCCGTTCATATATTATATATATATATTAGCACGTGACTAGTTGTATTCTAGTTAACAGCACATTGTAAGGTCCAGAAGCAGATATTAGCACGTGACTAGTTGTATTCTAGTTACTAGCACATTGTAAGGTCCAGAAGCAGATATTAGCACATGACTAGTTGTATTCTAGTTACTAGCACATTGTAAGGTCCAGAAGCAGATATTAGCACGTGACTAGTTGTATTCTAGTTACTAGCACATTGTAAGGTCCAGAAGCAGATATTAGCACGTGACTAGTTGTATTCTAGTTACTAGCACATTGTAAGGTCCAGAAGCAGATATTAGTACATGACTAGTTGTATTCTAGTTACTAGCACATTGTAAGGTCCAGAAGCAGATATTAGCACATGACTAGTTGTATTCTAGTTACTAGCCCATTGTAAGGTCCAGAAGCAGATATTAGCACATGACTAGTTGTATTCTAGTTACTAGCACATTGTAAGGTCCAGAAGCAGATATTAGCACGTGACTAGTTGTATTCTAGTTACTAGCACATTGTAAGGTCCACAAGCAGATATTAGCATGTGACTAGTTGTATTCTAGTTACTAGCACATTGTAAGGTCTAGAAGCAGATATTAGCACATGACTAGTTGTATTCTAGTTACTAGCACATTGTAAGGTCCAGAAGCAGATATTAGCACATGACTAGTTGTATTCTAGTTACTAGCACATTGTAAGGTCCAGAAGCAGATATTAGCACGTGACTAGTTGTATTCTAGTTACTAGCACATTGTAAGGTCCAGAAGCAGATATTAGTACATGACTAGTTGTATTCTAGTTACTAGCACATTAAAGTAATTTCACACAACAAAGTCAGCTGTGTTTAGTGAAGATCGAATTATTAATACCTTATATTTATTTATACGGGTCGTTTGTTACCTCGTTTTTCATGGCATCGGGTGGATCGTTCTGGTGCTAGATCGTCCAACTCTCGTTTTTAAGGCCGTAGGTTCAAACCCCTTTGGGCTTAAACTGTGTAAGCACCCTATTCGGTGCCCCGCTTTTAAAATGACCTTCGGGTTACTGTGGCAAAATACGTTTAACCATATAGAAACGTTTAAATTTTCTTCGTTTTATCGTATGCCAAGAAAAACTGCTTTAGGCACTCAATAAACAAATATAATTTAATGACACTAGCCACTGCAGGATTTACTTTATGTAAACCATTGGCTGTCGGTAGTGGTTCTAGTGGCGGTGATTCCTGCTCGTACGATTTGTCGATTTTGTTTTTGTAAAAGAATAACTAACCACACTGACACTTACCACTTGAAACAAAGCTAAAAACCCCGCTCCTGCATTGTCGAAGTTGACCTTGGAGTTTTCCCATCTTTCTCCCACAGCCAGGCAGTAGGACTTGTTGGGTGTCACTGTGTAATCCAGGGTATTCCGGGTGGTGGCGTTGACACACTTGTAGAACTTCCCTGTGACAATCATCATCTTAAGCGTTATCAGCGAAGGGGTTCACTGTCGTAAGATGATGAAAGACTTTTTTTTCTTTCGCTACGTCGGAAAGTTCCTTAACCTCTTAACTGCCGAGGTTAGTTAGTTAGTTATTGGGAACTTGAACACTTTGCTGAATCCAACAAATCCAAGGAGTTTTTCAGCGCAATGAAAGCTGTCTACGGCCCTGCCAGACCCAGCACAACCCCTCTCTTTTCTTCCGATGGCTTCACCTTGCTGAAGGACAAAGGCAGCATCACTGAGCGCTGGAGAGAACACTTCTCAAATCTGCTGAACCTGCCTTCCACTGTCGACCCCGCAGCCCTGGACATGATTTCCCAGAAGCCGACACTGGATGACCTTGACCTCCCACCTACAGAGCTGGCTTAACTGGGCGAGGCAAACCCGAACCTCGTCTCGGCGAGACACCCGAGACAGTCTCGGCGAGACACCCGAACCACCCCTTACTCTTAATTAGGTTCGGCGAAGCCTCCGAGACAAGATCGGCGAGCCCCCCGAGACGTGTCTGGGCGTGTCTCGGGCCGGCCTTTGTATTGCCGATCACGCACAGCAAACCTGCCCGAGACACTCTGAAAAAGTGAACGCTCTTTTCTGCCGGAGGAAAGATTTTCAATCAACACGCAGATTCCCAACGCTTCCTGGTATCTTATCGCGGTTAAGCCCCACTGAGCAGGAAATAACCATGGACCTGACAGGCACAAGCGCCGATCAACTTCCGTCTCGGCTGGTTCGGCGCGGCTAAAAATAGACCCGGTTAAGAAACGAAAAGAGTTCGCCGTGACCGCCCGATCTTCTGTCTCGTCTCGGCTGGTCTCGGCTTGCCTCGGGAAGACCCAATTCGGAAAGAAACCGCATTTTGACCGAACGACGAACCTCGGTTATTAATGCAACCCTTTCCCTGGACGAGGTCAAGAAAGCGATCAACCAGACAAGATCCGGCAAGGCTACAGGCATGGACGGCATCCCCGCAGAGCTCTTTAAAGCAGCTGGACCTGAGACCCTTGATGCCTTCCTCAACATTCCGACGTGTATTTGGGCAGAGGTGAACATGCCACAGGAATTTAGAGATGCTACAATCGTCTCCCTGTTCAAGAAAAAGGGCAGCAAAGCAGACTGTGCCAATTACCGAGGGATCTCACTCTTGTCCATTGCTGGCAAGATCCTCGCGAGAGTCATCCTCAACCGCCTGATCCGCTCTGTGCCTGAGGAAGCACTCCAAGAGGCTCAGTTTGGCTTCAGACCCGGCCGCAGCACAGTCGACATGGTCTTCTCTGTGAGACAGGTCCAGGAGAAATGCATTGAGCAGCACATGGACCTCTACGCTGTCTTCATAGATCTGACCAAAGCATTCGACACCGTGAAAAGAGAAGCGCTTTGGGTCATCCTCACAAAGCTAACCTGCCCCAGGAAGTTCACCAACATCATCCGCCTCTTCCATGATGGAATGGTAAGAGTTGTCCAGTCAAACGGCGACACATCCGCACCCTTCGACATTTCCAACGGTGTGAAACAAGGTTGTGTTCTTGCCCCTGTGATGTTCAACCTGTTCTTCACGTGTGTCCTGACCGATGCAGTACGCGACCTTTAGAAGGGAGTGTATCTGAAGTATAGACTAGACGGCTCTCTCTTCGACCTCCGTCGACTGAACGCCAGGACCAAGACCATCGAGAGACTGATCCTTGAGGCGCTGATTCCCGATAACTGTGAGCTGGTGGCGCACACATTCTGACCTCCAGACCGTCGTCAACAGGTTCTCGGAAGCCTCTCGACTGTTTGGTCTCAACATCAGTCTCAACAAGACCAACTAGCCCTAGGCACAAGAGCCCCCCACACCCAAAGAGTATATCGAAGGCACCGAGCTGAAGACTGTCGACCAGATCAGGTACCTGGGGAGCATAATCTCTTCTGACGGTACTATCGACAAGGAAATCGCAGCTCGCATCAGCAAAGCCAGCCAAGCCCTGGGTCGTCTGCGCACTCGTGTGCTGAATAGCAATAGCGTAAATGTCTCCACCAAGATCAGAGTATACAAGGCAGTAGTCCTCCCCAGCCTCTTCTACGGATGTGAATCATGGACGTTGTATAGAAAGCACCTCAAGCAGCTTGAACGTTTCCACATGAGGTGCCTGCGCTCACTCATGGGCATCAAATGGCAAGGCAAGGTGACAAACCTGGAAGTCCTGGACAATGCTGGCTTAGTGAGTGTTGAAGCCTTGATCTTATAGACACAACTTCGCTGGACAGGTCATGTCATACGCATGGATGATTCTCGCATGCCACGCCAACTCCTGTATGGTGCACTCTCAAAAGGCCACAGGAAGCAAGGACGGCCAAAGAAACGCTTCCAAGACTACATAAAAGACAGCCTCAACTACTGCGTCTTCCCAGTAAAGGAACTTGAAGCACAAGCACAAGACAGATCTGGCTGGCGTGCCGCCACCAGGAAAGCCTGCACGCTCTTTGAACACAATCGGCGGGAACGGATCACCAGTGCCAGAGCTCGCAGAAAGACAGTGTCGACTCTCCCCACAGCTACGTTCCAGTGCCCCCATTGCCCTCGAAGGTGTGGCTCCAGGATTGGGTTGGCCAGCCACACCCGCACCCACAAATAGAAGTCATGCACAATGACGACATCATCGGTTTTCGATGGTCTACCCATTATGAAGCGAAAGTGAAACTCATATCACGTAAAATACAAAATTACGTAGAAACTAAACTTACGTCATGACAAATGACGTTTGACAAATCAATGACGCGTATGTCCTGCGCCCATTATAGAACTCACTGACGCATTGGCAGATCTGCGAAACCTTTTCAATAGGAAATAATTCAACATCAGAATCAGTAAAAGACAAAATTGTAGAGACCATTTACAGCGAGAACAGCTCTCATATAGAAGAGACTTTGTGGGTTATGGTTCATCCCATCTTGTTTTAATTTAAATTATTTTTTTAAATTACAGTTTTATTGTTAGCAATCGAGGGAACGGTAGATTTAGCATACAGCAAGCAACATACAGGGATGAAATCATCACCATATTAGGTCACGTGAGCCTCACCAGCAAAGAACTGCACGCCCATGATGCTGAAAATGAGCCAGAAGACCATGCCCACCAGGAGCACGTTAAAGATGGCCTGGATGGCGCGCACCAGGGCGTTCACGACAATCTGAAACACCATGTGGAGGGACGTGTTTCAATTGTAGCATTGTGGTGGGGCAACTTTCTGCTTCTTGCAAATATTTAAGACTGACACAATAAAGCGATATTGTGTTGTATTGTATTGTATTGTGTTGTGTTTGTATTGTATTGTATTGTGTTGTGTTGTGTTGTATTGTATTGTATTGTGTTGTGTTGTGTTGTGTTGTATTGTATTGTATTGTGTTGTGTTGTATTGTATTGTATTGTATTGTATTGTATTGTATTGTATTGTATTGTATTGTATTGTATTACACACCTCCTTCTTTGCTGCCTTAGAGCTGAAAGGCTGTATAACACACGTATGGGATAGCTTGGCTATATGAATGGCCAAGTGTGCACAATATTGTCTTGTAGAAAGTCTAGTTAACAATTATGTACGGGCACACTCGTGAGGGATGGAAAATGGCGGCAATGCACCATCTCCTGGCCGACCGCTCCAGCAAAATCCGTCAATTTTGCTCGGGAAGTGATGCCTATTCTTGTTATTTACCAGGCAGTGTTGTGCCATCAAGTTCTGCGGGAACAGTCATGTACTTTTTCGGCAACTTTATTTTGATGGTTGTGGTGTATCGACTAGAACATCGTCTTCATCTTGTAACAGTCAGAATTTGGACTTATTTTCGTGCCAGCCTGTTTTCAAAGAAGAGCGTGCAGAGGAACTGTGGAACTACTAAACATATGCTCTTCCGGGCTACATCATACATAATAAAAAGACTAACGCATTGCCAGTTTTTTTTTTTAATTCTGGCTGGCTCAACAGAAAAGCTTGAAAGCATACAGAGATTGAGAAGCATATACCAGCCAGCTTTACTACGTTCATACTGCGTTTTACTGCGGTGGCCGTGTTTATGTTGCATGAACTGCTTGGCCGGACGATTTTAGCTGCTGACAGATGTTTCCCAGCAGTGAACACGACTCTGTGTGTGCATGTGCCGGAGGGGGGGGGGGGGGGAGGGAATGCTGTTTTTATTTCATCATAATGACTCACGGCTGTTGCCATATTGACATGTATGTATTATAATAGTGTTTGCGGACTTTGTCGAAGCGATGCCCTCTAAATACCGGCGCTGTACTTTGGCGACGGGCTGTTTTGCTAAGTTGCCTAGATCGGAGATCATTTCCGTATCGACGGTATTTTGTTTATGTTGTTAACTTGCTTTTTCATGTACTAGGTTTAGTCAAGTAGGAACGTAACAGGAGAACATTTAATAGTGTGTTCATGAGACATACGGCTGTTTTTGATTTTGTCACGGAGGTTCGGGATGAGGCTACTCGCGCTGGCCGTTAGATCCCTTTGGCGACGGGCTTCAACCGTCCCGCCATTGTCCATTTTGTAGCTCGGTTATTGTAATTTGTGCAATGATCGAGTAAGTGAATGTGAGCAGCACCTCTGGTGGCAAAACTGTAATTGCCGCTTGAGGGATAAATAAAGTTGTTTTGAATTTGAATCTTGAAATTTGACCTTTTTCATCTCACGCGCAATGACATCATTTCATAGTGACGACTGACACTCTGGCGTCATGTATTGCGTTATTACATCATCATGTAGGAACTTTTGTGTGTCATCTAAAATACTGACGTTACATTACAAAGTACATTACGTCAAGATCTTCGCAAAGACACAATGGCGAATTAGTTGTGACTGGGCGTATGCCGAAAACCAGCTCAAATCGGATTTATGCAAAGACAAAGGTGAGTAAGAAATAGATTGTTACATCGATGTTTCGGTGATACTGAGAATCTTACTCTCGTCGTCTTAAAACCTTATGATACTCACTGTCGCTCGTAGGATAAGGTTTTAATACCACTCTAGTGAGATTCTCAGTATCTCCGAAACACCGATACATAAGAATCTGTATGTATCTATCGGACATGTTACAGACTGACAATACAGCGATATGGAATTCTATTGTATTATATTGTATTGTATTTATTATATTGTAAATAATAATAATAATAATAATAATAATAATAATAATAATAATAATAATAATAATAATAATAATAATAATAATAATAATAATAATAACAACCGTAATAGATTGCATTAAATAGGCAATTTATCCTAACTGAAAATCGGCTCAAAGCGCCTTCGACAACTAACCAACAAGCAAGCTCGCGTGAAACACGCGCATTGTATCGTATCATCTTGTATTAAGTGCATGTATTTGCTTACCTTCATACTTTCCCAGCGAGATATGGCCCTAAGAGGCCGTAGAGCGCGCAGTGTCCGGAGCGATCTGAAGGCCGTGACGTTGGACACGCCCAGAGACTCGCCTATAAGACTGGACACGGAGATCTGGCGGACATCACAAGAAACTTCTAGAAAGGACTTACACAGTGTAAGACGGTGCTGGACACTGGTATCAAAATATTTGTCCACGATAATTTTCTAAACCAATTAACCGCACAGCCACATTTCCCAAATGTTGGAGGTCGTACCTAACGACTATGTACCAGTTTCAGGAGATGGATCGACCATGGTAATTTAAGCATAATGCCGGATGAACATGGCGCCTGAAGGTGCCAAGTTCACCCGGCTCAACCCTTGAATTGTCATGGTCGATCCATCTCCTGCTGTGGGGTGTTGGGACCAAATGAGTTAGGGAAAGAATATTGCCCACGATAATTTTCTAACCCAATTAACCACACAGCTGCATTTTGGAGGTGGAACCTAACAACTATGTACAACTTTCAGGAGATGGATCGACCATGATAATTCAAGGGTAGCGCCGGATGAACTTGGCGCCTGTATCGACAATGATAATACAAGCGTAGTGCCGAATAAACATGGCGTCTACAGGCGACAACGTCTACAGTCGCCTACCCTTGAATTATCATGGTAGATCCATCTCCTGCTGAAGGGCGTTTCGGCTAAATGTGTTAAGAAAGGAAAGAAGAAAGAACTGTTCCATGATGGGAAGTTGGTGCTGTCTGGCTCGCGCGTCAACATGAAACGGGGCGGTCCGTGGCGCAGTGGTTAAGGTGGCTGCCACCAATGCTAAAGGTGCGAGGTTCAATTAAGGGTTCCGGCGTCGGACTTTCCTCCTCTAGTAAGTGTCATCGTTATTTCGGGCGGATCGTCGGGGGTTCTTTTTCCGGGTACTCCGGCACTTCCTCCCCCTCCCCTATGGTACCGGTTTCAAGCCACTTTATAAAATTTCAAATACAAGCGATCAAAATTTCCGAAAACCTTAGTAGCTGAGATGGCCCTTCGCACCACGTGTTTGTCTTGTACTGTGTTTGTATTCAGTGTGTATCTGTGTGTGTCACGTGAGCGTGCGTGTTGGGTTCAGTTCGCGGCTCTTTGAGCGATTCGCAGAATTGGGAAAAGCGCCTATATAATAACCGGTATTATTATTATTACAAACAGGACCACCCGCGCTGCCTAGCTTTTTTGGTATCTCTTAAAATGACTGGCTGCTGGCAATCGATAATATCGGGAAGGTGCAGTGTCCGCAGACAGATTTCAGATGAACGGCCCAATTGGCAGGAATAAGTCCTTGGGTATAGGTCGTTTAACATCGGAGAGCATAACGTTTTTCGCAAATATATTCGCAGAGAGCCATCATTTTATACCAATCTTAAAATAAATAGCATGCAGTGCCAGTTGTCATAAAAATTCGATTTTTTAAATGAAATAACTGATTATGCATCCCTAACTGTGCTCCAGATATATTCAGCCCATTATAATATCCATTGTCACATGAATGAGTAAGCCGAGCTGATACAGTGGCGGTTTACATAAAGTCTACATGCTTGTCCTCAATATTGAAATCTGTCCTTTTCCCGCCGGGTCTCTATTAGGGTATTGAAAATGACTTTTTCTTGATACAGTGGCGGTATACATAAAGTCTACATGCTTGTCCTCAATATTGAAATATGTCCTTTTCCCGCCGGGTCTCTATTAGGGTATTGAAAATGGCTTTTTCTTGATACAGTGGCGGTATACATAAAGTCTACATGCTTGTCCTCGATATTGAAATCTGTCCTTTTCCCGCCGGGTCTCTATTAGGGTATTGAAAATGGCTTTTTCTTGATACAGTGGCGGTATACATAAAGTCTACATGCTTGTCCTCGATATTGAAATCTGTCCTTTTCCCGCCGGGTCTCTATTAGGGTATTGAAAATGGCTTTTTCTTGATACAGTGGCGGTATACATAAAGTCTACATGCTTGTCCTCAATATTGAAATCTGTCCTTTTCCCGCCGGGTCTCTATTAGTCTCTCTTAATTGAAAATGGCTTTTTCTTGATACAGTGGCGGTATACATAAAGTCTACATGCTTGTCCTCAATATTGAAATCTGTCCTTTTCCCGCCGGGTCTCTATTAGGGTATTGAAAATGGCTTTTTCTTGATACAGTGGCGGTATACATAAAGTCTACATGCTTGTCCTCGATATTGAAATCTGTCCTTTTCCCGCCGGGTCTCTATTAGGGTATTGAAAATGGCTTTTTCTTGTCTTTACACGTTTTCTTTACGACTGTACAGCAAAATCAAAAATTGTAGGAGTTGAGTAACACTAGCGCATATTAGGTCAATTGGCACTTAATGATATTTGTTCTTATAGTGGTACAGAAATTTGTTTCTTTGCGGAGAGATATGGGAAAACAATTGAGTGCGTTCCAGTGTTAAACGGCCTATACTGATAGCGCATCAAAGGTTGGTACAAACGGGGATCCACGCGCGTACCAGCCTGTAATGCGTTAATAATTGTATATCCCCGGGATAGATCGCAATACGTAAGTCCCTGTGACACGATTTTGTTGTTAACGGTCTACTACAACCGCGACGCTGATGTATGCCCCCCCCCCCACCCCCCGCCCCCACCCAACCCTCGACCGCTGCTCTGATCAGATTTAGCAAAAGCTAGTACCTTCATAATTGTGAAAAGCGCGATTTTAAAACCAATAACGGGCAAAACGACTTTGCCAAATGACGGCAGCGCCCGACACCACAATGAGTTCAAGCCGCCCGCGATATGAGGTCGTTAACTCCTTCACTGCCGAGAAAATGTGAGCACGATCCAACTGCAAGATACATAGATCCTCATGAGCCCCCGCGAACGCAGGGGCTCATGAGGATCTATGCCTCTTGCAGAGTCCAGTTTGTATTCGTGGTGCTTGGACGGTTTTGGCTTACGGTTCTTGAACAAACAAAGATTTCAGAAACAGAATATAGCGTCCAGTGGCAGTTAAGGGGTTATAAAATATTGCGCTCGTTTAAAAATTAACCCATACTGACCATGAGCTCAAAAGACTCAGTGTAGACATAGCTGCCCTACAGGAAACTCGGCTAGCGGATGCTGACACACTAAAGGAGAAGGACTATTTTGGCAGGGGAAGAGTTCTGACGAGGGGAGAGAGTACGGAGTAGGCTTTGCAGTGAGGAACTACATGCTGAGTATGGTTGAACCAGGCAGTAAGGGATCAGAGCGACTCCTCACTCTTTGCTTCAACACCACCGAGGGCTCCGTTACCCTTGTCAGCGCGTACGCACCGACACTGTTCGCCAAGCCAGACGCCAAAGATGTGCTCTACGAGAACATCGCAATCATCAGGAGCATCCCAAGCAGGGAACTGATTGTTATCCTTGGCGACTTCAATGCCAGAGTTGGTGCAGACCACAACTCCTGCCCTTCATTAATCGGCCAGTTTGGTGTGGACAAGATGAACGAAAATGGGCAGGGGCTGCTTGAGATGTGAACTTACCACGGCCTGTGCATCACCAACTCCTACTTCAAAACCAAGACTCAACACAAGGTCTCCTGGAGACACCCGCGTTCCCAGCACTGGCACCAACTGAATCTGATCCTGGTCAGAGGCGCCAACTTGAAGAACGTTCTCCACACACACTCCTACCATAGCACGGACTGCGACACAGACCATTCTTTGGTGTCTTGCAAGATCAGGCTGCAACCGAAGAAGTTCCATCGCACCAAGCAGCTAGAGAAACCTCGCATCGATGTCATCAAAATGTCCCAGCCCGACCTCGTGGAGCAGTTAGCAGAGGCCTTCCAGACGGAACTTGAAACCTCACAGCCCGGTGACTCTGACTCTGCCACACAGAAGTGGGAAACCCTACAGGACACCATGCACCGCACAGCCTTGGCCACCTTTGGGAAGAGGACCTCGAAGTCACAAGACTGGTACGAGGCCAAGTCGACCGAGATGTCCCCAATCATCGTAGCCAAGCGAACTGCCCTTGCTGAGTACAAACGGCCACCCAGCAAAAAGAACCTGCAGGTTCTCAGGGCTGCCAGGAGCTAGGTCAAACCGACTGCCAGGCGCTGCGCCAACGAATACTGGACGGAACTCATTGAGAACATCCAGATTGCAGCCGCTACAGATAAATACTGAGGAATGTACGACGGCATTAGGACCAACCCAAAACAAGACACCCCCCCCCCCTCCCCCCTCACATCTTCCACCGGGGAAGTTATTACGTATAACGGCCAGCAGCTGGAAAGATGGGTGGAACACTATTCTGACCTCTACTCCAGGTACACCGTCGTGACCCCATCAGCTCTTGACGCCATCGAGTGCCTGCCTGTATTAGATGAGCTAGATGCAGTGCCAACAACAGAGGAGCTTAGCAAAGCCATTTACAACTTGGCTTCAGGCCTTAAAGCCCCAGGCAACGATTGGATCCCACCCCCCCCCCCTTCCCCCCGGATTTGATCAAGAACTGCAAGGCCTTCCTCCTTCTCCCCGTGCATGAGGTCCTACTTCAGAGCTGGCAGGAAGGAGAGGTACCAAAAGACATGAGGGATTCCAAGATCATAACCCTCTACACAAACAAGGGCGAGAGAAGCGACTCTAACATCTACAGAGGCATCTCCCTTCTCAGCATTGTCGGCAAGTATTTGCCGGGGTCATCTTGATCCGTTTGCAGAAGCTGACTGAACGTGTCTATCTTGAGTCGCAGTGTGGCTTCCGAGCGGAGCGGTCAACGGTAGACACGGTCTTCTCCCTCCGTCAACTCCAGCACAAATGCAGGGAACACAACATGTCTCTATAATATGTCGCTTTTATTGACCTCATCACCTGGTCAATAAAGACGGCCTAATCAAGATCCTCTTAAAGATTGAATGCCCGCCCAAACTGCAGAGTATGGTAGAATCCTTCCACACCAACGTAAAGGGGCAAATGCAGTTAAACGGCATCACATCCGAACCCTTTGACGTATACAGCGGAGTAAAACAAGGCTGCATCCTGGCCCCTACCCTCTTTGGGATCCTCTTCACTGTCCTGCTCAAGCATGCATTCGGTAACTCAACAAAAGGAATCTACCTGCGAACCAGATCAGATGGCAGGTTTTTCAACCTTGCTTGCTTCAAAGCCAAGACAAGGATACGCGACGCCCTCATCAGGGACATGCTGTTCGCTGACGGTGCAGCTGTTTCGACCATACCAGCAGGAACTACAATCACTGAAGGACCGATTCTCCCAGGCTTGCAAAGATTTCAGGCTGACTATCAGTCTAAAGAAGACGAACGTGCTGGGACAGGACACAGGGACACTGCCATGCATCACCACTGACAACTACGAGCTCGACGTCGTCCACCAGTTTACGTACCTTGGGTCAACCATCACCGATAACCTCTCTCTGGACATTGAGATCGACAAGAGGGTCGGGAAGGCTGCTGCAACTCTTGCATGCCTCACAACTCGAGTGTGGACAAATCCCAAGATGACTGTGAAAACAAAGATGGCTGTGTACAACGCCTGCGTCATCAGCACACTGCTATACGGCAGTAAGACATGGACCACATATGCTAGACAGGAGAAAAGACTCAAGACCTTCCATCTGAGAAGCATCCGCCGTGTCCTGGGCATATCTTGGCAAGATAGAGTGACCAACACCGAAGCCCTGTCCCGCCCTGGCCTTTCCAGTATGTACACCCTACTCAGACAACGGAGACTGCGCTGGCTCGGCCACGTTCACCGCATGGAAGATGGGCGTATCACAAAGGACATTCTCTACGGAGAACTGACAGCTGGGAGAAGAAACCCTGGTCGCCCCATGCTACTATTTGTAGATGTCTGCAAGAGGGACATGAGAGCACTGGACATTGACACTGGGTCATGGGAACGCCTTGCGGATGACCGTGCAAAGTGAAGAAGAATCCTCCACCAAAACTCAAGTCATGGGAAGAGAAGATGTCGAAAGCAGCAGCAGACAAGCGGGCACGCAGAAAGGTGTGCAACAACTCCATCAGACCAGCAACCACGTACATTTGTGATCTTTGCAGCAGTGACTGCCAGTCCCGCTTTGACCTCTACAGTCACAAAAGATGTCGCTTCAAATCCAGCTGAGCAGGCGATCAGATCAGAACAACTAGGATGCATTATGTATGTTCGATTCAGACCGACAGAGGCCCATTACTGACCATGACGATGATGAAGTCGAGGATGGTCCAGAACTGCGTGAAGTACTTGTTGAGGCCGTAAGCAAACCACTTCATCAGCATCTCGATGCTGAACAGCACGCAGAAGATAATGTTCAGGACGTGCAGGCCCTGCTGCAGTTCCGACTTCTGGTACAGGTAGATGTCCTCAAACGCCTGTGGACACACACAAAAAAGACCAAATTAAGATTTTAAAAAATTGAGCGCCAAGCGCGTCACATAATAATAATAATAATAATAATAATAATAATAATAATAGAGGATTTATATGGCACCTATACATGGTAAGATGCTCTAGGCGCTGTACCAATGAACAATGTTGCTCAAGGACAAGGAGCTGTGAGAGGTGAATGGGTCCAGTGCCAGACAAGAAAACATGACAAATGGACAAGACTTTGTGTTTTACTCTCTCCTTCATTGGCAACCAGTGGAGAGCGTGCAGGATTGGGGAGACATGATCTAACTTTTATTCAAATGCGGAAAGGAACAGTTGCTACTTTGCTTCGTCTACGTTGTGGACTTGTTTTTGTATTGAAAATACGCAAGACTTTGAAATGGGGCTGGTCGAAGCGCATTTCGGAGGCTGCACATGACGTTTCTGGCGTGCGGGGCAGAAATTCTGGCAAAGATGTAACACGATAAAAATGAAGTCATGTATAGCTACGCAAACCTTGCTAGAAAACGTCTTTTTGGCACCAAAATCGCCGTGTGTGTGTGTGTGTGTGTGTGTGTGTGTGTGTGTGTGTGTGTGTGTGTGTGTGTGTGTGTGTGTGTGTGTGTGTGTGTGTGTGTGTTGTGTGACAGCGACTAGAGCCCGCGTTTGAGGACGGACAAGCTTGAAATTATATGATATTGTCCATAAAAGAATAATATCGAGACCTTTTTTTCGATTTTTTGATTAAGATGCTCATTGGCGAGAAAATGTCCGTTTCACAAATACCGGTTGATCCACACTGGAGGCCGTAATTGTTCTAATATTTTTACTAGATATTTTGCATACAGCTAGATAAAAGGAGATATTGAATGCGTTCGTTAACCAGCATTGTACCTTTAACACATTAAATGATAATTAAATTAAAAAAATATATATATATATATATATATATATATATATATATATATATATATATTATATATATATATATATATATATATATATATATATATATATATATATATTTTCACGTTTTTGGGATTAATTTCACTAATTATATGGTTAATCTTAAATCAAATGATTTTTTTTGTATTACGAAAAAAATCAATCTTCTCATTAATAATCGCATGATTTTTTTTCATATACGGTAATGACATAAGCCTACAGTTTGTCTCGGCTGTCGGGTCAATTGTGACCTGCATGCCCTAGGTGTGAAAATCAGACAATGTTCGGCAGCACTTTTTCGGAGTCATAATATGTAAAACAGGTAAAATAACTTTATTTTTTCTTTTACGAAAAAAAGCTATCTTATCATTAATACCCGCATGATTTTTCATAAACAGTGTTTGCATAAGCTTGCTATTTGTCTCGGCCCTGGAGTAAGATTCGGTCAAATTGTGACATGTAAGCACTAGGCATGAAAATCAGCAAGTAAATCGCAAAGTTGATCCTATGTTACGTTTGTGAATGTGTTATCCTTTTTAAAAAATGTGCGTGTTAATCATTAGGAAAGATCCGATATTCATTTGAGTTATTTTGGACAAGAATTCGTACCTTTTTAGTAGGATTTATTTTGTTTTGATTGGAGAATTGCGATCGATTTCTGTTGAGTAGCTAAAATGACGCGTCTTTCCGTTACATTGTTGCTAAAGACCGACCTCGTTTGACCTAGAATGTCCTCGAAGCGGCGCGATTATTCTAGTGACCTAATACAGGACGACAAAGGTTTTGGAAACATTTCGTAACATATTCTATCGAAGGACCAACCCCTGCAACCCCTTCCCCCCTTTTGGTAGGTTCTCTCTTAGGGTGCATGGAAATGTGGCTCTAGGTGGAGGCATGGAATGTATGCCCATGCAGACACCACAGTAAAATATGGCTGTCATTGCAGGTAGGCAGAAGTTCCTGCATCCGCCAGTATTGACGATGGTGTGCTAAAAGAGGTCGCCAAGACCGAAACAGCTGTCCACCCCGGCTAAATATCTGGACCCCCCTTGGGGGATCTAGATTTAAATTTCCATGCACCAAGGGGCTGGAACAGTGTGATATGTGATACGCCCCCCTTCGAGGGAGGCGGGGGGGGGGGGGGGGGGGGGCTTCCATATGCATTGCTTCCAGTCACTTTCTTAGCGCACCTCGCACCCCCTCTTTCCTATATCTTTTATTTTTTTGTGCTTTGACTACATTAGATCGATGATCACTGGTCGATCATGCACACTTCTCTCCCCTGACAGCGCTTTTACCTACTTTACTTTGTAATCTATTTTTCAGTTATTTGTGCGGTTTTTTTCCTGCACAATATAGGATGGCTGATGAAAAAACATGAGTACATGTCAAAATCACATTGCTGTGGTGACTGTCCAGCGCATTTCATTGCGTTATTAAAGAAAGCGCATTACAATTCCGGCATTACCTTGTATTTGCCAGACCGTACCAAAAAATCGCAGTGACCCCTGTATTATTTTAAGTAGTATAGTATAAAAGACGGTGTTGGGAAATAATTGTGTGTGTACATTGTATGAGAAACGCAGTGTGTCAAAAGTGTTCATGCGTTGTAGAGGAGACAATGTATCAGTGTTGGTGCATTTGCGGATGCATTGTGCGAAGATCGCATCGCTGCAATAAAATATTGTTGGAACTGTTACTCCTGAGTGGTCGACAACCTTGTGCCACGTGTGACGAGTTGCAGCTGAGTGAAGTTTCTTTACAAAAAACCTTCGTGCGTGCGTCTGGTGTGATTGTATCATACTATGACTACCAGGTAACATCCTCTGATACGTCAGATGTTAGTACTGCGATGAGTGACGTTTAACACTGAGTCGTCACTATGAACACGGCGTCGTAGGACTAATGATGCCATGACGTGAAGCTTGAAGTGACGTCATTTCGCTGCTCGTGCTATTATTCTTCTTCAGAATAGCTATGCTACGCCAGACCACAGAGCTTACGAATGGCGGGAATCGTTGTGTGTCCTTCATTATTTATGTGTTCCAGTATGTGTGGATCAGAGGGTGTGTTAGAATAGAAGGAGATGGATTTCTGTCGCTACACAAGCCAACAGAGCATGCTAATGGCGGGAAGCGCCGTGTGTCCGTCTTTGTTTGTGTGCGCCGATGTGTGTGTTGATCAGAGGTTGGCTTAAAGAGGAGGGAAATGGATCAGCATTATTAGCCTAAAAATATGAACAACTTTGAATGTTCCTAAATGATAAACGCATCTGAGATCCAAACAATACGACAGACTTTGTGATGAAATCCTTGTTTTGTTCTATTTCACAATACTAAATAAAAAATAATATTAAATAATACAAATTTGTTTTGAAGCTGTCTTTCTCTTGAGATATTTATGGCATTTCTCTTGAGGAAAGCGAGAGTTTCATTGGTATACAATGAAAATTTCGTTTTTTTTCGAAAATGGACACATTAACTCATTCGAGACGTGCCGCCTCCGGATACGCGGCTTAATGAGTTAAAGGGCAAAGATGCAGTAGGTTGCAAAACGTTGTATTTCTTGCATCTGGCAGATGTTCGCATTTTTTGGGCAGTGCAGGGCGCATTGAAGGATGTTCACAAAATCGTTGAAAATGACACCTCCATAGCCCTGTTGAGAAGTGGCTCGTTCCATTCATTTTTAAGTGCACGCTACCTTTTCAGTAGATGAGAGTGAGGAGAGAGGGGCAGCGCTGTGACCTTGTCTTTAACCCCGTCCCTACCACTGTAAGTCACTTAGAAGTCACTTAGTGTCTGCCAAATCGACCACCACCAGTGGTCTTCGCTTGCTGCGGACCGTGACACCTGGCGCTCCACCATTTACAAGGCAGCTGTCTCCTTTGAGGACTCTCACAGAGCTAGCCTTAAGGACAAGCGGCTCAGGAGAAAAAACAGAGATGCCGCAGCTCAGAACCCTGGCCATACCTTCCCCTGCAGCCACTGCGGTCGAACCTGCCTGTCTCGGATTGGCCTCCGCAGCCACGAACAAGCCTGCAGACGTCGTGGGCAACTCCTATAAAATCTTCGTTCGCGAAGTCAAGCCAAGAGACCACTGTACGCAAATTGTGTTTCTCAAATCTTTGTTCCTTCAACAATCCACTGCCACAATCCTCCAAGAAATAGAGGAACAAGTTGGTCTTAGCAAGAGACTCAGATCCTCATGAGCACCAGCGACTGCGGGGGCTCACGAGGATCTATGTCTCTTGCAGTCGGATTATGTTCAGTATTTCTCAGCAGTGAAGGGGTTAACTGCAGTGCTACAGAGAGCGTTCCTCAGAGAGCAGATCTGCTTCTTCCACAAGGCATACTTGATTCACGGAGAAAGGTCCACATTAAAAGAGTACCAATCAGTGATATTCGCCGACAGTGTCTGCAGCCGCCACTTTAAAACTCGGACGTTCCAGCAGTGTTGGCTGCGAGCTACACTAACGATGTCTACGTTTACTGACCAGTGTGAGGCTGCTGGCGAAGATTAGGAACAGGACAGTCCGCTCGAAATACCGGAACTCCACGATCTTCAGCATGACGAACCGGAAGCGGTACCAGTGCTTGCCGCCATCAGTGGCGTTGTAATCGTCAAGCCATGGCAGTCTGAAATACGACACGGACAATAAAAATACATCTCTTAGTGTGCATTTTCTCCAAGTTCTGCCGGCCCACAACCGTCTTAAAACATTTAGCCCTGACGCACTACAACAGAAGACCAAGAGTAGTGCCAGATTAGCTAGGGGCCTGATGGCGCTAAGCTAATCTGGCGCTATGCTTGAATCGATCCATCTCCTGTAACTGGTATACAATTCATGTGACAAGCAAACGCAAAACAGAAGTTTTCTATTGTTCCTTTGTGAGCATTGGTGAAACTCTCCTATGTACTAAGGAGAAGAAGAAAAGAAAGGAAAAAGAGAGGACCCTTTTGTCCAATTATTATTGTAAGACATGCTACGTAGAACACGAGGAGCTGTTGCAAACTATTAACACTTTCAGCCAATCGCGATTAACTCTCTACCCAAGTGGGTGTCAGTAGCGGTTTTAGTCGAGGTGATTCCTGCAGGAATAACAACACCCTGACATCCCGCAGGAATAACAACACCCTGACATCAAGCAGGAATTAGAACACCATGACATCCTGCAGAAATAACAACACCCCGACATCCTGCAGGAATAACAAAACCCTGACATCCTGCAGGAATAACATAACCCTGACATTCTGCAGGAATAACAACACCCTGACATCCTGCAGGAATGAAAACATCCTGACATCCTGCAGGAATAACAACACCCTGAAATCCTGCAGGGATAACAACACCCTGCCATCCTGCAGGAATAACAACACCCTGACATCCTGCAGTAAAAACAACACCCTGACATCCTGCAGGAAAAACAACACCCTGACATCCTGCAGAAATGACAACTACCTGACATCCTGCAGGAATAACAACACCCCGATATCCTGCAGGAATAACAACACCCTCACATCCTGCAGGAATAACAACACCCTCACATCCTGCAGGAAAGACAACACCCTGACATCCTGCAGGAATAACAACACCCTGACACCCTGCAGGAATAACAACACCCTGACATCCTGCAGGAATGACAACACCTTGACATCCTGCAGGAATATCAACACCCTGACATCCTGCAGGAATAACAACACCCTGACATCCTGCAGGAATAACAACACCCTGACATCTTGCAGGAATAACAACACCCTGACATCCTGCAGGAATCGTCGCGGTATAAACCACTACCGACACGCAAAACGTCAACGTATTGGTTCTCTTCACTCACCTTTTTCTCACGAACTCGGGGAGACAGTTGGGCGGTTCCTTAAACTTCTCTTCTCCGTCGTCTTGCTCGATGGTCTGGGCAGTGTCTCCAAGCATTAGGTCGTCGTCGTCGTCAGCGTCCTCCGTCTTCTTAGCGTCTGTCTTCTTAGCGTCACCCGGCTTCTTCGGGTCTTTTACAGTCTGCACGCCCTCAGGCTAAACATCAAAACAGTTGGACATCATTCATTTGGTCGACATTAAATAGACATTAAAAAATCATAACTGCCCTCCTGTTACGCATAAGAAAGTACTCGTGCTCCGACCGATAAAATGCGAGCTTTAGCTCGCTTTTTATCGGTCGAACTAAGCACGTGATTTATTTTGGGAGGTCAAATCAAAATTATATTTATTTATATAAATTATAATGCCTTTTTGAAAGAGTTTTACCTCAAAATGGACGCATTCTTTTGTGGTGGAATGGTGCGTTTCCAAAGTTGGGTTGCTCTTACGTTATACTTTACCCCGCCTTAGTGGCTGATCGTTGTGTGTCATGGCAGCAAAACAGTCAAAAGTGCGACGGAGACTGCACAGCTCGTATCACCACACGTAAACTGAGACTGTCTCGTAACACACGGTCGGGAAAAAAGCGTGCGATTTGTATAAAGGACAATGAGATGCACTTTTCTCATTGACTCTTTCACGACGTGCCTCCTGCGGATGATGACGCCATTTGCTGTACGATAACCGTGCAAGTCACGTCCTTTTAACCCCTTCTCTACGACCGGACGTACACTGTGTTTTTGAAATCATATTGAACTCAACGTCCAAGATTGCCAGCCGTCACAGGAACATGGACACAAAGTACTTTCAGCGAGAGGTGTAGATCCTCATGAGACCCCGCAACTGCGGTAAGTTAGTGCAACTGCGGGGGCCCACGAGGATCTATACCTCTTGCTGATGTGTGGAGTCCATCTTTTCTCGGCAGTGAATGGGGTTAATGCTAATTTCAGTCCGCCCCATATCTGTCTGCGGTACACATAACAGGAGTTACTTATGATGCCAAATACATATATATTTAAATTCACCTGAGTAGTAAAACAGAGTATTGTACATTACAAAAAATCCGAGACGTAGAAGGTAGGTATTTGGGAAGGGAGAGGGGCAGGCTGGGAGTGGAAGAGGCTTGAGGGGGGTGGGTTGGCGGCTGGAGGAGGAGGGGGGGAGGAAGAGGGACAGATTACCCACTTTCTCTGATTTATCACAGGGCTTTTCTTTAATATCGCCGACTGTTCCGATCGCCTGTCGTTTATNTTGGCTATTTTGACGGCATCAGCGGTTGCTCAGCTTTTCTCGGCTGTGAAGGGGTTACGCGTTGTAACGTTAACTCCTTTGACTTCTACTGACGATACAGCATACTGACGTCATTTTCGCCGAAAGGCATCGTCCATAGCAGTCAGACGGTTAACCGGGACAATCCATCATGATTTCGCGCGAATGTCACATAAGAGGCTGCGCGCGAACACCATCGCTATATTACATGATGTCTCACTCTAAGAACCTGGCACAAGAGAAGGAAGAGGACTTACCGTTGCGTCAGTCTTTGGCGTACCTGTTACGCCGTCTGTGAGACCGCTCGCGGCCTTGTCTTTACTGACTGTACTGCTTTCAATGCCCTCGTCCGTTCCGTCGTCTAGAGCCAAACAATACGACTGACATCAGTATGTCAAGAGAGGTAATCAGAAGTAATTCAAAGATTGCACGGAATTCAAATATTGTGTGGATATCCAGCTCGCTCCGTCTGTCAAAGGATATATTCTCATAGTTCAATGACAGCCGCCAGAACTCGCGTTTGAACCATATCACAGCCTCACTGCCAGATACCAGACCTCCTCAGCTCAAGATTCAATAATATGAATGACTCATGCAAGAGGCACAGATCCTCATGAGCCCCCGCGGCCGCGGGGGCTCATGGGGTTCTGTGTCTCTTGCATTCGGCCGTTATTCGCTGTTTTTCGGCAGTCAAAACATGCTCATTGCGACAACAGTAATTTACTAACAGCAAGATAAGAGAAAAAAATGGGGTCATTGCAGTATAAGGTCAACCTCCTTGAGTTCGTGTCACCTTTAAAGACGGCTCCCTTGACATTGTGTCTCCTTTACACTAAAATCATTTGACTTCGTATCCTATTTAAAGACGACTCCAACTACCTCATGTCCCCTTTAATTGAACTCACTCTGACTTCGTTTCCCCTTTGAAAACAACAGCCCAAATCGAGATAATTCATCCCTACAGCGCGTTTTCCTTGAACAAGTTAAAAGTGTCCTACCCTCTTCCTCTATCTCTGGGATGACAGTGCTGATGAGAGGGTCTGGGTTCTTGGGCTTGTCTGTGGTGGGGTTGACAGTGTACTTCTTGATGTAGTGGCAGCAGCAGCAACACGTGTACTTAATACGCTCTATGACCAGCTTCATCTTGGGCATCTCATTCTCCGTCTTGTGCTTGTCGATCGTGTCGGATGCGAAGGCGTTCAGCAGCAAGGCCAAGAACAGGTTGAGGACCTATGGTGGGAACAGACAACATTCGTGAAAATGTTGGAGATCATAATCAGGCATTCAGGCAGACAGTCATGTAGGATATGTCTATTGGGAGTTCTTACTTACGCATCTGATTTGAATATGAAGTGTTCTTGTGACGTACTCCCCGAGTGGGTCTAATGGGGAGTACTCCCGCAAAAGGTATGAGCCTGCCCATAGAAAATGAAACGAAAAGAGGAATAGTAGAGGCAGGGAGGGGATAGGGTAATCCAGAAATATTTGACCAAAACATACCGACTAAAGTGTCTAGTCCTGCCGAAAAAAAAGTGAACACGAAGGAACTGTAAGAGACATAGATCCTCATGGGCACCCGCAGTTGCGGAGCTGATGAGGATCTATGCGTCTTGCTGACACCATCTTGTACCCATGCTCTCTTACACAGATGCTGTTGTTGATGGCGTTGAATTTAACGCAGATTTCAGAAGAAAACAAATCGTCTGCAATTGCTAGCAAGGAATTGGGTATGCTTTTGGGACACGCTATCTGGGCAAAACGCAGACACAGGCACCCGTGCAGACTTCGCAGGACTTACGATAAAGTTCCCGATGACCAAGGCAGGTAGGAAAACGACTATGCACAGCTCGTTGGCGGCCCGCATGCATTCCCTGAGTGGCTCTACCCATTCGCCGCACAGAATCCGAAACACCATCATGAAGGAGTGAAAAAAATCCTTGAAATTCCACCTGAAAGACAGTCACAAAAACACTAGTTTAACAGACGACTCCCGGAAATCAAAGGTAGCTTAAGATTACAATAGTTTCGGCTAAAACAGTGCATTAGCTCATTGTACCCGAGGTACGAAATACCCACATTTTGGAGTTGTCCTCTGAGGACTGCATTACAATGCAGGAGACAGATCGATAATGATAGTTCAAGGGTGGTGGCAGAATAGCTTGGCACCTATAGGCGCCAAGATATTCTGCCACCACCCTTGAACTACCACGGTCGAGCCATATCTTGTTGTGGTGTGTCGCGGGCAGGATGAGTTTAGAGCCCACACAAACATGCCCAAGGTCGAAATTACACGTGTTTCGACGAAATCAGTGAAACAAAAGCCCGGGCACAAATGATAATCTCGCCTTTTACAACAACAACAACAAAAACTTAAACATCTTTTGCCAAATTATGGCAGAACTGGTTTAATGTGTAATCATCTCTTGCACTACTCGAGGGAAAAGTGCCAAGTACAGTCGCCGTCGCTTATATGAAGGTCGGATACAACAAACTTCGGATATAAAACACTTGTTCAGAGGTCCCGACAGCGCATTCCATACAGATTACTCCGCTCATAACATACTTCGGATATAACAATGAAAATTGTGGGTCCCCGGGAGATTGGTTATATCTGCAGTGCACTGTGCTCCTTTTCAAACACATCGGATGACACACGTGTCTGAAACTATTGAAACAGAAACTTTACAGTCAGGTTGATGTACTGTGAGATAAGCGAGTCTCAACCAAAGCCTGTGATGTTTGCTAATTATGATAGGCTGCTGACCTCTCTCCCTCGGTGCCGCCGAAGCTGTAGTTTTCATAATCCTCGCGGAAGAGCTGAAGTCCGATGACGGCGAAGATGTAGATGATGATGCCGAGAACGCCCGTCAGGTTCACCAGCGCCCCCATCGTGTTGATGATGATGGTCAGCAGGATACGCATGGTCGTCCATGACTGCGCAAGTTTCACTACTCGCAGCTGAAAAACAATATGTGAGGGTTGTGACTTATTCGATTGTGCACATATACGCTTCTCAGAGACAAAGCCTTTGTTCCATCCTGACCAAGTGTCAGATTCCTCACTGAGCTTAGTTCTGTGCCAGCCACTAAGCATGGTGCGTCGCTATAGCGGAGCACCTTGCTTAGTGGCTGGCGCAGGACCTAAGCTCACTCGTGCAACTGGACCCACAGTTCAGTTGCATGAGTAAACACACTCGTGGGACTCACTCATGTAACTGAGGCCTAACCCCGGAAACCGCCATGGCGTGTCCGCACACACATACCCGCTGAACATGATGTACGGCGCCTTGCGGCCAAACACTTTATTTTTCAGTGGAACATGTCGCACCTACGTTCCCGTATAGACTTGGGCGATGCTTCCTACTATACTGAGATTTCGAGTTGACCGCACAGACCTTGTAGTAATGAACGCTTTGGAAATAGTACAGCGCGGATTGCATCCCTAAAAATTTATGAGGTGTTGCAGTAGAAGAAGACAGACTAATTTTGAAAAGGCAGGTCCAAGATCTGTTTGGGAATATTCATGCACTAGCCTCCCCTCTCGGGGGGAGGACTGGATACTCTCCAGCGGATTGCGGGGCGCCTGGGGGTAGTCCCTACTACTTTATGTAGCAGGTGTTAAGTGGAAGGTTTAAAATGATAGGTCTGTCATTCCTTCTCTCCCATTAACCCTCTCCTTTCTAGAACTAGTAGGCGATGCAGTCACAAAAAGGGCAGCTGATGTCCTGATGACACAATGCAAGCTTACCAGCCTGGAATTCCATGCCATTAGCGTAGCAAGAGCATTCTAAGAATTTAATGAAAAATTACGTCCTTTGACCTATTTTGATTGAGTGCATTTTTTGGCTTTGGGCGACGCCTTTGTTAAATTAAAAAATAATTGCACGACAAAATTACCTAGGTGTTGCCTTTTCAAAATTAGTCTGTCTTCTTCCACTGCGACACCTCATAAAGTTTTAGAGATGCAATCCCGGCTGTACTGGCGGTGCTACCAGTAAATTTGGAGGCAGCTTCTAGTACATGCGTTGTGTTTGCAATTTCAGGTTACGCCGTATGCCTACCTGATGAGTCCCCCTTGGGGCGAAACTGGTCGTGGGCGGCAAAAACTTAAATCTATCCAGCAGGTCCAAGATCTGTTTGAGAATATTCATGCCCTAGCCTCCCCTCTCGGGGGGGGAGGACTGGATATTCTCCAGCGGATTGCAGGGCGCTTGGGGGTAGTCCCTATTACTTTATGTAGTAGGTGTTCAGTGGAAGGCTTAAAATGATAGGTCTGTCATTCCTTCTCTCCCACTAACCCTTTCCTTTCTAGAACTAGTAGGCGATGCAGTCACCAAAAGGGCAGTTGGTGTCCTCATGACACAATGCAAGCTTACCAGCCTGGAATTCCATGGCATTAGCGTAGCAAGAGCATTCTCAGAATTTAATGAAAAATTACGTCCCATGAGCTATTCTGATTGAGTGCATATTTTGGCTTTGTTAAAGTAAAAAAAAAAAAATATATATATATATATATATATATATATATATATATATATATATATATATATATATATATATATATATATATATATATATTTTTTTTTTTTTTACTTTAACAAAGTAAAATATATATATATATATATATATATATATATATATATATATATATATATATATATATATATATATATATATATATATATATATATATATATATATATATATATATATATTATATTATATATTTATATTCATTAAATTCTGAGAATGCTGTGCTAAAGCCATGGAATTCCAGGCTGGTAAGCTTGCATTGTGCCATCAGGACACCAGCTGTCCTTTTTATGACTGCATCGCTCACAAGATCTTTTGAGCCTTCAACTGAACACCTACTACATAGAGCAATAGGGACTACCCCGTGGCGCCCCGCCATCCGCTGGAGAATATCCAGTCCTGCCCCCGATGGGGGGATGCTAGAAAATATTCCCAAACAGATATTGAACATGCTGAGTAGATTTAAAGTTTTTGCCGCCTACGACCGGTTTCGACCCAAGGGGTGCTCTTCGGGTAGGCATAAGGCGTAACCTGAACTTGCAAACACAACGCATGTACTAGAAGCCGCCTCCAGAATTTACTGGTAGCACCACTAGTACAGCGCGGATTGCATCCCTCAAGCTTTATGAGGTGTTGCAGTGGAAGAAGAATAACTAATTTTGAAAAGGCAACACCTAGGCAATTTTGTGGTGCAATTATTCTTTACTTTTAACAAAGGCGTCGCCCAAAGCCAAAATTGCCTAGCGTAACATTTTTTAATGGTGACTGTATAAATTGTTTATTGAGTGCGTTGTATTTAGTACTTTTTGTAAATTGTGTTTTTGTAATTAGCTATTTTTATACAATTAGTTTTTTCGTTTTGTTAAGCGCAAAGAGGTCTAATCCGAGGTTAGGCGCTATTCAAGTACTCATTATTATTACTCAGGACGTGACGGCCAAAAAAACGCTTCAAAGACTGCATAAAAGGTACCCTCAAGTACTGCTCTTCCAAGTAAAGGAACTTGAAGCACAAGCGCAAGACAGATCTGGCTGGAAAGCCTGCACGCTCTTTGAACACAATCTGCGTGAAAAGATCACCACTGCCAGAGCTCGCAGAAAGACAGCGTCAACTCTCCCCACAGCTACGTTCCAGTGACCCCATTGCCCCCCCAAGCGTGGTTCCAGGACTGACTTGGCCAAACACACCCGCACACTCAAATAGAAGTCATGCACACTGACGACAGCATCAGCTTTCGATTTTCTACCCATTTTATTATATATATATATATATATATATATATATATATATATATATATATATATATATATATATATATATATATATATATATATATATATATATATATATATATTACTTTTAATCAAAGGCGTCGCCCAAAGCCCAAAATGCACTCTATCAGATTAGCTCCAAGGGACGTAATTTTTCATTTGATTTTCTAAGGATGCTCTTGCTGTGCTAATGCCATGGTATTCCAGGCTGGTAAGTTTGCATTGTGTCATCAGGACATCAGCTGTCCTTTTTGTGACAACATCGCTCACTAGATCTAGAAAAAAACGGTATTGGGAGAGAAGGAATGACATACCTATCGTTTTGAGCCTTCCACTGAACAGATACTGCATATAGCAATAGAGACTACCCACAGGCGTCCCGCAATCTGCTGGAGAATATCCTGACCTCCCCCCAAGAGGGGAGTAGTACATGAATATTTCCAAACAGATCTTGAGCCAGCTGGGTAGATTTTCGTTTTTGCCGCCTACGACCGGTTTCGCCACAGAGGGATGGGGGGGGGGGGGGGGGGGGGGGAGGGCGGGGTGAGGAGGGGGTGCTCTTCAGGAAGGCATACGGCGTAACCTGAAAATTGCAAACACAATTCTCACAATTTAAATAAAAAAATTACGTCCATTGGAGCTAATCTGATTGAGTGTATTTTGGGCTTTGGACGACGCCTTTGTTTAAAAGTAAAGAATAAATGCACCACAAAATTGCCTACGTGTTGCCTTTGCAAAATTAGTCTGTCTTCTTCAACTGCAAAACCACACATAGCTCTAGGGATGCAATCCGCGCTGTACTGTTTCTTTCTAGAGCTAATGAGCGATGCAGTCTCAAAAAGGGCAGCTGATGTCCTGATTACACAATGCAAGCTTACCAGCCTGGAATTCCATGGCATTAGCACAGCAAGAGCATATATATATATATATATATATATATATATATATATATATATATATATATATATATATATATATATATATATATATATATATATATATATATATATATATATATATATATATATATATATATATATATATATATATATAATATATATATATATATATATATATATATATATATATATATATATATATATATATATACTTTTTCAATAAATCCTGAGAATGCTGTGCTAATGCCATGGAAATTCCAGGCTGGTAAGCTTGCATTGTGTTATCAGGACATCAGCTGTCCTTTTGTGACTGCATCGCTTATTAGATCTTTTGAGCCTTCCACTGAACACCTACTACACAAAGTAATAGGGACTACCCCCAGGCGCCCCGCAACCCGCTGGAGAATATCCAGTCCCCCCCCCCCCCCCCCCCCCGAGAGGGGAGGCTAGTGCATGAATATTCCCAAACAGATCTTGGACCTGCTGGATAGATTTAAGATTTTGCCGCCTACGACCGGTTTCGACCCAAGGTGGGTCTCATCAGGTAGGTATACAGCATAACCTGAAATTGCAAACACAACGCATATACTAGAAGCCGCCTCCAGAATTTGACTGGTAGCAACCACTAGTCCAGCGTGGATTGCATCCCTAAAGCTTTATGGGGTGTTGCAGTGGAAGAAGACTGACTAATTTTGAAAAGGCAACACCTAGGCAATTTTGTGGTACAATTATTCATTACTTATAACAAAGGCGTCGCCCAAGCCAAAAAATGCACTCAATCAGAGTAGCTCCAAGAGACATAATTTTTCAATAAATTCTGAGAATGCTGTGCTAATGCCATGGAAATCCAGGCTGGTAAGCTTGCATTGTGTCATCAGGACATCAGCTGTCCTTTTGTGACTGCATCGCTTATTAGATCTTTTGAGCCTTCCACTGAACACCTACTACATAAAATAATAGGGACTACCCCCAGGCGCCCCTCAACCCGCTGGAGAATATCCAGTCCTCCCCCCCGAAAGGGGAGGCTAGTGCATGAATATTCCCAAACAGATCTTGGACCTGCTGGATAGATTTAAGATTTTGCCGCCTATTGACATTTTGTAAAACCTTTCTCTTAGTCTGGCTGGCCAGACTTTTACACTTCCCTCCGTGAGATGACCTGAGTCGCCTGCTCGGAGTTAAACCCTACCATCTAAATAATTAAAAAGAACAATATCAACATAAGTGTGTTTATGTGCTCGCCCTTCTGAGCGTGTTTCTTCCTATGTTGTGATTCTCCTTGCGAATTCAGTCAAATGAAAATGTAACGAGATCAGCGCGACTCACCAGTCTGAAAGTCCTCAGGACACTGAGATCGTCGACGTTTTCGGAAGCCAAGTCCACGATGCTGGCGATGACGATGATGAGGTCGAAGACGTTCCAGCCGTTGTAGAAGTACTGCTTGGGCAGGGCCAGCAGTTTCAGCACGGCCTCCAGGATAAACACCCCAGTGAATATCTGTAGGCAAACAACAACATTAGCCCCCTCACATCACGCAAAAGGCCATCGGGCCGAAGTCGGCCGTAGTGGGCAAGAGAACTGTTGTGTTAGTGTAATCCACTGTCATGTTAGTGTAATCCACTGACGTGTTAGTGTAATCCGCTGTCGTGTTAGTGTTATTCACTGTCGTGCGCGTGCCCACTGCGGCCGATTTCGGCTAATGGTTTCTGCGTACTGGCCTCGTACGAGAAGTCATCGGTGCTGTTTGCAGTATCACACACACACACACACACACACACACACACACACACACACACACACACACACACACACACACACACACACACACACACACACACACACAGGGAGGTAAATAAACTTGCCACATAGACACATAAAATTGCTCACAAACAACCAAACACAATTCGATGCATACTGCCTAAAATGAGAGAATGAATGACTGAATGACTGATTGACTGAATGAATGGCTGACTGACTGAATAATAATAATAATAATAATTACGGTATTTATAATGCGCTTATGTTATAATAATTATAACTCTAAGCGCGCACTCACAACTCGCGCACGCATGCGCACGCTTTGGACAATGACTCACGTACCACTAATACATTACGACAGGCAGTTTGGGGTGGGGAGTGTGGTGATATAGTGCTAGAACTGTTAAAAGAGGTGAGTTTTGAGAGCGGACTGGAAGGAGGTGAGTGTTTCTGACGGAGGGAGACTGTTCCAGGTGGATGGTCCGTAGACGGAAAAGGAGCGGGGGCCGAAAGTGCTGAGTTTGGTGCGGAGGATGTGGAGGCGGAGAGGGCCGGAGGCGGAGCGGAGGCAGCGGGAAGGAGTGTAGGGGTGAAGTAAGTTGGAGAGATAGGCAGGAGCATAGTTGTTCAGAGATTTGTAGCAGAGAGACAGAATCTTGTATTGGATGCGTTGGGGGATGGGGAGCCAGTGAAGGAGTTTGAGCAGGGGAGTGATGTGGTCGGATCTTTTCATTCTGAGGACGAGGCGGGCAGCATTGTTCTGGACGCGCTGGAGAGTGAAAGTGGTGGAGTGAGGGAGGCCGGAAAGGAGAGAGTTGCAATAATCGATGCGAGATAAGATGAGAGAGACAGCAAGTTTGGTGGCAGTTTCGGTGGTGAGGTATTTTCTGATCTGACTGATGCGACGGAGGTGGAAATAGCATGCCTGGGCCGTGGCGGAGACGAAGCTGGTCATAGAAAGAGAGGAAACAATGATAACGCAGAGGTTCTTGGCCGAGACAGAGAGGGAGATATGGGTGCTGTCGAGTTGAAGGCGGAGAGAGGGAGGGAGCTGGGGAAGTTTCTGGTTGATTGATTGATTGTACATTGCTTAACGTCCCGACAGCAACAAGGCTTTCTCAAGACGTGCCTGCACTGCTTGTGAAAAAAAATAAAAAAAATGAACAGAACATTGAATGTATGTCGCCAGCCGGTCAAATACATTAAATAAACCTAACACATGGGGCCTAAATAAAACTAAGACCATTTAGCAACAAACATCCAATATCAATAGCTACAGGCAGTGCAGACAGTAGGGAGAGTTTTAAAAAGGCAAATACAGGTGAATGGACAAAGGGTAGATAGAAACACATGCCCCAGAATAGAGAGAAAAACCCACCCTGTGGGGCTGACCAGGGTGACCCTGGGAAGTTTCTGGCGAGTGCCTACCAGCATGGCTTCCGTTTTGTCGTCGTTCAGTTTAAGCTTGTTTGCTGTCATCCAGTTTTTCACGTCTTCGTAGCAGTCAGCCGTGCGAGTCAGTAGTGTCTGAGTGTTGTCGAGTTTGTCTTTGTCTAGTAGTTGTGAGTCGTCAGCGTAGAGGTGGTGGTGTATGTGATGAGACTGGATGATGTGTGTGTGTGTGTGTGTGTGTGTGTGTGTGTGTGTGTGTGTGTGTGCATGCGTGCGTGCGTGTGTTGTGTGTGTGTGTGTGTGTGTGTGTGTGTGTGTGTGTGTGTGCGTGTGTGTGTCGTTTTAGCCTCCGCATCGAGTTATATTATAAATATGAGAAACGCGCCATATAAATACCATGTATTATTATTATTATTATTATTATTATTATTATTATTATTATTATTATTATTATGTTGGACAGGGGAGAGGTGTAGAGTGTGAAAAGGAGCGGACCAAGGACGCACCCTTGTGGAACTCCGCAGGTGAGCCTGACTGGGTTGGAGGAGACGCGTCGATGGTGACTGCCTGCTCTCTGTCGGAGAGGTAGGAGAGAAACCCGAAGTGAGCAGAGTCAGTGATGCCAAAGAAGTGGTGAAGACGGTGCAGGAGAATAGAGTGGTCTATAGTGTCGAAGGCGGCAGAGAGATCGAGTAGCGTAAGAAGGGAGATGTTGCCCGAGTCCGTGGAGAGGAGTAGGTCGTTTAGGATATGTAGAAAGGCTGTTTCAGGGCTGTGATGTTTGCGATAGGCTGATCTGAAGGGACTGAGGACGTTGTTGTCGACGAGGTGGAGTTTGAGCTGGTTGAGAACAACCTTCTCAAGAAGCTTGAACAGGAAAGAGAGATTGGAGACTGGGCGATAGTTCTTGAGTTCGTTTGGGTCGAGGTTGTGTTTTTTTGAGGAGAGGACGGACGATGGCGGATTTGAAAATATTGGGGACGGAGCCATTCTCTAGAGATGTGTTGAAGATGTCGGTAATGAAGGGCAGAAGTTTTGGAAGGCCGTCCCGGTAGAGAAAAGCTGGGAGGGGGGGTCTAGTTCGCAGGTTTTGAAAGGCATGAACTTTATGATCTTGAGGACTTCATCCTGAAAGACGCGGCGGAAGGACGAGAGGGGAGTGCGGAAAAGGGGGGTGGGGGGGGGGGGGGGGGGGTCGGGAGGGCAAGGCTGAGAAGGAAGAGTATCGAGTGTGTTGCGCAGAGTTTGGATTTTGTCCGAATAAAATAGGTTTTAAAAAGCGGACGGGAGTTATTTTTTGCTGTGTGTGTTGGGGAGAGGAGTGCCTAGGAGTGTGTTCATGGTAGCGTAGAGGGTTTTGGAAGAAGTGGATTCCAGGATTTTGTTTTGAAGGTGTTTACTTTTGGAGTCGGAGATCATTCTGCATACTTTGGATCTGGTGGTTTGGAAGATCTGTCTGTGAACGGTGAGGTCGGCTGAGCGCCAGCGGCGTTCCGCTTGACGGCGCTCGTACTTTGCCTCAGCTATGTCGTCAGTGAGCCAGGGGGAGGGGAGTCGGTTGGGTATGGAGCAGATGGTGACAGGGGCATGGGTGTCTAGGAATTTTCGAAGGGAGGAATCGAAATGGGATGCAAGATCAGGAGATGGGGGTCCAAGAAAAGGTCGACAGCTTCGTCGAAGAAGCTCTCTCGGTTGACAGATTTTAGTTTGCGACGAGAGACAAGGAGCTTGTTTTTTTCCGGTGGAGGTAGGTTGAGAGAGACGAGAATAGCGAGGTGGTCAGAGGGGAGCACAGAGGAGGTGTCAGAGTCGAGAAAGAGTTGATCGGAGGTGCGGGTGATGATCCAGTCGAGAGTGTGGCCGAGTCAGTGGGTGGGTTTTGTGATGTGTTGTGTAAGATTGTGGTTTGAAAGTGACGTGCAAAGGCGTTTTGTGTCAGGGTGGTCGGGTTTGTCGAAGTGGAAGTTGAAGTCGCCAAGAAGGATGTGTTTTCCGGGTCGTGTGCTGTAGTGGTCGAGGAGGTGGTCAAACTCGGTGAGGAACATGGAGTTTGTGAGTTTGTTTTGAGAGCTTGGAGGGGGGCGATAGAATACATAAGAAGATACATGAATGAATGAATGAATGAATGAATGAGCGCACAAACGAATAAATGAATTGATCAAATGATTAATACATTGATCTATTTATTAATTAATAACTAAACTAAAATATAAAAATAAACAATCAAACAAACAAATAAGAAACAAATGTCTGCTCAAATGTGACATATTGTCCCGCATGTGGATATTCATGTCATAAATCATTGTACATCACTGCATGTCATCGACCACACATCATGCTACATCACCACAGATCAACCTACATAGTTGGCGACTTTGAGCGTGGTGGTGAAGTCGGCGGGCTGGTCGTGGTGTTCTATCGCCAGGAAGGCGGTGTTCAGCACAATGCAGATGGTGATGCCGAAGTCAAACAGGGGATCCGACACCACCGCGTACAGCATGTTCTGGAAGCGTAGCCAGGGCTCGTAACACTGGCAGCATTTACTGCAGTACCTGCAGTTCCGGTCCTCTTTCCTGCCGTCGGCGGCATCGTCACCATCATCCAGGTCATCCGCTACAACATCACCACGAAAGATCAACTCGTCAAGGTCATCCGATTGAGCGTATAATGATATGAACGACAAATTCAGACAGAAAATTCAACGTTCCTTGGACCATCATTTTTGTTAACCCTTTTAAGTTCCGAGACGCTGCAGCAGGAGATGGATTGATCGTGATAATTCAAGGGTAGTGCTAGATGAGCTTGGCGCCTTAATGCGCCAAGCTCATCTGGAACTACCCTTGAATTATCATGATCAATCCATCTCCCGCAACTGATACATAATCTCTAGACAACACCTCCAAAAATTGAGAAAAAGGGACTTTGGGGCTAAAAGAGTTAAACCGTTTATATAGGCCAATACATTGCTAGCTTTATATAGGCCAATACATTGCTAGCTTTATATAGGCCAATACATTGCTAGCTTTATATAGGCCAATACATTGCTAACTTTATATAGGCCAATACACTGCTAGCTTTATATAGGCCAATACATTGCTAGCTTTATATAGGCCAATACATTGCTAGCTTTATATAGGCCAATACATTGCTAGCTTTATATAGGCCAATACATTGCTAGCTTTATATAGGCCAATACATTGCTAACTTTATATAGGCCAATACACTGCTAGCTTTATATAGGCCAATACATTGCTAGCTTTATATAGGCCAATACATTGCTAGCTTTATATAGGCCAATACATTGCTAGCTTTATATAGGCCAATACATTGCTAGCTTTATATAGGCCAATACATTGCTAGCTTTATATAGGCCAATACATTGCTAGCTTTATATAGGCCAATACATTGCTAGCTTTATATAGGCCAATACATTGCTAGCTTTATATAGGCCAATACACTGCTATCTTTATATAGGCCAATACATTGCTAGCTTCCATGCGGTGTCTACAAGTTTAAATCATTCTCTGTCAACAGATTAAATTAACGTCCCAGAAACCATCCAAGTTTCACTGCCAGAAAATCTTGTCTCAACAAGCATTCGGATATTAATGAGGCAAGCAAGAGATCTAAATCCTCACAAGCTCACACAGTTGGGGAAGGCTCATAAGAAGGCACTGGCATGTGTGTTGTGCTCACTGTATGTGGGAAGTGAAACAAAGAATTCGTTCTTCTTTTGAATTAATTTTCACAAATGTTCCCTAACAACATAAGTATAAGCTTTCACAACTTTTCAAATTACTTTTAAAAGAAAACTAATTTCTTACGGAATCTTCAAAATAGCGTTAAGACAGAATGAAGGCAAGACCATGCCTATCAGATTTGAAGAGTGAAAAAAATCAATTTTTAATCCCAACTCTACCACTGTTTGTTTCCGAAACATTTGAGAATCCAACGACCAAAAGCCACAACCGTTTACGGAACGTGGACACAAACGGGGGCTCATGAGGATCTATGTCTCTTGCAATTGAGGCCATGCTCGGTGTTTCTCTGCAGCATAAGGGTTAACTGATGTTTGAAAGTCGTGGCACTCACCAGACACAATGATAGGGTCTCTATAGGAATTTTCACCACTCAGGATGGACATGCCGTCTTTGTCCAGGTAGATGCCAGAAGACGAGACCTGAATAGCACAGCATAGGAAAACTCGTTCATTTTGATACCCGAGTACAAAACGTTTGCGAGGCGTCCTCTGACGAATAAGCACCAATGGCGGGAGATGAATGGACCATGAGAAATCAAGGATAGTGCCTGATCAGTTTACCTACCCCGTAGGCGCCAAGCTAATTTGACACAACGCTTGAACTATCATGATCGATCCATCTCTCAATGTAGCTGTGTACGAAATAACTCGCTTATACACTACGACAACAAGCATATGGTCCATCCAGCTCAGATTACTTGAAAAGAAACTCACGTCATATCAAAATGGACTACAGGTTAACCCGATCAGTGCCAGTTGACACAGACTGTGTTTCTGCAGTCTTTGTTATTTCAACACCACTTTGCCCTAGTTTTCCCAGAAATATACATTCAAATTGGTCAAATAAGAGGCAATAGATCCTCAAGAGCCATCGCCACTGCGGTGTCGGTGGCTCTTGACGATCTATGCCTCTTGCAGTTGGGTGTGTTCCGATTTTCTCAGCACTGAAACGGGTTGAGCGAAATAATTTTACGAAAATGTCCAAAAGAAGTATATAGGTCGGGAGCGCTTTCTCTAAGGCGAAGCACTTTCCCATTTCGCCCAGTGCGACAATAAATAGCCAGCACTTTCCCATTTCGCCCAGTGCGACAATAAATAGTCAGCACTTTCCCATTTCGCCCAGTGGGACAATAAATAGTCAGCACTTTCCCATTTCGCCCAGTGCGACAATAAATAGTCAGCACTTTCCCATTTCGCCCAGTGCGACAATAAATAGTCAGCACTTTCCCATTTCGCCCAGTGCGACAATAAATAGTCAGCACTTTCCCATTTCGCCCAGTGGGACAATAAATAGTCAGCACTTTCCCATTTCGCCCAGTGCGACAATAAATAGTCAGCACTTTCCCATTTCGCCCAGTGGGACAATAAATAGTCAGCACTTTCCCATTTCGCCCAGTGCGACAATAAATAGTCAGGCTGAAAATAAACACTTCTTAACCCATTTAGACCCGAGACCATACAGCAGGAGGTGGATTGACCATGATAATTCAAGGGTTGTGCCAGATTAGCTTGGCGCCTCAAGCTAATCTGGCACTACCCTTAAATTATCATGGTCAATCCATCTCCTGAAACTGGTACATAGTCGTTAGGCAACACCTCCAAAATTTGAGAAACGGGACCTTGGGGTTAAAAGAGTGAAACCTCAGATTATATCTGTTACTAGCGTTACCTTTTTATACACACATGTACTATAATACAATAATAATTACATGTAACAGAAATGCTAGAGGCAAAAAGCGACACAAAGACGTTCTTGAAATAATGGCACTTTGTATTCTAGAGACTGGTCCCGCATGAGAAAGAAAATAAATCGATCATCAAGATTGCGCACAGCACGTGCGCGGAAAGGCAAACGAGCCCAACTCGGCAGAACATAAAACAAAAACAATGGGAACAAATCAATAATGTTTTGATATGTAAGCAAGATGGGATGAACCATAACCCACAAAACCCTTCTGTATGAGAGCTGTCCTCGCTGTCAATGATCTCTACCTTTTGTCTTTGACCTGATTCTGATGTTGAATTAGCTCCTATTGAAAAAGTCTCGCAGATCTGCCAATGCGTCATACGCGTCATAGATTTGTCAAACGTCATTTGTCATGACGTAAGTTTGAGTTTTTACGTAATTTTATATTTTACGTGCTATGAGTTTTACTTTCGTTTGATAGGATTGAGAAAATGGTGACAAAACTAGAACTTCACGGTACAATTTCAGTCTTGCTATAATTTGTGTGAAAGCAGGTTGACTTTACCTAGCTACATGATATACTAAGTACACGGGTCACCTGCATGCTCTTCTGAAAGCGCGTCGATGTGAGTTTGTGCGTGTTAGTGCGTGCGTGCGCGCGCGCTCCAAACACCAACAAGAGGCATAGATCCTCATGCGCCTGCACACACATACTTGTACATACGCACATACATACATAGATACATTCGCCTGGAGGGCGCATGAGGATCTATTCCTCCTGCAGACACGCGCATGTTTGTAAGAGAGAGAGCCACGCGCGCAAGAGAGAATGACGGCATATTTAGAGTATTATGTCAGTGTCTGAGTGGTGACGGAGATGCCTCTTTTACCTCACCGCCACTAACTTTCTCTAGGAGAAAAGGTTTTTAGTGTTTTAATTCTTTTCTGAAAAGAATTAATTTTTACTATAGAAGTTGAAACGATACATAGCTTGCTAACGAACGCGTCCAATGTCTTTCTCCAAACTAGCTATATGCAAAAGGTCAAGTAAATATGCCAATATTTACGGACTCTAATCTGGGTCAACCGACTTCCGATAAACGGTTGTTTATGTCTTCAATGAGACATTTAATTACAATATGCTACGAGGTTCTCTTAGCCACCCACTCAAGAAAGTATTTCAAGCTTGTGTGTACAGAAACGTCGGAGATTCTCTTCGCATACACACGCACACACATACATACGCACATACATACATAGATACATACGCACATACGGCGCTTCGCGCCAAATGTACGTTCAGCAGCGAGGTTAGCGTAACTAGACATGACGTAATTTTTATTTTGTTACTTCTATTGTTAAAGGCTTAGGCCTGCCCGCCTATGACATAATGGACATGCTATTAAATTCTCTCCACCGCGACCCGTCCTAAATGTCTCTTCTATAAATAGAAGGGACTTAAAACAACAACACCAACAACAACACAGATATAAAACGCTAAAACACTAATGGGTAGAGCATCGAAAGCCGACGATGTCATTGTGCTTGAAGTCTATTTGTGGGTGCGGGTGTGGCTAGCCAAGCCAATCATGGAGCCACACCTGCGAGGACAATGGGGGCACTGGAACGTAACTGTGGGGAGAGTCGACGCTGTCTTTTTGCGAGCTCTGGCACTGGTGGTCTTTTCGCGCCGATTGTGTTTAAAGAGCGTGCAGGCTTTCCTGGTGGCGGCACGCCAGCCGGATCTGTCTTGTGATGGTGCTTTAAGTTCCTTTACCGAGAAGACGCAGTACTTGAGGCTGTCTTTTATGCAGTCTTTGAAGAGTTTCTTTGTTCTTTTGCCGTCCTTGCTTCCTGTGGCCTTTTGAGAGTGCGCCATACAGGAGTTGGCGTGGCATGCGAGAATCATCCATGGGTATGACATGACCTGTCCAGCGAAGTTGTGATTTTAAGATCAAGGTTTCAACACTCACAAGACCAGCATTGTCCAGGACTTCCAGGTTTGTCACCTTGTCTTGCCAAACACTAAACTATACATTACAACAGGTGGTTATATGCTCAGCTGCGTACGCTGTAAATTTTAGATACCAGCTTCCGTTAACAATTATTGTAAAGATACATGTTTGGTTATTACTGGTTATCCGGTGCGGATCAGTTCAACCAATTTAACTGTCGGTAGCGTTTACTGTCGAGGTGATTCCTGAAGGAATCACCTCGACAAAACACGCTACCGACATCCAAAGGGTTAGTAACATGGGTATGCTGATTGACATGCCGGGTTTCTGGCTAATACTTAGAACACCAGAGCAAGACACTGATCGGCTACGATAGTTCGAGAAGATTGCCTCATTTGGCACTACTTTTGAACTGCAATGGCGGATCTATCTCCCACGACTGATACAAAAAGTATTACAATAGTCCTCCCTTAGTAGTGCAAGTCATTGTACTGTGTGTGAAGCTAACATGGCCAGACAGATGTCCATTATCAAGTCCTCATCTCTTCCAAAAGCCTCCAATACAATAAAAAAAACGAATGAACTCATTAAAGGACCCGCATCAATATCTGCCAAAGCGTCGTATATAGTTGTCGTAGGCAACGCGATACGACACTTTCGCAGCTATGGGTGAGATGGGCCTTGAATGATTTAAAGCATTCGAGACGTTCTGGATTTGGATAGTGGCTTATGATTGCTTTATGCCGCGTATCAGCATGTGAGTGATAGTGGGTCATTGAAACACTTAAATGTAAAATCATGTCTATCAAGTCAAGTCAAGAAACTTTATTCTTCCAAATACATGTTGCCACGTACAGGAAAATTTGTTTCGCCACCTCAGGTGCAACTCGCAATCACCCGCACTCACACAACATTTACAACAACAAATGGACAATGGTTCGGGACGGGTAAAGCCCGTCGCCAAGGCGTCTCATGACCAGCGCCAGCGGCCCCAACCCGACCTGAACCTCCCTAACACAAAGCAAACTAAGGACAGTCCTATCATAGTATCTCTTAAACACGTAATATAATGTTTTTACACTTCCTGCTTGGCTGAGACTAGTTTTACAAATAAAAGTTTAAAAAAAAATACTCATAAACAAAACAAAAAGACAAATTATACTTCCACAGTTCCTACCTGGGGGCCCGTCGCTATAGATCAGCGCCGGCTATTAGACAGACATTCGCTCCGGCATAAACAGTCACCACACCTTAATTATAACTTAACTTGCGTAGTATATAACTACACACCTACTCATTTTGAAGCAATAATAATAAAACTACAATATTAACGTGAAAAGCACGTTGTTCCTAATTCACAGTACACACATACACACGCTGTTAAGTGTTGTAAAAAACACAGTCACTGTTGTAAAAAAAAACACGGTCACTGTGCCGGGAAAGTGTCCGTCATCACATCACTCGGCTGGAATGTGGGGGCCCGAAGCCTGCCGGTACTCGCCTCGTTGCACGCACGCCACTCCTCTGGCGTTGAGTGTGGCGTGGGAATAGCCACTCCTGAGATGATTAAAAGGGGAGAAAAGCACGTTGGTTCTTTGCCACAGCATAATGCGCGCTGTTCTTCTGAGATCCGATTCCATGGTACTGCCTATCAAACTATCAGCCGGCGTGTATAAACTACCAGCATTGCACTGACGGCGGAGGAAACTACCGTTGAAAATGCAATTAAAAGCCACAGCACAAAAAAATTCCACAAAAGTCATCAAACAGAAACACCAGTCATGATGCAGCATTGCAGGGCCCGACATCATATATCAACGAAGGCACAACGATTGCTAAAATACTGCGGGTGGCGACTATTTCTGCCGGAGCGGGCGGCCGGGAGGTGTTGCATTGCCGCCATCTTGTCGTGCTATGGTAGGTAGGTCGGCTTCAGTAGCCTTCAAGCCTGCATGAAATATTCATTCTATTCGACATGAGTAACTTTGTAACAAGCGACAATAAATATTCTTTCTATATGTTAGTATCTTTGGAATGAGTGACAGAAAATATTCTTTCTATACATGAGCAACTTTGTAATAAGCGACAAGAAATATTCTTTTTATACATGAGTAACTTTGCCGGAATGAGCAACATAAAATATTCTTTCAATACGACACTTTGGAACGAATGACAGGAAACATTCTTTCTATATACGAGCAACTTTAGAATGAGTAACAGATAATATTCTTTCTATATGACATAAGTAACTTTGGAATAAGTAACAGATTTTTTTAAAAATGCGGCATGAGTACGCTTGTATCAGAAAACATTTTTATATACAGCATAAGTAATTTTGGAATGAATAAAAGAAAATATTCTTTCTCTTCGATATGGATAACTCTGTAAAGAGTGGCGAAAAATAATTGTTTTAATGCGGCACGAGTAACTTTGGAATGAGTGACAGGAAATGTTTAACTCTTTTAGCCCCACGGGTGCATTTTGCAAAATCTTGCAATTATTACTTAACGACTATGTACCTGTAAAAGGAAATTGATTGATCATGATGATTCAAGGGTAATACCAGATTAGTTTGGCGCCTTAAGGTGCCAAGCTAATCTGGCTTGAATTATCATGCCCAATCAATCTCAATATTTAAATGCGGTATGAGTATTTTTCTGTATATAATGATGCTATTGGGTTTGGCATGTAAATATATTTTATAGTTTTCCCTTTTTTATGCTGTAGATGTTAGCAACGGCAAGTTTGTAAAATGACGATTTGTTTTTTGTCAAAACGTTTTACCGTTGAAAAATAAAGTTTCATCATCATCATCATCCAGCTTTAGAGTGTTCGGGCTAAAAGGGTTAATGCGGCAGGAGTAACTTTGGAAAGAGAGTCAGGAAATATTTAAATGAGGCATGAGTATTTCTTTGGAATAAGAGGCGAAGGTCCCATTACAGAGACTAGCCATGAAACGATTGTGCACAAGTTACATGCATGAGATAGTGTGCTATTCACAGCAAGAACACGCCATTCATACTCACGTCAATATTCATATTTTGATAATTGTACAAGTGCTGATAGTGACATATTCAAAATCATAACACAGAAAACGAGAATGATACTAATAAGGCCCTGCGAAAGCAGCAGGCTGTAAATCTATTTGTATGAAAAGCAAATGTCTTCATTTTATTACAATGAAAATCGCGCTTTTCATAAAAGTGGACTTTCCATCTTTTCATTGGGCAATACGCACGTACAGGCTTCGGACAAGCCCTGATACCCTCGGCGACCTACATTATTTATTGATTTATTAGGCAATTAAAGTAACATTGCAGTATTAGACACTTCGGTTACAACTATCCCTGCACCACTGTATAAATGATTTTAGAATGCATCACTACAAGGTGATATGTGGCGTGTTAATGTATACTAATGATCAAAACTTAAGGGCCACTTTTTATCGCAGACGCACTGACACCATACACAAATAATGTAACAATACTTCGAGTCAATACTTTGCTAATTTATTCAGTAAAAAAAACATTTAAATTTTGAGTAAATCAAGCAATTGTAACAACAGCAGTACGTTAGAATGTTCACCCACCGCCCATTTGAAAAGTCACATAAGACTAGTCCAGTCAGTAGCGAGTGTACTCACCGTTTGCAGCCAAGCATTCAATGTAGCGTTGACGCATGGAGTTCACCATGTTGTGAAATCGCTTCACACTCTTGATGCAGGAACTGTCAGCTGGGGGACGCCTTGAGGTGGGGGTGGGTGCTGACTACGCGTTGCCCCAGCACGTCCCGGAGGTGCTCGATGGTAGTCAGATCAGGTGAACGAGCTGGCCACTACATCCTTATGATGCCCCGTTGCTCAAGGTACTCATCCGCACCCGGGCGCGATGAGGTCGAGCGTTGTCGTCCTGCAGAACAGCATTGTCGCCTATGGTTTGGATAGCTGGCTGGATGAAGGGCTACACGATCTCGTCCCGATAGCGCAGTCCAGTCAGGGTGCCTCGGGTGACGTGGACGGGGGTCCTGCCTTCCCTGCTGAAACCTGCCCACATCATGACTGAGCCTCCGCCGCAGCGATCCACCTTTTCGACGCATCCATCCGTGAATCGCTCGCCCCAGCGTCTCCAGACCCTCACCCTGCCGTTGTTGAAGGTCACAGTGAACCGTGACTCATCAGTAAACAGAACCTGAGTCCACTGGAGTCTGTTCCACCTCACATGTTGACGACATCAGGCAAACCGGGCTCTGCGATGAGCTGGAGTGAGGGGTATTCTCACTTCTACTCTGCATGAAGCCAGGCCAATTTCGCGCAGACGTCGGCACACTGTGCTTCTGCTGACGTTAACGTTTGCAGCTTTCATCAGTTGACGTCGCAGAGTGGTTGACGTAACAGTTCGGTCGCGCAGAGCCGCCACACAGAGGCATCTGTCCCCCCTTCTGCTGGTGCAGCGCGGGCGTCATGAGCAGGGTCGTCGTTCTGAAATTCCAGTTTCTTGGAATCGTGTCAGCAGCCTCTGGATCACTGAATGGAACACCCCAAGACGTCTCCCAACTTTTCGTCCGGAAATTGCATCGTGCAGCCATGCTAGCGCCCGGCCTTGATCTACTGGCGTCGTGGTAGTGGCATGGTTAGGAAAGGGACAACTATGCCCATACAGTACCGGTATTTGTAGCGAAACAGAAGCGCTCAGTGTTCACGACTGACCCCTTTAGCACGTGCATCACGACTTTACCGAGTTTTACCACCTGTCTGCCTTCGGAACGCTTGCCAATATAGCACAGCTTTTTACAAAAACTGACAATGTTTCAAGTGCATTTGACACGTTCGTGGAAATTAATGAATTGTTGTCTACTGTTCCCTGTACAATGGACTGTCTAAGGTCAACTTTTAACCCTTTTGGACCGAAAGAACATTGTATTTTATTAGCGTTCTTGCGACGATAAACAAAAGGTGGGGTGGCCCTTAAGGTTTTGACCGTTCGTAGATGACTTAATGGTGCAAATCACTGCGGTTTAACCCCTTGCCACGATTCAACTGCAAGAGACATGAATACAAAACGGTGCTCTCATCGCACACACGCAGTATTCAGGATTTACCCGGTCTGGGCGTATACACAAAACTATCTGACGTTTGGTCTTGATTTGTCATTAATTTGCGTTTGTGTATTTCGAGTAAGTTGTTTGCTTTATTTGCCGGGCACTACTCTCGTCAGCGGACCAAGCCTGACCACTTTATGTGGATTTTTGTTTTATTGCGTTGAAATTTGATGATCTTCTTCACTCTATTAGAGTGTTGGTAGTCATTTCGGCTTTCATTTTGTAGTCTTGTTGGCTTCGCCTGATTGCGGCTGTGTGTCAGAGTCTGTCGCCCGGCAGGCTGATGGTCTGTTTAGTCACACATTCATTGAGTGCACTGTAGAGTCCGACTGCGCCCGTTGCTGGCTCGGCTTGCAGTAAGACTGGCTCGCCTCCAGTGTTGTTTCAATCATTCTCATTTATCCCCACTGACTCTGTGTGGCTGTGTACCCAACCTGCCGCGCGGCCGGCCCGATGGTGACTCAGTCGGGTTACGCTATGTTCTCTCCTTTACGCACGATGAAGGTAATTGAAGATGTATCTTCTTGTCTCGTTGTTAACTTTCTTAAGTTAACGTTGGGGGGTGGGGGAGTCAGTGCTTGCTCGGTGTTGTCCCTTTTAGTTAGTATAGCGCCGTTCGGGTGGAGAGAAGTGGCATCGGGTGGCGTGGTCAGTCGGGGTGGGTAGTCAGGTGTATATTCTGTTCAGTAGTATATCGCTCGGCGCAGCTGTCTTCTTTAGGGCACCGCGCTTACTCTTTCTTTTGAGTGTGGCGCTCCTGATGTGAGGGTTTGGCGTCTGCTGTCCTTCGCTGTGTCGATTTCTTATCTGAAGCTGGTTGCTGATTCAAATTCTGGGGGCCGTCCATAACATTCGTGTGCGATTTATATCGCTGTGCGGGAGGAGTGTGGTGTTGGCGTGGAGCTCTAGGCTGGTTGCAGTCGAAATGAGCGTATGCGGAGCTTTATTTTCCGTTAGCTTTTTGCTCACTTAGATTTGTGGTGGTGTTTGAATCGGTCGAGTGTGTTTGTAGACGGTAAACTATCGAGCAACATCCACACTTTATTTTTTTTTTCATGTTTAGCTCGTGTTTAGAGGTGAGGGAGGGGGGGGGGGGGGTTACCCGGGTCTATAGTTTAACCTGAGCAGTGCTCTAAGTTTACTAGACAATGATCTTGGGAGTCAGAGAGGATTTGTAGCCCTGGCAAGGGCTTAGAGGAGGGGATTTTTGGTTGATTTACATTCGCTTTTTACTCAGCAGGGTGTGTGCTCCTTCGCCTTTCGGTCCGCTCGGTCGACACATTTTTGAATGGCTTCTGATTCGTCTTCCAAGGCTTTTTGCAGCCCCGCGTTGTAACTAGGGAAGTTTTCAGCTGTGAGGCTGAGTTCGACTGTTGCCTTGTGGCGACCCAGGTCTCGCGATGAGGTTCCCCTCTTGGTCGAGTGGTGGCTGCATTCTCGCTGAAAACTGCTGTAGTTTTCTGGGACGGTTGGTACGATGAAGGTCGTGTTGTTAAGGCTCATCTTCCTAAATGTTTGCTGGATCTGTTGTTCCATACTGTGCCCTGCGGCGCAGCAGATCGGATATTTATTGTAGGTTGCATAATAGCAGGCTCTTTTGGCCATAGGTACCAACAGCTTTTATGCAGTCGAGAGTCGGACCCCACAGTGCACTCAATGAACGTGTGACTAAACAGACCATCAGCCTGCCGGGAGTCACACTCTGACACACAGCCGACATCAGGCGAAGCCATCAAGACTACAAAATGAAAGCCGAAATGGCGACCAACACTCTAATAGAGTGAAGAAGATCATCAACTTTCAACGCAATGAAACAAAAATCCACATAAAGTGGTCAAGCTTGGTCCGCTGACGAGAGTAGTGCCTAGCAAATAAAGCAAACAACTTACTCGAAATACACAAACGCAAATAATTGACAAATCAAGATCAAACGTCAAATAGTTTTGTGTATACGGCCAGACCGGGTAAATCATGAATACTGCGTGTGTGCGATGAGAGCACCGTATGAAAGTTGCATGTAGGTCTTTAACTGCAACTCAGTCTTTCTCAAACAGTCAGTGCGCAAAAAGCCATCGAACCGACGTCAGACGCTAGTGGCGGCCGACATCGGTTCGTGGCCTTTTGCACATTGAGAAATGTCAAGATATACAGAAAGGTTCAAAGTTACCACCAGCATCGCTTGAAGCGTCTAAGGCGCCAAGCGGCTAATCTGGTACTACCAATGAAATAGCACAGTGAATCTAAAAGCAGTAGTAGAACTAGTCAGATCCTGGCCCAAAAGATGTAGCGACCATGGCAGTTTGCGATCAGTGCCAGACTTTTTTGATGCCTTCGACGACTTACTGTCTGTGCCTGACTAGATTGACGCCTTGACGCCGAATAAATTTGGCACTGATCTAGAACTGTCATGGTCGATCCATATCCTGCAGCGCGGAAGTTAGTTAACATCTTCTAAATAAGGGAACCTTCAAGCTAAGCAATTACATACAATCATGTAGCACATGACGCTGAGTGTTTTAAATGCATTACTTTTCTCACTGCCGAAGAAAGTAAACAGAAGTATAGAATAGAGGTATAGGTCCTCATGAGCCCCCGAGACTGCGGAGGCTCATGAGGATATATGCCTCTCACTGAAACAAATCTGTATCAGTGTCCTTTGGGTGGTTGTAGATCGTCGAATGTACAAAAAAATTAATTATACGTCTAGTGGTCTATCTATCTACCTACCTATTCTTTTATCCTTGGAAAATAAAGTTTTGTCATTTCATTTCATATCTCTCTCTCTCTCTCTCTCTCTCTCTCTCTCTCTCTCTCTCTCTCTCTCTCTCTCTCTCTCTCTCTCTCTCTCTCTCTCTGTCTGGTAGTGCCCATGCCACGCCTAGATATTTATAAGACAGGCTTGTCTTATTCAGGGGCTATGTTTTGGAACACGATTCCCGCAGATATTAGAGCAGCTTCTTCAGTCAAAACGTTCAGGACACAACTGCTGAAATATCTTAGAAGTAGATACAATACTATTTCAGCTACATGTTACATGTGTTGTGTCATGCCTGGAGGGTGCGCATTGGTATAATGGTCTGCGAGTCGAACCCTTGCGTTCGTGTGTGTGTGTCCGTTTTTTTTGTTTGTTGTTGTTGTTGTTGCTTTTGGTTAGAATTATGTACATATTAACTTTTAGTTCAATGTGTGTGTGTGTGTGTGTGTGTGTGTGTGTGTGTGTGTGTGTGTGTGTGTGTGTGTGCGCGTTTATGTGTGTGTTCATTTCTGTACATATTAACTTTCACTCCGATGTGTGTGTGTGTGTGTGTGTATGTATGTGTGTGTGTGTGTGTGTGTGTGTGTGTGTGTGTGTGTGTGTGTGTGTGTGCGATGGTGTGTGCGTGATGGTGTGAGCGTGAGGAAGGACATGATTGAAAACAGGTCTATGGCCTAATCATTTATCCTTTTAAAATAAAGTTTCGTTTCATTTCATTTCATTTCTATCCCGTAGTCTTGCCGACCATTGGGGCACCACTAATGACTTGGCAACCAGCTCCCTCCATTCCACACTTTTCTCTGACATTCTTAGTGTGTCGTTCAGCTTCAGTCCTGTTCACTCTGAGATATTATCCTCTCATCTTTTTCTCTGTCTTCCTCTCCATTGCCCTCCTTGCACAGTGCCTTGCAGGATTTTTTTTTTTGTGTGTGTGTGTTTCTGAAAAAAATTTTTTTGGTTGTTTTATTTTTGAAAATTTTTCAGGATTAGTGACATGGACACATATGAATCGCAAACAAGTACAACACGATTACAAAAAGAATAAAAAAGCATACATACACAACCTGATAATAAATTTAAATGTTAAAAAAATAATAATAAGTTAATTAAATTATTGTGTGTTTGTGGAGAGAGAGAGAGAGAGAGAGAGAGAGAGAGAGAGAGAGAGAGAGAGAGAGAGAGAGAGAGAGAGAGAGAGAGAGAGAGAGAGAGAGAGAGAGAGAGAGAGAGAGAGAGAGAGAGAGACTGTTCCTGGAATTTGTTTTGTGAGTGGGTCTGCATGCACGTATTGGTAAACAGATAGTTGTCAAAAATCAGCAGGAAGTAACTGTGAATCATAGCAGGCCAAACTGAAATCAACTGCAGTCTACACAGATTAACAAAATAGGTAACATAAATTAATTATTTACACAAAGTCCAAATAAGGCAACCACAGGCGTGTAAAAAGGCTAAGTTTGTTTCTGACAGTAAATACATATTTGTCTGTACAGTATCTGTTTTTGAACTCTGCCAAAAAAACAGAAAGGTTTAGCTGCTTATTCAAACAACGGCACCGGTAAATAAAAAACTTTGCCATTAATAAGAGCAAGTCAAGAACTGGGTCTGTCCGCAGCCCTTTTTTCACCCCAAACACAACTAATTCTGTACAGAGTTCAAAATTGTCACAATGAGCACATTTTTCTTTCAGTTTGTTCAGTAGTTTGTCCCAGAAAACACGCACCACTGTGCACTCAAAAAATAAGTGTTCAATAGACTCCTTAGAGAGTGAACAAAAGGTACAAAGGTTTGAATCCTTTAACTGTCTATAGCGCAGGTAAACATTGCTTGTCAGTATTCTATGGACAATTCTATACTGAAACCAGCGTAATTTGGTGTCTTTTGTGACCGTTATGGCATGCACAAATATAGCTTTCCAATTTAGGTCATTATATTTGTTTTCCCATTTTTCAATACACGTAGGTGATGTCATTTTATTTAAGAAAACGTTGTATATATCTTTTGTACCCTTTTTATGTTTAAAGACAACACCCAAAGGTGTACCCAAATCAGTTACATCAACTGCATCGGTCCATATTCGTAACATTTTTCTTTTGTATTTTCGTATAGCACTTGTTCTACTATAGTATTCGAGAAAAGAGACATCCGCACCAAAAGTTTCACAAAAAACTTCGAAGCTAATAATGTCCCCATTATCATCAAGAACATCACCAATTGTAAAAATACTTTTCAAACCCCACTTGTCGACAGATTTCGAAGTATCCTTTTTTAGAAGTCGTGGGTTAAAAAACAATGGTTCGCTTTTGAATGCATCAATACTTGCGGGACAGAAAAGATTATGGTATTCTTTAAAAATTGCCGCCACTTCTTTCCAAAAAGGGTTCTTCATCTCTAAACTTTCTAGGAAGTAACCACGAAAAACCTCACACTGTTTGATATTACCATACAAAGATGCGAGTAAAAGGTTCCAGTTAGTGCCCGAAGACAGCACTCTCCGAATCCAGGTGACCTTAAGTGCTTTGTAAAAAACTTCAATATCAATTACCTTGAGCCCTCCTTCTTCATACTGTCTGAAAACTGTGGTTCTTTTCACTTTATATCTCTTCCCTCCCCAGATGAAGTTAAACATCGCACTATTAATTTCTTTGAGAATTACACTCCCTGGGGAGGGCAGAGAGATGAAGAGGTGAGTAAAAATTGAAAGAATTAAGGACTTGAAAACAACATTTGTTCCAACAGGGGTTAAATTTCGGAATTTCCACTGCTTTACAATTTTCTTCATTCTTACAAGTTTCTGTTTATAATTCAGGAGTATGATATCAGACAGTTCTGTAGAGAAGGTCACTCCCAGCACTGTGAAGGTATCTGGATTCCAGGAGATGTTTAGATGTGGGGCATAGCGTGTAAGACAAAACCTATTAATGCCAATCCAAACAGCAATAGTCTTCTCAAAGTTAATTTTTAGCCCAGAAATAACTGCAAAAAGTTCCAGTTCTAGGATGACAGAATCAAATGATTTTTGTGACCCATCCAAAAACAATGACATATCATCAGCAAACAGTGAGACTAAGAATTCATGTTCTTTGCATTTTATACCTGAGATGTTCTTATTATTCCTCAACTTTATAGCCAACAGTTCAACACATATTAAAAAGATATAAGGTGAGAGGGGGTCCCCTTGTCTACAACCACGATCCACAGAGAAGCGACCAGACACCTGGCTGTTCACAATCAGGCAAGATTCACTGTTCTTATAAAAAATTTCCACCCATTTTGTGATGCCACAGCCAAAGTTAAACATTTTTAAAGCTTTCTGAATAAATGAGTGAGAAACAGAGTCAAACGCTGTTTCGAAATCGATGAGCAACAACAATCTAGGTTTCTTAAATGTCTCTGTATAATGAAGTACATCATACAGAAGTCTAATATTGTCGGAGATTGATCTACCGGAGATGAAACCACTCTCAGTGCCTTGCAGGATTGTCTTGGTAAGCCCTGTGGATCGCGTGACATGACCATACCTCTTCACTTTGTTTTTTCACAATGGCTAATAGGTCTTTATTGGGCCAGATCACTTGCCTGATTTTGCTTCCCACTTTCTCGTTCGTGATGTCATCTGTGTACGAAATACCAAGCAGGCTTCGAAAACATCTCATTTCAGTGGTTTGTATCCTCCTTTCGAGGTCTGCTGTGAAGGTCCATGACAAACAGGCACATACAAACACTGAGATAACTAAGGAGCGCATCAGTCTGATCTTGGAGCAGAGTGTGATGTTTCTGTTCTTCCATATGGTCTTCAATCTTGTCAGCGCTGTTGTTGTCTGTGCACGTCTGGACAGTATTTCTGGTTTTGATCCATCATTTGTCACAATGGCTCCTAAGTATTTGAATTTATTAACTATTACCAATTTTTGGCCTCCAATCATGATGTCAGTGCCAATGCCACCGGTGTTATTGGTCATCAGTTTGGTCTTCTATGCACTGATTTCCATCCCAAACGCAATGGCTGTATTGTCCAGATTTACCACCAGCTGAGCTAGCTTCTCCTCTGTTCCTGCAAGTCCATCAATGTCGTCCGCGAAGCGCAAGTTCTTGATTGTTCTGCCTCCATTACTGACAGTTCCTTCGTGATCTTTCAGAGCGTCCGTCATGAGTCTTTCCAGGAAGATGTTGAAAAGAGTAGGTGATAGCAAGCAGCCTTGTTTGACTCCGACTGTTGTCCTAAACCAATTTCCTATTTTGCTGTTGAAAGCAGACTGCGCTAGTGGCCTTTATAAAGGTTTTCTATTATTTTGATCAGGTTTAACCTGATGTTGCACAGCTTCATGGTGGACCAAGAGGCTGCATGCCACACCCTGTCAAACGCATTCTTAAAATCCACACAGACATGATAGAGGTCTTGTTGGTGCTGGAGGCACCTCTCACATAGAACTCTCAAGTTAAAGATATGCTCAGTTGTGCTCCGCCCTGGTCTGAAGCCTGCCTGTTCCTCAGCTACGATTTCCTCTGCCTGTGGTTTCAGCCTGTTCAGTAGAATCTATAACATGCCTTTGCTTGGGTGGCATGTAAAACTGAGCGTGCGATAATTCTGGCATTGTTGTAAGCTGCCATTTTCGGGAGAGTTATTATAAGTGATTGGGGTTATGGTGTGGGTCATTCCCCTAACTGCCAGATCTTATTGCAGATTGTTAGTAAAGCGGTTATCATGTCTTCTCCCCTTTCGTGGACTAGCTCTGCAGGGATGTTTTCTGCACCTGCTGCCTTTCCTTTTTTCAGCGACTTCACGGCAGCCTCTACTTCTTCTCGGAGATGGGATAGCTGTCACTGTTAGTCACTGGTGGAGTGACAAGCATGATTGGGTCCTCTGTAGTTTGGTGGTTGTACAAATCTGAGCAGTACTCTGTCCATCTCTTCAGAATGTCTTGGTCTTCCGTAAGACAGTTCCGTTCACTATCTTCAATGATCGAGGAACGTCCTTGTTTTACACTGGTCAGGTCTTTCACCAGCTGGTATGCTTTTTTGCTATTACGTTTGTTCAGATTTTCTCCTACACTGGTCTTCAATCCACGTCTCTTTTGCCTTTTTCATGCATTTTTTTTTTATATAATGGTTAATTTCCCTGTATTGATTAGCTCCTTCTACCTCTGACTTCCTTTTCTTTAATTCTCGACGCTTGTCACACAGATGAAGGATGTCAGTTGTAACCCAAGGTTTTTTTGCTTGTCGGTGTTTGCCAAGGCTCTCATTGGCTGTTTGGATTACAACAGTGTTAAATGTGTCGATCAGTGTGTTCACATCCGTGTCTTCTGCACCTAAAAGTACCAGTGGTGCGAATGTTCCTCCTATCTTTGCCTGGAATGCTTCCGCTACCTCTGGGTCTTTCAGCTTCTCGAGGTCGAACTTGATTCTGGTGGAAGCCTGCTTGTTGACCTTCTTCAGGCGGAGTCGGAAGGTCATCATCGCAAAGTCATGGTCGCTTATAATGTCTGCTCCTGGAAAACTTCTTGTCTTGGCAATATTCACACTGGTTTGGAAGAGTCTTTTCACTATGATGTAGTCAATTTGGTTATGGTGTTCTAATTCTCCATTCGGGCTGTGCCATGTCCACCTTCTGGATGCTTTGTGTGGGCCAAACGTGTTCATCAGCTTCAGATCATTTGAGCTGGAAACTCCAGGAGGCTTAAGCCTCTGTCGTTGGTCTCTGCATTGCACTAGAGTCCACATGTGCCTTTCCAGTTCTTAACAGCATCCTCTCTTATTTTGACATTCCAGTCTCCCTGCACCACAAGATTGTCTTTCTTGGGGGTCTGGTCCAGGACTTCCTGCATTTGGCCATAGAAGTCTTCTATTTCCTCATCACCATAGTTTGTTGTTGGAGCGTAAACTTGTACAATGGTGATATTGAAAGGGGTTGCCCTCAAGCGCATGGTGATAAGCCTGCAGGAGACTGTCCGACAACTCATGACAGTGTTCACGTTGTCTTTGTGGACGAAAAACCAGGCACCCTGTTCGAGTTTGTCCTCTCTGCCACTGTAGTACAGTTTGTGGTTTTCCTGGTTTGATGTTTCCCCAAGGATCTTCCATCGTACATCGCACAGTCCTAGGATTGTCCAATGGTATCTGTTTATTTCGTATGTCAGTTCCTCTACATTTCCAGACGTTCTTAATGTTCTGATGTTCAAAGTGCCATTTGCTGACGGAGTTTTGATGGTGCACCAGTAACACACTTAACACCTCTGCCCTGACGCAAGACAGAAGGTGCGGTCCTTGTTTCGGGTGACGACCGGTCCCACTCTGCACTGGCCTCCACGTGGCGTGGGTGGGTAGTCTCCTCAGTCACTGACTGAGTGGGCTAGCGAGGGGGTGCCATCTTTGTCCAGAATAGGACTTGACGTCAGCAGATATGTTGTTCAGTCTCTTTTCACTGGTCCGGTTTTTAAGGAGCTGTGCTAACCCAGGTTTACCATGTTTGATTTATCGTTAAAAATACTCATTAGATTTTGGTCCTTTGTATCCCGAATGTTTGCCGTGCTTGGAGACCCGTGTCGGGGGAGAAGAGGATCCTGCTGGCTGAAACACTCTACTTTGGCCTTGACCTACTTAAACGGGAGGCTAGGAGTACCGGCCTAGTCAATCGGTTCTTTTCACGTCGAGCCCTATCCCACTATTGACATGCAGGTTGATATACGGAGCACCATGCTACATCCTTTGCTTCTGATTATGTGCTTTAAGTCAGTTTTCCCCTGCATTCAGCTGTGTGATAGAAGGCGGTGGCTCAGACGGTTCAATCGGGTTTAATCCCCTGAGTATATTTTTCGGGCAGTCTCCATCGTGCGTCGGCTGGAGACAAGCCGACAGATGCACTTTCCCTTGTTGGGCTCGGTGGTGGGCGGGGACCCCGGGGGATGAATATCTATCATACTGTAATATGGAAACCACACCAAATAAATAGCACCAAAGCGGCACATAGCCACCGACATTGACCTTGATAGCGACTCCGAATGTGAGGAAGCGACGCCTCAGGTGTCGGCCGTCTGGCCTCGCATTCACATTGTCCACAGCAAAGTTAAAGAGAAGCCTGTTTCCAAGCTGCACCCTTTTCTGGTGGGGGAGACCCTCAGGTGCCGTGTTGGCTGGCCTGAGGTCCAGCGCCTCAGTTCTGGTGACTTGCAAGTAGAGTGCCGTACTCGGGCACAATCCAACGGGCTACTGGGGCTCTCCACTATCGAGACACTCCAGTAAAGGTCACACCACACATAACGATGAATTCTTCTAGAGGAGTGATTACAGATCAAGCATTGGCAGAACTGTCGGAAGATGAACTTGTACCGAAATTTAAGTCGCAGGGGGGTGAGGTGGTAGGGAGATCCGTCTCCCTACCATCATCCTGACGATTGGCACCCACACCTTCCTACTACATCTGGGGAGGTTACTACTCCTTAAAAGTGAAGAAGTACGTTTCTCTCCCCATCCGGTGCTTTAAGTGCCAAACGTAATGTCATGGACAGAAGACATGCCGCCAGGCAGAGGCTTCAAGCGCCCGTGACACTAAGCTCGGACACTCTGCTGAGTCCTGCACAGCCACACCACCCCCCCCCCCCCCCCCCCCCCGTGTTTGTGAACTGCCAGGAAGCGCATATGGCTTCGGACAAAAATTACCCTCGTTGGATATCCAAGTGCAGGATTCAGTAGGTGCGTGTGGAGAAGGGGCTGTACTTTTCGGACGCCAAAAAACTGGTTGACGGCCCTGATGCAGCTGAGGCTGCGCCAAACTCTAGTAACACCTCTGTGTATACATTCACTGCTGCGGTGGCAGACAAGCGCCCCACTAAAGATTTCTCATGTCAAACCCCAACATCTTGGTTGGGGGCGGAGCCTCGGATCCTCTCGGCCCTGGAGAGTAACCTTCCTCCAGTGGTGACGAGGAGCCAGGGAAAACGGAAGGCGGACACTACCGGTCCGGTAGCATGGCCTTCTGTTGCCCCTAAGCCTCAGCCCGCACCCAAGTTTGTCAGTTTGTCTACTCCAAAGGCTCTGGTCAGCCTTCTAAGGCCGCTAACTCTAGAGCAGGAACGCTGCCCAGAACCCGAAGTCTTAAAACGCCACGGGACCGCTGTGCGCACGGGCCCAGAAAGAGGCCGCTGATGTCCCCTTTCCAAAAAAATATGTTGCATTGGAGGAGCAGATGGATGGAGTTGAAGTTGCCGTAGCTGGTGCTGCGGCAGCTCCACTCCCCTCATCTCCGAAGAACCAGAGGAGTCACGGGAGCCGGCCCCCTCTAATTCTTTGACACTTTCCAAAGCAAAGGAAATGTGGGGAAGGAACTCTTTACCTCCAAGTAAGACATAATCATGTACTCTCTGCTTCAGTGGAATTGTCGTGGTTTTCACGCTAACTTTGAGTAATTACGTCTTTTAGTCAAGTCCTATAACCCCTCAGTAATATCTCTTCAGGAGACTTACCTGAAGACTTCTGAGTCTGTGTCTTTTAATGGTTTTAATGCTATCTATAAACGCTCTGATTTGGAGAGGCGCTCGGGTGGCGTGGCTCTTCTCATTGGTAGCCAAATGTTATGGAGCCCCGTTAGCATCGACACCTGTCTTCAGGCTGTCGCAGCTCGGGTAATCTTAAAGAAGGCAATAACCATATGCAGTGTTTATCTGCCACCATCCCTGCGGACCTGTATATTTTTAACTTGGTAGTTCAGCTGCCCCCTCCCGTCATTCTCATGGGAGATTTTAACGGTCACGCTCACCTGTGGGGTAGTGACCACTATGATGGCAGACGTCAGATGTTAGAAGATGTTTTTTCTCAACTTAACCTATGTGTCTTTAACGATGGCTACCTACTCTAAACCAGGTTCAGGATCTGGTTCTGCTCTAGACCTCACTATGTGTGATCCTTCTCTCATGCTGGACTTTGACTGGGAGGTTCACGACGACCTGTGTGGTAATGACCACTTCCCAGTAGTCCTGTCATCGGTCAGCTGTGAGGAGGATCCACCAGTGGGGCGCTCGAATCTCAGGAAAGCTAACTGGCCTCTGTTCGCTATCTCTATCAGTCTCGTATAACAGAGGAGGTTGTCATGTCAGTGGAAGAACATGTTTCTTGTTTTACTTCTCTTTTGTTGGACGTAGCAGGTGAAACTATCCCTAAAATTTTCACATCCGTCCCTCGGAAGTCGAGTACCATGGATCAATGAAGAGTGCCGCAAAAAAACAACAACAACAACAAAACCGCGCAAATCTAATCAGCGACGTGCTTTTCGTAATCCGTCTCAAGCGAATATTTTAACCTTTAAAAAACAGAGGGCGAAAGCCCGTTACATTTTTAAACGTGAACGCCGTGCAGCCTGGAGACGTTTCGTCTCATCTTTATCTTCTAGGACTCCATTCCAGAAAGTCTGGAAGGCTGTTCGAAGAATTAGTGGCAGGGGTCGGCCATCTTAGACATGGTGTCAGTTTGGTCACGGATAAAAGGCTGTGGCCAGTTTGCTTGCCTCCACCACTAGCCATAAAATTTCAACAAAGCATTATTCACCCTTCTTTCAGAGGGAGAAGGAGAAGCGAGAGTCTCGTACTTGTCATTTTAAATCGGATAACTCGGAAGACTATAATGCCCCTTTCACGTTTTCAGAATTGCAGCAAGCCTAGCAGAAATGTAATGACTCTACTGCTGGACTAGACACCATCCTCTATCAGCTCCTAACGCATCTGTCTGAGGAGTCACTCCTTGTTCTTCTCAAGGCCTTAAACCATATTTGGATAACCGGTCATTTTCCGCCATCTTGGCTCCAGACTGTGGTTGTGCCAATCCCCAAGCCGGGTAAGGATCCTTCCGACCCGGGCAACTACCGGCCAATCGATTTGACATAGTGTTTATGTAAAACTTAGGAACGCCTGGTCAACGCCCGCCTGGTGTGGCATCTTGAGTCACAGGGTCTCATCACAGACCTCCAGTGCGGTTTCCGGCGCTTCAGTAGTACAACTGACCATCTAGTCCGCTTTAAGTCCGAGATGCTTTTGTCAACAAGCAGCATGTCTATGCAATTTTCTTTGATCTTGAGAAGGCATATGACACTACCTGGAAGTATGGTATAATGTCTGACTTGTCGGACATGGGTTTCAAAGGGGACCTGCCCGATTTTGTTCACATTGTTTTGTCTAACCAGTTGTTCCATGTCCATGTGGGCTCCGCCCTCTCCGACTCCTTTGAACAGGAGATGGGTGTCCCACAGGGCAGCATTCTATCTCCTGTTTTACTTAGTATTAAAATTAATAACATTGTCAAGGCCGTCAAGGAGGATTCTGAATGCTCTTTGTTTATGGACGACTTTGCTTTGTGCTTTGTGCGCACGAGGTCGAGGACTTGCGTCCCTTGAGAGGCGCTTGCAGCTGTGCGTTGATCGCATTCAGAGGTGGGTGTCTTTCAATGGATTCAAGTTCTCACCCTCCAAGACAGTCTGTATGCATTTTACTAACCAGACGAATTTTTTTCCAGATCCTAGCCTGAGCATTGCTGGAGTGCCTATTAAGTTGGCCAAGGAGGCAAGGTTTCTGGGGATCATCTTTGACAAAATACTGACCTTCCGCAATCACATTAATTACCTTAGAACCGCTTGTCAGAGGGCTCTCGACGTTCTTCGTATCGTTGGTCGTACTGACTGGGGTGCAGACTGCATTGTCTTACTTCGACTGTACCGGGCCCTTTGTTCGGCCCAAACTGGATTACGGCTCTGTAGTATGGCTCGGCTTCCAGGTCTGTTCTACAGCGTCTGAACACAATTCACCATCAGGGTCTGCGGATATGTCTAGGGATCTTCATGGCGTCTCCAGTTCCTACTCTGTATGCCGAAGCCTTCTCTCAAGCTCCGCCGCGTCCGCCTCATGCTCAGCTACGTTCTGAAACTAATGGCCCATCCAGACAATCCTGCCTATGATTGTGTTTTTAACCCGCCGTTTGCAGAGATTTACGATACCCATCCGGGAGCTGTCCGTCCACTTTCCTTCCGTGTCCGACCTCATCTGTAGGCGGCCGGAGTGGACTTGGACAAAGTTTTGAAATCTCTGCAACACATCGCTCCACCTTGGCTATTACCAGTTCCTGACATCTTGCGGTACTTGACCGCTCACAAAAGCACTCTACTCCACCAGCCATTTACCAATAGAGCGTCAATGAACTCTTTTCAAGTTTTCCTGGCTATTGCCGTATCTATACGGATGGGTCAAAGTCTGAGGATGGGAGGGTGGCTGCGGCCGCAGTGTCCTCTCGCCATCCTAGACGCCCACTAATTTTAAGCTCCGCCTCCACGACCATTCATCCGTATTTCTGCTGGCACTCAGGCATGCCTATCGGTCTCGGAAAAGGAACTTCCTGATTCTGTCTGACTCTCTCTCTGCCCTGCAGGCCCTTCAGGGCGCAAGAACAGACCACCCCCTGCTGGTGCAGATTAGAGAGCTCTACGCAGAGTTCACGCAGCCTGTGGGCATCGAATGCAACAGGATCGCAGATTCTGCTGCCAACGATGCCCGGAATGACCCTGTCCCGGACACACAAACTGTTCATAGTGATTTTAAACCTGTGATTAGTGCGTACATAGCCCGGGAGTGGCAGTCCGAGTGGGACAAAGAAAAAGCAAACAAGCGGCATGAAGCTTTTCCTACGGTGTCCGACAGTCTACCTTTCCGCTGCGGCAGCCGCCGTGAGGAGACTGTCCTTACTCGGCTCCACATCGGGCACACGTATGTTACGCACTCTTACTTACTAAAACAGGATGAGCGTCCATCGTGTTATGCCTGTGACGAGCAGTTTCCTGCTAGACACGTTTTGCTGTATTGTGCTGATCTAATTGACACAAGATATAAACACTTCACAGCAGACTCCTCGAAGGTTTTGTACCGGGATGTTCCCGCGGACAAAATCTTCAGTTTCCTGAGAGAATGCAGTATTTTTAACAAGATCTGAGAATTCATAGACTATTTAAATTTCATTATTTTGACCTTTTTGAGAGTTTGTAGAAGTTTATTTGAAAGACTGGTACGACATTTTAGCATGACGTATCTTTAAGATATATTACATAATTATTGTATTAAGACCTTTCTTTTAGTCTGGCTGGCTAGATTTTACCCATCCCGCCGTGAGATGGCCTTAGTCGCCTGCTCGGCGTTAAACCCCAATAACTAACTAACTAACCAGGCGACGACCGATCCGGTATGGATTGAGGTAAAGTTGTCATTGCATGTGGTGTTTCTTGGGCAAATGAACCTGGCGGAGCCCATCCCTCTCCAGGCTGTTGACCACAACTGAAACTTCAAATAACTAGTGGCTTGCCTTGGTCCTGGACACGTGTCCGATGAGACCTTCATGGGACTCCATCACCCAAGGTGGCGACTTCATCAAAGAAGTTCATAGGCCCAATCAGGTACCGTGTCAACACCCTAGCCTTTGGTTATCCAAAACATAACCTGCAAGGCGCGTCCAGTAGTAGGGAAGGGTTAACTTATTCACAGCCAGCCGCAGCCGGATGCGCGGCATAAGCGGCTGGCCGCGAATGAGTTAATTAAAACAAATACCAGGACCTCATTGTTGACTGCAGTCCATGCAGCGTGTGACCAAGTGATTGCCCCCTAGTCAGTTAAGGAACAGGCAGGGACAGAAATGAGGTTCAACAAAAGACAGTCAATGCTAACCACAGATCGTTCTGGCTCCTTTATGGCCAAACCACCCAATATCATTTCAATATGGTTTAAGTGCAAGGATTATTGTGTGAAACTTCGTTTTAGTGTCGCGTAAAGCTACGGTTCCATACGCACGCATCCGATACAAACACGATGCGAACTCAATAGGGCAAAGCAATCTCTCTTCAAAAATTGCGTCATCTTCGTTCGAATTCGTTTTCGCGTAGGGCATATGGAAACACACAAACACGAAACGGAGTTGCACGAACCTTTTTGTTTCGGACCTGCTTCGGATTTGGATCGAATTCGTATCGGATTCGTGTCTATGGAAGTGTAGTATAAAAATAAAACAATGTGACTTAAATAAAACAATGTGACGTAAATAAAACAAAGTGACGTTTCGACTTAGCATGTCAAAATACTTGTAATTTTACCAACAAAACAACACCACAAAAGCAGACGACCTGAAATAAAATATTTTTAATCTACAATTGTTCTGATTTTAGCTTGCAACGAAATGAATTTAGGTCCCCTCATGAACGCGCATTAGAAGTACGCGCTCCACAAAAGTTCTCCTACGCAATCATCTGAAAAGAGTTGCATCATAATCAACCACAAGAAAATAATAATAAAAAAAAAACTGCGCGCCTTTTGACGTAAACAGTGGGCTAACCCCTTCACTGCCGAGAAAAAGTGAACATGATCCCACTGCAAGAGACATAGATCCTCATGAGCCCCTGCGACTGCAGGGGCTCATGAGGATCTATGCCTCTTGCTAAAGCCAGTTTGTATCCTTTTTTGTTTTGATATTGGTGGTTGAATGAAGCAAAGATCATGTACAGGGGCAGGAAAGAGGTTAAAATCCAGGACAAAGATGCGACATCTGATTTGCGAACACCGTCTGTTCCCACACCCATCTCTATATAGACGCATGTGTGACTACAAAAAAAGCTAACCTCTACAAACACTGCTAAAGGACAGAAAGTGCTCACCGTTTCCTGGCTCTCTTGCTTGACTAGCGGGTCTCTTTGCTTCAACTCCCTCGCCGACTTGCTGCCCTTGAAGGACGCGTGTGACGTCACAGTCCCGCTGCCCGAGCGGCCCGTCACATCCGGTCCGCTGACTTTGCTAGCCGTCTCGGCGTCCTCAGGGTTGCGGAGCAGCTCCCTACTGTTCTGGTGCACCAGCATATTGCCGGCCGGCTTGTTGACGGGGGGTTGACTCAGCGTGGAGAACCCGCTGTCTATGCTAGCGTTCTTGACGAGGGGTTTGCGCGTGTTGGTGGGCTGCTGTGGGTGCCTGGCAGGGGACACGTGGATCTTCTGACTGCTGTTCGGCTTCCGAGACCCGGGCTTGGCGTTAGTGCCGGATTTGGAGTCTGCGGTATTTGAGGCAGCGTTGGTCGGGACCATGCCGTCCTGGCTGTGGCGTTTCTCCGCTTCGGACTTTTCTGTCGTCGAGTTGCTTTTGACCGTAAGCAGAGTCAGGTCATAGATGGGGTTGTGCTTCTTGTTTGTCTTCGCCGCCTCGTTCTCTCGTTCTTTCTCCTGCAGAGAGGCCACACAGTTAATTCTGAACAACGATAAGCTTCACCCTCTTGCGTGTGCAGCCACTGGCACTGTCTACATTACCGGTGGCTGCATGCACGAGGGGGTTAAAAGAACAGCCTTTTCCCGGAGCTGAGATGTACACCAAGACAGCCGAACCCAACCATCAACAGACACAGATTCTCATTAATCTTTGCAGTTTCGGGGTCCGTATTCAAAACCCCTTGTCCAGCCCCATCCATTTGCAAGAGGCTGAAATAAACTTCCTTGAGCCAATGTAGCTGCAAGAGCTCATGGGAATCCTTGTCTTACTGGTCTCCATTTGCAAGAAGCACAGATGTTCATAAGTTATATAGGCTCATGAGATTCTGTGCCTCTTGCTGGTGTCAATTTGCAAGAAGCATAGATTCTCATGAGCCTCTGCGGCTACAGCTGCTAGGGCCAATGAAAATTTATGCATCTAGAGATAGGAATAATGAGATTTCAAATCCATCCTTATTAATTAACTTTGTTCACCCTAATTAATTAGCTATTTAGGGTAATCACCCCCCAATCATCTTTACAAAGTCCCTTGCTTTTTCAGTGTACACGGTACATTTTAAAATCAAATGTAGTCAGCAAACTGGTGCGGGGGCTTATGAGGATCTATGCTCCTTGTTAAGACCACCTTGTGTCTATGTTCTTTGGACAGTTGTGGCATTTGGTCGTTCAGTATACACGGGCTTCAGAAACAAAATGTACATGCGTTGGCGGAGAAGGGGTTACGGTTGTGCAGACCAGAGGGTAACAGGTAAGCGTCGAATATATAGGGAAATAACCGACCAAAAAAAAAATGAACATAAACTCGGACAGAAGAGTTTACTGACAGTTTCTAAAGTAGACTGACACGAAGGACAATGACCTACTTACTAACTACCCTAAAGAGTGAACAAAAGCAGTACTTCCTGCGACCTTCACCTTGTTGTTTGGGTCGCCTGGACCTACTTCTTCTTGATTGTGATGTAAGTATGTTTTATGTGTTGATCTTAATACGGACGCTCGTCAGTTACGCCGCAAAAAATCAAAAAGTTTATGCATCTGGCCAAAAAGTTTATCATATATTATCTCTTATCTTAGCTTCATGTTATTGTTCCAAAATGCAACAATTTTCTTGGAATCGTCGCTTGCAGTGACGTGAAACTAAAATGACATCACACCACAGTGTAACGTCACAAATCGTAAGCGAGGCTTTCTTGAACCTTCACTTCATGGATAGTCAAGACAATCTCGAATATATAATTAGCAGCTCATTCTCCTTCAAATAAGTTTAGTAAATTTTGCACGCTGTGACCCAAGACGTGCTTGTAGCCAACGTGAGCAAACTTTACGAAACTGTTTTAATGTCTTACATTTCCTCCAAGGGAAATGCAATGACACTGATAGTTCAATGTTATTGGGTGGACAGCCTGGTGCACTTCTTGAAAAGGTGGGGTGACGGTGAGAGCTCGTGCGTTCAGGGGTACAGGCAGTGTCTGATTACAAGGAAGCTGTGCAGGAGGTGTAGCAAGAAAGGCAGTTTTAACATAGTGCGTGCTTTTCACGCACTACCCTCGAACTGCCATCGTTAGTAAATTTCTTTTTTAGCAACCCTTTAACCCCGTCACTGCCGGTGGACGCTCACTGTGTTTTGAAATCAATGTAGATTTCAATGTGAAAGATCCCCTGCTTTCAAAGGACCGTGGATGCAGAGTGCTTTCAGCAAGAGGCAGAATCATCATGAGGATCTAGATCTCTTGCGTTAGGTGTTGTTTTATTTTTCTCGACAATGAAGAGGTTAATTCAATTAGATATTAAGTGTTTGTTTGTTGTTTATTTGTCTGTTTGCTTGTTTGCTTTGTGTTTGATTTCAGTGCACTATGATCTCTGCATGTAATGGAGGCCCTTACCTTGCCCGTATTAACAGCTTCCTCCTCGTAGGACATGGCTACGACAGCCAGCATAAGGTTCAGTAGATAGAAGGACCCGAAGAAGACGACTATCAGAAAGAAAATCACATTCCACGGGCCACTGGTTCTTGTGATCTGAAAATATAACACACAGCAAAAAAAAAAAAAAAAAAAACCCAAAAACTTTCATTTCTGTATCACACGACTGGGCTGTTGTTTTTTTTAATCAACCATTCGAAATAATCAATGAACAATTTAAGAAATAAATAAGGTAATACGCTAGCACGGGTGTGTATCCACATACTGATTTTACAAGTATTTCATGAAACGGCGATGTAAATTTACGAATTACAGTGGAATAAATCAGTTTCAATATACATATAGTGAATATTGTGAAGTAAAAGCTAACAGTACAGCCATTGCGTTTGGGATGTAAATCAGTGCAGAGAAGATCAAACTGATGACCAATAACACCAGTGGCATTGACACTGACATAATGATTGGAGACCAAAAACTGGAAACAGTTAATAAATTCAAATACTTAGGAGCCATTGTGACAGATGAGGGATGAAAACCAGAATTACTGTCTGTTACGTGGTAGAGTTGTAGTCGTAGTATGATAAACACACCAGACGCACGCACGTAAGGTTCTTTTAAATAACCCTCATTCACCTGCAATCCGTCACACGTGGCTTAAGGATGTAGACAATACTGGAGAAACAGTTCCAACAATATTTTAATTCAGCGATGCGATCTCCACACAATGCAGCTCCGAACTCACAACCACTGATACAATGTCTCTTCTGCAATGTCCACACTCTGACACAAAGTTTCTCATACACAGCGTCTCACACAATGTACACCCCACAAGGGCCACGTACCTACGCTAACCGAGTGTTTCTACAACTGACAATGCTAGACAATGAACAACCATTTTTTTTTGCGTTTTGACAAGATATTAATGCATTGTCCTTACCCGTTTAGCCCCAACACCCTACAGCAGGAGACTGACCATGATAGTTCAAATAAATATCGGATCGTTTCCTACGATTTATGCATGACCGCTCCCACAGAACAACACAACCACAATCGTAACATTACACCCCCCCCCCCCTTTTAGAACGAAATTTCACAAAACTTTCTTCTCAAACCTAAAAAATACGGTTGTGGTTGTGTAAACCTACACAAAACCGTATATAATACAAATTTCACATCGAAAATAAATCAAATCAACTACACAAAAATAATTAACTCAAAGTTCCTTTAAACTGTCCCGAATAAAGATATGTTCCTTTAAACTGTCCTGATCACATACATGTCCCTTTAATTTCTCATGCACATCTAAATATTAAATTTTATTTGAAACTGTTTCTGGACACAAAATGTTCATTTAAACTGTTCTGCTCAGGTAATCTGCTCCGAAATTCTGCGAACCCTTGATAGACTGTAGTTTAACGTCAAAATTCTGCAAGAACATCGCCCATCTCATAATACGAGAATTTGTAATTTTTGCAGAGTTTAGATAGATCAAGGGCTGGTGGTCTGTTTGGAGAACAAATGGCACACCCAGAAGGTACAGTTCGAATCGCCTTACTCCCCAGATGATGGCTAGGCACTCCTTCTCGATGGTTGAGTAGTTTCTCTCAGCTCTGGTCAACTTTTTGCTGGCGTAGCTCACTTGGTGGAGTTTTCCATTATTCTCTTGCATCAAGACTGCACCTACTCCTTCGTTGGAGGCATCTGTTCTCAGGATGAAGGTTTTCAACGGGTCGGGGAGGTGTAGAACAGACTTCTCGGTTAGGATGTCTCGAACCCCCTGGAATGCTCGCTCTTGGGCCTCCTCCCACTTCACTACGTTAGGTTGTCCTTTCCTCAGCAAATCAGTCAGGGGTGCTGTGACTGCCGCAAAGTTTGGTATGAACTCCCGGTAGTAGTTCGCCAAGACCATAAATGAGCGAACTTGCGTCTTGGTCGTAGGTCGCGGGGCATCCCTGATCTTCTGCACGTTGGCGTCGTGTAGCCCCTTTAAACCTTCGCTCAGTTTATGTCCAATGAAGTCTATGTTGTCAGCCCCAAGAATACACTTGCTTGGACGGATGGTGAAATTTGCTTCTGACAGTCTTTGAAACAATTCTCGGAGGGCTTTGAGGTGATCCCCCCCCCCCCCAAGTTTTGGTATGGATCAAAATGTCATCCCAATAAAAGACCACATTCTGCATGTCTTCTAAATCTTTTTCAGTCCTCTCTTCAATGTGGCACCACTGTTCACCATATCAAAAGGCATCTTCAGGAACTCCCAATGACCGTCGGGTGTGACGAACGCTGTCTTCTGGATGTCTTTTTCACGACTGATCCCTTTAGCACGTGCATCACGACTTTACCGAGTTTTTCCACCTGCCTGCCTTCGGTACGCTTGCCAATATCGCACAGCTTTTCACAAAAACTGACGATATTTCAAGTGCATTTGACACGTTCGTAGAAATTGATGAATTGCTGTCTACTGTTCCCTGTACAATGGACTGTCTAAGGTCATTTTTTAAACCATTTGGATCGAAAGAACATTGTATTGTTTTAGCGTTCTTGCGACGATAAACAATGACACAAAAAGTGGGGTGGCAATTCAGTTTTGACCGTTAGTATATATTATCTCAGTGCTAATGACCGTAAATGTGTTTTTTTTTTTTTTTGATAAACAAATGTTATGGCATGAGGCTGCATTTTGTGTGACAGTGTATAATCAAAAACCCGCGAGCGCAGATCAGTCTCAGTTTGACCGTTCGATGCATAGATGGCTGGCCTTTCTAAATTTGTAGCTGTTTGTACCATTCAAACAAGCACTTGGTTTCAAAGATGCAGACAATAGAGAATATCTTGTCAAGACACAAAAAGTACGAATACATACTGACATACTTTAAACGGCCATAAAGAATGTTGGGAGAGCTTGGGCAGGGTAGGCATATGCCGCGTATCCGGAGGGGCACGTTCCGAATGAGTTAAGAATAACTCCCCTTGTCAGACTACACCGGATGTCCGGACATACCTTATGATACGTATCTTCCCAGAAGTCCAGCGTCATCAGTTGAAATGATGTCAGCATGGCCCAGCCGAAGTGGTCAAAACTGATGAGGCCGTGATTTGGATTTTCGCCTATGTTTTTCAGGCACGTGTAGTTTGCGTTGCAGTCACTGTGGACAAAAATAACGACGAGCAACCAGTTGGAGAATATGAACAGGAGTATTAATTCTATATTCCCAATTCCTTAGCCGTCAATGGAACATAGATACAAAGCGGTGTCATCAAGAGATACTGCGGGGGCTAATGAGGATCTATACCTCTTGCAGTTGGGTGGCGTCCGCTATTTCTCGGCAGTAAAGGGTTTAAATGTAATTGGCAACATAACAAGAATATCATTGCACGATCCACTTAAGTCATTGTGTATATCACGAGGTTAGCGCAAAAAGAGAAGATGTCGGTATAAACCAGAAATGATCGTATCTGGCACACATTTATGTGTCAGATGCGAGGTTCCTTTGTAATAAAAAATGTGTGTCAGATAAGAGGTTCTCCTGCAACAGGACACGTGTGTCAGATACGAAGTTTTCCTGTTGTAGGAAATATGTGTCAGATACAAAGTTTTCCTCTTAAGGGAAATGTGTGTCAAATTCGAGGTTTTCATAATATGGGAAATGCTTGTCGAATACGAGGTATTTATGTTAAGGTAAAGGTGTGTCAGATACGAAGTTTTCATGTTATAGGAAATGTATGTCAGATACGAGGTTTCCTGCTACACATTTATGTGTCAGATACGGGGTTTTCCTGTAACGGTAAATGTGTGGCAGATAGGAAATTTTCCAATTACTCATTTACGTGTCAGATGCGAAATTTCCCTGTTTTGTATCTGGCACATAAGCGCGTGTCATAGCCCCGCGGTCAGGCAAGACATTTTCCAGTGACACTGTGGGACCATGTGCTAGCCGTCATACTGACCCTGTTCCAGACGCGTTGCCGCACAGTTGGTAGTCCCCGTCCCCGTCCTGCTGCCAGTTGTCTGTCAGACGACAAAATAAAATACAGATTTGGTACAACTCGCACGCTTTTCGCGACTACATGTTACAACCCCAGTAATATCCAAAATGATCCTCGCGCCGACGTCGACACTTAGCACGTTTGCTTACTGGGAAGGCTGTGCTCAGTTCACGTGTAGATATGGGCTGGTCGGTCACCCGCCGTACTTGTAACAGTTTCGTTGCGATGTACACATAACGATCAGCTAAGGCGAGGGTTTGAGCGAGCTAACTGTCACACCGCACCATTTCCAAGAGAAAACAGCTTGTCGACATTGAGGTTTAAACCCTCAGTTTCAATAATGCCGTTGTATTTTATAAAGTAAATTACACCTGAATTATCCTTACGCCAAAAATTAATCACTCGGCTTTAGATCGCCCGATCTTTCTGAGGGGCCATCATCAAGACTGGTGTCAGACGACGTTTTTCGGAAAATCAATTGTAGGGGCTGATCTGGGTGTGTGTGTGTGAGGGGGGGGGGGAAGGGGGCGTGGGTGATGGGGGAAGGGGGTCCAGAAGCCCTGACGCCCCCCCCCCCCCACGCCACCCCGCCCCCATCCCCTTTTCCCCCTCCACACCTCCGCCAAGAGTTCTTTAAAAATTATATATCAAAGTCCCATTTTGACTTTACAAACAATCCCCCATCCCCTAAACGGCCTAAACAAAAGTTGAAAAGCCCCTGCCACTCCTCTCCCCCTCCCCCTCCCTGGGAGTAACTGATCCACCCCTGGAGTGTAACTGTAAACAATCTAATCCAATCCAAGTCCACTTGTAAAGCACAGCAACTTCCATTATATAATGCTCGAGGTGCTCGATTGCAGAGTTTACAAAAATAAAACTAAAAAAAAAAAAATTAAACAAGATGAGATTTCATCCCAAAGTCTACCGCCATTGTTTGGAGCTCAGATGCGTTTATCTTTTAGGGACATTCATAGCTGTTCATATTTATAGGCTTATACCTGATGCTGATCCATTTCCTTCCTTTCTAAGCCAACCTCTGATAAACACACACGTCGGCGCATACAAACAATGACGGACACACGGCGCTTCACGCCATTAGTACGCTCTGTGGGCTGGTGTAGCGACAGGAATCCTTCTACTACTCTAACCCACCCTCTGATCCACACACACTGGCACACATAAATAAAGACGAGTACACGGAGCTTCCCGCCATTCGTAAGTTCTGTGGTCTGGTGTAACATACTCAGTAGCTATTCTAAATGCATTCATTACGTCCAGGCTCGATTATTGCAATTCTGTACTGGCAGGTTTACCGGCAGATCAGATTTCACGCTTGCAGATGATTCAAAACAATGCGGCGCGTCTCACCTTGAAGAAACGAAAGAGAGACCACGTTACACCTCTACTGAAGCAGCTGTACTGGCTGCCCGTAAAATTCCGCTGCCAGTACAAAATTGCAGCTTTCGCCTATCGGCATTTTGACGGATCTCTCCCGCCGTACCTTTCTGCCAAGCTGTTTGTTTATCAGCCATCACGTACCCTCCGTTCCTCTAGTGTACAACTTTTTTAAAATCCCGAAGCTTAACATGAAAACTGTCGGGGAGCGTTCTTTCACTTTTTTAGCCCCAAGTGTGTGGATCTATCTGCCAACTGAAGTGCGGAATCTGCCCACATTGTCACAGTTCAAAGCTCACTTAAAGACTTTTCTTTTCTGTCGGGCATTTAACACTTAGCTCATCTTTAGCTAACTCTTGACTGCCTTTTATTCTGATCATAGAGGAAGTGAATGTAAGGTGTTGGGAAGAGATGGGGTGGTTTAAAGTAGTGTAAATTCGTGCGTGTGTCTGAGAGAGAGGGTGTGCTGTTGTGCATGCGCAGTGAGTCCAGTGTTTTCCTGGAGAACAGCGCTATACAAAAACTATGTATTATTATTATTATTATTATTATTATTATTATTATTATTATTATTATTATTCTGAAGAAGAATAGCACGAGCAGCGAAATGACGTCACTTCAAGCTTCACGTAATGGCATTATTAGCCCCACGATGCCGTGTTCATTGTGACGACTCGATGTTATACGTCATCATCGCAGTACTAACATTTGACGTATCAGAGGATCAACTTTGCAATTGTTTGTTTTGTTGATTTTCATGCCTAGAGCCTACAGGTCATAATTTGACCTAATCCTACCCCAGGGCCGGGACAAATAGCAGCCTTATGCAAACACTGTCTATGAAAAATCATGGGGGTATTAATGAGAAGATAGTTTTTTTCGTAAAAGAAAAACTGAAGTTATGTTAGCTGTTTTACAAATGACTCCGAAAAAGTGGTGCAGAAAACTGTTTGATTTTCACACCTAGTGCATACTATGCAGGTCACAATTCTCCTAATAGTACCCGACAGCCGAGACTGACAATCTGCAGCCATATTATGTAAATACCGTATACGAAAAGTCATGCCATTATTAATGAGAAGATTGCTTTTTTTTCGTAAGAAAAAGATTTAATTGTTTTCAGATTAACCATATTATTTGTGAAATTAATCCTAAAAACATGAAAACATATTTTTTCCACAAATATTTAAATATCACTCAAAACGTATTATAGGTACCATGGTGGTTAACGAACTCATTCAATATGTCCCTTTTATCTACCGATACGCAAAATATATAGTAAAAATACGAAAACTTACGAATTCCAGTGTGGATCAACCAGTTTTTGTGAAAGGGCCATTTTTTCTCCCAAATTTAAAAAAAAGGGGCCGGGGATAATTCTTTTAGGGACAATATCCTAAACTTTCAAGCTTGTCCGTCCTCAAACGCGGGCTCTAGTCGCTGTCACATACACACACAAACACATACACACACAAACACACACACACACACACACACACACACACACATACACACACACACTCGCCGTTTGGCGCCAAAAAGACGTTTTCTAGCAAGGTTTGCGTAGCTAGACGTGACGTCATTTTATCTTGTTACTTCTTTGCCAGAATTTCTGTGCCGCACGCCAAAAACGTCATGTGCATGCTCCGAAATGCGCCCGACCCATTCCCATTTCAAAGTCTACCGTATTTTTAAAATACGGTAGACAAAAACTGACACTCACTGGAATCTCGAATCCACTTGGCGTAGTACTGATCGTAGCTCACAAACGGCGTTGCGTTGTAGCTGGTGATGTCGGCCACACACTTCTGTCGCAGCGCCCCCATGTAGACCTGCAGAGCGAAGAGCGCGAACACCATGAGGCAAAACACAGTCAGTATGATCACCTCGAACAGCATCTTGAACGCCCGCAGTAGCGCGTTGACGATGGTTTTCAAACCTTGGCAGAAGAAACGCAAACCACACTGATCAACCACTTAACCCCTTTATTGACAAAGTGAAAGCGATCTAACTGCTAGAGGTATACATCCTTATGAGAACCAGCGACTGCGGGGGTTCATGAGGATCTATGCCTCTTGAAGTGGCGCCGTTAACGGTGGTTTTCAAACATTGGCAGAAAAAACGCAAACCGCACTGATCAAACCCTCATTTAACCCCTTCACTGCCTAGGAAAATGTTTGTTCGGCATCCTGTCTCGAAAGACAATGGAGTATGCGCTTGCTGGGTCAGTCACTGGAGTGACCTCTCCAGTGCGCAAGCCTGGGCGAAGTGTATGGAGATCCTGGGATGCCCAGTCGTCAAGATCCCCCTCTCGGCCTGGCTGATGTATCCAAAGGAATGCAAAGCAGTACGTTTGGCACCAGTTTGGCTGCAGCAGCTGCCAGAACAGTGCGTGAATACAGGCAGCTGTCTGCCTTCGGGGCTCCACTCCTGATTTGAAGGGTTTACTCCCCCACATTTGGCCGTTGGATCCAACCTGATCTCCTCCGTCCTCTAGCCGTTGGCTGTCAGAAACAGCTCATCCGCCTAGTGGTGCAATGTGAACACCACCCCCTCAGGTGGTTTGCCAGGGTGTGGCGCTTGGAGCCAGCACGTGAGAGATTAAGGAGATGGATGAGGACCAGCGGTGCCCGTCCGTCCTATGTAGGACGCAGCTGCCGAACAGCAAAGGTACTACCTCTATCCAGAGCCCCCTACACCCTAGGAAAATGTAAACAGATTCTAACTGCAAGAGGTATAGATCCTCATGAGCCCAAGTGACTGCAGGGGTTCATGAGGATCTATGCCTCTTGCAGTGGTTCCGTTAACGATGGTTTCAAACATTGGCAAAAGAAACGCAAACCGCACTGATCACAAACCTTAACACCTTCACTGCCAAGATAAAGTGAACGCGATCTAACTGCAAGAGACATAGATCCGCATAAGCCCAGCTACTGCGGAGTCTCATGACGATCTACATCTTTTGCAGTTGGGTGGTGGTCATTTTGTTTTCTCGGCACTGAACGGGTTAAGCCCTAGGCTACTACTGAAGCTACCGAACGGTTTCGTCATTAGCGGTCAACGAGTTAAAGGAAATAGACCCTGATTAACCCCCTTGTGCATGCAGCCACCGGCACTTTACGGTACTGTCGACTCCACGCACACGGTGGTACATTTAAGGAAACAGCAGCTAGGTGGTTGTGCCATGCAGTTGCTCCTTTTACCCGGAACAGGACTGCTTTTTTTGTGCTGTCGTGTTTTTAACTGTGATGATGATGATGTTGATGATGATGAAGATGATGATGATGATGTTGATGCGTGTGCGTGTGTGTGTGTGTGTGTGTGTGTGTGTGTGTGTGTGTGTGTGTGTGTGTGTGTGTGTGTGTATGTGTGTTTGTGTTTGTGTGTGTGTGTGTGCATGTGCATGCCTTTTTTGTGTGGTTTGTTTGGTTGGTTGTTCGTGTTTGGCTGGTTGGTTAGTTGGTTGGTTGATTTCTTGATTGGTTGGTAGGCTTTTTGATTGGTTAGTAGGCTTTTCGATTGGTTGGTAGGCTCTTCGATTGGTTGGCGGGCTTTTTGGTTGGTTGTTAAGCTTTTTGTATGGGTATCCTGAGGTATATGTCGTCATGGCCTAGGATTTGTCATACACGTCTGATTTTATATTTTGATATGGCGGCATCATTTTAAGAATGGGTTCAGGGGTTTGAACTGGGCTCCACTAACAACGTCAGTCATACCTGGAACTATAGACACTGTTCTCAGCGCACGAAAAACACGGAATGTCCGCTGGCCTGTCAAGTTGCCCACAGAGATGTTCGGGTCCGCAGCCTGGATTGTTAACGTTACCGCTCTGGAATAAAACAACTCAGTGTTACAGAAATAAAGCTCTCATATAAAAACAATAACAACAACAAAGCAACAAACAGACAGTAATGAATAACACAGTATTAAAGTTACCACGCAGGAAATAATGCCAAGTAATGAATATTAGAAAAATGCAATAACACCTTTGACAGCGTATTTCGTTTCAATGACGAATGACGTTGACAGATCTCTTCATAAAGTCCCGTATACCTGAAACAGTACGTGTACATTGGCATATTGTGTGTAATAAAAATTAACCAGGCAACTTCCCAGTGCGTGTAAGGCCATCGCGCCGACATCGGCCCGAATTTTGTTTGGCGTACAAGGTTGGCACTAAAATCATCTGCTTTCATTAATCATCTATCATTATCTCCCCTCAAAACGTGTAACTGATCACAGTCTAGCTCAGTGGAGCTAGCTCTATAAATGAAAGACAGAGAAATAGTCAGTATGAGAAGTACTTGTACTGGCTCGGAAATCAAAGTTCACTTCCGTCACTGTCGGAAATTTTCGACTGCGTCACACTGCCTTTCAGTGCTTGTCACTTCAGATCTGGAATCTGCATGCATAGATTGTCACGAAAAGTGTGTACTCACGCTGACACAATGACTGTGAAGTCCAGCCAGTTCCAAGGATCACGCAGATAGGTGTATGCGTTAACGAAAAACCCTCGTGCTACCAACTTGATGATCATTTCAGTGATGAAGATTGCAAGGAAGACATATCTGAAAAATAATCATATATATATATATATATATATATATATATATATATATATATATATATATGACGCATTTCTTTTGTTCGTCAGTATAGGTTTATTAGTAAAGTATTAAAGTTTCTCAGGGAAAGTCCTACGCTTTAACACCAGTACCTCCTCCCGACCATGGGAGAGACACGTAAGTAAAATATATAGGGCCGATCATGGGGGTGGGGGGGGGATGGGGTGGGTGGGTGGAGGGGGGATGGGGGGGAGGGTGCGGTGAAAGGCGTGGTACAACCACTGGACAGAGTAGGGGGCCATACCTCCACATTAGATCTGGGCCATTAGTTCTCGTGGACTTGTCTATATAAAGTTATGAAATGTTATGTTTATTATTTTAGTATTGTGTCAGTGTCCATTTGGGCCTATGAATGATTGTATTTTTGTACGTTGTCTGTTCTTTAGTTAGTTAATTTCAATTATCTAGATGTAAAGCGCTCTGAGCCTTTTTTGTGGGGATATTGCGCTATAGAATAGTTATATTATTATTATTATTAAAGTACGCTTGGACCACCTCCCCATGGACAGATGTCAAACTGTCAAAGACACCCCTCGCCATTCTGGCAGGAACATTTGAACTGTTAAATTCTGGGTTAATGTGGACTGGGGTAAATATACGACCCCTACACAAATACACATACGCAAATCTTTATGCTTCAGCATTTAGCACACAAAGGCCCTTTCAACAGTAACACTGCGGAATCGTTGGAAAAAATCCCTAGGCTCTATGAAAAGGGCAACTAGGCCGCGTGAAGGCAACAGACAGAGAGTCCATTTTATGAAAGCGAGCATTTTCATCGTAATGGTGCATTAATTGTATTCATGCATTTATCCGAACAGCTCACAGTTGTAATCCTCTCCTCCACCACGGTCGCATTTCCCAGATTTTGGAGGTGTCGCCAAACGATTATGTACCAGCTGCAGGAGATGGATCGACCATGATAATTCAAGGATAATGCCAGGTTAGCTTGGCGCCTAAAGGCGCCAAGCTAACCTGGCATTACCCTTGAATCATCATGGTCGATCCATCTGCTGCCGCAGTGCTACATGGGTTAATCAAAAACTCAGCGAACACGCCGCTGGGGAAGACCAGCCGTGATAGCTTCAGAGTAGTTAGGGAACGATTACTTTGGTTTCTTAATCCTTTCACTGCCAGTTGACACATATTGTGTTTCTAAAAATCTCTGTTTCTTCGATGCCAATGAGCTCCAGGCGTCCAAGAAACATGAACGTGAAGCAAGAGGCATTGATCCGCATTTACCCCAGGAGTTGCGGGGGCTCATGAGGATCTATGTCTCCTTGCGGTTGGATTTGGTTCACGTTTTTTCACAGCAGTTATGGGCTTTAAGGCTGGAGGGGATCTGAAAAAGGTAGGTCTCTTGGTGCCTACAAAGTCTCCGTGTGTAACCCAGTACGACCTCCGTGCGGAATATCGCCTGAATACATGCCCTTTGTCTCGCGACATAAGCGCGTCGACTGCCGAGCACAAAGCGCGCATTGAACCTGAACTGCAGACGAAGCATGAAGGGGGCCCTGGAATTGTTTGTGCGAGCTAGCTTAAATCCTGCGGACGCCACTACGTACTGTGATCCGCACTTGGGAAGTGGCTTGCGCAGGATTTTAAATTCACTCACGTCGAAACTGAGCCTTGGTTCGCATAATTATGATAGGCCCGACTAAACACACGAGATGTGTCATGGTGTTGAGCTGATGAACAGATCTTAATGATAATTCGGCGTGTTGAATTGTAATTCGAGACCATAACCCTTTCAATGCCAGTGGACACAGATTGCGCTTTTGAAATCAACGTTTAAATTCAACTTCAAAGATTCCCAGCATCATAGGAACGTGGGCAGAAAGTGAAGTGGTTTCAGTAAGAGGCATAGATCCTCATGAGCCCCCGCGAATGCGGGGGCTCATGAGGATCTATACCTCTTGCAGATGGGTTATATCTTCTATTGTTCTCTGAAGGCTGTGAAGGGGTTAAGGCTGGGATCAGTACAGTCCAGAAAGACAGCCAAAGCACATGTGTACGTCACAAAAGGAGATAGATATTGTGTGCGTGTTTTTACGGGGTTAGACTGTTCTTTGCGGCGCTACAGGCACACATAATTATACATGTCTTGGAGAAGTGCACGTCCTTTCTGCATACCAAATATCTGCATATTTCCTTTCTGAATACCAACTCAATTTCGTGAGTTCCTGCATGTTCTGTCAGCATCAGGGCTGAACCAAGCAGGAGGGGTGGGGGAGTGGGGTGATGGGGCAGGGGGTGGTGGTGGTAAGGAGAACTCTGATGTCCCCCCTCCTCCCTTGCTGCCATCTAGCCAGCCTTCTTTTGTCTTGATTGAAACTTACCTCCAATGGTCCAGGGACAACGGCAACCCTCTCTCCACCTCTGTCGTTTAATTTTTCATACCAGCCGTGGAACGGCCCTCCACCCTCGTAGTTTGATTGTTGGGACAAAAGTGGAACGGTCCTCACCCCTGCTCCAAGACACCCCGATAGACCCCCGTCCGCCCCCCCCCCCTCACCCCCACCCCCCATCTCCCCCCCCCTTCCCGCACACACACACACTCCTGCACACCCTTCACTGTCCTTTTTACTGCACCTAACCTTCTTTTTTTTTTTTACACGAGACGGCGCGGCACCGTTGATTCTAGATACAAACGTTTTCCAGTACCAGTCATGCGCGGCTATATGACTTTCCTGGATTCCTTTGCTGGTGACGCGTTTCTGTCTGCTTCAGGGGCAATAACAGCGCCAACAAAAGCTTGGCTAGATTGATATTGAATTCCATGTCATGTAACTTTCTGTAACCGTTGCCACAAAGGCGCCTCCGGCTGCTTCTACTTTGGCTTGCATAACCAGTTTATATGTGTACCCAGTAAGCAATGGTCCTCTGGACCATGTCAGCCGCAGTGGGCCCGCGCAAAGCGCTGGCCCACTGCGGCTGACATGGGCCCGAGGACCATTGCTCACTGCGTAGCCGTCCGGAGTAACTTTATAAACGAGTGTTACAGCGTGGGTTCTGTCCTCGGCACCGCTGTAGGAACGAATGTCTTTTATTGCTGGGCATTGTACAAATTATCAAAATATTAAAGATAATTACATTGGATTGATCCGACCAGCCCAGCTAATAGACCTCACCGAGCGCGCGCATCACAAGCCACGCCACCTGTCACGACACGCCTGACGGAGTCAGGGCGCCGTGGACAATATGAGTGCAGACACTCGAGAAAACCCACCCACTCTAAATAAATAACGCAACGCCAGTGATAAACAACAAACAAATCCTTTATTACCTACCCTTACTCTAACTCCCACCCCAACCCACTAACGCCCCACACACTCACACATACCCACACATGCACTCATAACGTATTAACACATAAAAAAGATTAACATATAAAAAATGACTAACAAGTGAAAATGACTAACAGGTGAATATGACTAACAGGTGAATATGACTAACAGACGAAAATGACTAACAGGTGATAATGACTAATATGGCCAACGGCTATACAAGGCGGGTAACTTTGTCTCTGTACAGTGTCCTCTGTCCCACACTAGACAGGGTGGCTCATAACGTACGAGTACTACCCCTGCACCACGGAGCACCGTAGCCGCGCTTGCCCACGCACGCCTGTGACCGACGCGCAGAACGTAGGATCCGCCCGCTGTAGCCCAACGTACTTGTCCAACAGGACCGGCTAGCGAAGGCGTTCCGACTCCCGATGATGCGTCACCGTTGGTCGTGGATGATGAGATCGAAGAACGAAATCTTCGAAGCCAGTCTTCGAAACCAATGATCGAAGCCAATCTTCGAAGCCAGTCTTTGAAGCCAGTGCACTGGAAAAGGGCGCATTGTCAGTCAAAGTGCCAACACAGTTAATTCTGGCCTATTTGACACGCATCTACTCACAAACCACGTGAGTTGTGTCTCGTCTCACCCTAATACCCGCCTTGGCCATATTAAATATACAATCATGGATATGAAAGCTTCCTATGTACATTCAACATTCACCAGGTCTGCACTACTCCATTACACTAACATTAAGCCAGCACAACCACTTTTGCATAATAACATTGCCACTGCTAAAACCAACATTATCAAAATATCCACATGTACATACAACGATATGAAATAATCACCAGCAACCACCCAACGTGACAATCTTATTACATCTAGGACTTAATACAGATATATTTGAAAGGATACCCACTTTAATTCATTTTACAACATGGCCCTTTAAATATACTCACTCGGCGACAGCCGAACATAAACTAAATCCGACACCCACCACATTACAACCCAACCTAAAAAACATGATTAAAGACTCGATTAAAACATCACTAAAAAACTAGACGAACATACCCTTCCGAACCTACGTACACATTCAAACACCCGAGAGCACAGCAGCTAACTGAGGAAAATGGCACGAATAAATACCTGTCACTGGTGAGTCCTCCGGCAGGACGAGACAAACAAGATGAAGACGAACCGGAGGGGTCTTCTGGTGAGTAGCAGCCGTGGTCACAAGTCTCTCGGGACACCCACACCCAGGAACACTGGCCGTGGTCTTGCAGGGAGGGTAAAACAACCCTCACACAGCTTGTCAAGGGCTCCAAACGAGGCCGCACCCTGACCCAGACTCTCACTTCGCTGGCTAACTCCGCTGACTGACTGTAATATCCTACTGCTACCTCGCAGGTTAACTTTACTTCTGAACACTGTTCGGTTAAAGCTACTTGGCTAAAGCGTGCAACCGCTGTAATCGCTCACTGTTAAGCTTACTGCACGGGCTTTACGATTACGCTCACACTACATTTATTAACTTCCCTAAACTAAGGCTATTTACAGAATTCGGCGATCTACATTTATTAACAAGAAAACGACTTGGCGAAAAAATGAAACAACATGTCACATCCGTTACGTGACATACCCCCCTCCCAGATCAAACAGCCGGGTTTGATTACTATATGACTGTCCCATTACTGCTTCCACATTTACGGTTTCTACCACCCTGTTCTACTCAAAAAGTCAGCAGGAACATTTACTTTACCGGCTATGCTTTCTACTCTAATGGAAAATGGCTGCAACTGCAAAGCCCACCTCATCAGTCGACTGTTTGTGGATTTAGCTTGTTGCAAGTACTGCAATGGTCTATGGTCTGTCTGTACGACGAATGTCCTACCATACAGATACTGATGGAATTTTTGAATTCCCCACACGATTGCAAGACACTCTTTTTCGATGGTGGAGTAGTTACGCTCTGCTTTGGATAGTTTCTTGCTCGCGCATGCAACAGGCTGTAAACCGTTACCATGGTCCTGACATAATACGGCTCCTACCCCCCCTTCGGACGCATCTGTCTGCAACACGAAGAGACGATCGAAGTCTGGCAATGAGCACACAGGACCTGAACACAGTCGCGCCTTCAGCGTCTCAAATGCTGTCTCACATGCATTGGCTCTCTCGATTACTCCCATCTCTAGCATAGCATCTACTTCGGCTTTGACTACCTCTAGCTGAGAATGAGGTAGAGGATATTGCTTCGTTCTCACCGGCACTTCATCAGTCAAATGGATTTCACATGAGTCTAGTGTCGTCCTCCACGGATAATCTGTCAAAATATCCTTAAACTGGACAGTCAGAGCTTCTATACTAGAATGGATCTCCGGACAGTTAGGATCAAGATGGACGTCGGAGGGTCCTTCAGACGCTACTAAAGGAATGGTAGGTACTTCCTTTACCGCCCTGAATGCCTCTCCCCCCTCATCTTCGTCCTCCTCATCTATCACTACTGTAGCTACTGACACTCGTTCTTGGAACTTTTTCAACAGATTTGCATGGTACAGTTTATTTTTACTGCCCACCCGTACCCTGTAGTCACACTCTCCGACTCTCTCTAGAACTTCGAATGGTCCCTGCCAAGCCATCTCCAGCTTGTTGTGTTTAACTGGAAGTAACAGCAAAACCTTGTCTCCTGCACTAAAACTGCGTGGTTTGGCTCTGCGGTCAAAGTGCTGTTTCTGCTTTTTCGAAGCTAGCTTCAAATTCTGTTGCGCTAACCTACACGTCTCTTCAATGCGATTCCGTAAATCTACCACGTACTGGCTTGCATCTCTCACCTCTTCTCCCATCTGCTCTTTCGTCCACAGATCCCGTAGAACTGACATGGGCCCCCTTACAGTCTTGCCGTACAATAACTCGAACGGCGCGAACCCCGTCGATTCCTGAGGAACCTCCCTGTACGCAAACAGCAATGAGGGAATGTATCTGTCCCAACATCGAGGTTGCTCGCTAGCTAACTTCTTCAACATGGACACCAAGGTACCGTTGAAACGTTCTACTAGGCCATTTGCCTGCGGATGGTAAGGAGTAGTCACTTGCCTTGGATGCACAGCAAACGGTTGACTTCAGACATCACTTGTGAAGTGAACTGGGACCCTTGGTCGGTGAGTACCTCCCTCGGAATCCCCACCCTAGACCAGATTTCTAACAATGCCTCAGCGACCCTTTCTGCTTCGATCCCCTTTAAAGGTACTGCCTCGGGGTATCGAGTGGCGTAATCGACGGTCACGAGAATGAACCGGTTTCCTCTGTCGGAAGCTGGAGCAATAGGCCCCACAATGTCTACCGCTACTCTCTGAAACGGTTCTTCTACTAGCGGAAGCTGTTGCATAGGAACCCGTGGTACTCTCCCTCTTGGTACTACTTTCTGACATTGTTCGCACGACTCACAGTACCTGCGAACTTGAGCACACAGCCCCGGCCAATAGAAAGTACCCCAAATGCGTTCCCGGGTTCTCTTGCCTCCCAAATGCCCCCCCCCCCCCCATCGGTGGGTCATGCGCTAAACGCATTACAGTCTCCCTCAAAGGCTTCGGAACGACTAACTGAGACATTTGGCTGCCCCCTTTGCTATAGACCCGATACAAAATTCCCTTCCTCCTGCAAAATTCTATCAGACTCTTCCCTGACGGAATTGCTCGGCCCTCTTCGGCCAACTTCCTAGCGCGAGCTAGAGTTTCGTCCTGGTTCTGCCACTCTATCAGTTGGGCAGGAGTCACATTGAGATCGGCCTGCTTAACGACTTTAAGCGCTTTCTCTCCCTCCCTTTCCCTCTGAACCTGAGCTCGAGTTTGGACCGCTGCTGCCATAGCACACTCACCGGCATCGATGGATACGGGACTACGTTTCCCATCTGAAAAAGTCACCCAGTTTCCTAGGATTACGTCCGGTCCCATGCGCTCCATTACGATAAGTTCGATCGTCCCTCGCACGAATGGTGAATCGATTTCAACCCATGCAGTCGGATACTTATCGGACTTAGTATGGTCGACGGGATTGACGTCGATGAACCGACCTGTAAGATCCCTGGGTTCTATCCACTTGGCGGCGATCGCACTCATATCCGCGCCGGTATCACGCATGATACGAACTTCCTTTCCCTTGGCTAATCCCTTACTCCACGGGTCGTAGGGCCGGATCGTCCGCATCCCTACGGTCACAGGCTCTGTCATTACGGCTACTGTCTCAGGGGCAATGGTGACTTGGTTAACTGACGCCTTACCCTGACAGTTCCTTGCTACGTGCCCTGGTTTGTTGCACTTAAAACACAGCCGTTCACCAGTCCCCCTGCCTGAACTAGCTGGTTCTGCCCTATGTTCTGCTTTGGCCTCAGGGGGTTTATTCGACCCTTTGTCCTTCTTGAACGGCGGACGAATCGGCCCCCCACCCAATGGACGCGAGACTGCCCGTTTGGTGTCGAGATGGAGCTGTGCTAGCTCCGCGGCCTCTTCACCATTCCTAGGACGTTTTTCCCTAACGAACATTTCAAGGTCTGCATTCATAATAGCATAAAGTTACTCAGACAGAAACACGTCTAGCACTTGTTCTACGTCCTCTATGCTCTTATGGGCTAAAGCGAACCAACGCTTGACTGAGGTCTTTAACCTAACGAACAACTGGGAAAACGTTTCGACACTCTCCTTTTTGGCTTCGCGAAACTGGCGTCTGTAATATTCAGCGTCACGCCTGAATCTTCTCAGTAAGGTCTCCCTCACCACCTCAAAATCTTTCCCTTGCTCTACGGTCAGCCTAAGGTATGCATCACGGGCCTCCCCCTGCAATAGAGGTGCTAACCTGATCCCCCATACCTCTTTTGGCCACCCCTGGGTTTCGGCTACTCTCTCAAAGAGCTGAAGGTAAGATTCCACATCTTCCTTATCCTCTAACGGACGCATCTTGAGCGAGTAATGCTGACTAGACTCCGTAACTGACTTCTTTTCCGATGCTGCTAACTGTAATCTAAGCCGCGTTTCGGCCGCGACGAGCTCTTCTTTCCGTGCTTGTTCCGCGGCAGCCAGCTTACGTTCGGTTAATGCTAAGTCATCCCTCCTAGCTTGCTCAGCCGCCTCACGGTCCATCTGGAACCGCCTCTCTAACGCCCTGCGCTCTAGGTCACGTTCCCGTTTTTCTTCCTCTCTCCTAACTTCGGACAGGATGAACTGGGTTAGGGCTCCCCCACTAAGTCCTAGGCCCTCTCCTATCACTTTATACTGCTCATATGGGTTTACTATCACCCCTAACCCCTCTTTACTTTCCTGATCCCTACTGGGTGTCAGTCCTGCTGCGGTGAGAGTACGGGTAAGGGTACTCACCACCGTTTCCTTCCGAGAGGGAGTGGCCAAAGTGGCTCCTCTCTCTCCTGGACCCTCATCCCCTGCACCACCACCCTCGGACTCAGGGTCGTGCCCCGACGTGGCACGGGTGGCCCTGGTCTCCCGTTTAGGGGGCATCCTGATGTGGGTGTCACGGAGGCAGCGACGACAACTGCTCCCCAGCAGGACCCCTGACAAAGAAAAAACAAAACAAATAAATACACAGAATACAAACAACGAATAAGGACTAGACAGTGACAAGAGCCGAAGGGTCCTCACCACTCGGTACCTGAGTAATGAGAGGCAACCACTCATGCCACCCCCCGTTTATGCGCACTGCACTCTCTGGCCGTGGCTCCCGGCGCAATACGCCCCCACTCCCGCCAACCGCCCGCTAAATCTTACTCGTACCACAACACGAACAAACGATCACTGGCGCACAAAAATACCCTAATCTACCTAATCCGTTACCTCCCCCTAATCCTTATCCCACCGCTGCCACCAAATATGTCACGACACGCCTGACGGAGTCAGGGCGCCGTGGACAATATGAGTGCAGACACTCGAGAAAACCCACCCACTCTAAATAAATAACGCAACGCCAGTGATAAACAACAAACAAATCCTTTATTACCTACCCTTACTCTAACTCCCACCCCAACCCACTAACGCCCCACACAATCACACATACCAACACATGCACTCATAACGTATTAACACATAAAAAAGATTAACATATAAAAAATGACTAACAAGTGAAAATGACTAACAGGTGAATATGACTAACAGGTGAATATGACTAACAGACGAAAATGACTAACAGGTGATAATGACTAATATGGCCAACGGCTATACAAGGCGGGTAACTTTGTCTCTGTACAGTGTCCTCTGTCCCACACTAGACAGGGTGGCTCATAACGTACGAGTACTACCCCTGCACCACGGAGCACCGTAGCCGCGCTTGCCCACGCACGCCTGTGACCGACGCGCAGAACGTAGGATCCGCCCGCTGTAGCCCAACGTACTTGTCCAACAGGACCGGCTAGCGAAGGCGTTCCGACTCCCGATGATGCGTCACCGTTGGTCGTGGATGATGAGATCGAAGAACGAAATCTTCGAAGCCAGTCTTCGAAACCAATGATCGAAGCCAATCTTCGAAGCCAGTCTTTGAAGCCAGTGCACTGGAAAAGGGCGCATTGTCAGTCAAAGTGCCAACACAGTTAATTCTGGCCTATTTGACACGCATCTACTCACAAACCACGTGAGTTGTGTCTCGTCTCACCCTAATACCCGCCTTGGCCATATTAAATATACAATCATGGATATGAAAGCTTCCTATGTACATTCAACATTCACCAGGTCTGCACTACTCCATTACACTAACATTAAGCCAGCACAACCACTTTTGCATAATAACATTGCCACTGCTAAAACCAACATTATCAAAATATCCACATGTACATACAACGATATGAAATAATCACCAGCAACCACCCAACGTGACAATCTTATTACATCTAGGACTTAATACAGATATATTTGAAAGGATACCCACTTTAATTCATTTTACAACATGGCCCTTTAAATATACTCACTCGGCGACAGCCGAACATAAACTAAATCCGACACCCACCACATTACAACCCAACCTAAAAAACATGATTAAAGACTCGATTAAAACATCACTAAAAAACTAGACGAACATACCCTTCCGAACCTACGTACACATTCAAACACCCGAGAGCACAGCAGCTAACTGAGGAAAATGGCACGAATAAATACCTGTCACTGGTGAGTCCTCCGGCAGGACGAGACAAACAAGATGAAGACGAACCGGAGGGGTCTTCTGGTGAGTAGCAGCCGTGGTCACAAGTCTCTCGGGACACCCACACCCAGGAACACTGGCCGTGGTCTTGCAGGGAGGGTAAAACAACCCTCACACAGCTTGTCAAGGGCTCCAAACGAGGCCGCACCCTGACCCAGACTCTCACTTCGCTGGCTAACTCCGCTGACTGACTGTAATATCCTACTGCTACCTCGCAGGTTAACTTTACTTCTGAACACTGTTCGGTTAAAGCTACTTGGCTAAAGCGTGCAACCGCTGTAATCGCTCACTGTTAAGCTTACTGCACGGGCTTTACGATTACGCTCACACTACATTTATTAACTTCCCTAAACTAAGGCTATTTACAGAATTCGGCGATCTACATTTATTAACAAGAAAACGACTTGGCGAAAAAATGAAACAACATGTCACATCCGTTACGTGACACCACCTAGTAATTGTTGCTGGGTCCCACAAGCTTTCTTGTCGCTTGGACAATATGGCGGACGGTAACGCGCGTGATTCGAGTGAATGCGTTGCAAATTCTACAAGCCTACATTTTCTGCCAGGATACAAAGCTTTGTCCAAAACGGCCCTAGATCGAGGCAAAGCAAGTTTACGTCCAGTAGAGAGATGAAATATAGAGAGCACACCGACACCTAAATCAATAATGCCATATCGATAGTTCTAAATCAGGGTAAATTACGTACGTAATTACGTTACGGTCCAGAATTTTCTATCTCCCGTCAGCACAGTTGGCGTTCCTGAGAAATTGTGACTAGACAATTTTCAGTGCATACAAGGTAGCTGATTCACTCCAGGTAATATTATTTGTCGGCTAAATGCGCAAAAGAAGCTTCCTTGTTTAACTGCGCCATTGACTAAAACGGGCTAAGTAACACACTGGGGGGTTGTCAGGTTTCAAAACAGGTAATGCTGTTTCCTTTTTAGGACTAAACCTGCCACCTCCCCCCCCCCACACACACACACACACATACACACACACACACCCCACACACTATACACCCCCCCCCCCCTCTCACACACACCTCACAAACCACCCAAAGCACAAAAAAAGAGATAGGAAAAAGAGGGGGCGCTAAAACCAAGACCGGAACAGCTGTCCACACCGGCTAAATATCTGGACCCCCCTTGGGGGGACCTAGATTTAAATTTCCATGCACCGAGTGGCTGGAACAGTGGGATATGTGATACGCCCCCCTTCGGGGGGGGGGGGGGGGCTTTCATATGCATTGCTTTCAGCCACTTTTTAGCGCCCCCTCTTTTTCCTATCTCTTTTTTTTTGTGCTTTGGCCATGGTAGGTCTATGATCACTGGTCGATCATGCACACTTCTTTCCCCTGACAGTGCTATTATCTACTTTACTTTGTAACCTTCCTAAAATATTAGCACTGGCAGTCTCCCCTTTTCTTTTCATTTACCTCAAGCCAGTTCTAGTTACACATGCCTTTGGGACTGGACGGTTACTGTGGAGCTATGAATAGAGCTGAACAGGAAAAACCATCATTACCTATGTCATTACCCTGTCACGTGCATTGTCAACTCTTGCATCAGCTAATTTTTATCGGCTTAAAATATTTTGTCCAATCGGTGCCTAAGACTTTCAAGATAAAACACAACTCCTAACAGGGCACCAGCAAAACCATGGCACAAAACTTTATCAAGCGATGCTGTATTTTCAGTAAGCGGTTTAACAATTGTGAAAGGAAAGACAGTCTTTTCAAACAAGCATTAAAACTACTGAAGGATAAAGCACAGGAGTTAAAAGAAAGTTTACATGATATTGAAAATGCGATTGAGCAGTCTCTGTCTTTTTTGGTTAGGTACGACTATGAAGGTAATAAGGAGGAGTTGGATAATGAGATGATAGAGTGTGGCATACTAGATGAAAAAAGAAAAATAAAATTAAAAAAGATATCATTCGATGTGATCAAAAGATCAGATTGAAAGAGAGATATACAGCAAAATGAAAAAAAAAAGCAAAAGATCTCAAAGAAAAAAATAACAGAATTAAAAGAAAATCCCTCAGTTTCAAGCCTAGTTGCATCTATGAAGGAGATGAGAATAAAGATGCAACAGCAAGATGGAAGCAATGCAAAATAACAGAGTGTTAAACCGCTTACTGAAAACTGAAATGTAAGCAAATATACAGGCTCTCAGGGTTATGTACATACGATTTGATACATCTCACTCTTTGACCTTAGCAGTCTTGTGTTGGGAAACACATACACACAGTATAAGTTTGAACTTAGTCCGGGAGTGCTGTGTGTATGTGTTTTTTTTCTAACATGTGTTTTTTCTCTAGGATACACTGACAACTCAACATGTGTTGGGAAACACATACACACAGTATAAGTTTTGAACTTAGCCTGGGAGTGCTGTGTGTATGTGTTTTTTTCTAACATGTGTTTTTTTTTTTTTTCTCTAGGATGCTCCGACAGCCCAACAAAAACATGCAAACGCAAATTACACCTGAGAGCTAACACGTTTGGATTTTTTTGGGTGTGGTTTGGTGCAGTGTAGAAGACCACGGAAATTGTTCATCCAAAATGGGCTGTCAAAGATTAAAGACCTTTCTGACAACGCTAAAACTAAGCCGAAACAACCCTGAAAAGGTAAGTTAATACTTTTAATACACATGTCCACTTAGTCGGCACTCTTGTATGTTTAGCTGTGCATCATAAATCAGATATAGATATATATTTATGACACCAGCTGCTTCAGCCTTTTTTGTATTTGGATTGTGATCCCGTCACTGCCGTTTTCGACAGTATGGCCTGACCCGTGTAGGTCGTCGTCTTCTGTACTACGCAGGTCTAGCCACAGTGCATACTTGTCTGTCAGATATTGACCATTCCTTACGTCATACAGATGTAAATCTTTGCATGCCATGTTTGCAGGTTTTTCCCTAAGCCTTCCACCAGCAAAATACTTTGTGATTTCATCGTAGTGTTGATAAGGTTGCATTCCTGAAGCATATACTTCATTTGAACGACCTTCGATTGTACAAACTGGCAGGACGACAACGGTCTCATTCTGTTGAACAGTCCCATTGACTGCCCGACGTTCTACTCCAGAAGATGGCACACCACATCGACTCCTGACCTAGCCTTCTGCACGGAAGACATGCACAAGCAAGCCAGAAGAGAGGTCGGAGAACAGCTAGAAGGAAGTGACCATCGGCCATTCTTTTTTAACTTGGGCACGGAGTCCTGCGCTGAAGCAACCTTCCCACGGTGGAACTACAAAAGAGCTAGTTAGTTAGTTATTTGGGTTTAACGCCGAGCAGGCGACTAAGGCCATCTCACGGCGGTACAAAAGAGCGAACTGATTCCTCTTTAGGCACCGCACCAGCGAACTCACCAAAGACATTCGAGTCGAAGGTCGAGACATGAACATGGTGGTGAAGGACCTCAACATGAGCATCCTCAGAGCAGCGCCTGAGTCCATACCCAGAGGTGCTAGAAAAGACTATAAGCCATACTGGAGCGATGAACTGCAGGAACTGGATGATGATCTAGCAGATGCCAGAAGGGAAGCAGAAGTCAACCCATCACAGGCAAACAACATCCGCCTCCAGGAAGCCAAAGCCAAATTTCTCAAGGAGAAGCTACAGGCAAGACGCAGGAGCTGGCAAGAGAAAACAAGCTCCCTGAACCTTGAGAAGGACGGCAGAAAGCTCTGGAAACTGACCAAGCAGTTGAACGATGAGAACACGAGCAAAGGAAACATCACCTCAGAAGAAAATGGGAAGATACTAACAGGAAAGCATGCTGCAAACCAATTTGCCGAAAACTATGCAGCTGAGAGCAATCTCCATGTTAGCCCCGAAAAGCAGAGAGAAGCAAGTTAGTTAGTTATTTGGGTTTAACGCCGAGCAGGCAACTAAGGCCATCTCACGGCGGCAGAGAGAAACCAGAAGAGAGCAAAGAGAGAGACCTGCCAAACAAGCAACAGTGGAAGCCATGAATCAACCAATTACACACAAAGAGCTTCATACAGCTCTCAAAAAGTTGAAGGCAAAGAAGTCTCCTGGTCCAGATGGCATCACCAATGAGATGCTAACCCACCTTGGTAGTGCAGCAGAAAACAAGCTACTTGAGGTCCTCAACAGCAGCTGGCAAGAAGGATCGCTACCACAACTCTGGCGAGAAGCGATCATGATCCCCATTCTAAAGAAAGGGAAGGATCCAAAGAAGGCCACCAGCTATCGCCCAATCAGCCTCACCAGCTGTGTTGTGAAGACTTTGGAGAGAATTGTGAACGAGCGCCTCAGGTGTTGCCTAGAATCCAGGAACCTCCTCGCCCCTAAACAAGCTGGCTTCCGACAGTTCCGCAGCACCGAAGACCAGGTCACATACTTGGCGCAGGAAGTTGAAGATGCCTTCCAGGAGCAGAAGCTGGTCTTTGTAACCTGGATTGATCTTCAGAAGGCTTTTGACAAGGTCTGAAAAGATGGGCTGCTTGTCAAACTGCTGAGAAAAGGCGTGTCCAGTAACATGTTCCAGTGGATACGCTCCTACCTCTTCAACCACAGGGCAAGAGTCAGCGTCGACCAGACCAAAAGCAAGAAATTCCTCCTTCGTCATGGCGTCCCGCAAGGCGGAGTCCTCTCTCTCACCCTCTTCCTTCTCTTCATCGACGATCTGGTGTCTGAGATGCCCAAGGGAATCAAAGCTGCCCTATACGCAGACGACCTTGTGATCTGGTGCAAGGAGGAGCATGCAAGTACTGCCACCTACAGAATGCAGCTAGCGGCAGACAAGCTGAACGCATGGGCAGATGACTGGTGCATCTCAGTCAACAAGGAGAAATCCTCCACCACCCTCTTCACATTGTCCCCAAAGCAGAAAGCCGGAATCATCTGAGAAAGGATGAAGAAGCTACTTACCTTGGTGTCACCTTTGACAGACGACAGACCTGGAAACCACACATTGCACAGGCAGAGGCGAAGGCCCGGCGCAAGCTGGCCATACTGAGGAAACTGGCAGGCACCACCTGGGGAGCGAACGAGAAGATACTGAAGACAGTATACCAGGGAACAGTCAGGCCCCACCTCGAGTACGGTTCCACAGCGAGGTTAACCTCAGCCAAGACGAACTTGCAGACCCTCGACCGAGTGCAAAACCAGGATCTTCGACATCACTGGTGCAATGAAATCCACTCCAATCAAGGAAATGGAGAAGCTGACCAGAATCCAACCTCTCAGCCAGAGGAGAGAAGCCAAAACCATGGTACAGGCTGAGAAGCTCAAGTGCTTGCCCGACCACCCCATGAAGCACAGACTGTGCAACCTCACCAAGAACCGGCTCAAAAGAAGCAGCTTTGTCCATGAGAGCATGCGACTTTCTCGACAGTACAGGGAAGTCCTTCCACAGAGCACTCTACCTCTGATCACAGAAGAAGAGGAAAACCCTGGGCAATGGACAAACCAGACATCCAGATCTGCACCAGTGTCCCACATGTTGCCTCAGGAGACAGTCAGGATGACACCGTTTGACGGACACTCACCCTAGCCCTGATCGACGAACAGTACCCAAAGGAGGCATGGATCCACATCTACACTGATGGATCAGCAACAAAAGCCGTTTCCAAAGGAGGTGCCGGCATCTTGGTCCAGTTTCCTGGGGGACATACAGCCACATCCAGTGTAGCCACCGGCAAACACTGCACAAACTACAAAGCAGAAACCGAAGCCTCCATGGTACAGAATTCCGCAGACCCATGCTATCAAGTTGTCTTCTTCTCCGATGCCCTTTCAGTCCTTCAGGCCCACGAGAACGACAAGCTCGCCCAGCTGACCAGAGCTTTGCAGAAGGTCAGAGAAACCAGAAGAGTTGTTCTCCAATGGATACCAGCCCACTGTGGGGTACCAGGAAATGAAAGGGCAGACGAGCTGACGAAAGAAGGAGCCACAAAAGATCAACAAGAAAACAGCGTCAGCTATAGTGAGCAAAAGACAATCATCAAGGCATTGATGAGGCCGAGGTCAAACAGAGACGACTACCACACAATGACCAGAGAGCAGCAAGTCGTCCTGATCAGACTGCGTACCGGCCACAACAGACTGAACGCTCACATGAACAGAAAGCTGAAGCTGGCGCCATCACCAAACTGCGCCTGTGGTCAGGAAGACCAAACAGCGGAACATATTCTCCAGAGATGCCCTCTACTGGACGATGAAAGAAAAGAAGTGTGGCCATCGCCAACTCCACTGCAGACCAAACTCTACGGCAGTCGAGAAGACCTGGAGAAAACGACGTCATTTACCGCCGGTGCTGGTCTGACCGTATAGCCCACTGCGAACGACAAGAAGAAGAAGAAGACTTCAGGAGCAAAGTAACGCTGCATCAACCGTGCTCGTCTGATTGACTTCGTTCGAAGGCATCTCGCTGACCGTCATTTTGAAACTAGCGACGCCAGTATGCTTACCGCATTAAAAATAACACTTTTAAACTTATTTTATCGTATATATGTATGCACGTTTACTTGCTCATGATTTTAATTTACTCACTGGAATAAACTTGCAACTTGTACGCTTGAAATTTTCAATGTTATGCACAAAAAATGTCTTGCAACTTATCCGGGCCGTGTACGAGGACTGATTCCCTCACATCGAAAAATAGCTTTCGAAAAACACTTCTACAAAAATGTCTCCATTCTAAGGACAAATATTGTTGCCATGCATAAACTATATGGCATTAGTACTTTCGTTTCGTACCTGCAAACCATTGTTACTCTTTTGACGAACTACGTACCTCTGCAGAAATTGCGTAAGCTGCTAGACTATTAACCCATTCACTGTCAGTGAACGCTGATTGCGTTTCGGAAATAATTGTAACTTAATCGCCAAAGAGCCCCACCCGTCCATGAAACATGGACACAGCGTGCTTTCAGCAAGAGGCATAGATCCTCATGAGCCCCCCCCCCCCCCAACTGCGGGGGCTCTTGAGGATCTATACCTCTTGCAGTTGGGTGGTGTGCAATTGTTCTCGTCAGCGACATGGTTTAATCTGTTTAATGCCGAGATAATTTGAACACCACCGAACTGCTGAGGTATAGATCTCATGAGCCCCCGCAGTTGAGGGGACTCATGATGATCTATGCCTCTTGCTGAACCCACTGTGAATCCATGTTCCTGGTACATTTAGGCGTCTTTGGGTCTTGAATTTAGGAAGACTGCAGAAACACAGTCAGCGTTATCTTACACTGAACGGGTATGACGTGCAGGCGGTACTTACTCGGCTGTGTCAGCCCAGGACAAGGTGGGCATAGCAAGCAACACACAGTTGACGAGGATGGTGAATATGATGAAGAGATCAAACAGCTCCTGCGTGGCGATGTACACGGCGATTCGCCGAACGATGTTCCAAGGCGGGAAGATAAAGAACGACCTCGTGGCGCTGAACCGGTTGATGTATTTCTTGCCGAACCGCTTGGTTATCACCACAAAAGTCTGCAAAGAAATTAGAGGACGGCGTGAACAAACCAACGTTCCAGGTCAATGTGGTATTCCTAAAATGTAGGTATTCCTAAAAAGTAGCTATTCCTAAAATGTGGGTATCCCTAAAAACGTGGGTATTCCTAAAATGCCTTTGGTGTAATACAAACACAAAACAAATAAACAAACAAAAATAGATTTTTAAAAAATCCTATAAAGGCCAGCAGACCAAATGTGAAGATTTTAGAGGCAATCTGTTATAGCATCGGTAACTAAAACGCTTTCTACCAATGCGCCACCAGTTTTGTCACAAAATTGATGAAGATCCAACATCAATAACACAAATATGATACAAACTACATCGAAACGGACTTGCATTTGCTAGAAGTAACATGCCCAGAGTAAGTATGACTTACCATATCAGAGATAACGTGAAAGGGGCCGGAGTGCGGAGGGTGATAATGAGGTCACTGTTAGTGCCAGTGCACCCACAGGCACGAAGCAGTAGCACGGATGAATGTGATCATTTATCATGTACTTCGTTGTCTTTTTGTAATATTAATCTATAGCAAAGTACTTAGTCAGACTTTATTTCTTTGTACATATTTTATCAAGATTGTAGACATACGGCCCACTGACACTAAATGGTCTGGTTTGTAGGAGGCGGAGAGGTGGGAGCAGAGAAGGGATTAATGAGAACACTGACAGACGATAGCCAGAAGACAAGTGGTATGCAAGATTCCGCATTAGTTTCATCCACAACTAGAGGTTCTTTTGTGGGGTTCTTAGTTGGATAAAAACATTCAGGCAGTCAGTCACGGGAATATGTGTCATACTCTCTTGTGCGTTTTCTACTTTTGTGAAAGGTCTTAAAACATCAGATTTCTACAGTTTTTTTGTCAGACATTTAAGCTAATATTTTTTCTTTATTTATCACTAAGTTGGTCGGAGGAAGTTGTGGTGTGCCAAGCAGAGTGATGTGCGTACCTGTATTGAATTTGTTTATTCTGTGCTGATTTGGTAGTCTGTTCATGTTGAAAGCAGAATTTTCTGAATTTACATTCTCATCCTGATAAACTATTCAAGAGTGCGATTATCTTGTTCAGCACAGAACAGAAACTATCCAAGAGTGAGATTATCTTGTTCAGCACAGAACAGAATCTATCCAAGAGTGAGATTATCTTGTTCAGCACAGAGCAAAATCTATCCAAGAGTGAGATTATCTTGTTCAGCACAGAACAGAAACTATCCAAGAGTGAGATTATCTTGTTCAGCACAGAACAGAAACTATCCAAGAGTGAGATTATCTTGTTCAGCACAGAACAGAAACTATCCAAGAGTGAGATTATCTTGTTCAGCACAGAACAGAATCTATCCAAGAGTGAGATTATCTTGTTCAGCACAGAACAGAATCTATCCAAGAGTGAGATTATCTTGTTCAGCACAGAACAGAAACTATCAAAGAGTGAGTAATTCTTGTTCAGCACAGAACAGAAACTATCCAAGAGTGAGATTATCTTGTTCAGCACAGAACAGAATCTATCCAAGAGTGAGATTATCTTGTTCAGCACAGAACAGAATCTATCCAAGAGTGAGATTATCTTGCTTACCACAGAAGAGATTTTTTTAACCCATTTAACTGCGTGCATGGCTGCATGGCCGATTTTGGAGGTGTCATCTAACGACTGAGTACCAGTTGTGGTAGATGGATCGACTGTGCTAATTCAAGGGCAGTGCCAAATTAGCTTGGCGACATCAGACGCAAAGCTAATCTGACACTACTCTTGAATTATCATGTCGATCCATCTCCTGCTGTAAGGCGTTGGGGTTAATTGGGTTTAAGTGAAAGTAGTGCCAAAGGACTGTGAGTCCAGTGCAACTGCAAGTCCAGCGGTGTAAGCGTATAAAAAGATCCGTGCTGCTGCTTCATGCCTGTGGGAGTACTGGCACTAACAGTGACCTCATTATCATCCTCCGCACTCCGGCCCCTTTTATGTTATCTCTGATGTGGTAAGTCATACTTACTCTAGGCATGTTACTTCTAGCACATGCAAGTCCGTTTGGATGTAGTTTTTGTGTCATATTTGTGTTATTGATGTTGGAGCTTTATCTATTTTGTGACAAAACTCAACACAAACAGTGAAATTTTTTTTCTCTTTATTTCCACCTTATCCTGCTGGCTACTGGTTTCACATACTTGAATGGTAAAAAAGAGTCATGAAAAACAAAAGACAGTCATTTCCCTGCTGTACTGCGCTTATCGGGAAGCCAGCTTATCAGCCAGCCCAACAGCTGGGGGACTCGCTACCTCAGCGCGCTGGCACCAGCTGGGATCCAGTTTCTCGGCTCGCCTGGAACAAACTAAGTGTGCAGTACTAGCGCTGGGCCAAACAGCCGTGAGAGACCTGATGAGTTACTCTGCGTCCCAGTTCATCCCATGCGTGCTCAATAGGCACCATATCAGGGGGAAGGGAAGGCCAGGATAAAACGTGGACGTTGTTTTGTTCCAGCACCTGGATCGTCACTCCTGTTGTAGGGGGAGTGGCATTGTCCTGCTGGAAAGTATACAGATCTGCGCGTTGTCGAAACGATGGTATCACATGGTTCTATAGGACTGCCCCGTACGTTGTAGCATTAACAGGACCATCAAAGATGTGCAACTGGGTGCGATAGGTCTGGCTGAAGCCACCCCACACTATCACGCTCTATGCACCCCACCTGTCAACCTGATGGACACAGCAGTCGGGATGTCTCTGTCCAGCTCGCCGCCATACCTTGAGCCTGCCATCGGCATAGGATAGGCTGAAACGGCTCTCATCCGAGAAGAGCACTCCTCCTCACTGACGCTGAGTCCATCTAAACTGCACCTGAGCCCACCGAAGGCGCCGCTATCGGTGTCGAGACGTCAAAATCGGCCCCACAACAAGTTGTCTGGCGTGCAGTCATGCCGCTCGAAGACGGCGCCGCACAGTTTCAGCGGATACTGGACTACGTGTGCCAAGAAGGGTTTGTGCTGTATGCGCAGCTGGCCTGAACCCGTCTCGAAGATGAAGCTGTCTGATGTAGGTGTCTTGCCGACGGGTGGTGACCCTGGGTTGCCCTGGACAAGGTCGATCTGCAGTGTCGCCAGTGTTTCTAAATCTTTCTGCTAGATGCGCAATGGTGGTGTGATGACAATACGGGGTACACCCGCGGCTAGCATCCCAATTGCGCTTTCTCTGTCTTGCGCATTATATCGCGGCATGTCTCTCTCCTACGGACAAGACGACAACACCAGCATTCAATGCTTTTCTGAATAGACTAAGTACGCACTCTTTATTGACAGCAAGAAAAACAAATTGTGAGCGACTGCTCACTTTTGGTCGAAAAACATTCATGCTGCACGTTGCGCGGCGATCGCGACCTAATTTTGCCCTCAGTTGTGTAATAACTCTGTATGACTTAGTCACTGCAGTATCAAAGCAAAGAGTAAGATAAAATGACAGCAAACAAGTCCTCCACCTTCAACTTGACAGCACCCCCATCTCCCTCTCCGACTCGGCCAAAAACCTCGGCGTTATCCTCGATTCCTCTCTATCCATGACCAGCTTCGTCTCCGCCACGGCCCAAGCATGCTATTTCCACCTCCGCCGCATCAGTCAGATCAGAAAATACCTCACTACTGAAGCCGCCACCAAACTTGCTGTCTCTCTCATACTATCTCGCATCGACTACTGCAACTCTCTCCTTTCCGGCCTCCCTGACTCCACCACTTTCACTCTCCAGCGCGTCCAGAACAATGCTGCCCGCCTCGTCCTCAGAAAGAAAAACTCCGACCACATCCCTTCCCTGCTCAAACTCCTTCACTGGCTTCCCATCCCCCAACGCATCGAATACAAGATTCTGTCTCTCTGCTAGAAATGCCTGAACAACTGCGCTCCCGCCTATCTCTCAAACTTACTTCACCCCTAAACTCCTCCCCGCTGCCTCCGCTCCGCCTCCGACCCTCTCCGCCTCCACATCCCCCGCACCAAACTTAGCACTTTCGGCCCCCGCTCATTCTCAGTATACGGCCCATCCACCTGGAACACTCTCCCACTCTCTCTCCGTCAGAAGCACTCTCTCTCCTCCTTCCAGTCCGCCCTCAAAACTCACCTCTTTCAACAGTTCTAGCACTATACCACCACACTCCCCACCCCAAGCAGACTGTCGTATTGTATTTCACTATTGTGGTACGTGAGTCGTTGTCTAAAGCGTGCGCATGCGTGCGCGAGTTGTAAGTGCGCGCTTAGAGTTATAATTATTATAAGATAAGCGCATTATAAATACCGTAATTATTATTATTATTATTAACTTCATCATCAAATGCTGCATCAATGTCTAAAACAAAGCAATTTTGGCCATCACCCTCCTTACCTCTCCTACAATCCATACCCTTCTCAGTGCACTCAGCAATAAAAATAATAATTATAATTTAATAATTACGCTTATTATTATTATTATTATTATTATTATTATTATTATTATTATTATTATTATTATTATTATTATTAATTACGCTTATTATATTATTTATTATTTACTCCGTACATTTTCAAATCGTTGAAGAAGCGTTTCTTTGATCTGCTGTCAACCCAGGGGAAACTCATACACCTGCCATTCAATCCCTTATTAAATCCATTTACATGCCATAGAATGTTACATGCGTATCACAGGCAGTTCAAAAGGCCACCATTGTGACTGAGAGGTGTGTCGCTTTGCTTTTCAAACTGCGCATATTTAATAGCCCAGCAGAAGACAGGGTAAGGAATTTCCCAGACCAAATTGGGGCTGTCTTCCTTCCAAGTCAGGGTCCTTTAGAAATATATTTGCTCTGAGGGTTAGACTGGTGGTGGTGGTGGTGGTGGTGGTGATAACTGTTCCCAACAACCTAGCACGGTGGTCTTGGTAATAAATTACATAAGTTACCTATAACCTACAAGTAACTGTTCAAGTTTTTATATGTGAGTTAGAATAAATACTTGTAAGTAAGTCATCAGGTTACTTGGACAATTTTGGACAGCAAAAGATTCAAGATTCAAGAAATTGACTGTCCATTGAAGGATATTTGTCTTTGCCTGCTGAGCGTAGGTCAAAGTTAGAAATATAATATAAAAAACAACAACAACATGACTAGATCCCCGATTAAACAAAAATATAAAATAGGACATTTTGACACTAACATCATACCGCCGCATGCCCTGACACACGCAGACTCACAAACTTAGTTTTGGGCAGTACAGCCCCATGAAGGCAAAACACGCCAAGTCCAGCATAACTATGTTGGAACTACGTGTTCTGCCCCCAAAGGGAACTGTAGGTCAGTAGGTGTCAGTCTGCTAAGCTGGAAAATCACGTGCAATCCTGAGGGCTCGTTGGGGGTGGGGTGGGGGGTATCGTTTACATTTGTTCAACAACTGTATTGCCTTTGGAATGAAAGAGAGCTTGAAACTGTTCCTGACACATTTCAGGCAGCCATAGTGTCTTTTGGAGGGAAGGAGTGCTAAGTGCGAGTGAAGTGGGTGGGTGGGGTCACTCAGGATTGCCCCTGATTTCCTAGCCAGCGCTCTATCAGTCAGTTGTATTAGGCTTTTGGTATGTAAACAGATGATTTTGGTGGCCGTCTTGGTAACGGGTGCAGCACGTTTTTGTTTGCTGCAAACAATGCGGGGAAGAAACAGATCATGCAGAATGACACAACAGACTCATTGATACTGACATACAAAAGTGAGAACAGTTTGGGTTTCACGTTAAAAGATCCTAGTTTCCTCAGTATGTACTGTCTTTGTTGGCACTTCTTGAAAACTGTCTGCACGTGTGGGCCAAAGGTAGGTTTAGAATCAAGGGTCACGCCCAAATATTTGAAACTGTCAACAATTTCTACAGTTTTCCCATCGATGGTTATGGCGCAGTCAAGTTGGCGCTTGCTGCAGAAATCAATGACCATCTCCCCTTGTCTTGTGAACACTTAATTGCCCAAATTTCTCTTGGCACCATGCATGCAGACAGGTCGGCCACTGTGTCCTTATACACACTGAAGGACTCGCTGTTGGTAAGTCGAGCCACCACTGCCATGTAGTCAGCAAACTTGACGAAGGAATTGGAGTCATTTTCACTATGACAGTTGTTGGTATACAGCGAGTAGATTACAGGGCTCTTGTGTTGTTGGTGATATTGGGGGAAAGGTGTCGCCCACTCGAACACACTGGGGTCTGTCACTAAGAAAGCGGTACACCCAATGAATGGACAGGTACGATGGTGCTTGACTTCCACAGGGTGGGGACAACTCCAAAGTCTAAGGATGCCTGATAGAGGGGCTTGTATGCAGATGACAGCTCGCTTGCACAGCACCGTGGGAGGTGACCCGACACGTTGTCAGGTCCAGCTGCCTTCCTGACGTAGGTACATTGCAACAGTTGCGTGACGTCATCCTCGGTGATGGTGATAGCGCCAGGGATGGGGGGGTGGGACAGTATCCAGAAGCTGCAAGCACTCAGGGGTGAAGTCCTTCAAGAGCACCACCAATTACTTTTTTTTCTCAGTAACAGTCTGTTGGTGGAGCTGATGGGGTTAAATAGTTATGTGTGACATCTCTCTGTGAATTGTATGGCAAAAATAAAGAATGATTACCAAGACTTATCTTTATTTGTTTAGAAGACCTTGTACTTTTTCCATGGTCAATTTCACTCCTATCTTTTTCCCTTCTTCTAAAAAAGATGTCTTTAGTTCTTCAACATTCACGGGTTGACTAAGCATTTTATTTTGAATTCCAGACTTCTGTTGTTTGCAATTGCCCAAATCATCCTGCACTCTCCTAAACTCATCATCGTTGATTTTTATTGTTTTATAAAGCTTTTCTAATAGTAAGTTTCATACTGCTCAGCTATGCTTCAACAACAGTACTCAATGCTTCATGCTTTTGCAAAATCGTATACAATCTTTTGTTAGGGCTTCCAAACCAAAGCATTTCAGGCATGTGAAAACACTGACTCCTTCAAGAGCAATACCAATGACACTCCCAACTCCTGTTGCAAACAATGCAACACCACCAACAAAGCAATGGGCTGAAACCACACTCACGCCCATTGTTGTGTTCTGTACAGAATTGAAAGCCATATTGTACCGTCTTTTACGCTTGCATATTTTCCTCTTTACCTTTCAAATACTTAAATGCTCTGTAATATTATTAAACAAACGAGTCAGCACTTTCAACATGTAATCTTTTCGTCAGGTATTTGTGGATACAAGGTCAACATTTTTATGATAAATAAAATATTTCAAATAAACTTAATTTAGCGATTATATTTTGCAACTCCTTGGAGGTAGATAAATTTGCTAGCGTAATAAAATGAAACAAGACCCATGTGTGTCAGTTTTATGTAGTTTAATGAAATAAGATGTGAAAGCCTTCGGTCCCGACCACGTGTCTACGGCTGCCTTGAAGTTCTGTGCTGACCAGCTCGCTCCTGTCTTCACCAATATCTTCAATATCTCTCTACAGCAGATGTCGGTGCCGCGGTGCTTCAAGTCGTCCGTGATCGTCCCTGTTCCCAAGAAGTCAAAGGTCACCCAGCTGAACGACTACCGCCCCGTGGCACTGACGTCTGTTGCCATGAAGGTCCTGGAGCGGCTTGTTTCTTCGCTACCTGAGGGTATCCACGGGGCACTTGCTTGACCCACTCCAGTTTGCCTACCAAGCGAACAGGTCAGTGGATGATGCAGTCGCACTGGGCCTGCATTTCATCTTGCAGCACTTGGAGACCCCACGCACCTATGCCAGAGTTTTGTTTATTTACTATTCCAGTGCTTTCAACACCATCATCCCTCACAAGCTTTTTGACAAACTCGTTCACCTCAATGTTCACCCCTCCATATGTCACTGGATTCTTGACTTTCTTCTGGACCTCCTCAGGTCATAAGACTCTACAATTCACACTCTGCCGCTGTAACACTGAACACTGGCGTTCCACAAGGATGCGGTCTCTCTCTGCTTCTCTTTACCCTGTTCACAAATGACTGTGTCTCCGCAACCCCGTCTGTGAAAATCTTGAAATTTTGTGATGATATCACCCTTGAGGGCCTGTTGTCTGATGCTGACGAAACTGTGCATCGAGACGGGGTGCGGAGAATGGTCGACTGGTGCTCGGAAAATGACCTGGAACTGAATGTCTCAAAGACAAAAGAGGTGGTGATTGACTTCCGTCAAATCAAAGTCCCGATACTGCCCCTTGTCATCAATGGGGAAACCGTAGAACAAGTCGACTCGTTCAAATTTCTCGGCTCCATCATCTTGAGCGATCTGGGTCGGGACAATAACACTATGGCCATTGTGAAAAAGTGCCAACAGCGTCTCCACTTTCTGAGACAGCTGCGGAAACTCGATATGTCAAGAGGAATCATGGCACAATTCTACCGCGCGGTGATAGAGAGCACCTTGTGCTTCTCTATCACTATCTGGTATGGCAGCACAACCGCGACAGAAAAGAACCAGCTCGAGCACATTGTTAAGACTGCCTCCCAAATAGCTGGTTGCGACTTTCCATCTGTCGCCTCCATTTTCAAAACGCATATGGAACGGAAGGCAGGAAAGATCGTTTGCGATCTTTCACACCCAGTCAATCATCTTTTCGAGCTTCTGCCCTCTGGTCGGCAGTTTCATGCTTTGAAAGACAGAACCTCTCGTTTCAGATGCAGTTTCTTTCCAGAAGCTGTCCTCAGTTCATCACCATCCATGAAACAACGTGATTCCATGATTGTGACATAGGACTGATATGTGTGTAATATTGTGTTTTTCTATCTTAGTGCTGTATACAGGACGATCGCTAACTGAGTGTATGTCATGATGAATGCATGTGCAGCAAGTGAGGATGTATTTTACTGTCGCCATGTCACACAAAAGTCCTTGTAACGTTTTACTTGGTGAATAAATGTCTTATGTCTTATGTCTTTATAGACTACTACTTTAACAGCCTGGTTACTAATCAATACTTCTATATCTGCTCCTTTCCTAATTGCAATAAATACTTTTGCTGACTCTGTCACTAAGTTATCCCATGTCAGTTTGATTCCCTGTACAATTTCTGCTTCTTTCTCATCATCCAAAGGTCTCAATATGATTTAAAAAAATATTATCACTTCACTAGCTAAGGTACAGTTTTCTGGTGTAAACACAACAGTCAGATCTGGTATGCAATTATTTTCTGTCTTTACATTCCAGCAGAATCAAGTTCTAAGCCATACACTTCTCCATACTTCTCCTTCTTTATCAAAACCATGCACGTCACTCAAAATTTTTTAATCAGTTACTGGACATGCATTGGTGTAATTCTTGGTTTTAGACTAGCACTCATTATATTCAACACAAATAAAATTTAGTTAACTTCTAAGGCAACACTAAAATCATGCATCAGAATTGGTTTGCCATCCTGATTAGTTACAGATAAACACAGTGATTCAAAGAAACCGGCACCTAATTTTTTTTAAACTGTAAATTTGGAAATCTAACAAATACATTTTTGCAACAAGCAGCATTTTCAGGCGGCACTCATCTTAACAAAGATGAAGGCTTTCGGAACTTCCGGTAGGCGAATGGTGTCGTTCGCCACGCTTTGTGGTACTGTGTGTTTTCACTGGCGATTTACTGTAGCTACAGGACGTGCCCCCCCGCAGGAGTTGGTACAGTGGTTGGTGAGACATCATTATTCTAGTTTACATAAAACTTGTGACTCTAAGTTGTACTCTTAGACGTATTCTCGTGTAAAAATGACTGACACATACAACGGTGCAAAGACGACCGGCGACAGGGGTGTCCCGGCCACGTTCATCCCGTGCAGAAATCTACACTTGGCCGAGAACTCCCCCACCTTACTCCGTGCGCGAGATGTGTGCCGCGGCAGAGAGTACCAGCGGCTACAACACGGTCATTGGTGCCCAGAGAATAGGGGGCCTGTGGAGGCTCTATCCTAAGACTACTGAGGCTAGAGTTAAATTGTTGCTGCAAGGCATGACTGTCAGGGGCCAATTAGTCACGCTGTTTGATAAAAATCCATTTATAGTGCGATCGGCAGACGACGGGCAGGAAGTCTATACGACTAAACTTATCATCGGGAATGTTCCGATGTCATACAGTAACCAAGAAATTGAAGCCATAATCACCAGGCTGGGCTGCAAGCCACGATCCAACTTGCTGATGGAGAGGGACAGGGATGAGAGGGGAGGCCTGACGCGGTGGCTAACAGGCAGGAGATTTGTCTACATTGAAATTCCTCGGGAACCTCTGCCCAACCAGGTGACGATCGGCGCATGCACTGCCAGTCTCTACCACCGGGAGCAGCGTCAGAATGCAGCCACGGTCTCCTGTTCCAGGTGTCTACGACAAGGCCATCGGGCGGTCACATGCGAGATGGACATCGTCTGCAGAACGTGCCGTACCCCCGGGCATAAAGCCGGAGACCCCACCTGCCCCCAGCCCTCTCCCCCACCCTCCTTGTGGGCTTCTGTTGTCGCTGGAACCCCCTCCGCCGCCCAGCACGCCCCTACCCCAAGCCATCGACCCCACCCCGTCCTTCGACCCCAGGACCTTCAGCGTCAGGCCCCAGCCAGCCCGTGGGGTCGGGCAATCAGACGACTACAAGGGCGACCGTGGCAACCACCTCCTCAACAATGACAACTGGTGCCAATACCACGGCCACATCTACACCAGTGTCATCCATGGATCCCCCCAATACGCCCTTTACAGCGAGAGGGAGACCCTCCACACAAACCACCTTGGATTTCCGGGGTACAGGGAGATCGCGCTCGTGCTCTGTGTCCAAACGTCAGCGTAGCAGCCCTATGTCTGAGGATTCACAGAGAAAGCGAGCGGTACGAACCGACAGGGAAACTGCAACTGTGACGTCACCACCATCAGCTGGTGAGGATTCCGTGTCCGAAATAGCAGGGAACCCCGTTGACCTACTTGGTGACGCAGCCATGACGTAAGCTGCTCTGCTGTTCTGCGCTAGTTTGGCGACAGACAGCGGGTGCATGTTTGTGGAGGGCGAGATTTTCATTGTATTATGATGTGGGTCTCGCTTTCCACGGAGGTGGACTCGCTGTCTCTTGTCAGATTGTGCTCAGTTTGTGGCTTATGTTGACGATTCGGCCATGCCCTCGGACTATGAGAATGAACAGCGTCTCTACCTATGCTACTACATGTAAATATGAAAATATTGCTTTAGTGAATGGATAAACTTAATGTCGTTACTATAAACGCCCACGGCTTGAGAAATGATAATAAAAGAAAAGCTTTTTTCAATAGATTAAAACGAAATTCGTATGATGTGATATGTGTCCAGGAATCGTATGTGATTAATGGGGAACAAGAAAACTGGGAAAGGGAATGGGGAGGTAAGCTGTTTTGTGCACCCGGCTCTTGTCACAGCATGGGGCAGATTATTTTAATTAACAAAAAGGTTTCCTGTGAAATTAAATGTGTCTACTGTTCAGATAGAATTCTAGCTGTAGATATTGTTTGGGAAGATAAAACACTGTTAGTTGTGAATGTATACGCTCCTACCATCTCATCCGAAAAGCAACTGTTTTTTTATTGTTTATATAATTTACTGAACCGTGCTGACACGGATCTGCTGATTGTATGTGGTGACTTTAATTGTGTTCTTGATAACAAATTAGACATCATCAGTGGCGAGAAACACCCGGTGCCAGATGTGAAGCGTTTTAATAATCTTTTGTCAGACTTTAATCTTACAGATGTATGGAGAGTGTTTAATGGTCTAATTTGTGAGTATACGTGGTGTAAGCACAATCCCTATATTGCCAGACGACTGGACTATATGTTATGTTCAGACAGTACACTGAACTGTATTTTTACATGTGACATTGTGTCTGTTCCTCAGTCAGACCACAGGTCGGTGGTTTTGAACTATAAGGTATCACACACGCAACGAGGCCCTTCCTATTGGAAATTTAACGACGGTCTGCTATATGATAAAAACCTGGTGGAGTTGGTGAATACTTTTTTGGATGATTTTACAACTAAGTATACTTACATTGATGCACAGACAAGGTGGGATTTGTGTAAAGTCAAATTAAAAGAATTAATTATGTCATACAGTAAAGGGAAAAGAACTTCTCAACGGAGTACACAATTGGTATTGGAAGAATGCCTTAACAGTACTGAAAAGCGTCTCTCGCTTGATCCTAATAATGTTGTTCTATGTAAGCAGAGAGAGCACATCAAGCACGAATTAGATATACACACGATGTACACAGCGCGAGGCGCCCAGACCAGAGCACGTGCTAAATTTATTGAAGAAGGCGAAAAGAGTACTCGGTACTTTCTCGGGCTGGAAAGAACACAGGCAAATGCTAAGATAATGGACAAGCTACGTTTGCTAGATGGGCGTATGGTGTATTCACAGGAAGAAATCCTGTTGGAGCAATTTAACTATTTTAGTAACAAATATGGCAAGATCGTTCAATTAAAAGAAAATGAAGCAAATGCTTTTATTAATGTAGAAGTTCCTCAGTTAACAGAGGACCAGAAGACAGGGCTAGAGGACCACATTGCTGTGGATGAACTCGCACACACATTGAAAAAAATGAAAAATGGCTCTGCTCCCGGACTTGATGGTCTCACGACGTCTTTTTACAAATTCTTTTGGATAAAAGTTAAAAACATTGTTCTAGGCTCGTTCAATGCAGCTTTTGAGCGTGGGGAGATGTCTGTGCTTCAAAGGCGTGCTGTAATTACATTAATACACAAAGGGAAAGGGCTGCCTAGAGAAGATTTAAATAACTGGCGTCCGATCTCTTTGACAAATACTGACTACAAAATACTCGCTAAATGTCTAGCTCTCCGGTTATCTACAGTCATAAGTAGCTTAGTTCACGAGGATCAAGTTGGTTTCATCAAGGGCAGGAAAATCAGTGATGTTATCAGACTTATTGATGATACTATAGACAATCTAAACATAGAAAATAAACCAGGAATATTACTTGCGCTAGACTACAAGCAAGCATTTGACTCTGTATCAAAAGAATATATGATTTGGGCATTTCAAAGGTTTGGTTTTGGGGAAAACTTTGTCAGATGGGTGAATGTCTTGAACAGTAATACAGAAAGCTGTTTAAACTACATGAGATGGATGTCTCAGTGTTTTAAAGTCAGGTCAGGAATAAGGCAGGGGTGTCCTTTTTCTCCGATGGCCTTCGTTCTAGCCATAGAGTTATTAGCCATCAAAATCCGCGCAGACCCGTCTGTGCAGGGTCTGTGTCTCCCAACTATTACACACACTTCAGAAGATATTAGTTTACTAAAATTAGCAATGTATGCAGACGATTTAAGCTTATTTCTGAAAAACAAAACAGATCTTGAAAGGGTCCTGGAGTTAATTCAGCAGTTTTCAAAGTTTTCAGGTTTGCAAATGAACAGAAAGAAAACTGAGGCCATGTGGCTTGGCTCTTTGAAAGACTGTCATGAAAAACCATACGGCATTACTTGGAAAAAACGTCTGAAAATTTTGGGAATTGTTTTTGGCAGTGACATGCCTGCCTCGAGTATAGAGGACAACTGGTTACACAGACTGGATAAAGTACGAAGAACTATATCAGCATGGTCCAAAAGAAATCTTAGTATCGCAGGGAAAATATGTATTGTTAAATCACTTTTATTGTCGCAGTTTACATATGTATTACAATGACTGTCTGCCCCGAGAGACATGCTGAATAAGCTTAATACACTGTTGTTCAGATTTATCTGGAAAAAGAGAAGTACCAATACTCGGGCCTTTGAAAAGGTCAAAAGAAGTATCATGTGTAACGGTACAGAGAATGCTGGTCTGAAGATGATTAATGTCCATGATATGCAAGCTTCATTTTTGTTGTCATGGGCACTAAGAATTCAACATAACGGCTATGAAAAATGGAAAATTATTCCCCGTGCATTGTCCGCTGCTTTGGGCAAAGAATATGCATGTTTTCATTCTAATGTAGCAGCCAAGCATTTTGCGGGCCTGCGGTTGATTAAAAGTGTTTTTTGGAGGGAAGTATTGACAATATGGTGTGATAATAAGACTACCATTTTACCGAAAGATGATTTCCCCCTTCAGCTTGAAAACCAATGTTTGTGGAACAATTCTGAAATTATGTATAAGCATAAGAGTTTGTTCTTTAGAGACTGGGTGCGTGCTGGTGTTGCTGGTGTTTACTTTGTAGACGATGTCTTGTCTGATGGTAATATCATATCTTTTCTTCAAATTTGTCAAATGGTCGGCAACAAGCCTTGCCGGCTGTTTGAATATAATGCTTTGTGTACGGCCCTTAGGGCACGTATGGCTCGCGAGGAGCCTGACGCATTTTTTGTACCACGCAACTATATGGAGGCTTTGCGGTATGCACCCCGTGCTATCCGTTTATCTCTAGTAACGGCAAGTACAGCCGTGCCTAGAGCATTGTCCTTTTGGCAGAGAAAGTGTGGTGTTACTCTGTCAAATGCACACTGGTCCGTAGCGGAAAAATGTGTAAAAGAAACAAGGCTGCGATTACTACACTGGAAAATACTTCATAATATATATCCTACAAATATTCTTCTGCATAAGATGGGCATTAAGACATCTGAGAAATGCGACTTTTGTGATGACAAAGATTACATAGAACATTTCTTTTGGTCATGTAATAACATTCGTAAACTCTGGGAAAGCGCAACAAAACATATTCAAAAACTAACTTCTATCGCTCTTCAGTTAACTGCAAAAGATGTGTTATTTGGCTTTGAAGTGGATAACATGCAGAATAGGGACGTGAAAGTTATCAACCATATTATACTTGTCGCCAAAATGTGTGTTGGTAAATATAGATATGGAAAGAAGATAGATATAGTATGCTTGTTGGAGCAGGATTTGCTCGTCCGGAAAATTACACATGCTTAATACAATGAGTAGAGCATGTAACAAAATGTAATCTGTAAGGCTTCACTCGTACTATGTTTAGTTGTTCTCCCTAATTTGATTTTATTTGAATATTGAATGTCATCTCTGAATATTTTAATGTATGAACCAAAACACAAACATGCACTAAAAGATCAGAACAGATACCCACGGCAATCAAGCAGACAAGCAAGAGCACACACACACACACACTTTCCCACTTAGCAGTAACGATAAGACAGCTAAATCATTGTCCATCTTGTAACTAATGTCCATTTAGATTCGAACACAAACACTTCATTGTATTGGCTACTTTGATTAATAATAAAAATTAAAAAAAAAAAAAAACTATTTAAAATAAAAAAAAAATAAAAAAAAAAGATGAAGGCTTTCCATTGTATACATTTTCCATTGTGTTCAATTCTTTTAAATAAATATTTAATACTGTGTGTACTGACAAATCAACAGGATATCTTCTAGTTAATGTCTAGCCAGCTAACTCTGTTTTCTAAGCCAGGTCAGATCCAGTGTTTAATAAAAAAAAAAAAGTAAAAATGCAAGTTCGTTTGAAAATACAATTTTATTATGTCTTCAAGAAAATTCTAATGTAACAATTACGTTAGCTGTATTTAAAGTTGTTTTATTTTAAGTTGCTTTTAACCAGCTAGCTAGTGTACAAAAGTCATAATATCCTGATGATATTCTATAGGTCCCAAAACCATCAGGATAATAATAATGTTACGATTGTGGTTGTGTTGTTCTGTGAGAGCATGCATATGTTAATCGTAGGAAATGATCCGATATTTATTTCAGCTATCATGGTTACGAATCACGTACCTTTTAAGTAGATTATCTATCATTTGCACAGATAGCGGAATTGGTTTTGTTATGATATGCTAAGTTTAGTCTGGAAGCTTCTAGTAAAGTCGCACGAGAATAGCGGTAGTAAAGCTGCTCTGTTTTTAGTCATAGTTGTTTTCTGTGAGCGTGAAATTAGCGGCCGTTCTTTGCGTGTTATAAAGGTCGTGAATGGTCTGCCATTCTTTTATGTGACGTCATTATACATTGTGATTTGGGGTTGAAACGAGCAGTCAAATTTTTGTAAACTATTGTTGTTATTCTAGAAAGTTTTTTTTTATTAATATTTATGAGTTTCATTTATGTGTTCCGTTCTGATTGGTTGCGTTGTGTGATTTCGTTAGATTATTCTGGAAAGTCGTTTTACTATAAAAGTTGGTGCTAGAAAGCACATGTGTACATTGTCATACATTGTCAGGTGTAGGGACACACAGTTTATCGTAGGTACATGGCCCATAAAGGGTGTACATTGTGAGGGACGCAGCGTAATGGTGGTGTACGTTGTAAGAGAAAAGCTTTGTGTCGCCAGTGTTGACATTTGCAGAGGAGACATTGTATCAGTGTTGGTGCATTTAAGAATGCATTGTGTGGAGATCGCATCGCTGAAATAAAGTATTGATGGAACTGTTATTCCAGTATTGTCTACAACCTTAAGCCACGTGTGACGGGTTGCAGCTGAATGAAGTTTCTTTAAAAGAAACTTACGTGCGTGCCGTCTGATGTAATATTATACTACGACCATGACTCTACACGTAACGAATAATAATAATAATAATAATAATAATAATAATAATAATAATAATAATAATAATAATAATAATAATAATAATAATATAATTTTAAGGCACCTATACTTTCTATAAAAAAAAGAGCTCTAAGCGCCGTACAAATGACATTCAATTTAACGCGGATGCTAAGTACAATGTCCTACCTACTTATGACCAGAAATTAATTCAACTAAACCAGCTCGACATGGCTGTGTCAGTAGGAGATTCCTTTCAAGTAAAAGTTCCAAATCCTGATCATTGATCATTACCTAAACCCGCCAATTACAGATGATTCGACTGCAAGACAGTGGGTCTCAAGTCCATAACAAATGTTTCAAAACTAAGTTAACTTATATATACTATGTTCAATTACTGGCTGTGGTGTTTCTTTTACAGACAACTTGAATCACTCAAACAAACTGATCAGGTCTGTCTATCGTTTCCAAACGTATTACCAGCTTAGAAGAATACTGTCAGAACTTCATGTTCCACTACCGACTCCAGTTTCAACCAGTTTAATAACCATGAATACAAAAGTGTTTGAACGCATCTGTAATGAATTTAACTTTAGCTATATGTATGACTTTACACAAAAAACTTGATGATCACCACAGCATAGGAACGGTGTATTATGCCCTCAGTCACAGACAATACGTTCAAGATTACTACCCAGGTCACACTTCATTTACACAAACAAACTGAAATCTGGTTAGGCTCAATAGAACAGAAACAGTCTAATGCCTGGAATGCATTTGTCTTAGGCAGAAGTGACAGGTTTACTCAAGCAGTAGTCAAAAGCTTTAATGAGTCTGTCAGAACATATCCGTGGGGCACAAGCTCAAACAAAATCAATCATCTTAAATGGAAGTGGCAAATTTGAAGCACAAAAACAATGTCTTGCAAACCTGGATGATGTTATAAACTCAGCAGTTGATCTCCCATCAAGCATAAAACGCTTCCAAGATGTTCTTAGGTATGCCAGATCAAAAGTTGACTTTGTAGTTGGCATTGGGTTATACATGTTACCATATTAATGACCTTCAACTCCAAATGGGAATGATAAAAATTATAATAATGAAATAATTGTTGCAGGGCATGGTCAGAAATTACAACTCAATCAATCAGTAAACTTAAGCTCCGGTCCAACAACCACACATTTACAATCACTGTCAGTTCAACCAGTTTCACCCATACAACAAGTTACATCATTTACACCCGTACAGCCAATTACAGCAGTTACACCACCACCAGCACAGCCAAACACGCATGAGTCAGAGAGAACTGCATTGGTAATAGGCCTTATTGGATTAGGGATATTACTTCTGTACCTGTTTTATTAAATATCCTGTGATTAATCCTCCTACTGTCATTAAAAACCCTCACATGCTCCGCCATAACCCAACTACCTTCCCTGCTGTATTGATCAACCAACTAACAACACTTACTATTATACCAGGCAAATAATCCATTGCTTTCACAGCCAATTTCGATTTGTGTTAGTTGTTTTTTTTTTTTACCCAGGATTGTAGATCATTTGGGTCTGATAGTGGAGCTGGAGGTGGGGTTGGAGGTGTTGAATGACTGCCTCCGGTTACATCTATTACTACAGTACTAATAATAACCAAAGAACAGTAAAAAAAATACTTGCAATATTGATACCCTGCTCTCTGAAAAATGTTCTCAATCTCTCAGCCAAAGTTGTGTCTTCATGAAGTATTTTCTGAATAGTTTCTCTAATTCTGTCGACTTGTATTTTCCGTTTTTCTTTCCCAATTTCAATTACTTCTAGTCATGCTGATCTTTCTATTTGCAAATCCTTTCATCGTTGTATTCTTTCTTTTAATTTCTGTGTCATAATTCTCATCATCTGCTTTTCCTAGGTTTTCTTTTAAACAATTTTTATTTTTTAAAATTTCTATTCGATTATCAAGTTCACCTACGTTGGCTACATTATTCACCAGTTCACCTCTGATTGTTTGTCATACTTCATTCAACCCCCATTATCTCCCTCATGGTCAAGGGAGAGTCATTTATTGTTTTCATAGCTTCATCAGTAAATGAGGTTTCTTGTATTGCTTTGTCTGTTATTTCTGATAACCCTTTTATCTCTTGTCCCGTCAGCAACCTTTTTTCACATTGTGAAGAGCACTCTCAAGTTTGCTCGGTACTCTACTAACGTTACCAATACCAAGGTACCACCCCAGTGACACTACTGACTTCAGTTGTTATCGTACTTGAAGCTCTAAACTTACTAGGGCCATTTTTATGCGTCAATTGTATTTTACCTTTGTCTGTATTTACAAATGATGCCCAGCGCAGAGTGCCACACTGACCACCGTCTTGTCCGCTGCAAACTCAGGGTCCACGTCAAGCCAAAACCCAAGAAATGGGGGCCCCCCAAGAAAAAGCCTGACGTTGCCAGCCTTCAGCGTGACGACGTGAAAGCTGCCCTTCAGACAGATTTACAGTGCATGCTCAAAGACACAGCGGCCCCAGCAGACTCCTCCCCTGAAACACGTTGGGAACAACTGAAAACTGCTATTGCAAAATCCTCTGCAGAAGTCCTGGGTTTTGCTAGAAAGAAGACCAAAGACTGGTTTGACGAGAACGATGTAGAGATCCAGGAACACCTAGCAAAAAAAAAAGAGCCGCCCATCAGGCCCACCTAGCCCAGCCTTCCTGCTCTGTGAAGAAGTCTGCCTTCCGCCTCGTCTGCAGCAGTCTCCAGCGCAAGCTCAGAGATCTCCAGAATGAGTGGTGGACCAGACTTGCACAGAGGACCCAGCTTTGCGCTGACAATGGTGACTACAGGGGCTTCTACGAAGCACTGAAAGCAGTGTATGGCCCCAGACACCTGGTACAAAGTCCCCTGCGAAGCGCGAATGGCCAGGCACTCCTCACAGATAATACCTCCATCTTGAACCGCTGGTCGGAGTACTTTCAGAGCCTCTTCAGCGCTGAGCGCACTGTTCAAGAAGCAGTCGTCCTACAAATCCCACAACTCCCAGTAAAGGTTGAATTGGACGAACCGCCCACCGCTGAAGAGACCCTCACAGCCATCCACCAGCTCAAGAGTGGCAAGGCAGCAGGCATTGATGGAATACCGCCAGAGATCTGGAAACATGGAGGCACAGCACTGCACAACAAGCTCCATGACCTCTTTCTCTGCTGCTGGGAGGAAGGAACACTACCAAAGGATCTCCGTGATGCTGTCGTTATCACCCTGTACAAGAACAAAGGCGAGAAGTCTGACTGTTCCAACTATCGGGGAATTACCCTGCTGTCCATTGCTGGGAAAATTCTTGCAAGGCTGCTCCTGAAACGGCTGGTACCTGCCATCGCTGAAGACCACCTCCCAGGAGGGCCAGGAGAAAAAACAGAGATGCCGCAACTCAGAACCCTGGCCATACCTTCCCCTGCAGCCACTGCGGTCGAACCTGCCTGTCCCGGATTGGCCTCCGCAGCCACGAACAAGCCTGCAGACGTCGTGGGCAACTCCTATAAAATCTTCGTTCGCGAAGTCAAGCCAAGATTTACAAATAAATGGCCCTTGTTATCAAGATCAAACTGATTAGGATCTATTACTTCTGGGCAGTCACCAACATAATCATAAAACGAGTTCACTTTGCTTAGTAAAAGTTCTTGCTGTAAACTGGAAGTATTTCTTGAAATGCCCTTTGTATTGTCAGACATATCAATAATAATAATAAGCGCATTAAATAGGCGCTTTATCCCAATTGAAAATCGGCTCAAAGCGCCGCCGCGAACTGAACCCAACAAGCACGCTCACGTGAAACACGCGCATTCACTCACACACTGTACATAAACACAGAACATTCACGTGGTGCTAAGGGCAAGCTCAAGCGAGCTACTGTAGTTTTTGGAAATTCAAAGTCGTTTGTATTTGAAATTTGATTAAGTGGGCTGAAACTGATACCAAAGTGGAGGGGGGAGGAAGAGCCGGACAAAGAACCCCCGACGGTCCGCCCGAATTAACGGTGACACTTACTAGAGGAGAAAAATCCGACGCCGGAACCCGTAATCGAACCTCGCACCTTTAGCATTGGTGGCAGGCGCCTTAACCACTGCGCCACGGACCATCTTCCATTCCAATATCATCAAATCTTCCCTCAGCCATTGTTGTATTTTATTTAATAATTTCTTTTTGAATTAGCATAAAAATGACACTGTCCTATAGATCAAAATTAGACACATACAGAAAACTAGGAGAACATCTAGGTGTTAAGGGTATTAGGCAATACATTGTTATTATAAACAATCCTAGCACCATAGATCAAGACCAAGTTCTTACTGTCAAGTTTCCAAACATAGGTCCCAGTGATGTTATTGTTTCTGGTACTTCCAGCCTTGCTTTTAATATTGGACTTTCATCAAACATAGATGCAAACAGAACACTAGTTGACAACCTCGGTAGAACAATTATTAAAACTATTAAAGTTAAACATGAAGGCCAAGAAGTGTTTAGATGATGCTGATGTATTTTACTGAACAGAAAAATCCATACAAAAGGGAATCAGAAAAAGTTTACAATCCAAAGATGATGCACTTATTTATATTGCACTATTGTAGGGCGTCCTAATCAAGTGCATGATTTAGGCATGCTACCTTACCAACTCACAAACCAGATAGGTGAGGCTAGCGCTGGCAGAATTGTACACAAACCAAGGGGAATCATTCAGCGCTGAACAGACAAACTGTTAGATCCCCTGCCCCCGCCTATCAGGCACCCATTCGCCAGCCCACAGAGAAATACGCAGGTATAGAACAAAACGATCATTTCCATCCTCAAAAAGAATGGATCAGGTCTCTTATGTAACCCATGTCTTTATCCGGAAATTAGGAAGTAGGCAGGGGAAACATACATACACAAACACGAAGGTGCATTACTATATGTAGTCGGGTAAATACCCTGATTTCCCACAGTAGATGCACAGAACATTACACAACAATGTAACGATACAAATTTGCGTCGAGTTATAGATACTCACAAACCAGATAGGTGAGGCTAGCCATGGCAGAATTGTACACAAACCAAGGGGAATCATTCAGCACTGGACAGACAAACAGTTAGATCCCCTGCCCCCGCCTATCAGGCACCCATTCGCCAGTCCACAGAGAAATACGCAGGTATAGAACAAGACGATCATATACATCCCTAAATGGATGCATCAGGTCTCGCTTATAACCCATGTCTTTCTCCGGAACTTAGGAAGTAGGCAGGAGAAACATACATACACAAACACGAAGGTGCATTACTATATGTGGTCGGGTAAATACCCTGATTTCCCACAGTAGATGCACAGAACATTACACAACAATGTAACGATACAAATTTGCCTCGAGTTATAGATACTCACAAACCGGATAGGTGAGGCTAGCGCTGGCAGAATTGTACACAAACAAAGGGGAATCATTCAGCGCTTGACAGACAAACAGTTAGATCCCCTGCCCCTGCCTATCAGGCACCCATTCGGGGTAGGGCATCTAACTGTTTGTCTGGCCAGCGCTGAATGATTCTTCTTGGTTTGTGTCATGTGTAGTAGTCTATCAGGCCCACCTAGCCCAGCCTTCCTGCCCTGTGAAGAAGTCTGCCTTCCGCCTCGTCTGCAGCAGTCTCCAGCGCAAGCTCAGAGATCTCCAGAATGAGTGGTGGACCAGACTTGCACAGAGGACCCAGCTTTGTGCTGACAATGGTGACTACAGGGGCTTCTACGAAGCACCTGGTACAAAGTCCCCTGCGAAGCGCGAATGGCCAGGCACTCCTCACAGATAATACCTCCATCTTGAACCGCTGGTCGGAATACTTTCAGAGCCTCTTCAGCGCTGAGCGCACTGTTCAAGAAGCAGTCGTCATACAAATCCCACACCTCCCAGTAAAGGTTGAATTGGACGAACCGCCCACCGCTGAAGAGACCCTCACAGCCATCCACCAGCTCAAGAGTGGCAAAGCAGCAGGCATTGATGGAATACCGCCAGAGATCTGGAAACATGGAGGCACAGCACTGCACAACAAGCTCCATGACCTCTTTCTCTGCTGCTGGGAGGAAGGAACACTACCAAAAGATCTCCGTGATGCAGTCGTTATCACCCTGTACAAGAACAAAGGCGAGAAGTCTGACTGTTCCAACTATCGGGGAATTACCCTGCTGTCCATTGCTGGGAAAATCCTTGCAAGGCTGCTCCTGAATCGGCTGGTACCTGCCATCGCTGAAGACCAACTCCCAGAGGGCCAGTGTGGCTTCAGAGCAAACAGGAGCACCACCGATATGGTCTTTGTGCTGAGACAGCTACAGGAGAAGTGCCGCGAGCAGAACAAAGGGCTGTACGTAACATTTGTCGACCTAACAAAAGCGTTCGACACTGTGAGCAGGCAAGGCATGTGGCAGATCCTGGAGCGACTTGGCTGTCCCCCAAAGTTCCTCAACATGATTGTCCAGCTACACGAGGACCAGCAAGGCCAGGTCAGACTCAACAATGACCTCTCAGAACCATTCCCTATTCTCAACGGCGTAAAGCAGGGCTGCGTGCTGGCACCGACCCTCTTCACCATCTTTTTTAGCATGATGTTGAAGCAGGCCACAGTGGACCTTGATGATGACGATGCAGTGTACATCAGGTATCGTCTCGATGGCAGCCTGTTCAACCTCAGACGACTGCAGGCCCACACGAAAACCCTAGACCAACTGATTCGTGAGCTGCTTTTTGCTGATGATGCTGCCCTCGTTGCACACACAGAGAGAGCCCTGCAGCGCATCACGTCTTGCTTCGCAGATGCTGCCCAGCTCTTTGGACTCGAGGTCAGTCTGAAAAAGACAGAGGTCCTCCATCAGCCGGCACCCAAGACAGTGTATCGCCCTCCTCACATCACCATTGGCGAGTCTGAACTAAAGTCAGTGCACCAGTTTACTTACCTTGGCTGCATTATCACGTCGGACGCCAAGCTGGACAAGGAGCTTGACAGCAGGCTGGCAAAAGCGAACAGCGCTTTCGGGCGACTTTTCAAGCGGGTGTGGTACAATCAACAGCTGAAAACAGGCACCAAGATCAGCGTGTACAGAGCTGTGGTCCTCACCACCCTGCTGTATGGTTCCGAGTCCTGGGCCCTCTACCGCAGCCAACTACGACTCCTCGAACGCTTCCACCAGCGCTGCCTGCGTACCATCCTGGGCATTCACTGGAGTGACTATGTCACCAACGTCGAGGTCCTTGAACAGGCTGAAACTGTGAGCATCGAGGCTTTGCTGTTGCGGACACAGCTCCGCTGGGCGGGGCATGTCTCCAGGATGGAGGATCATCGCCTACCAAAGATCACCCTGTTCGGCGAGCTTGCTACTGGACACCGTGACAGAGGGGCACCAAAGAAGAGATACAAAGACTGTCTCAAGAGGTCACTTAGTGCCTGCCAAATCGACCACCACCAGTGGTCTTCGCTTGCTGCGGACCGTGACACCTGGCGCTCCACCATTTACAAGGCAGCTGTCTCCTTTGAGGACTCTCACAGAGCTAGCCTTAAGGACAAGCGGCTCAAGAGAAAAAACAGAGATGCCGCAGCTCAGAACCCCGGCCATACCTTCCCCTGCAGCCACTGCGGTCGAACCTGCCTGTCTCGGATTGGCCTCCGCAGCCACGAACAAGCCTGCAGACGTCGTGGGCAACTCCTATAAAATCTTCGTTCGCGAAGTCAAGCCAAGAGTAGTCTATCCGGGCGGTACTTTTGGATAGGGTTTTAGTAAAGAGACAATTAAGGGGACATAACTCGACATTCCCGCCCGCCCGCCCGGTCGAACGACGTGAATGCTGAATACGAACCAGATAACACAACCTAAAATCACAGAGTTGTGTCTGCATCTGTGTGAACATATAACATTACATAGTGGCAGCGTGCCCCTAGGACATTTCTGCGTTCAGTGGATGCTGTATTTTTGGTGCATTGTGCTCAAAGTGACTTTGACATTCGTCATAGCCAACCGTCGTGTTGACACGCGCTTTCGCCATTGTGAGTATTTGTGACCTCTCTTCGGTATTGCAAGTTCAACGATGCCTGCTTTTCATGCGCCGACAGCCTTTGACTCCACCAAGCCTTCCGGCTGGCCTGAGTGGATTCAACGTTTTCAGATTGCGGCTAAGCTCGACAAAGAAGATGGTGTGGTGCAAGTATCGACGTTGATCTATTGCATGGGTATTGACAGTGAGCGAATTTTCTCTTCCTTTCGTCTCTCAGCGGAGGACGGAAAATCTTTTGACACCGTCGTTGAGAAGTTCAACTCTTACTTTGTCCCCAAGGTCAATATCATCCACGAAAGAGCCCTGTTTCATGCCCGTTCCCAAAAAGAGGGGGAGAACATAGAAACGTATGTGCGTAACTTGTATGAGCTGTCAGAGAATGCGGGATTTACAGCTAGGGATGAGGCTATCAGAGATAGGCTGGTTTTGGGGGTGAAAGATAGGGAGTTGAGCGAGAAGCTCCAGCTCACAGCAGAATTGACATTAGAGAAAGCACTAGAGATGACGAGGCAGATAGAGCTGGTGAAATCCCAGTTAGTAACACAAAGAGCCGGAAATTTCAACTCCGTACATGAGGTACAGGGACAGCATGGGCCCAGACAGTTTCGGGGGCATCATAAATTCAGGCAAGAAAATAAACTCAAGACTGGGGGTAAGAGTACCAACCAGCATGAGGCCGGCAATAAGGGGAGCAAAAACACATGCTTTAGGTGTGGAAGGAATCATGACAGAGCCGACTTCAGGTGCCCAGCAAAGGGGAAAACTTGTAATAAGTGTGGAAAAATGAACCATTTCAGCAAAGTGTGCAGAACAAAAATTGTTTCAGATTTGTCACATGCACAGAGAGAAGTAAGAGGGTCAGATGTTTTAAAGACTCGTCTTGCTCATGTAGGGCTACGTCTCACGCAAGTAGAGACGTACTCTTCCTTGGTTCACTGGACACCGAAGAAAAAGAACCGCAGTGGAGGGAAACTTTTACGATTTTGAACAGAGCTGTCAATTTCAAATAGATACAGGCGCTGATGTAAGCGTGATATCAGAGTCCGTTTTCAAAAGCTTGAATCCGAGACCAAAGCTCGCAAAAATCAACACAGTTTTGCAGTCGCCAGGTGGTCGCGTCGAAAGCCTGGGTCAGTTTGTGGTACATGCGCACCGCGATGAAAGGAAAATACCATTGCGTGTCTTTGTCGTCAAAGGCGGAACTGATAAGCTCAGTAGGGACGCAGCGGTTCGCCTTGGGCTAGTGAAGCGCATAGACGCCAACGAGGCGATAAACCTGGCGTTTGGCACGATTAGCGAACCGGTCAAAACGGACCCGGTGAAAATTGAACTCGCATCGGGAGTAGAACCGTACAGTATCTCGGTGGCGAGGCGAATACCCATTCCACTAATGCCAAAAGTGGAAGCCGAACTTAAGCGCATGGAAGAGAATGGAGTTATTGAGCGAGTTACCCAGCCAACAGACTGGTGCCCGTTCTGAAAAAGAAAGGAGATGTACGGATATGTGTTGATCTAAAACACTTGAATCGTGCGGTGAAGCGTGAACGATACATACTGCCGACACTCGATGACGTAACGCACAAGCTTTCGGGTTCAAAAGTGTATTCAAAGCTGGATGCCGCTTCGGAATTTTGGCAAGTCCCGCTGCACGAAGAAACCGCAAAATACACAACGTTCATGACGCCGTTTGGGCGTTACTTTTTCAAGCGGTTGCCGTTTGGAATCAATCTCGCACCGGAAGTTTTCCAGCGTATCATGGAAAACATCGTAGGCAGTTGCGAGGGTGTTGTTTGTTACATGGATGACGTGCTCGTCTACGGTGGTTCTGAAGAGGAGCATGACCGTCGCTTGAATGAGGTATTTCAGCGCGTATCCAAAGCGGGTTTGAAGCTGAACCGAGAAAAGTGCGAATTCAAAAAGCACAACATACAGTTTCTAGGTCACACAATAAGTGCCGATGGCATCCAACCAGATCAGTCCAAGGTCAGAGCGATTTCGGAGATGAAAGCACCGGAAAATGTCCCAGATTTGCGTCGGTTCCTGGGAATGGTCATTTACTTGGGTCGTTTTGTCCCAAACTTGGCAGATGTGCTTCATCCGCTCAACCAGCTCTTGCATAAGGATGCTTTGTGGACTTGGGGTCCATCACAAAGGCAAGCTTTCTCGCAGATCAAACAGATTTTGGCAACTTCTCCGTCTCTTGTATTCTTCCGACCAGATAGACCTACTGTCGTGTGCTCCGATGCTAGCAGCTATGGGCTTGGGGGAGTTTTGTACCAAGAAGTCGATGGCGAGATGAAGCCTGTGGCTTACAGTTCGCGAAGTCTGACCGATACGGAAAAACGGTATGCGCAGATTGAAAAGGAATGTCTGGCAATCGTGTACGCCTGTGAGAAATTTGAGAGGTACCTTGTAGGGCTACCGAAGTTTCGTCTTCTCACAGACCATCATCCGCTCATTCCACTGCTGAATAAAAAGGACCTGACAGAGACACCACTACGTTGTCAGCGTATGCTCATGTGGTTGATGAGATACAACTTGACGGCTGAATACACACCGGGAAAAACACTTGTCGTAGCCGACACATTGTCGCGTGCGCCTTTATTAGAAGAAGAACATTGTCCGGTGGGCCTGGAAGCAGATGTCCTTGCATACATTGATTCAGTTTGCATTCCATGGTCAGTCTCTGACAAAAAGCTAGAAGAGCTCAAGAAAGCCACAGAATCAGACGTTCAGCTCAATACGGTTCTCTCATACATTCGCCTGGGGTGGCCAGAATACAAAGAAGACCGTGCACTGGCAGCTAGGGAATACTATGGGATCAAGGGTGACCTTAGCGAGTACGATGGGTTGGTTACCCGTGGGGGTCGCATTGTCATCCCATGGACAGACAGAGAGTACGTCCTGGAACGTATCCATGATGGACACCAGGGCATTCAGAAATGCCGTGAGCGTGCAAATCAAGCAGTGTGGTGGCCCGGCATGGGCCAGGCGGTTAGAGACATGGTGGGCAAGTGCAGATTTTGTTGTGAAAGACGTCCTACTCAGGGCAAAGAACCTCTCCTAGTTTCAAATCTCCCTGAATACCCGTTTCAAAAAGTGGGGGTGGATCTTTGTGAGATTAAAGGGACAACTTTCTTGGTGGTGGTCGATTATTACTCGCGCTACATCGACATTGCTAGGTTGGGGAGGACGACAACAGGAGCTGTGGTCGAACAGCTGAAGAGCGTTTTTGCTAGGTACGGGATACCGGAGATATTAGTTTCGGATAATGGTACCCAGTTCTCCTCCTCGGAGTTCAAAGCCTTTTCCACTAGGTGGAATTTCTCTCACATCACTAGCAGCCCACACTACGCCCAAAGCAATGGGGAGGCCGAGAGAGCCGTCCAAACAGCCAAAAGACTGTTATGTCAAGATGATTTCCAACTTGCCCTGCTGACCTATAGGGCAACTCCTATCCCCTCTCTAGGATATAGCCCTGCCGAACTTGCTTTTGGAAGAAGAGTTCGGTCAACACTTCCCGTGCTTCCAGAGTCTCTTGTCCCTCATACGTCGCAAGCAGAGACGCTTAAAGACAAGGACTTCCATGCGAAAATGCAGCAAAAGCACCATTTCGACAAACATCATGGGGTGATGCCACTACCCGAGTTGACACCGGGCGACAACGTGCTCATCAAGTGTGACAGTGAAAAGGGGTGGAAACAGCCAGCTCAAGTTATGGACAAATGTGCCTTCTCGCTCCTATATGGTGCAAACTCAAGATGGTGCAATTTTGCGCTGTAACAGACGCCATCTCATAAAGTACCACCATGGCGGCGGTGCAGCGTCCTCTGACTCTCAGCAACAGCAGCCAGCTGTTGACTCGTTGCCACCGGTTAACGCCGGTATGCCGTCCAGTCAGTCGTCGGATTCGCCAGCCGATGTCACGAAGCCTGCTCCTATGCCAGCTCAGCATCCGGGGCCAGATTGCCAACCTATGCCAGTTCCAGCTACCAGTCCGGAGCAGGTGACAACCAGATGTGGGCGTGTTGTGAAGAAGCCTAGTTGCTTCCAGTGACTCTTAGAAGCAATAGAATCCCCTCCTCGGTTATCAAAGACTGTAAACAAATAATGTTTGCACACTCGAGTGCAGTATTGTCAATTATCTCAAAAGGAGGGAGATGTCATGTGTAGTAGTCTATCCGGGCGGTACTTTCGGATAGGGTTTTGGTAAAGAGACAATTAAGGGGACATAACTCGACATTCCCGCCCGCCCGGTCGAACGACGTGAATGCTGAATACGAACCAGATAACAAAACCTAAAATCACGGAGTTGTGTCTGCATCTGTGTGAACATATAACATTACAGTTTGTGTACCTTACTAACACTATGACGAGATCATAAGATATTTTGCAGGTTGAAGACTTAGAGAAAACCCACAAACATAGCATGCAAAGATCTGCATCTGTACGACGTAAGAATCGACCAATACCTGAGAAAGTATGCACTTTGGGTAGACTTATGCAATACAGATGATGACTACCTACATGGGTCAAGTAGAAAAGTCGAGAATGGCAGTGACGGAAATACAATTCAGTTACAAGAAAGCGAATCAACAGGAGCTTTAAGTATTTATTTGTATTTAATTATGATGCACAACTGAATATGCAAGAAATCAGACTAAGTGGTGGCGCCTTGTATTAAAATTATATTTAGTTTTAAAATAAATTTGCTGACCCTTGATCCTCACTGTGGTTTGCTTGTGATGCCACAGGCTGTGGAAAAACTGAATTCAAACTTTACTTATTTCAAACAAGATACATCCATCATTTTAAAAACATTGTGATATTCTGCCCAATGATAAAACACAACAAAGCTGTTTACAACCGTTTATTTATTTGGAATGACAACAACATTTACTTAGTCGACCCTAAGAAAAAATAAATGACTGCCTTCATCCTTTTTACAAGCAATTTAAAGGGCAGCCAACTTTGTTTATAATTGGTGATTGTTCTGCAAAGAAAGACATTGTCAAAAAGAGAAACACTTAGCAGAACATGCCTTCAGCGGCAGACATGCAAACATCAGTGTCTGGATTCTCACTCAAAAATAGAATGCTGTACTAAAAGATTTGCCTGAGCAACTAAAGTTCATCTGTTTGTTTTACTGTAATGACTATGATAACTTTGAAGACTGTCTCAGAGAGAACGATGTTATACCAAACAAGCACGAACGAGACGATGCAAAAAAACAAACTGAAATCAACAAAGCACATGAATGTCATCTTAAAGACGTATCAGCCAACTGGGTATGGTTTAGTAATTTAATTTATCCTTTTGTGTTCGTCATAAAAAATTGACAGACAGACAAGTTGATGTACAGACTGCTTCAGATACGTTCAACAGTTTAAACGGTTAAAACACACGTTAAACAACCTGACATAAGCCTCTCATTACCAGCCCTGATATAGGTGGCAGGATATATCACTTTGGATGTCATCAAAGTCTCTTGATATTATGTCACATACTTTTAGAGATAATGATGCCGACTGCAACTGGTTTAAGACAGTGTGTGAACACATAATAATAGACCTGTCCATATTATGGACAGGTCTACTTGAATTAAATCTTAATTTTGACTTTATTATAGTTAATAAAATGGTATAATAATAATAATAGTAATATAAATAATTACAGTATTTATAATGCGCTTAATTATAACTGTAACTCTGAGCGCGCACTCACAACTTATACACACATGTGCACACTTTTAACAATGACTCACACACCACAAATACATTATAACAGTCAGCTGGGGGTGAGGTGTGGTGGCATTAGAGTGCTAGAACTGTTGAAAGTGGTGGGTTTTGAGGGCAGACTGGAAGGAGGAGGGAGATGGTTTCTGACGGAGAGAGTGGGAGAGTGTTCCAGGTGGATGGACCTCAGACAGTATATATATATTTTTTCCTATTTATTTTTTTTTGTCAGACAATAAAAAATGGCCGACAGCTTGCAAAGCTTGCAAAACGTATTTCACACAACAAATTACAAATAAGGCAGTCAAGATATCCTATTTTAGGCAACTCATGGCTGCCACTACCAACAGAGGTTGAAACAAAAAAGCTGTCTTAATATTCAGAATAATGACAATCACTATTTTATGTGGTGTGTGCTTGCCAAACTGCACATTGTAAAAACCAAACCTGGACGTGTATCTAAATACATCAAATTTGCAAACTAACTCAACTTCAATGTTATAGATTTTCCTGTCAAGGTGGAAGACATATAGATGTTTGAAGAACAAAATCCTGGTATATCTGTGAACATGTATGGGTAGGAGACTGAGTCTGATAACAAGTTGCAACCAGTTAGAGTTTTGCCACTTGTCTCAACCTATGGATAGTCAGAAGATAAACATGCTGATCTTTTACTAATAAGCTCCAGTGGTAACTTTTACTATACAATTATCAGAAATATGTCACGGTTAATTCACGAACATACATCAAAACACAAAGGGAAACAGGAATTGATTGAATGCAAGATGAAAACGATCACGTGATATGCAACTGGGTTTGTCTGCTACAGCCGCCATTTTGTGCAGCAGAGATCGCCTAGGTGCAGAGTAGCGATCGTGAACGTGGATGGTTTTTACAAGATAAAGACGTCAAAGAAATAAATAACTATAATTACAACCGCTGCATTGTTGGAGAGATTGGAGGTCACTTTGAATTTAATGTCTGCGAAACTGAGGCGATCTATGTGACTCCAAGAGAACAAGTGATTTGGGGAAAATACATACTGAGTACATAGTTATGAAGGAGTCTGTCCTCAGACTCTAAATCATTGCACCAGTCGGTCCAAAACGATGTTAGCCGAAAGACACTAACAGCATTGTGATTTGCATATAATTATAATAAGCTCAGTTTATTCCTATTTCCCTTAGCTCAGTAGGTACTGCATGCAAACTTAAATCACATGCAGGATTTGACTGATACCATCACTGATGCGGGTTCAACCTCCACGGCTTCTCCCGCGGTGCTGTTTATTTATTATTTATTTATTTTCCATTTATTTTTTACTTATTTCCTTATACATTTATCATGTTGCTCTTGCTGTTTGTTTTGTTTTTCTGCTCGTGGTACTGGTCTTTAGAATGGCCGGCTGTCTTATTCTTTCATATGTATTACTTTTATTTCTTTACATTAATCATCATGAATTCCCACTCGAAGAACCTTTGCGGTCCATGTCTGATTTTCTTTTCCACTGCTCCTAGATATTTTTAGGACAACAATTCAGTGTTCTCAACTTTTGCTATACTTTTAAAAATATATTTATAAGGATGTTTCTTTGCAAAATGAAGCGTTGGGGGAAACCCCCTCTCCAATCTATTCATAAATTGATGCCTTAGAGCGGTAGAAGGGTTAAACAACATTTTTTTTTTAAATATTCCTGTCACGCTGCAGTTTTGAAAATGTTCTAAAGCATCTTTTATCTAGAACATTTTTTTTAATGTTAAACGTGTTTAAATTTACAATCGTGTCATGCATCTAGGCTGTCCATGTTTACCCTGTAGTGCCAGATATCTTTTCGATTGTCATCTTTTCTCTTCCCTCAACTGACTTTCCTCTCCTTTCCTTAAACGGACGGCAGATGTACAGGGGGCGGGGGGGGGGGGGGGGGGGGGGGGGGAGGGAGGGGGGGGACCTCACTATTACGCCTTTGTTTCTCTGGCATAGCATCACATCCGAGAATTGGGCATCCAGGCACACTTTCAACAATTTCTAACTTTGCTATTACTGGTGTTCACTGTGTCTATTGCACAAAATGGCCGACTGCAGACAACGCTCGTAATAACGCTGGCAGTGTGACGTCACTTGCATTCAATCAATTGTGCTGGAAATGTTTACAAAGGTTTTCCTCTATTATGTTAGCACACAAACATGTTCAACATTGGCAGGTCAGCTGATAACATTCAAACAATACTTAGGTATCTGGATCCTGGTAGCAAGGTATATTTCAAGAAATATGGAAATCAGCAAAAGCTGCCATTTGTAGTGATGCTGATTTTGAATCACTGGTTGTACCATACGAGGGACCTGTTCCAGAAGCACTACCAAAGACTGTAAAATTAAGTGACCAAGTGGAATGCTCTTTCGGACACATTCTTTTTAGGTCAGACGGTCAGCATACAGAACATGTTATCTACAGAGGTGAATATGCAGTAGGTGTGTTCTTAACAAAAATGAGACAACTGCATAGTAACACAGTATATTATCTCACAACATGCCAGATGCCTATGCTGATGACACAAGAAGATCCCATCATAACACTAACCCAACTGCATTAGCCCCAACATCACTAGCCATCGGAATGCTAGCTGTTTAGCGTTCTGCCTGTTGCATGCACTGACGCGACGCTTGAACTCTAGCATTGCATTTTTTTTTTAATCGCATGAAGCAGAGCTATCGGTCTAAGGGAAGCAACCACTATAATATGTTTCACAAACCATTTCTAACATATTGAAAGTGAATGCCCTTGTCAAATGACATCAGAACAAGGCCAAAGTAGCCGACTAATTAGCATGCATTTTAATTACCTTCTCAGCAGTGAGTGATTTGATTTCTTCTGTTGTATACTGTTTGCAATGATATCACAGTGAAAAGACGTTCTTTAACTGACTTTAATTGTTTGTTTTTTACAGTGCAGATATCACTCAGAAGTAGCAATTCATTTTGATTCATTTTATATTGTAAAATAAAAATAAAAATGAAACAAAATTCATGCACTTATCTTTAGCATTAGGCTGTTTCAGATTAGCTTAAATCCTCACCAGAATCTTCGACAATGAAACACAATTCACAAGCACTACACTGGCCATCCCACTGAGGCATGTTTGCTAGTACACTGCAGGGTGTCGGTTTATATTTAAAATATCTAGGCTCGCATTGGATAAAACCCCAATGAAATTAGCTGGCAGGCACGCCATGCAGTTAGGTTGAAGTCAGTTTGGACAAATTGCTTTTAGAACGTGCTTTGAAATAAACAGTCAAACCCCCGTCAGTCTAACTCGCAGAGAGGGGCCTGACTTGACAGTTCACCTGTCCCCAGCAGGTGTAACTTGTCACTTGTTAAGCTTGCCTCGCCTGACTTAGCTTGTAAATTTTCTAGTCTCGGCAGAGATGTCACCCATAACTATGTAACACCATCGTCTCCACCACCAGACTTACTGAGAAAAAAAGATATTTTGCTGTCCATGTGACTTGACAAAATTGTCCAAGAAACCTGATGACTTGAGACAAAGAAATTATAAGAAGTTATATTAACTCACCTACAAGAACTTATGACAACTAACTAATAAGAACGTGCAAAGTTACTTGTAATTTATTACCAAGATCATCACGCTAGGTTATTGGGGACAGTCATCATTCCCCCCCCCCCTCCACCAGTCTGACCCACAGAGCAAATATATTTCTAAAGGGCCCTGACTGGAAAGGAAGACGACCCCAATTTGCACTGTCTTGTGCTAGGCTATTAAATATGCGCAGTTTGAAAAGCAAAGTGACGCACCTCTCAGTCACGTGGGCGGCCTTTTGAGCCGCCTGTGATATGCATGTAACATTCCAAGGCATGTAAATGGATTTAATTAGGGATTGAATGGCAGGTGTTCGCATTGCCCCTGGGTCAGCCGACCAAAGAAACACTTCTTCAACGATTTGAAAATGTACTGAGTGCACTGAGAAGGTTAGGGGTTGGTGTGTGTGTGTGTGTGTGTGTGTGTGTGGGGGGGGGGTGATGAGGGTGATGCCCAAAATAGCTTTGGTTTAGACATCGATGCACAGTGATGATGAAGATGGGCTGGGCCTCTCATTATCTTACTCTCTAAGCAACTAGTGGCGAACAACAAAATGGCGGACATAAATAATGTCGTGAGTTTCTAAAGTGGATCAGTATACTATGCAGCCTACACACGATGTAGAAAAGACACCCAGCACCATAGTGGTAGACAGTCGGCTTCACTAGCCTTGTTTAACTCATTCAAGGCGCCCCCCATCAACGGCTGCCTCTAGATCGCGTTCAATTTTTTTAGGCAGTCGAGGGGTGAAGGACACGCCTGAGGGAACAAAAATTGATAGTGACTTCAGGTCCACTCTGGAGGTCACCTGTCCTGCCCCGTGCAGCTGAAGGCCCACCCTGGCCAGCTCACAGGACTATGTCAATATTACCTCTCTGGCACCTCGCTGGAACTAAACATGCCACACCCATCCACTGAACAGTGCAGTGGACTGGACTTTTGCCTGTTTGGTCCCAGTGGCAATTTGGACTAAATATTTCTCAAGGGTAGTGCCGGATTAGCTTGGCGCCTGTCATGGCACCAAGCGAATCCGGCACTAACCTTGAACTATCATGGTTGATCCACCCACAATTTTTGTCTCTGGAAACGAAGCAGCTATAACAGTGTACAAAACCATGAATTATGCAACACCTTCGACACACAGTTCCCCCCCCCCCCCCCCAAGTACAATATAACAATAAAGAACGAACTGAATTCAAAGCGATCTGCTCTAAGGCGGGCTTTGGTTGCTTAAATTCGCAGGAACAACTGGTTCTCAATGTTGTCGCTTCAGATAAAACTTGTCTACTCTTCTTCAACTAAGACTTTTCTGCCATGTTATCTTTTTTTCGCAATCCATGTACACACAAGTAACAAGAGATTTCCTTTTGCCTCTGGATTTTCGTCTTGCCTTCCCCGGGGAAGACTTGTGGCCACGGTGCAGCGTCATTAACACGATCTACTAACTATCTGACCAATTTTGCTGGTGGAGGAACGTCGGAGAACCCAAATGGGGGACAAAAACGATGAGCGAAATGAATGTGTAGAAATTTATCGCGCTTCCCACGTCTTCTCGTTATACACGAACAGGTTGTTTTTCAGTCCGGCTTGGGGTCTAGGAATCGCATTAGAGTCCCGTCATACGTCACAGACATAAAACCCTCTACACAGCCTGATCGGACACACTTTCTCCTGCACGTGAAAAAGGCATTGCTTCGTATTATCAAATGATACAGATAATATAAGTTATTGGTAGCAGAGGTTTGCTTCACGAACCCTTGTAGGCCTGAAGGTCAATTGAACCATTGTATCCCGAAGGTTCTTTCTGTAATAGTTTGTTACACAGTATTGTTGTAAATGTGTGGAACAACTTTAGTAGTGTGCCTACTGTTTCGAACAACACTATGCAACTTTATACTTTAGAACGCTTTGATGTTCTTTTATGGAACAAAAGTGGTAACAAAGACGCGTCACAAAGAGGGCTACAAGAAAGCTGCTATTAGACGCTACAAGGGTTTTGTAGCGAGGTCACATGGAACAGTTTGCGCTAAAGTAATTGGTCTTGTGACGTAGGAATGAAAACAACTTCTTTTGATAAATGAAGTGAAAGCCTGATGACGGGTCTGTGATCCGCTACGCTGTAAAGTGTCTTGTTTTCTCAAATAATTGTTTTCCAATCGCTTTAGAGTTTCTTTTGGCGTATGGTACATTTCTGAAGTCGATCGGGTGTACTCTCCTACTCTATTAGTGTATCGTTCCATAGTGTCGGTCCTGACTACATGGGCCGTTTGTGAAAGAAAAATATATAAAGTGTATCCCTTTCCCTGCCACTATATGTAAATTTTTGTTTCTCAAATGTTTGTTCTTTTAACAACCAAAGTCACAACCGTTCAAGAAATATGGAAACAAATTAGTTTCGGCCATAGACATATATCGCATAAGTCCCCGCGGTCGCAGGAGATCAAGAGGATCATGCCTCTTGCAGTCAGATAATGTTCACTTTTCCTCATAAGTAAAAATTGTTAAAAGTTTAGGGCTTAACGTCTTTTGTCCACCACGAAGGTGATTTCAAAGACGGGGCACCGAAAAGAGGCCTGTGCAACTTTTGACCCCAGGTGTGTTCGAACCCAGTATCTTTTGGACGAGATTCGAACGCTCTACCAAACTGATCTATCCAGCTCTCCCTAATAAGTGAAACGGTCAAATGTGGACTACAGCCAGTTAGGTCCTGGGGATTTCGCTCAATGGAGTAACACAAAATGCAGCGCCTTTAAAAGGATTAGTCGTGGTGTTAATTACTGAATGTCGGTCGCGCTTTTTGTTGAGGCGATTCCTTCAGGAATCGCCTCAACAAAACGCGCAACCGACAGCCAAAGGGTTATAATCCTTCCGCTGTGCGCACACAGCAGTACGCATCTAATGCAGTGCAAAGGACAGACACACGTACGAGGCGCCTGGCTGTTCCGCCACTGGCACTGCACTAGCTTGGTTGATCAACACGTTCTTGTCAGTAATGAGCCAGGGCCGTGTGGATTAACTCATTCGAGACGTGCCACTTAAAGTCGCGTGTCCGGCTGCGGCACGTCTAGAATGGTTTGAACTGACTATTTTGCCAAACACAGAGAGACTTATTGTAGTGTCATGACAGCAACAACACTTTCACACAACGGAAGACACACACACACACACACACACACACACACACACACCACACACACACACACACACACACACACACACACACAGAGAAAGAGAGAGAGAGAGAGAGAGAGAGAGAGAGAGAGAGAGAGAGAGAGAGAGAGAGAGAGAGAGATGATGATGATGATGATGATGATGATGATGATGAAACGTTTTAATTCAGGATAAAGTTTTAGGCAAGTGCCTTTCTTACAAACTGTGCTCCTACTCTACACACATAAAGATACATCGAGCAACACAGTCAAATGTATATATATATATATATATATATATATATATATATATATATATATATATATATATATATATATATATATATATATATATATATATATATATATATATATATATATATATATATATATATAATCATAGTGTCAAGAACATTCAAGAGTACAAAAAAAGCATAAAAAGCAACAAAAACAAACAAACAAACAAACAAACAAACCAAAAAATACAATATAATATACATAAACAGCGACATAAGCTGAAGGTCATCTTGTAATTAGAACATGTCTATGAGAGTACAGCATCAATAGAGGAGAATTGAATCGTGGTATTACTTTAGAAGTAAAAAGCGATAAAGGCGATCCTTAAAAATACTCAATTTAGAAATAGACTTAACATGCTGCGGTAAATTATTCCATGCGTTTGCACCTGAAAATGCCAAGCTAGTTTTACATATATCTAGTCTTGTTCTGGGTAGGTGGAGCGACCTGTTTCTCGTGTTCTGCCTATGGTTGTCTGAAAACAGACTTCGCAAATGGAGTGAGGCTCTATCGTGTACAATCTTGTACATTAATACACACCGATTAAATTCGAATTGTTTGTTTAATGCCAGCAATTTAAGAGAGAGAGAGAGAGAGAGAGAGAGAGAGAGAGAGAGAGAGAGAGAGAGAGAGAGAGAGAGAGAGAGAGAGAGAGAGAGAGAGAGAGAGAAAGAGAGAGAGAGAGAGAGAGAGAGAGAGAGAGAGAGAGAGAGAGAGAGAGAGAGAGAGAGAGAGATCAATGAAATGAAACTTTATTTTCCAAGCATAAAAGAATAGGTGCGCAGACCTTTTTTTCATTCTTGTACTTGCTGCAAACTAAATGAATACACACACGCACACACACACACACACACGCACGCACGCACGCATGCACGCACGTACACGCGCTTGCAAACACACACACACACACACACACACACACACTCGCGCGCACGCACATACACGGAAGTACGTAAATCAGAGTTAGGTCAGACCCCGCTACGACCCAAACATTGGATTAAATGCCCGGACAAACGTGGTATCGTGATGTATGCCCGGCCCCTTCAACCAACGACTTCGTCAGATGAAGCACAGTCCCGACCCGCGCCTGGTTAATATGCATTACAAATGGTACATGAAATACAAGTACATAATAAACACATACATATACATTGCACACTGTTACGACTACATCTGGTACATTAAACGCATAACTGTAAGCATGAACGTCAAGATTATCTAGACGTTTTACTTCCTCCTGCCTAACCAAACACACACATACATGAACGCAAAACACACACACACACACACACATACACACACACACGCCCACACACACACCCACGAACACACACGCACACACCAGCATAAACAAACATGCACAAAACACACTGTTCCGCACACATGCATGCACACACATACACATGTTTGATAACAGTCATTATTCAGAACGCAGTAGTCGCGTGCATTTTGTTCGGCGGCTCAATTAAGTGCCTGAATAGTCTTGCCTTGAAGGTGGACAATGAAGATGCCTCGGTAATTTTGGCCGGAAACGAGTTCCAAAGTTTGGCCCCTGAGTAAGACTGACTAGTTTTGAATATATCAAGTCGTGGTCTAGGTACTGACAGTTTGTTGCTTGATGACTTGTAAGGTGTGTTAGCATACTTTAAACAAATCCGAGGCGTACCGCCGGGTTTTGGATATGCGGACTTTAAACATTAACACGCCCTTATTGAACAGAAAGAGGTTACGTAACGGAAGCAAGTCAAGGGCCCTGAGTCGCTCGTCAGTGCTGTCTCTGCTACTAGGAAGGATTAGCTTGGCTGCCCTCTGGTGGAGGGAATTCAGCCTCTTTAAGCACGCATCACTACACCTGTCCCAGACTGCAGATACGTAGTCAATGTTTTCTAGTTGGTGAATTCGTAAAGTATATAATTTTTTAAAGTAGAAAGAGATTTCTGGACACAATTTTGCACACACTGTTTACATGCGCAAGCCATGTAAATTGATCGTCTATAATGACACCTAACAACCGGCGCTCCTTAACTTATTTAATCGGCTAACATTTAGGGGAAAGGCTAAGTGGCGGTGGATTTAGCTGGTGCTTTTGACGTGTAGTGATTAACATGCACTCTGCTTTAGATGGGTTAGGTATTATGTAGTTGTCTCGGCACCAATTTGAGACGTCTAATATACTATGTTGCAAAGAAGAATTAATTGTAGATATTTTTTCCGACGACACGTTGAGAGTTGCGTCGTCTGCAAACAAATTGCATCGCACATTTGATTGTGAGATACACAAAGGCAAGTCATTAATAAAGATTAAAAACAAGAGAGGGCCTAAAATAACCTAGAGAGAGAGAGAGAGAGAGAGAGAGAGAGAGAGAGAGAGAGAGAGAGAGAGAGAGAGAGAGAGAGAGAGAGAGAGAGAGAGAGAGAGACTGACTGACTGACTGACTGAAACTTTATTTATCAAGGATTGAGATATTAGGCGCACAGGCCTTTCTTCCAATCTGTCCTTGCTACATCTACTGACATGTAATAACAGGCAAAGCTACATTACACTCACAAACAACATCGAAAGTAATGCGAAAATACGATAACACTACAAACTGCAACAATGATTTAACAGAACACACAGGTACCCATATTAAGATCTTTGCACGTGTCATAATATCCGTTTGCGGGAGCCCTCCTCAGACACTCCCTACCGGGGGGGGGGGGGGGGGGGGGGAGGGGGGGGGGGCACGCCACAAATATACTTTCACTCGAATGACATACTAAGCACATCGTTTGAATAAACTGTGCACTGCATCCCCCGACCAGGTCTATACGGGAAGCTCCCCCACAAACGGCACGTGAACGCAAATGGTATAATAAAAAAAATAGTTGCATAAAAAGAAATAAAAATATATTATGTTTAGACAACACGAGATAATTAAATTTACGTTGCCCTGGATAAGTGCTTGTACAGTTTTGCTTTAAAAGCAGCTAGGGAATTAACTTGTCGTAAATGCAGAGGAAGAGAATTCCACAGGAAACCACCTGAGTATGACAAACTGGATTTATACAAATCAATGCGGGGCCGTTTTATGTTCAGGTTGCTCCGAGAGGTGCTGTATCTCTTCTCAGTAAGAGTAAAAAGTTCCGATAAGTAGCCGGGGGCCTTACCTTTAAGAGCTTTGTGCACTAGTACGCACTTGTTAAATACTAAGTGTTTGTCAAGAGGAAGGAGTCCAGCTGCCTCCAGCCTCGCCTCTGTGGGTAGAGATGAGCTAGGAATAATGAGTTTGGCTGCTCTTCTGTATAGCGAATTTATTTTCTTGAACTGAACCTCGCTACAGCCATCCCAAACTGTTGAGGCATAATCAATGTGGGGCTTGATGTATCCATTGAAAAATAGTTTACGCGTGTTCAGATTAATGACCGCTTTTAGTTTAGACAGTAAAAATAATTTCTTTGAAATTGTCTTTCCGATGTGTATGAGATGAGGCTGCCAACTAAGTTGGTTATCTACAACTACCCCTAGTAAACGGTGCTGCTGTACTTGCTCTATGGGGACAGCTTCAAATGAGAGGTTTAGAGGCGCGGGTTCTAGCTGATGTTTCTGACGTGTTGTGACTAACATGCTTTTTGTTTTAGTTGGATTGACTATCATTCTATTTCTACTGCACCATTTAGAGACTTCTTGTAGTCTCTGCTGGAGGCTGTCGGTTATGTCAGCTACAGTTTTACCGGATGCATGTAGCGTCGAATCGTCAGCAAACATGTCACTCTCGGCACTAGCACATGTGATGTGTAGTGGTAAATCATTAATAAAGATACAAAATAACAATGGGCCCAGAACCGAGCCCTGAGGAACACCAAGCTCTACCTTACCCTCTGAGGAATAGTTACCATTTACATAGACAGCTTGTGTTCTCGCAGAAAGATAAGAGTTAAAGAATGAAAGGGCTGACGGGCTGTTGTTGTTGAAATAAACATTAAGTTTCCTCAGCAAGATTTCATGATTTATCAGATCGAACGCTTTTTTCAGGTCCAAGAATACCGTGCCAGTCATTTTGTTATTGTTGATGTTATCTAGCCATGAATCAACCATACGTACTAATCCTGAGTGGCATGAGTGTTTGGGTCTAAAACCGGACTGGAACTTATTTAACAAGGACCGTTCTTCGAGGTACTGGAGGAGATGCTTTTGAATATGCTTCTCAAGTGGCTTTGATAAAACAGACAGAAGAGAAATGGGACGAAGGTCATTTACATCAGTAGTATCTTTGGTCTTGGGTATAGGAACAACTTTTGCTTTTTTTAAACGCCACAGGAAAAGTATTATACTGTATGCATAAGTTAAAAATGTAAGTGAGGGGTTCAACAATATAAGGCAGTGATATGTGGAGTATATAACCATTTATACCGTCAACACCAGCAGATGTCTTGTTCTTAAGGCACGTAATATAACGCCCGACTTCGTGAGCAGCGATAAAGGGGATACCAAACGTATCATCGGACGATAATCGTTCCTGGCAAAACATAGACAGTTGATCCGATATTACATACGCTGACGGATCAGGGCTGTTGGAAGTAAGTAGCTGTTCTGGAGCTGAGAGAAAGCAATTGTTTATGCTTTCCGCAGAGAATTCGTGTGGAATGATATGAGTCTGCCTGCGCGTGTTGCTTGTTAGAGTATTCAGAGCAGTCCAAACAGAAGCAGGAGATTTTTCGTTCTCAATTGTCTTTTCAACAAATGACTTTTGAGCTTCTCGAACTAAGTACTTAACTTTGTTACGCAAACGTTTAAACTCAGCGAAGTTCTTTTCTTGTTTAGCGGTGTTTCGTGCCTCCATAGTTTGTTTGATTTCCTCCGTTATCCAGGAGGGAGGCTCGCGGCGTCGGACTCGCTTCCTTCTTAGCGGCGCGTGTTTATTCAGCACCCCGAGGAACAGATCAAGCCATAGAGCGAGCGCATTATCAGGGTCAGTGCAGTTATACACTTGATCAAATCCTGCATAGCTTAGATCATGTAAGAAAGCATTCGTATTGAGCTTTTTAAACGATCTGTACGTTATGTACGAGTGCTGGTCCCGACTTTGTTTTGCGGGCAGATTACACGATCATGTACAGGCGATGGGAAAGTGGTCACTGACGGCTAATGAAGAAACATTAGTTTCCGCTACTGCTGTTGGGTTATTAGTGTAAATGTGGTCGATGATGGTGGCAGCAGAGCGTGATAGAGAGAGAGAGAGAGAGAGGGAGAGAGAGAGAGAGAGAGAGAGAGAGAGAGAGAGAGAGAGAGAGAGAGAGAGAGAGAGAGAGAGAGAGAGAGAGAGAGAGAGAGAGAGAGAGAGAGAGAGAGAGAGCTAGCTTGCCTTATCGGTGATTCCTTTGTCGATTTCCTCCAAAGGCTTTCCAAACAGGCTCGGTGGGAACACCCCGAAATTTTCCGTCAAAATGTTGCCCTCCCGCAGGTCGGGGTTTTTAGGTGGATGCTTTTCTCCAGCCTTCTTCTTCCGCCGGGGTCTGAAGATGAGCTTTCCGTCAACGAGATACGACTTCTGAGCTTTGCCTTTCCGTTCCCTATCGTGAGCTTTATCCTTCTGTTCTCGTTCCACTTGGAGTCGCCACGTGTCTTCCGTAAAAGGCCGGAAGTCTATGCTGCGACTCGCAATGTCCTCCGCCATATCCTTTGACTGATTGCCCTCAGCTGCGGACTCGCCCATCTCCGGACTAGTGGCCTTGGCATCCTGACCGTTGTTGTTTTTTTGCGGGACTGGCGTCTGTGGAGGCCGAGGTTGTTTTGTCCAAGCCAGAGTCCGTGGTGGTTAGTGACGTCTCTGTGGACATGGTGTCCCGTTTTCGTCGTTCAACACTCTCACACTAGGCACTAGTACGGTGTCATGTCACGGTGACCTTCAGCGTAACATACACTTGATGTTCGTGTTAGGGTGATGTTCGCAGGTGACACTTACGTCATTAAAAGACGATAACAGTCGATGGCACAACACAGTAAACACACTTCACACAGTAAATAATTCCAGCTTGGCTTGTTTCAATCACAGTAAGCGACCATTGCCGTGCGGAACAATTGATAAATCACGTAGAATCCCGCGAGAACACAAAAAAATGATTCAAGATGCACACACTGGAAGATATCCCTTGTCTTAGATCGATCACACACCTGCCATTCCTTGACTACCGCCGTTGACATAATGTCCTCACCTGCAGAACGAGCACTTCTCTCAGCATCCTAATGGCGCCTCTAGGAAAGAACAAACAAAGAAAGAAACACGCTTAAAAAGACTTAGTCAACACACTTGACTAAAGTTTAGGGTTCCTCCCAAAATTATTAATATGTTTTGACGTTGTCTTTTTAAGCGTGTTTCTGTAGTTGTTATTTCCTTGCTTTTACAGTTTACTATATTGTCAGGTTAAACATCTTTAAAATGGTAAATACCGATTAAATTGGTTAAATGTTTTGTCTTGATATTTGTCACGTGCGTATGTGTGTGTGTGTGTGTGATTGTGTGTGTGTGTGTGTGTGTACGCGCATGTGTGTGTACGTGTGTGTGATGGTGTGTGTGTGTGTGTTCGCGTACATGCGTGTGCATGCGTGCGTGCGTAAAATGGATTCAAAGTGGTGTCAGCAAGAGGTATAGATCCTCATGAGCGGGCTCATGTGGTTCTATACCTCGTGATGTTCGAATTATCTCGGCACTAAACGGGATAACGTTATCTGATCTGTGGCGGGGTGTTGTTGCTTATCCGCGTTGCCGACACAATGTGTCTTGTCTCGCCTAAGACTTCCTGGTCGTTTCTACCCATCTTTTCACAACCCATGTGAATAGCCGCACGTAATTACAGAGTTGTGCTGCTGCCCCTTGCACGGGGGTAGGTCTCCTGTGTAGCATCCGAGAAAAAGAGCAGAAAAGTCTTTTATTTATAAACTCAATTAGTAGCTCTTTGCCTATCGCTGGCGGCTTCAGTCACCACCAGGAAAATTCCCCTAGCACATTGTGGCTGGCGAGATCCGTCCATCCAAGTTTCGCATGTGCTTGACTATTTTTAGCGCTGAATGTGTCGTTACACGTGCTTACTTGGCATGTGCAACGAATCCGAACCTCATAAGTAGTTCTTTGCCAATCGCTAGCGGCTTCTCACCACCAAACAAATTCCCCTAGCACACTGTGGCTGGCGAGATCCGTCCAGCCAAGGTTCGCATGTGCTTGACTATTTTTAGCGCTGAATGTGTCGTTACACGCGGTTACTTGGCTTGTGCACCGAATCCAGAAATCAACTTTTAACAAAGTAACTTAGTGGCATAGTACTTCATACTGACAAAGTAACTTTGTGGCAGAGTACTTCATACTAACGGAGTAACTCAGTGGGAGAGGACTTCATACTAACAAAGTAACCTATCTTTTCCAGAGTACTTAACACTAACAAAGTAACTTAGTGGCAGAGTACTTAACGCTAACAAAGTAACTTAGTGGCATAGTACCTAACACTAACAAGGTAAATTAGTGGCAGAGTACTTCATACTGACATAGTAACATAGTGGCAGATTACTTCATACTCCGCTGTCATACTCCAACAACTTGGCGCTGGCTACACCCTCAGAAAGACGGCTCTCAGGCGAGGGCTTCGTGGTCAAGACCTCCATTGCGACCAAGCTGGGAAACCTACATAAGTCACTCCGACCACGTCATGTCCATGCGCCTCCCACTGAGACACCAGCAATACGTCATGCATCTCAGTGTGTACACCCCAACCCTCCTGGCAGAGCCTGCAGAAAAGGACAAGTTCTGCAATGGCCTGCGCAGCCTCCCACACAACACCCCTGAAGACGACAAAGTCATCATCCTTGGCGACTTCAACCCAGAGTGCGCCAAGACTCTGAAGCCTGGAAAGGAGTCCTCGGCAAGCATGGCGTTGGTAACTGCAATGAAAATGGCCGCTTACTGTTGAAATTCTGTGCAGAGCAGCAACTTGCCATCACCAGCACTACTTTCCAGCAAAGGGACAGTCGACAGACCACCTGGATGCATTCTCGCTCCAAACACTGGCACCTTATCGAATATATCTAAGTGTGTCAGAGGGACTGCAGTGACGTCCTCCTCACTAGAGTGATGCCCAGCGCAGAGTGCCACACTGACCACCGCCTTGTCCGATGCAATGCAAACTCAGGCTCCACCTCAAGCCAAAACCCAAGAAAGCCCCCCCCCCCCCCCCACACACACACACAAACACACCCCACACCCCGAAAAATCTTGATGTTAGCAGCCTTCAGTGTAACGGCATGAAAGCTGACTTTCAGACAGATTTACAGCGCAGGCTCAAAGACACAGCTGACCCAGCAAACTCCTCCCCTGAAACAGTCTGGGAACAACTGAAAACTGCGATTGCAAAATCTTCTGCGGAAGTCTTTGGCTTTGCTAGAAAGAGGAACAAAGACTGGTTTGACAAAAACAACGTAGAGAACCAGGATCTCCTAGCAAAATAAAGAGCCGCATATCAGGCCCATCTAGCCCAGCATTCCTGCCCGGTGAAGACGTCTGCCTTCCGCCTCGTCTGCAGCAGTTTCCAGCGCAAGCTTAGAGAGCTCCAGAACGAGTGGTGGTCCAGACTCGCACAGAGGACCCAGCTTTGCGCTGACAGTGTTGACTACAGGGGCTTCTACGAAGCACTGAAAGCAATGTATGACCCCAGGCACCTGGTACAAAGTCCCCTGCGAAGCGATGATGGACAGGCATTCCTCACAGATAATCGTTCGGCATCCTGTCTCGGAAGACAATGGAGTATGCGCTTGCTGGGTCAGTCACTGGAGTGACCTCTCCAGTGCGCAAGCCTGGGCGAAGTGTATGGAGATCCTGGGATGCCCAGTCGTCAAGATCCCCCTCTCGGCCTCGCTGATGTATCCAAAGGAATGCAAAGCAGTACGTTTGGCACCAGTTTGGCTGCAGGAGCTGCCAGAACAGTGCGTGAATACAGGCAGCTGTCTGCCTTCGGGGCTCCACTCCTGATTTGAAGGGTTTACTCCCCCACATTTGGCCGTTGAATCCAACCTGATCTCCTCCGTCCTCTAGCCGTTGGCTGTCAGAAACAGCTCATCCGCCTAGTGGTGCAATGTGAACACCACCCCCTCACGTGGTTTAGCCCACCAGCTGAGGTGGTTTGCCAGGGTGTGGCGCTTGGAGCCAGCACGTGAGAGAGTAAGGAGATGGATGAGGACCAGTGATGCCCGTCCGTCCTATGTAGGACGCAGCTGCCGAACAGCAACGGTACTACCTCTATCCAGAGCCCCCTACACCCCAGATAATACCTCCATCTTGAACCGTTGGAATACTTTGAGAACCTCTTCAGCGCTGAGCGCACTGTTCAAGAAGCAGTCATCCTCCAAATCCCACACCTCCCAGTAAAGGTTGAATTGGACAAACCGCCCACCACTGAAGAGGCCCTCACAGCCATTCATTAGCTCAAGAGTAGCAAAACAGCAGGCATTGACGGAATCCCGCCAAACATCTTGAAACATGGAGACCCAGCACTGCACAACAAGCTCCATGGCCTCTTTCTCTGCTGCTAGGAGAAAGGAACACTAACAAAGGATTTCCGTGATGCAATCATCACACCTTGTACAAGAACAAAGGAGAGAAGTCTGACTGCTCCAACTATCGTGGAAGTACCCTGCTGTTCATTGCCGGGAAAATTATCGCAAGGCTGCTCCTGAATCGGCTGGTACCTGCCATCGCCGAAGACCACCTCCCAGAGAGCCAGTGTGGCTTCAGAGCCAACAGGAGCACTATCGACATTGTCTTTGTGCAGAGACAGCTTCAGGAAAAATGCCGCGAGCAGAACAAAGGGCTGTACATAACGTTTGTCGACCTAACAAAAGCGTTCGACGCTGTGAGCAGGCATGGCATGTGGCAGATCCTGGAGCGATTTGGCTGTCCCCCCAAAGTTCCTCAGCATGATCGTCCAGCTATACGAGGACCAGCAAGGCCAGGTCAGTCTCAACAATGACCTGTCAGAACCATTCCCCACTCTCAACGGTGTAAAGCAGGGCTGCGTGCTGGCACCGACCCTCTTCACCATCTTTTTTAGCATGATGTTGAAGCAGGCCACCGAAGACATCGACTATGACAACGCCGTGTACTTCAGGTACCGTCTCGATGGCAGCCTGTTCAACCTCAGATGACTGCAGGCCCACACCAAAACCCTAGACCGACTGATTCGTGAGCTGTTCTTTTGCTGATGACGCTGCCCTCGTTGCACACACAGAGAGAGCGCTGCAGCCTCCTTCGCAAACACTGCCCAGCTCTTTGGACTCGAGGTCAGTCTGAAAAAGACAGAGGTCCTCCATCAGCCGGCACCCAAGGAAGATCACCGCCCTCCCAACATCACCATCGGCGTGTCTGAACTGAAGTCAGTACACCAGTTTACCTACCTTGGCTGCATCATCAAGTCAGAGGCCAAGATTGACAAGGAGCTGGACAACAGCCTGGCAAAAGCAAACATCGCTTTCGGGCGACTATTCAAGCGGGTGTGGCACAGTCAACAGCTGAAGAAAAGCACCAAGATCAGCGTGTACAGAGCTGTCATCTTCACCACCCTACTGTATGGTTCTGAGTCCTGGGCCCTCTACGCAGCCAACTACGACTCCTCGAACGCTTCCACCAGCACTGACTGCGTACCATCCTGGGCATTCACTGGAGTGACTATGTCACAAACGTCGAGGTCCTTGAACATGCAGAAACTGTGAGCAGTGAGGCTTTGCTGCTGCGGACACAGCTCCGCTGGGCGGGGCACGTCTCCAGAATGGAGGATCATCGCCTACCCAAGATCACCCTGTTCGTCGAGCTCGCCACTGGACATCGAGACAGAGGGGCACCAAAGAAGAGATACAAAGACTGTCTCAAGAAGTCGCTTAGTGCCTGCCAAATCGACCACCGCCACTGGTCTTCGCTTGCTGCGGACCGCGCCACCTGGCACCTGGCACTCCACCATTCACAAGGCAGCCGTCTCTTTTGAGGACTCTCGCAGAGCTATTCTTAAGGACAAGCGGCTCAGGAGAAAAAACAACAGATATGACGCAACTCAGAACCCTGGCCAGACCTCCTCTTGCAGCCACTGCAGTCGAACCTGCCTGTCCCAGATTGGCCTCCGCAGCCAATAGCATGCCTGCAGACGTCGTGGGCAACCCCTGTAGAATCTTCGTTCGCGACGTAAAACCAAAAGAGACTGTATACTAACAGAAACATTTTGTTGTATTCTCTTTTTACACACGACTGTGTATCCCACTATGATAGCACACGCATAGTGAAATTTGCGGATGATACGACAGTCATGGGTTTTGTACATAACAATGACGAGAGTGCATATCGGGATGAGGTATACATGTTAGTAGGCTGGTACTCTGACAACAACCTGGATTTGCATGTTTGTAAGACCAAGGAAATGATAATTGATTTCAGAAAATAGAAACCTGACCCCCTTCCCTTAACCATCCAAGGAAACGACATTGAAATTGTTGAACGTTCAAGTTCCTGGGTACTCTCATTTCGCACGATCTGAAGTGGGAGAAGAATATTGAACAGCTAGTAAAGAAAGCCCTGCAGCGCCTGTTTTTTTCTTCGGCGGTTGAAGTCTTTTGGCGTCAGTCAGCAGATCATGGTGCAGTTTTACCGCACCGCCATAGAGAGCGTTCTTACCTTCTCAATGACGGTGTGGTATGGCAGCGCAACCGACGAAGCTCGCAATAAATTAAATAGGGTGATCAAAACAGCATCTCATATTGTTGGAAGCGATCTCCTTTCGCTGGAATCTCTGTACCACGCACGCACCATCAAGAAAGCGAGCTCCATCATATATGACGAGCACCATCCTGCACATAGCCTGTTCGAGCCCTTGCCATCTGGCTCACGCTTTAGATCCATTAAGGCCAAAACCACTTGTTTTCAGAAGAGATTTTATCCCTTGGCTGTTCAGGCCCTGTCTAATGTGGCTGCGATATGATACAACTCAGTAGATTGACTCAAAGTCCCTAAGTTAGAATTACCTACAGCCCATCTTAGTTGTTTATAGTTCTTTTATGTTCTATTAAACCTCTTCTTAAACATGATATACACTCACTTTACAAATACATATGAATTTAGTTAATCTGTTTCGTTGCTCGGCGGATCACCTGGCGGTTTTTGTTGTCATAATATGGTTATTATGCTATAGATTTACAAAAAAATGTTTTTACTTACTTAGATGTGTGTGCATACTTCGCACAATGACTGCTATACATATGTGTGGTTTGGTATTTTTGAGTCTGCTTGATTGTGACGTATGTATGTTTATGTGTTGATCTTAATAAGGACGCTCGTCAGTTACACCGCAAAAACAAAATCCTAATGTATATGCATCTGGCAATAAAGTTTATCTTATCTTATTTTATAGTTAAAGTGTATTTAATACTAACTGTAACTTAGTGGGAGAGTATTTCGTACTAACAAAGTAACGGTGGCAAAGAACATCATACTAACACAGTACCTTAGTGGCAGAGTACACAACCGTTCAACTTAGTGCCAGAGTACTTCGTACTAACAAAATAACTTAGTGGCAAAGTACTTCGTACTAACAGTAACTTAGTGGCGGAGTACTTAACTCTTTCAACTTAATGGCATTGTTCTTACCACTAAGAAAGTAACTTAAGGGCAGAGTACTTAACACTAACAAAGTAACTTAGTGGCAGAGTACTTCATACTAGGCAGAAACTGTGAGCATCGAGGCTTTGCTGCTGTGGACACAGCTGCGCTGGGCGGGGCACGTCTCCTGGACGGAGGATCATCGCCTACCCAAGATCACCCTGTTCGGCGAGCGCGCCACTGGACACCGAGACAAAGGGGCTTCAAAGAAGAGATAGAAGCGGCTCAGGAGAAAAAAAAGCAGAGATGCCGCAACTCAGAACCCTGGCCAGACTTCCCCCTGCAACCAGTGAGTTCAAACCTGCCTGTCCCGGATTGGCCTCCGCAGCCACGAGCATGCCGTCAGACGTCGTGGGCTGCCCCTATAGAATCTTCGTTCGCGTAGTAAAGCCAAGACTTCATACTAACAAAGTAGTTTTGCGGCAAAGCACTTCATACTAACAAAGTAACTTAGTGGCAGAGTACTACATACTAACAAAGTAACTTAGGGGCAGAGGACTTCATACTAACATAGTAACTTAATGGCAGATCACTACATACTAACAAAAACGTAGTTGATGTGTACTTAATACTAACAGTAACTAAGTGGCAGAGTATTTCATACTGACAGAGTAACCCAGTGATTGAGTACTTCATACTAACAAAGTAACTTAGTGGAAAAGTACTGCATACTAACAAAGTCACTCAGTGGCAGAGTCCTTCATACTAACAAAGCAACTTAGTGGCAAAGTACTTCATACAAACAAAGTAACTTAGTGGCAGAGTACTTCATACTAACAAAGTATCTTAATGGCAAATAACTTCATACTAACAAAGTAACTTAGTGACCGAGTACATCATACTAACAAAGTAGCTTCGTTGCAGAGTACTTCATACTAACAAAGTAACCTAGTGGCAGAGTACTTAATGCTAATAAAGTAACGTAGTGGCAAAGTACTTCATACTAACAATGTAAGTTCGTGGCAGAGTACTTCATACTAACCAAATAATTTAGTGGCAGAGTACTTCATAATAATAGAGTAACTTAGTGGCAGAGTACTTAACACTAACCAAAGCACCTATCCTTTTCCAGAGTACTTAACACAAAGTAACTTAGTGCCAGAGTACATAAAACTAACAAAGTAACTTAGTAGCAGAGTACTTCATACTGACAGGGTAACGTAGTAGCCGAGTACTTTAATCTAACAGAGTATCTTTGTGGCAGATGACTTCATACTAACAACGTAACTTAGTGGCAGAGTAGTTCATACTACCATTAACTTAGTGAAAGAGTATTTCATACTAACATTAACTTAGTGGCAGAGTACTTCATACTAACCAAGTACCTTAGTGGCAAAGTACTTAACTCATTCAACTTTGTGGCAGAGTACTTAACACTAGCAGTAACTTAATGACAGAATACTTTATGCTAACAGTAACTTAGTGGCAGAGTACTTAATAATCAGGGTGCAAGATGGCGGAAAGGTATCATCTCCTGGCCGGTCGCTCCAGCAAAATCCGTCAACTGTGCTTTCAAGCGATGCCTATAATTATTATTTTCCAGGCAGTGTTGTGCCATCAAATTCCTAGGAAACAGTGATATACTTTTTCAACAACTTATTTGATAGCTATAGAATATTATCTTTATTTTGTAATACTAAGTCGAATTGTCTTCATCTTCAGTGTAACATTCCGACTGAATTTCAACCTAGGCTTAGCGCCAGCCTATATAGTCAAAGAAAAGCGTGCAGATGAACTGTGGAATTACTAATCATGTGCTATTCCAGGCTCATCCTACAGACTGGTGCCGGATTTTTCTTTATTCTGTCTGACTCCACAGAAAAGCGTGAAAGCATACAGAGAAGCATCTACCAGCGAGCTTTACTACTTTCTTAGTTGCTGCGTATCCTCCTCGGCGGCCGTGTTTATGTAGCAAATGCCTGGCTCGCCGACCTTCGCTGTTGACAGACATTTCCCAACAAGCAGTGTGTCAGTGAAGTGAACAGGACTGTGTGTGGGGTGTGTGGGTATTTTTGTGTGTTGGGTGTAATGACTCATGGCGGATCAGAATGATATATATATGTAAAACATAATAATAATAATAATAATAATAACAATAATAATAATAATAATAATAATAATAATAATATAGTATTTATACAGCGCATTTCTCATATTTATAATATAACTCATAGTGTTGACGGACTTTGTCTGAGCGGTGCCCTCTAAATACCGGCGATGTACTATGGCGACGGGCCCCCAGATGCAGCTTTGACTGCTGTTTTTATGTAGCCTAGATCTGAGATCATTTCTTTGTCGACGGTATTTTGTTTCTGTTGTTAATTTGTATTCATGTACTAGTTCCAAGAAAGTGGAAGGGCAGAACGACGACCCTGCTCAGGACGCCCGCGCTGCACTAGCAGAAGGGAGAACAGATACCTCTGTGTGGCGGCCCTGCGAGACCGAACTGTCAACCACTCTGTGACATCAACTGAAACAAGCTGCAAACGTTAACGTCAGCAGAAGCACAGTGTGCCGACGTCTGCGCGAAATTGGCCTGGCTTCATGCAGAGCAGCAGTGAGAATACCCCTCACTCCAGCTCTAAGTCTTCACGAAGGAACAGCTTGATGTATAAACACTTATATGGTTGTTCATCCAGCCAAAACGTAATCGATGGTAGTCGCCACGCGCCAAAAACAGCAGATAACGCCTCTGTTACTTAACCTTTCACTTAAAGGTAGTCAGGTAGAACAGGTAAATGAACATCGAGTACTGCGGATTACAATCGACAATCAGCTAAAATGGCAAGCTCATACAGACGCCTTATGCAAAATAGTAGCCAAAAATCTCTTTATGTTATCAAAACTGAAATATTATACTGATTCAGATACCCGTAAACTATTTTATAACGCTCACATACGTTCTTATATCGATTACGCGTCAACGGTATGGGATGGATGTAGTAAGGTCCATTTAAAGAGACTCTCTTCCTTACACAGACGAGCGGCCAAAATAATCTGCCCTGATCCACACCTAAGCACTGAAGTAAAGCTCTCAAAAGCAGGTCTCTTGCCTCTTCAAGGTCATTTTAAATAGAACAAAGCAATCTTTATGTTCAAAGTGTGGAAACGCAAAACACCTGAGTACATCTCCACTTTGTTCCGTAAGTCTGAGTCCAAGCTTGGAAACATCAGAAAGCTTTTCATAGTCCCAAAACCAAGGATCGATCAATATAAAACTAGCTTATCCTTCTCAGGGGCACTTATCTGGAATGCCCTTCCGGACCATGTAAAATCCACCTCCTCGCTAGCCTGTTTAAAAAGAGTCTCTGCAAATATCTTGTGGATCACTCGTAGGGATGCCTTAACTACTTGTATTATAAGTCTCTTTTTATGCTGGGTCCAATTTATTCCCAATTAAGTCTGTTATCCTTTCATTTATCATCTGGACTACTTAGCTCTGTCTATGTGTGAAGGGGGGGGGGGGGCGGGGGTGGGGGTGTCTGTGAGTTTATGAGTATGTCTGTCTATGTGAACAGTGTTGTCATCTGTTTGCAAGTATTATGTTTACTTATATGTATGTATATTTGTAGTTAGTCCTGTAGTTGTTAGCAACGGCAGGTTTGTAAAATGGCTGTGTCGATGATGATGTCAATGCCTAAACCGTTGTAAAATAAAGTTTCATTGATTCATTGATTCATCGCAGAGCCCGGGTTGCCTGGTGTCGTCAACATGTGAGGTGGAACAGACTCCAGTGGACTCAGTTTTTGTTTGTAGTAAAGCTGTTTGTAGTAAAGCTTTTCTGTTCTACGTGTTTCCATGTCACCCGGAAGAAGGATCTTTGATCCGAAACGTCGTGTTCCCTGTATCTAATTTTTTTAAAGGGTCTTCAACGTCAACTTTCTGTTTTACTTTCAGGTTTTGTTTACTGATGAGACACGGTTCACTGTGTCCTTTAACGACGGCAGGGAGACGCCAGGGCAAGAGATTCACGGATGGATGCGTCCAAGAGGTGGATCGCTACGGAGAAGGCTCAGTCATGGTCTGGGCAGGCTTCAGCAGGGAACGCAGGGCCCCCCTCCACGTCATCTGAGGCACCCTGACTGGACTGCCCTATCCGGACGAGATTGCATAGCCCCTCATACAGCCAGCTCTCCTAGTCATAGGCGACAATGCTGTTCTGCAGGACGACAACGCTCGACCTCATCGCGCCCGTGTGGTGGATGAGTACCTTGAGCAACGAGGCATCCTGAGGATGGAGAGGCCAGCTCGTTCACCTGATCTGGCTCCCATCGAGCACCTCTGGGACGTGCTGGGGCAACATGTAGTCAGCAACCACCGCGCACCTCAAGGCGTCCCCCAGCTGACTGCATCAAGAGTGGGAAGCGATCCCACAACATGTTCTCCGAACCCTGGTGAACTCTATGCATCAACGCTGCACTGAATGCTTGGCTGCAAACGGTGGGTACACTCGCTACTGACTGGACCAGTCTTGTGTGACTTTTCAAATGAGGGGATCATTCTAACGTAGTGCTGTTGTTACAATTGTTTGATTTACTCAAAACTTAAATGTAATTGTTACTGAATAAATTAGCAAAGTACTGATTCCAAGTATTGTAACATTATTTGTGTGGTGTTGTCTGTGCGTCTGCGATAAAAAGTGGCCTTTAAGTTTTGACCATTAGTATATCATGGTCGATCTGTCTCTTGAATTCTAATGCAGTCCTCAGATGTTAACTCTAAAATGTGGGTATTTAGTACCTCGGGCACAATGAGTTAATACAGACATGTTGCTGAGTAGACAAAGCGTTAAAAAATGTTTTCTTAGTCGTGTTATAAAGCATTATTGTCAGACATAACAAGATCATTTATAATGGAGATAGAGTGAGCTATTAACTCTGTCTTGCCTGGAGGAGACTGCTGTAACACAGCCACGTCTTGTGTAAAACCCTTCCCAGCCGCTATACTACAGATTTCTTTCTGAAGTCTGTTCATTCAACGAACAAAAGTCAGAGCCGCCCAAGAGAAACCTAGATACCAAACGGTCACAGCAAGAGGCATAGATGCTCATGAGCCTGCGCGACTGCGGGGACTCATGAGGATCTGTGTCTCTTGCAGTTGGATCGTCTCGCGGGCTTTCGCTTTCTATGAATAGCTGACAAAGCTTTGGACAGTTGGTGTGAGTGCGGCCTTGAGCATACTGCTGGCATGGAGTGAACGCGCTTCACAAGTCGACGTAATCATCATCATTACTGAGTGTGTGTCTGGAACCCCGCTATATTCAAAACACTTTAGTGGCGCAGCGCCTGGAGGCCTTGCCGTGACAGCCAAAGGCAAACGGATGCCACTAGCAAAGCACGTACAGCAAGTGTTAATACACATTTGGTACTGTCAAAAACAAAGACAGCTTCAGCGAAAGCGTCGGCTATAATTCACAAAGCAAAGGAACCGAGAAAAGTCGAAAGAGTAAATCGATAAAGCTTGACATTAACACCTTGACTGCTGCTGACGATACCGTTGGGTGAAAAAGATATGACGCGTAACTACGCGTCATTTCCAACGGGCCGTATCGTCAGCAGCAGTTACACGTAATCTCTATCAAAGCCAACAACCAGCTCCGTGATGGTATTGTCCAGACAAAACGGGCCTCCGGTGTGTTAGTACTGGAAAAGAGGTCACGTTGTCCTTTTAGAACTCGAACAAACAGATCATGCAACAAAATAGCTGAGACCAGTAAATAATTCATTACAAACGCTCTGTTCAGCTTCCCCAAAGCGACCAAGACCTTTTTGTTATCGCCGCCAGAACAATCAAGTTACAAGGTCACTTAACTCATTTGCCCGACACACGTATTTCCCAAATTTTGGAGGCGTCATCTAACGGCTATGCACCTCTTGCAGGACATCTCCTGCATCTCCGGTCGACCATGATATTTCAAGGGTAGTGCCAGATTAGCTTGGCGCCGACATGTCGACTTATCTCCTGCTGTAGTGCGTCAGGGCTGAATGGGTTAAAGACTTTTCTTTTCTGTTGGGCATGTAACATTTAGCTCACCTTTAGATAACTATTGACTCGCAAACATCACAGCACTGAAACAGCCCTTCTACATATCCTAAACGACCTGCTTCTCTCCACCGACTCGGGCAACATCTCCCTTCTTACGCTACTCGACCTCTCTGCCGCCTTCGACACTATAGACCACTCTATCCTCCTCCACCGCCTTCGCCACTCCTTTGGAATCACTGACTCTGCTCACTCCTGGCTTCTCTCCTACCTCTCCGACAGACAGCAGTCCGTCACCATCGACGGCGTCTCCTCCAACCCAGTCACGCTCTCCTGCGGAGTTCCACAGGGGTCCGTCCTGGACCCGGTCCTTTTCACGCTCTACACCTCTCCCCTGTCCAACATCATCCAGTCTCACCACATAAACCACCACCTCTACGCTGACGACTCACAACTACTAGACAAAGACAAATCGACAACACTCAGTCACTACTGACTCGCACGGCTGACTGCTACGAAGACGTGAAAAACTGGATAACAGCAAACAAGCTTAAACTGAACGACGACGAAACGGAAGCCATGCTGGTAGACACTCGCCAGAAACTTTCCCAGCTCCCTTCCTCTGTCCACCTTCAACTCGACAGCACCCCTATCTCCCTCTCTGACTCGGTCAAAAACCTCGGCGTTATCCTCGATTCCTCTCTTCCCATGACCAGCTTTGTCTCTGCAACGGCACAGGCATGCTATTTCCACCTCCGCCGCATGTCAGATCAGAAAATACCTCACTACCGAAGCTGCCACCAAACTTGCTGTCTCTCTCATCCTATCTCGCATCGACTACTGCAACTCTCCCCTTTCCGGCCTCCCTCACTCCACCACTTTCACCCTCCAGCGTGTCCAGAACAATGCTGCCCGCCTCGTCTTCAGAAAGAAAAAATCCGACCACATCACTCCCCTGCTCAAACTCCTTCACTGGCTTCCCATCCCCCAACGCATCCAATACAAGATTCTGTCTCTCTGCTACAAATCCCTGAACAACTGCGCTCCTGCCTATCTCTCCAACTTACTTCACCCCTACACTCCTCCCCGCTCCCTCCGCTCCGCCTCCGACCCTCTCCGCCTCCACATCCCCCGCACCAAACTCAGCACTTTCGGACCCCGCTCCTTCTCTGTATACGGTACATCCGCCTGGAACACTCTCCCACTCTCTCTCCGTCAGAAACACTCTATCTTCTCCTTCCAGTCCGCCCTCAAAACTCACCTCTTTCAACAGTTCTAGCACTATATCACCACACACCCCACCCCAAGTCGACTGTCGTAATGTATTTCACTTTTTTGTGGTACGCGAGCCGTTGTCTACGCGTGCGCATGCGTGCGTGAGTTGTGAGTGCGCGCTTAGAGTTTTAATTATTATAAGGTAAGTGCATTATAAATACCGTAATTATTATTATTTATTATGACTCCTTTTATTCTGATTCTGGAGGAAAGTGGATGTAAGATGTTGGGAAGGGATGGGGTGGGCTAAAGTAGTGTATACGGGTCAAGGGGTCTCTGCCTGACTCAAAGGGTGGGGGCCACGAGTTGCGTTGGTGGTGCAGGTAGTGGGGCACTCTTACAGCACCTCCCCCGGGATCACCCTAGTCTAGGGCCCCTCGGCCTTCGTGAGGTAATCTCGTGTGTAATCCCTCGGACTAGCATAGCATCCCTCTATCCCAAGACCGCCCGTGCGTGGTCCCTGTCCACATCCTCTCTGAGGTTACCCCCAAAAACTGGGCAGCGCAAGCACCCAGGCTAAACACGGCGGATCTAGAGGAGAGAACCTCGAAAATAAATCATTGTCCTGCTGCCTTGCAGGCCTGGCCGCTTGGCTGTGGAAAGACTAAGGGACGAAAAACCCTGACATCAAAGCCCCCGTGTCTCCGGGAAGGTTTTTGAGCCAGAGACTAGGACAAGGACTGTCTGATGTAAAACCTACAACCTGAGTACTTTGCTGCCACCGTCCCAGGTGCTAGGCCATGGCAGACGAACCAAGGGTTTAAAGGGTGGGGCCAGTACTGCGCGCACTGCACTCCACCAAAATGCTCCACTGCGCAGGCTTTAGGAAACGTCCACGGACCATGACACCGACCATTCCAAGTCTTGTAGCGACGGGCGAGAGACGAAAGATGTCACTGGAAGCCGCAGTCTCAAACCTGCATGCAGGCGGTTCAGAATATTGGTCACCTGATGTTGACCTGGGGATGACAACGTCACTCGGTACACCCTGAACGACCACGCAGCCTTCTCTAGGGACATCAGTGCTTGCTCCACACGGAGAGGGGAGTAGAAAAGGTGGCTTAACAAAAGCTCGTCACATCGCACCCCAGTTGGCTAGCCGCGGTCTACGGGCATCTTCTCCTGCGGTCAGAAAACTAGAAAGAACAACGGATCCACTCTCAGGACGACCACGACCGGACTTAACGTAGCTTACTGGAACATCCGAACCATGCTCGACGCAGCAGACAGCGGACGCCCTGAACGTCGCTCCGCCCTCATTGCCCACGAACTGCGGAGGTTATACATCGACATCGCCGCGCTCAGCGAAATACGCCTCTCGGACGAAGGCAGCCTCCAAGAACTTGGCGCTGGCTACACCCTCTACTGGTCAGGCAGGCCTGAATCAGAAAGCCGGCTCTAGGCATGGGTTTCATGGTCAAGACCTCCATTGCGACTAAGCTGGAAAACCAACCAACGGGTCATTCTGACCGCATCATGTCCATGCGCCTCCCACTGAGACACCAGCAATACGTCACCCTTCTCAGTGTGCACTTCCCAACCCTTCTGGTAGAGCCCGCAGAAAAGGACAAGTTCTACAATGGCCTGCGCAGCCTCCGACAGAGCACCCATGCAGACGACACAGTCATCATCCTTGGCGACTCTAAAGCCTGGCAAGGAATCATCGGCAAGCATGGTGTTGGGAACTGCCATGACAATGGCCGCCTACTGTTGGAGTTCTGTGCAGAGCAGCAACTTGCCATCACCAACACTCTCTTGGCTGGACTTCGCGAACGAAGATTTTATAGGAGTTGCCCACGACGTCTGCAGGCTTGTTCGTGGCTGCGGAGGCCAATCCGGGACAGGCAGGTTCGACCGCAGTGGCTGCAGGGGAAGGTATGGCCAGAGTTCTGAGTTGCGGCATCTCTGTTCTTTCTCCTGAGCCGCTTGTCCTTAAGGCTAGCTCTGCGAGAGTCCTCAAAGGAGACAGCTGCCTTGTAAATAGTGGAGCGCCAGGTGTCACGGTCCACAGCAAGCGAAGACCACTGGTGGTGGTCGATTTGGCAGGCACTAAGTGACTTCTTGAGACAGTCTTTGTATCTCTTCTTTGGTGCCCCTCTGTCACGGTGTCCAGTAGCAAGCTCGCCGAACAGGGTGATCTTTGGTAGGCGATGATCCTCCATCCTGGAGACATGCCCCGCCCAGCGGAGCTGTGTCCGCAGCAGCAAAGCCTCGATGCTCACGGTTTCAGCCTGTTCAAGGACCTCGACATTGGTGACATAGTCACTCCAGTGAATGCCCAGGATGGTACGCAGGCAGCGCTGGTGGAAGCGTTCGAGGAGTCGTAGTTGGCTGCGGTAGAGGGCCCAGGACTCGGAACCATACAGCAGGGTGGTGAGGACCACAGCTCTGTACACGCTGATCTTGGTGCCTGTTTTCAGCTGTTGATTGTGCCACACCCGCTTGAAAAGTCGCCCGAAAGCGCTGTTCGCTTTTGCCAGCCTGCTGTCAAGCTCCTTGTCCAGCTTGGCGTCCGACGTGATAATGCAGCCAAGGTAAGTAAACTGGTGCACTGACTTTAGTTCAGACTCGCCGATGGTGATGTGAGGAGGGCGATACACTGTCTTGGGTGCCGGCTGATGGAGGACCTCTGTCTTTTTCAGACTGACCTCGAGTCCAAAGAGCTGGGCAGCGTCTGCGAAGCAGGACGTGATGCGCTGCAGGGCTCTCTCTGTGTGTGCAACGAGGGCAGCATCATCAGCAAAAAGCAGCTCACGGATCAGTTGGTCTAGGGTTTTCGTGTGGGCCTGCAGTCGTCTGAGGTTGAACAGGCTGCCATCGAGACGATACCTGATGTACACTGCATCGTCATCATCGAGGTCCACTGTGGCCTGCTTCAACATCATGCTAAAAAAGATGGTGAAGAGGGTCGGTGCCAGCACGCAGCCCTGCTTTACGCCGTTGAGAATGGGGAATGGTTCTGAGAGGTCATTGTTGAGTCTGACCTGACCTTGCTGGTCCTCGTGTAGCTGGACAATCATGTTGAGGAACTTTGGGGGACAGCCAAGTCGCTCCAGGATCTGCCACATGCCTTGCCTGCTCACAGTGTCGAACGCTTTTGTTAGGTCGACAAACGTTACGTACAGCCCTTTGTTCTGCTCGCGGCACTTCTCCTGTAGCTGTCTCAGCACAAAGACCATATCGGTGGTGCTCCTGTTTGCTCTGAAGCCACACTGGCCCTCTGGGAGTTGGTCTTCAGCGATGGCAGGTACCAGCCGATTCAGGAGCAGCCTTGCAAGGATTTTCCCAGCAATGGACAGCAGTGTAATTCCCCGATAGTTGGAACAGTCAGACTTCTCACCTTTGTTCTTGTACAGGGTGATAACGACTGCATCACGGAGATCCTTTGGTAGTGTTCCTTCCTCCCAGCAGCAGAGAAAGAGGTCATGGAGCTTGTTGTGCAGTGCTGTGCCTCCATGTTTCCAGATCTCTGGCGGTATTCCATCAATGCCTGCTGCTTTGCCACTCTTGAGCTGGTGGATGGCTGTGAGGGTCTCTTCAGCGGTGGGCGGTTCGTCCAATTCAACTTTTACTGGGAGCTGTGGGATTTGTAGGACGACTGCTTCTTGAACAGTGCGCTCAGCGCTGAAGAGGCTCTGAAAGTATTCCGACCAGCGGTTCAAGATGGAGGTATTATCTGTGAGGAGTGCCTGGCCATTCGCGCTTCGCAGGGGACTTTGTACCAGGTGCCTGGGGCCATACACTGCTTTCAATGCTTCGTAGAAGCCCCTGTAGTCACCATTGTCTGCGCAAAGCTGGGTCCTCTGTGCAAGTCTGGTCCACCACTCATTCTGGAGATCTCTGAGCTTGCGCTGGAGACTGCTGCAGACGAGGCGGAAGGCAGACTTCTTCACAGGGCAGGAAGGCTGGGCTAGGTGGGCCTGATGGGCGGCTCTTTTTTTTGCTAGGTGTTCCTGGATCTCTACATCGTTTTCGTCAAACCAGTCTTTATTCTTCTTTCTAGCGAAACCCAAGACTTCTGCAGAGGATTTTGCAATAGCAGTTTTCAGTTCTTCCCAAAGTGTTTCAGGGGAGGAGTCTGCTGGGTCCGCTGTGTCTTTGAGCCTGCGCTGTAAATCTGTCTGAAAGGCAGCTTTCACGTCGTCACGCTGAAGGCTCGCAACATCAAGCTTTTTCTTGGGGGGCCCCCATTTCTTGGGTTTTGGCTTGAAGTGGAGCCTGAGTTTGCAGCGGACAAGGCGGTGGTCAGTGTGGCACTCTGCGCTGGGCATCACTCTGGTGAGGAGGACGTCACTGCGGTCCCTCTGACGCACTAGGACATAGTCGATAAGGTGCCAGTGCTTGGAGCGAGGATGCATCCAGGTGGTCTTTCGACTGTCCTTTTGCTGAAAAGTAGTGTTGGTGATGACCAGTTGCTGCTCTGCACAGAACTCCAACAGTAGGCGGCCATTGTCATTGCAGTTCCCCACGCCATGCTTGCCGAGGACTCCTTTCCAGGCTTCAGAGTCCTGGCCCACTCTGGCGTTGAAGTCGCCAAGGATGATGACTTTGTCGTCTGCAGGGGTGCTCTGTATGAGGCTGCGCAGGTCAGTGTAAAACTTGTCCTTTTCAGCAGGCTCTGCCAAGAGGGTTGGGGAGTACACACCAACACTACTTTCCATCAAAAGGACAGTGGAAAGACCAGCTGGATGCATCCTCGCTCCAAAAACTGGCACCTCATCGACTATGTCCTAGTGCGTCAGAGGGACCGCAGTGAAGTCATCCTCACCAGTGTGATGCCCAGAACAGAGTGTCACACTGACCACCGCCTTGTCCGCTGCAAACGCAGGCTCCACCTCAAGCCAAAACCCAAGAAAGGCTCCCCCCCCCCTTCACCACCACCCCCTCCCCCCCCCCCCCCCCCAAGAAAAAGCTTGATGTTACCAGCCTTCAGCGTGATGACGTGAAAGCTGATTTTGAGACAGATTTACAGCGTAGGCTCGAGGACACAGCTGACCTAGCAGACTCCTCGCCTGAAACACCTGGGAACACCTGAAAAATGCTATTGCAAAATCCTCTGCGGAAGTCTTGGGCTTTGCTAGAAAGAGGAACAAAGACTGTAGTCGAAAAGCTAGCCCGGTCTACCGTGCACCTCCCCCCACCCTAGTACTCAGTAAGATTGGTTTCAAAATATACCTTAGTATGTCCTGAGATGTTTAAGCAATGTTCTCTAAAATCCTTAGGAACACACCAGAGATATAGCCGATGGCGCAAGGGTACACCACTCGCGCTCTTCGCGGAAGCTAAAATGAAGTTGAGAAACATTTTCCGCTAAAAAAATCAGAATTTCATTCCAGAAGTCCAAATCAGGCAATATTGTGTTACGACACACCTTCTGCGTCCTCTGGAGAAAAAAAAAACAGAATGAAAAAAAAAATGGAATCTCTGGGGGTTCTTTCTCCGGGTACTCCGGTTCTTCCACCCCCACCCCCCACACTTTGGTACCAGTTTCAGGCCACTTTACAAATTTCAAATACAAGCGATCAAAAAATCTCTGTAACTTCAGTAGCTGAACTGGCACTTCGTCTGTCTTGTACTGTGTTTGTCTTAAATGGCGTAAATCCGTGTCTGTTACGTGAGTGTGCGTGTTGGGTTTCAGTTCGCGGCGCTTTGAGTCGATTTGCCCCAAAATTGAGAAAAAGCGCCTATATAATAACGGTATTATTATTATTATTATTATTATTATTATTATTATTATTATTATTATTATTATTATTATTATTATTATTATTATTATCACAGTGAAGGTATTTGTGCACCCAGTAAAAAGCCATTTCCGCGAAATCGCAAAAAAGACAAAAATAATGTGTCAGATGCCTTTAGACTTTTTCTTTAGCACTTAAAGTCCATTTTCAGACTTACATCATTAAAACAGGATTAAAACACGGAGCGGTCCGTGGCGCAGGGGTTAAGGCGCCTGCCACCAATGCCAAAGGTGCGCGGTTCGATACCGGGTTCCGGCGTTGGACTTTTCTCCTCTGGTAAGTGTCACCGTTAATTCGGGCGGACCGTCGGGGGTTCTTTCTCCGGGTACTCCGGTTCTTCCACCCCCCACCCCTCCACGTTGGTACCGGTCTCAGGCCACTTTACAAATTTCAAATACAAGCGATCAAAAATCTCTGTAACTTCAGTAGCTTCGTTTGTCTTGTTGTGTTTGTCTTAAATGGCGTAAATCCGTGTCTGTTTCGTGAGTGTGTGTGTTGGGTTTCAGGCGCGGCGCTTTGAGTCGATTTCCCCAAAATTGAGAAAAAGCGCCTATATAATAACGGTATTATTATTATTATTAGGATTTCACAATTATTATAAACTTGACTAGGTGACGCTGTAATCACTGTGTGTGCCACAGTGGTTGAGTTTGTATCCCTACCTCCAAGTTGTAAAACTACACAAAATTAATAATAAAACAATTACTAAAGTTATTTTTAGAAAACAATTACTAAAGTTAGTTTTATTCCATTTCCTATTGACCTCTCTTTACTTATTAAATTTCAATAATATGAGCATAAAGTGCAAGAAAATAAGGAAAGTCGGCATCCTTTACGGTACGTTCGTGGTGAATGATAGCTTTTTCCCATTTAAAATTGCCGAATTGGGAAACGTACGTTGTTTCCAATGCCCTCAGAAAGTGTGTATACAACTGATAGGTCTTTTCTTTAGGTTGCATTGGTTAAGATAGAGTACCACAATTACTCCCAACCTTATTTTATGATGCTGTGATGCATTTAGGGGCCACAGTGGCTAAATCTGCTGCCCTGCCCCCATTTTACCAGTACGAAAAGGAACGCAAAATGATCATAACAAAGTTCGTTTCGAACCGCCAACTGAAGGTCCTGCAAAGGGCTAAAACTGACGTCCTGGAACCAAGCCCAATGATTTGTGAAGAGCTCCCTTCAGATACCTGGACATCTCCAAAGAGCCTTCTAGACAGCATAAACAATGTTCCAAGACTCTTTGCCAAACGTCACGGCACTGCACAAAGCCATCTCGCTGAAGATTATGCACAAGCGCTACCCTCATAGCAGCTGTGCTCACATCTACAGAGGCGGGTCCGCACAAGACGCCGTGCGGACTGAAGTGGCGTGTACATCTGTTGTGCAAACCGCACTACTACCTCCCTCTCCTTACCAGTTGGCGGCAGCAGCTCCAACTATCGTACAGATCTGCAGGTGCTCAACACAGACTGGATGCGATGTCCACAAAATAGTGCTGCAGTGGATTCCAGTGCATTCTGGAGTAGATGGGAACGAAGAGGCTGACAGCCTGGCCAAAGCAGGCGCCAGACTACCTCAAGATCACAACCTCCTGTAAAGAAACCAAGACACCAAAGCAACAAAGTGATTGGCAACAGCAGAATGGCGGCTGCAGCCCGTGGGCAAACGACGTCAACAAGCTGAACAAGGAGAGCCAGGCCACCAACTTCCATCTATTCACTGATCACTCTGGACTCATGTCGTGAGACTGGATCTTGCGGAAACAGCCGTATGCGAATGTGCCGTAAAAAAATCAGTCTCCTTAGCACATTCTCCAGACCTGACCATACAGGGAAGCGGTCCGCTGGCAGTTCTGACCAGAAGACACGCCCCTGTACACCAAACTCTGAAAACCTGCTGCCGAGCTCTTGACAGCTCATTTATTGGCAGCCAGAACAATATAAGATTTAAAGAATGCCAACAAGGAATTGAACGTCGCAGAAGAAGAAGTCAAAAAATGGGGGTGAAAGTGGTGGACATGTGGAAACTAATTATTTTGATAACATTGTTTTGGCTGTTAAAACCATGAAACTTTATTACGCATATTCATGTTTACACCATTCTAGACGAAAATAAACGAAAAGAAAAGGGGAGACCTTACCGCCTTACGCTAAGTAAATACCACCTAAAAGACCAGCCAGTTAAAAATTGTTACAATTAAATTGATGGGTCACATTGAAATTAATGAAATGATCACACATTGTTATGCTCAATGTGCACACTTTGTTAAGAAAACTGGCAACAAAAATATTTATACAGAGGGGTATGATGTAAGCAATTTTTATGATCATTTTGCGTTCTTTTGCGTACTGGTAAAATGGGGGTAGGGCAGCAGATTCAGCCACTGTGGCCCCTAAACGCAACTTGGGGGTAGGGATACAAAATCAACCACTGTGGCACTCACAATGATCACAGCATCACCTAGTCAAGTTTATAATAATTGTGACATCCTGTTTTAATGATGTAAGCCTGAAAATGGACTGCCAGTGCTTTAGAAAATGTCTGAAGGCATCTGACACATTATTTTTGTCTTTTCTTTTTCGATTTCGCAGAAATGGCCGTTTACTGGGTGCCAGAGATTTTTTGTCATTTTGCTATTTTGCAGAGAACGTAGAAGGGTGTGCCGTAACACAATAGTGCTTGATTTGTGCTTCTGGGATGAATTTTGATTTATTTAGAGGAATATGTTTCTCAACCTCACTTTAGTATCCGCGAAGAGGGTGAATGGGATACCCTTGCGCCATCGGCTATTTCTCTGGTGTGTTTTTAAGGATTTTAGGGGAACATGGCTTAAACGTCTCAGGACATACTAAGGTACACATCGAAACCTATCTTATTGAGTACTGGGGGGTGGGGGGGGGTGGGAGGGGGGGCGGAGTACAGTAGCCAGGAGTGGCTTATGGAGTACTGGTTTGACGAAAACGACGTAGAGATCAAGGAACTCCTAGCAAAGAAAAAAAAAAAAAAAGAGCCGCCCATCAGGCCCACCTAGCCCAGCCTTTCTGCCCTGTGAAGACGTCTGCCTTCCGCGTCGTTTGCAGCAGTCTCCAGCGCAAGCATAGAGAGCTCCAGAACGAGTGGTGGACCTCACTCGCACAGAGGACCCAGCTTACCGCTGACAACGGTGACTACAGGATCTTCTACGTAGCGCTGAAAGCAGTGTATGGCCCCAGGCACCTGGTACAAAGTCCCCTGCGAAGCGCTGACGGACAGTCAATCCTCACAGATAACACCTTCATCTTGAACCGCTGGTCAAAATATTTCCAGAACCTCTTCTGCGCTTAGCGCACTGTTAAAAAATCAGCCATCCTCTAGATCCCACACCTCCCAGTGAAGGTTGAATTGGACGAACCGCCCACCACTGAAGAGACACTCACAGTCGATCATCCATCAGCTCAAGAGTGGCAAAAGAGCAGGCATTGACGGAATCCCGCCAGAGATCTGGAAAAATGGAGGCCCAGCACTTCACAACAAGCTCCACAACTGCTCTAGCTTTTGTGGAATTACCCTGCTGTTCATTGCCCGGAAATTGCTCGCAAGGATTCTCCTGACTCGGCTGGTACCTGCCATTGCTGAAAACCACCTACCAGAGGGCCAGTGTGGCTTCAGAGCCAACAGGAGCACCACCGACATGATCTTTGTGCTGAGACAGCTTCAGGAGAAGTGCCGCAAGCAGAACAAAGGGCTGTCCCTAACGTTTGCCGACCAAACAAAAGCGTTCGATACTGTGAGCAGGCAAGGTATGTGGCAGATCCTGGAGCGACTTGGCTGTCCCCCAAAGTTCCTCAGCATGATCGTCCAGCTGCTTGAGGACCAGCAAGGCCAGGTCAGACTCAACAATGACCTCTCAGATAAATTCCCCATTCTCAACGGCGTGAAGCAGGGCTGCGTGCTGGCACCGACCCGCTTCACCATCTGTTTTAGCATGATGTTAAAGCAGGACACAGAACACATCGACGATGACGACGCCGTGTACATAGGGTACCGTCTCGATGACAGCCTGTTCAGCTTCCGACGACTGCAGTCACACATCAAAATCCTAGACCGACCGATTGTGAGCTGCTCTTTGCTGATGATGCTGCCCTCGTTGCCCACACAGAAAGAGCCCTGCAGCGCATCATGCCCTGCTTCGCAGACGCCGCCCAGCTATTTGGACTCGAGGTCAGTCTGAAGAAGACAGAGGTCCTCCACCAGCCGGCACCCAAGGAAGAGCATCGCCCTCCCCACACCACCATTATCGAGTCTGAATTTGTCAGTGCACCAGTTCACCTACCTTGGTTGTATCATCACGTCAGACGCCAAGTTTGACAAGGATCTGGACAACAGGCTGGCAAAAGCGAACAGCGCTTCAGACGTGTATTCAAGCGGGTGTGGCACAATGAACAGCTAAAACAAAGGCAGCAAGATCAGCGTGTACAGAGCTGTCATCCTCACCACCCTGCTGTATGGTTACGAGTCCTGGGCCCTCTACCGCAGCCAACTACGACTCCTCGAACGCTTCCACCAGCGCTGCCTGCGAACCATCCTCGGCATCCACTGGAGTGACTATATCACCAATGTCGAGGTCCTTGAACAGGCAGAAACTGTGAGCATCGAGGCTTTGCTGATGCGGACACAGCTTCGCTGGGCGGGGCACGTCTCCAGAATGGAGGATCATCGCCTGCCCAAGATCACCCTGTACTCGCCACTGGACTCCGAGACAGAGGGACACCAAAGAAGAGATGCAAAGATTGTCTCAAGAAGTCACTCAGTGCCTGTCACCACTCAGTGGTCGCACCGTCAGTGGTCTTCGCTTGCTGCGGACCGCGACACCTGGCGCTCCACTATTCACCAGGCAGCCGTCTCCTTTGAGGACTCTCGCAGAGCTAGCCTTAAGGACAAGCGGCTCAGGAGAAAAAACAGAGACACCGCAACTCTGAACCCTGACCAGACCTCCCCCTGCAGCCACTGCGGTCGAACCTGCCTGTCCCGGATTGGCTTCCGCAGCCACGAGCGTGCCTGCAGACGACGTTGACAACCCCTGTAGAATCTTCGTTCGCGAAGTCAAGCCAAGAGGAATGTGAGCATGTGTCTGAGAGACAGTGTGCTGTTGTGCAAGTGCAGTGAGTCCAGTGTTTTCCTGGAGAACAGCGCTATACAAGAACTAATAATAATAATAATAATAATAATAATAATAATAATAATAATAATAATAATAATAATAACATTATTATTATTATTATTATTATTATTATTATTATTATTATTATTATTACAACACCATTACAATATGTAAACTATTCTGCACGGGCACATAGCAACTATAGATACAGTCATTTCTGGATAATATGCAGTCGTAGTCGATTTATCCGAATTTCTACTTCACACCTTGATGTTGAGAAAAAAGTGTTCATGATCCAGCTGCATGAGACATAGATCCTCGTGAGTCCTGGCAAGTGCGGGGGCTCATGAAGATCTATGCATTTTTCTGACTCTTCTTTCAATCCATGTTCCTGGGACGACTGGCGCGTTTTGGCGTTAAATTAATTAAAGAACGAACAAAGGAAACGTGTTATTACATGACAAAAGCTGTAGCCAATGGAACTGTTGTCTCCACCCGTCCCATTAATATTAACACGAACATAATAATCATTGCTTGTTGACAATGTTTTAACCCTTTCAGTTACAGCCGACGCAGACCGTGTTTCTGCAATGTTCGTTAATTTAAGACACAAAAGTTGTATCAGAAACATAGATTCAAACTGGTGTTAGCAAGAGGCATAGATCCTCATGAGCCCCACAATTGCAGGGGCTCATGAGGATCTATGCCTCTTGTAGTTGGGTGGGGTTCACTTTTCTCGACAGTGAAGGGGTTAAATCACTGGACGTAGTTGAAAGTGAGCTGCCTATGAAACTTTTCTAGAAATTCGCTCACGTCTACCCCCGCGCTTTTACAGTGAGCGAAAATGATATGATACACACGACAATGAGCCGGCCACACTCAGTGTTGTCTCCCTCGATTAGCTATTGCTGACCAGTGGTAGTGAATAGATGGAGACAACCAGAGTGTGTTGGCTGGTACCCACTTGATCTCGTACTAGAGTACTACGGTACTAGGGTGTTGGGAAACTTGTCTCTTTTATCTGCTGATAATATTCAGCATCCTTAGAGACAAGTTTTGCAACACATTATCTATTTCCGTAGATACACTCTCTGTTTCCGTGAAAACAAGTTTCATATTCAATTATTCAGAGAGCTGTTTTTTTCTATATTTACTTAACCCCTTCACCGCCAGCGGGAAATCTGTTAATTCAGCGCCAAGCCTCCCAGACATTCAAGAAGCATGGATACAAAGTGGAGTGAGCAGGATGCGTGGATCATCATGATGAACATGGATACACACTGGTGTCAACAAGAGGCATATATTTTCATGAGCCCCCGTGACTGCGGGGGCTCATGAGGATCTATGTGTCTTGCAGTTGGATGATGACCACTATTTCTCGACCATGAGTGGGTTAAACCATGATGACTCTCTTCCTGTATGAAGGTCAGTTAGCGCAGTTACCGGTTAAAAACAAAGTGAACAATTAGTGCTCGGGCAAAAATATGTCAAAGTGGACGCTGTGTAGGGGGTGGGGGGGGGGGGGGGATGGGTAGGGGTGGTTATCGTCGGGAATATAGGATACTACAAGTGCCACTCAACTGAAACACATGCCGTTTTGCAATCTAAATCCGGTAACCGGACGATTTTCGGGTTTTAATGACAATGAGTCAGGAAAAGAATCGAGATAGAGCATGGGCACATAGAATGTCAAGACCATGTACCAGAGCGGGAAGTCCGCCCAGATAGCAGTGGAAATGCAAAAGTACAACCTTGCCCTGCTAGGTATCATAGTCTTGCAGCTTATGCAATTTCTGCAGAGATAAGTAGTTCGTCAAAACAGTAACAATGGTTTGCAGGTACGAAACGAAAGTACTAAAGGATGGAGACATTTTTGTAGAAGTGTTTTTCGAAAGCTATTTTTCGCTAAGAGGGAACCAGTCCTCGTACACGGTCGGGATAAGGTGCAAGACATTGTTTGTGCATAACATTGAAAATTTCAAGCATACAAGTTACAAGTTTATTCCAGTGAGTAAATTAAAATCATGAGCAAGGAAACATGCATTAAAATAAAAGTAATATTTTTTAATGCCGTAAGCGTTCTCGCGTCTCTATTTTCAAAATGGCGGTCAGCGAAATGCCTTCGAAAGAAGTCAATCAGACGCGCACGGTTGATGCAGTTTTACATTGTTCCTGAAGCGAAACAGAGATTATTTCGGATTTGAACTTTGAAGTACATCTTATTAACGTCATATACGTTATTTTTCCTGGTCTTGAAAATAGCCTTTCCCATAGAAATCGGTCTTTTGTTGGAGGAAAGAATCGCGAAAGTAAACGCCCTCCGCAAATAATGCGCATTGCGTCTGAACACCATCTTGAACATTCTGAAGACTTTTTGTCCGGATACAACATGCATGTTGTTCGTCTGTTTTACAGCCTAACGGCTCTAAGTGTGGGTCTGCTCTTTTTTTACTAGTGGAGATGGGATTTTTAACTAGTCAAGCACACTCTTATCCGACTGATCTTAAGCACAAGCCAGGCAGACTGAAATCCATCTCCGAACCGCTCCCATCTAAATCACCATGTTCAGCTAAAGACCTAAATATAAAAATTTTGGTTTTTGCAACCCATTCAACCAATCCGCACTCAAGTACTCACAAGAACTCTTATGATCAAGTTTTATCAGGACTGCATGAGACACGATACAGGTAGTAGCCCTCTCCATTATATTACATGTTTTATTTGTTTATTTATTTATTTATTTATTTATTTATTTATTTATTATTGATTCATGTATGTTTTTACTTACATATTTATTTATTATTTATCTTTTAATTATGGATGGAAGGAATTTTTTGATGCACATGATCACTAGTGGTATGGTGGTGGCCACCAAGGAGAGGACATTTTTTTTCATTACAATACAATACAATACAATAATACTTTATTAATCCCTCATGGGAAAATTCACATTTTTGCCACCACAGGTGCTGCTTACATTCACTCACTCGCTCATTCCACAAATTACAATAACAGAGTTACACAATGGACAATGACTCGGGACGGGTGAAGCCCGTCGCCAAGGCATCTAATGGCCAGCGCCAGTGGCCTCATCCCGACCCGAACCTCCCTGACAAAAACAGAATACAAAGACAGCCCTATGTCCCCTGAACACACTATTATAATGTTTTGTATTAAGTTCATACTTGGCTAAAACTCTAATACATAAAAAAAGTTAACAACAGAAAACAAAATACCCGCGTCGATACGGAGATGATCTCCGATCTAGGCAACATAAAACTGAACAACGGTCAAACAGCACCTGGGGGCCCGTCGCCGCCATAGTACAGCGCCGGTATTTAGACAGTCGCTCCGGAATAAACAGTCACCTCCTTAATTATACTGAATCAGCATACAAGAAGAAAATATACACATAAATAGATGTTAATAGGTGCCATACCGCCCGATCCCAACCCCTACCCAAAATTAATACACACACAAAAACGCAAAACACCTACCAAAAGACATGCGCATCTGTGTATGTTCATAATCTATCCTTTACATAGCATGCATATGTCCCAGGTACCTTAGACTTACTTTATCTGATTTATTTAAATTATTAATATATTTATTTTGTTTGTTTGTAATGTAGGTTTTATACATCCACATAAGCAAACAGCATAAGAACATACATGTACATGGTAATAGGTGCAATACAGCTCGCTCCCAAACCCACTCCAGTTACACACACAAAACCACAGAACACCCACTAAAAGAATGTACATCTGTGCATGTTCATAATCTATCTTTTACTTAGCATTCATATGTCCCAGGTAGCTTTGACCTACGTTATCTTATTTATTTAACCGCCGTAAGATGGCCGTAGTCGCCTGCGCGGCGTTAAACCCAAATAACTATTTATTTAAATTATTTATTTATGTTTGTTTGTAATGTAGGTTTTGTACATACACATACATGGTAATAGGTGCCATCTCTCTCTTGGCTTGACTTCGCGAACGAAGATTTTATAGGAGTTGCCCACGACGTCTGCAGGCTTGTTCGTGGCTGCGGAGGCCAATCCGAGACAGGCAGGTTCGACCGCAGTGGCTGCAGGGGAAGGTATGGCCAGGGTTCTGAGCTGCGGCATCTCTGTTTTTTCTCCTGAGCCACTTGTCCTTAAGGCTAGCTCTGTGAGAGTCCTCAGAGGAGACAGCTGCCTTGTAAATGGTGGAGCGCCAGGTGTCACGGTCCGCAGCAAGCGAAGACCACTGGTGGTGGTCGATTTGGCAGGCACTAAGTGACTTCTTGAGACAGTCTTTGTATCTCTTCTTTGGTGCCCCTCTGTCACGGTGTCCAGTAGCAAGCTCGCCGAACAGGGTGATCTTTGGTAGGCGATGATCCTCCATCCTGGAGACATGCCCCGCCCAGCGGAGCTGTGTCCGCAGCAGCAAAGCCTCGATGCTCACAGTTTCAGCCTGTTCAAGGACCTCGACGTTGGTGACATAGTCACTCCAGTGAATGCCCAGGATGGTACGCAGGCAGCGCTGGTGGAAGCGTTCGAGGAGTCGTAGTTGGCTGCGGTAGAGGGCCCAGGACTCGGAACCATACAGCAGGGTGGTGAGGACCACAGCTCTGTACACGCTGATCTTGGTGCCTGTTTTCAGCTGTTGATTGTGCCACACCCGCTTGAAAAGTCGCCCGAAAGCGCTGTTCGCTTTTGCCAGCCTGCTGTCAAGCTCCTTGTCCAGCTTGGCGTCCGACGTGATAATGCAGCCAAGGTAAGTAAACTGGTGCACTGACTTTAGTTCAGACTCGCCAATGGTGAAGTGGGCAGTGGGCAGATGTTCACATCTGCACGGGACATAGACGACCCCGCCCTCCACGAGTCGCCTGCTGCCTTGCAGGCCTGGCCGCTTGGCTGCGGAAAGGCTAAGGGAGGAAACCCCTGACATCAAAGCCCCCGTGTCTCCGGGGAAGGCTTTTGAGCCAGAGACTAGGACAAGGACAGTCTGATATAAAACCTACGACCCGAGGACCTCGATGCCATCGTCCCAGCTCGCTAGGCCATGGCAGATGAACCAAGGGTTTAAAGGGTGGGGCCAGTACTGCGCACACTGCACTCCACCAAAAAGCTCCACCGCGCAGGCTTTAGGAAACGTCCACGGACCATGACACTGACCATTCCAAGTCCTGTAGCGACGGGCGAGGGGCGAAACGGCAGGTGAAAGATGTCACTGGAAGCCGCAGTCTCAAACCTGCATGCAGGCGGTTCAGGATATTGGTCGCCTGATGTTGACCTGGGGATGACAACATCACTCGGCACACCCTGAACGACCAAGCAGCCTTCTCTAGGGACAGCACTGAGTGGTGGACCAGACTTGCACAGAGGACCCAGCTTTGTGCTGACAATGGTGACTACAGGGGCTTCTACGAAGCACTGAAAGCAGTGTATGGCCCCAGGCACCTGGTACAAAGTCCCCTGCGAAGCGCGAATGGCCAGGCACTCCTCACAGATAATACCTCCATCTTGAACCGCTGGTCGGAATACTTTCAGAGCCTCTTCAGCGCTGAGCGCACTGTTCAAGAAGCAGTCGTCCTACAAATCCCACACCTCCCAGTAAAGATTGAATTGGACGAACCGCCCACCGCTGAAGAGACCCTCACAGCCATCCACCAGCTCAAGAGTGGCAAAGCAGCAGGCATTGATGGAATACCGCCAGAGGTCTGGAAACATGGAGGCACAGCACTGCACAACAAGCTCCATGACCTCTTTCTTTGCTGCTGGGAGGAAGGAACACTACCAAAAGATCTCCGTGATGCAGTCGTTATCACCCTGTACAAGAACAAAGGCGAGAAGTCTGACTGTTCCAACTATCGGGGAATTACCCTGCTGTCCATTGCTGGGAAAATCCTTGCAAGGCTGCTCCTGAATCGGCTGGTACCTGCCATCGCTGAAGACCAACTCCCAGAGGGCCAGTGTGGCTTCAGAGCAAACAGGACCACCACCGATATGGTCTTTGTGCTGAGACAGCTACAGGAGAAGTGCCGCGAGCAGAACAAAGGGCTGTACGTAACATTTTGTCGACCTAACAAAAGCGTTCGACACTGTGAGCAGGCAAGGCATGTGGCAGATCCTGGAGCGACTTGGCTGTCCCCCAAAGTTCCTCAACATGATTGTCCAGCTACACGAGGACCAGCAAGGCCAGGTCAGACTCAACAATGACCTCTCAGAACCATTCCCTATTCTCAACGGCGTAAAGCAGGGCTGCGTGCTGGCACCAACCCTCTTCACCATCTTTTTTAGCATGATGTTGAAGCAGGCCACAGTGGACCTCGATGATGACGATGCAGTGTACATCAGGTATCGTCTCGATGGCAGCCTGTTCAACCTCAGACGACTGCAGGCCCACACGAAAACCCTAGACCAACTGATTCGTGAGCTGCTTTTTGCTGATGATGCTGCCCTCGTTGCACACACAGAGAGAGCCCTGCAGCGCATCACGTCTTGCTTCGCAGATGCTGCCCAGCTCTTTGGACTCGAGGTCAGTCTGAAAAAGACAGAGGTCCTCCATCAGCCGGCACCCAAGACAGTGTATCGCCCTCCTCACATCACCAATAGGTGCCATACTGCCCTGCTTTCAACCCCATCCCACATACACACACAAAACCACAGAACACCCACAAAAGACACGCACAATTGTATGCTGATGGGCATTAGTAGACTGTAAAACCTATATAGAGACTTGAGGTTATACGTTAAGAAAGTGGCGTGTATTTACTGCCTGTATTTTATTGCCAACCTACAAATCTCATGTGTACAGTTAATCACACTGCACATGCAGCCATCAGTTCTGTGAAAAGTACTGTTGGTCTCATGCACAGGGGCACAGAGATAAGGCCACACCTGATAACAATAACAGAACTAATATGCATACTCGGCCACTAGTCCTGTAAACAGCACCTGTGCAAACAGTACCAGTGGTCAAATGCACACAGACATCATTGGATCATGCCACCACCGATCACTTCAAACAATAGGCTGCCCAGTTCACATTGATCAGTGATACCGTGAACTAACCTGCACATGCAGCCATCAGTTTTGTAAATAGTACTGGTGGCCACATACACAGGGGCACCAAACTTAACCCATATCATAATGGGCGTATTTCACACACTGGTGTATTCCGAATGATAGGGGTTAAAGGTGAGTCCACAACTGCCACCTCAAACAATACGCTACCTAGACACACATATCAATGATACAGTCAACCTCCATGTGCATTAGTCGGGACAGGCTTAAAGTATGGGACTGTAAATCTTACAGCGAAATGTCAAAGCCAGTAAGAAAATAATATATCAGCAGCATGTACATGTATTTTGTAAATCACTCAAATAAAACATGAGAACTTATCAAACCCAATGGTGTATGAGTGGGTGATGAAAACACTGAAAGAAATAGTACGTGTACATTATAAAGTATGTGCCTCCTCTCCCCCCCCCCCCTTCCCTTTAACTAGCTGTTCATCATACAACATATATCTCATTCATTTGATCAATTGACTGATTGATTTATTTCAATCATCTCTGTGTCACCTTTCTCCGGTTTTTTTCTCCTCATTTTAATCCCAGTAAATATGAGTGTGTCTGTATGTCAGAATGCCAGCTGCTAATTAAGAATCCTTCCAGCGAACTGCAAATGTCTATATGCAGACAAACTGCAAATCAGCAGCAGCAAAATAGTTCCTCTTTCGTGCAGTAGGCTACTGCTATCAAGATAGGGTTTAATTTTAAAAGTGTTGGAAAAAACGGTGCTCACATCGCACACATGAATGTTTCAGCCTGATTCTGGCTTTCCGTTGTGTAAGGATGCGTTTGACATTGCACGCTATAGCTTTGCCTCCTGCTTAGGCAATAACGTGCATATATATCCTCTGTACATCGCACGCTATAGCTTTGCTTCCTGCTTAGGCAATAACGTGCATATATATCCTCTGTACATCGCACGCTATAGCTTTGCCTCCTGCTTAGGCAATAACGTGCATATATATCCTCTGTACATCGCACGCTATAGCTTTGCCTCCTGCTTAGGCAATAACGTGCATATATATCCTCTGTACATCGCACGCTATAGCTTTGCCTCCTGCTTAGGCAATAACGTGCATATATATCCTCTGTACATCGCACGCTATAGCTTTGCCTCCTGCTTAGACAATAACGTGCATAATTATATCCTCTGTACATCGCACGCTATAGCTTTGCCTCCTGCTTAGGCAATAACGCGCATATATATCCTCTGTACACACGTACCGTGTTCGGCGTTTTCAACAAGTAGGATTTCGCTCCCACGGTTTTGTTTGTTCTTTAAATTCTTTTGCTTTTTCAGTCTTGGACTGTATTTCTTTTTCACAGGTGTCGGCCACTTGTGTTTGTGTCCCACCGTTTTTCTGTTTTGTTGTTGTTGTTTTGTTCTTTGTTTAAAACAAAATTTTGTTTTTTGTTGTTTGCCGTGATGTTGGCTTTTACATTCTTTTCTCTTGTCTTTCTCGTTCTTTTTCGGCATTTACTTCTGTGCCATTTCTTACTGCGCTACGTGATGCACTGTGGGTGTGCCGCCTTCACTTGTTTGTTTCCGGCACCCCAGTGTGCAGGCAACCCTGCTTGTCAGTCTAATGTTGATGTACATTAGTTAATGAGTACCGTGCAGGCTCCCATAGTATGAAGATATATGTCTCTCTGACAACGGCGGGTGTTGGGTTGTCCCCGTCGGTGTGCAGGGTCAGTTGAAATTACGTAAGCTCCTAGCCGATAATTCCGAGATGTCCGCGGGACGAGGCTGGGTGAGGGTCAGTGCGTTCCCACGTACTTTCCGTGTTCTTCTTTCTCTATCCTAGAAGGAAGGCTGTTTCTTCCACAAGGTTTAAGAGAGTGAATTCACATTTCCGTTGGGAATATTCATTTTTTTTACGTTCATTGTTAGGTAGTGTTGATGTTTCATCAGCACTTTGTGTTCAAAGTGCTAGGGTATCTCTCGATTTTTTTTTTGTCTTCTGTTAGTCGGGCTCCATACATTTCTGCATGTGCCCATTGCAAAAGAACTCATGTCTCGCAAGTGGTCACGGGTATTGGTCTGATCATGCGCCGGGCCCGGCAATTATGAATTCAAGGACCATTTCCACCACCCTTCTACTACGTTGGAACGTAGTAGCGCGATACACGCAAGGTTGCGGCATCCATGTAGCTTAGCTACCTGCCTTAGTGAGATAACTCATCCATGTAGCTTAGCTACCTGCCTTAGTGAGATATCTCATCCATGTAGCTTAGCTACCTGCCTTAGTGAGATAACTCATCCATGTAGCTTAGCTACCTGCCTTAGTGAGATAACTCATCCATGTAGCTTAGCTACCTGCCTTAGTGAGATAACTCATCCATGTAGCTTAGCTACCTGCCTTAGTGAGATAACTCATTCATCCCCTTCACAATGATTTATCTTTATCTTGTTTGTTTTCGTTCTTCTCCTCCTCCCATTCCCCTTTATACTTGATAATGCTGATATTCCAGCAAACGAGAGTTAAATCACCTTTCCGTACGGGATATTCCTTTTTATGTGTGCTCTTTGCGTTCATTGTTAGGTAGTGTTGTTTCATCAGCACCAACATGATGATGTGTTTGGAATGTACACCTTCCCGTCGATATGCTTGTACGGATTCTGGCTTGAGGTTGGATATCTTATTTTCCTGTGGGCTTTGAGCTTCATGTTGATAGCTCAGCTCGACGGATTTTAAGATATGATGCTTTTTAATTTTCTGTTATGCTCGCATCAGAGCATTGCATGATTTTGTAGCAACCAAAAACAAATTATTTTTATGCGACTGACTTGTGTGAGAGTGCCGAGTTTTCGACCGGCTCAGTCATCACAGTCCATTGCATACAAAATAGCGGATCAGAGCGAGTCTGACCTTGCGGAACAACACGGGTGGTGTTAGACACCAACGATCAGTTTGTAAAAAGTGTATCACATCGCACACTATCCGAAGCAATGGCCTGTTTTTTTCGGCCGGCCGTACACACTTGAGCGACACAAGTCAGTCTGAATTTTTTTTTGTCTAGTTCATGTGTGTTTCGAGGAAGTTTTGCTTTGAATTGCCGGTACTCCTCATCGTCAGCGGAACAAACCGTGGAGATGAAAATTTAGCGTAGCGTTCTGCTGCACGTATCTCCATCTGCGTTAAATTCTATCCTCCATATTGGCTGGGGATTAGGATTGATAGCTCTAGGGCTTTCCTACTGACTTGTGTTAGTAGGTCGTTGGCTCGCTTTCGGAAGGATGCTCGCATAGAGTTATATCCTAGTGTTTGTGAGGTTCAACTTTCGTGTCGGACACTTTTCCATCATTGCGCCATTTATTTTTTTATTTATTTATTTTCCTCCACCTTTTATTTTCTCCACTCTTCTCCTCCTGTTTTCGGGGTGTCGTTTAAATACTCCTTTGAGCACTTCAAAGGAGGTAGCAGATTCATGTGTGTCTTTTTTAACCCTATGAGTAGGTGTCACAGGTTTTCTGTGGATTTGTTGAATTTAATCCGTGTGCGTGTTTTTAAGGGTGAACTCGTAGGTTCATTGCGTTTGCAGTCCCTTGTTTTGGGTGTTAACAGAGTCAACCGGGTAAGGGGGTAGGTCACAGTTGTGTATGCACCGTTTTCACTCTTCAAAGCATTGCATGAACTTCCAAGCTGTGCTGTGTATTTTTTCCTGCGTGAAGCGTACTGTATCCTCAGTGATTATTAGCACTGGCAGTGATCGCACATCACAACATAGCTTGCCAGTGCAACTGATTGAATTAAGTATTACAGTACTAAATAATTAATCAAGTTCCGAAACTTTGTTCAGCCATGACAGTTAATAGCAAGTGTTTGGCACTCTTTCTTTTTTTACAGCATGCAGCATGTTGCACTTGGGACATATGTTTCAGCAATAATGGTAAATTGGATGACCGTGGCATGAAAACAAGAAGAAGAAGAAGATAGCGTGTGTTTTGGTGCTGTGGTGTCGAAATGAAACGGGCAATGCGATGGTAAAGTGAATGAAAATAAACGTGAAAAATCTTTATCAAGACGTAAAAATGCACAAAACAACTTTGCTCGTTCGCTCTTGGGGAAAACAAGCAAGCTTATGTAGAACAAACCCAAAAGAACTCGTCGGCACACCGAAATTCACGGCAATGTGTCCGCGTGTATCATTGTGTCGATCACCTGATTTGGGATGCCTTATTGTTGAGTAACGATGTTTGAGCTCAAGGCAAGCTTTGTTTTGTAATTTTTTGTTCTCTTAATATAACTAGGTGTGAAACTTTACTTAAAATGTAAATGAAATCCTTTTAAGCGACATATAGTGCATACTACCACTGAATACATGAACAATGAGGCCCGTGTAAACTACTGATCCCCAGTGAACATTGCTGCGACAGTCCTGGTTTCGTCTGCAGCCGTACTGGAAACAAAATGTGCTACAGAAAAATGTCTCCATCCTCCGGCGGTTTAAAACGAGTGCTCACTGCTTTTATTCATACTAGACTTCATTTTGATATACCCAAACCTTTGTTACTCTCTAGAAATCACTATCTCGTAAACGGCTGATCGTCTATGAAGGGGAGCTGCTAGACTATCAGTGAAGCCAGATGGACGCGGTCAGGTCAGAAAAGGCTGACAAGTGGGGAGATGATACCGTATTCCGGACATGAAGAGGAGAATGCCCCCCCCCCCCCCCCCCCCCCCCCCATACAGAAGGTGTAGCATTCATGCTGTCACCAGTGGCACAGAGAGCGCTGATGGGCTGGGAACCTCTTGTGCCAAGAATTATCACAGCAGCCTTTAGAACCAGGAAAAAGATCAAGCTGAACGTCATCCAGTGTTATGAGCCCACCAATGACAGTGACGAGGAAGATAAACAAGAGTTCTACGACCGACTCCATAGTGCTGTGGACAAATGCGTGGAACGAGACATCACCATCGTCATGGGCGATTTTAATGCCCAAATAGGGGAGGACAACACCGGATACAAAGAGGTGATGGGGAAACATGGACGAAGAGAGTTGAGTGAGAACGGGGAGAGGCTCGTAGACTTTTGTGCTCTAAACAGACTCGTCATTGGAGGCAGCATCTTCCCACACAGAAAAATACATAAAGCAACTTGGGTCTCACCCGACCATACTACAGAGAACCAAATAGACCATATCTGCATTAGCAAGAAATTTAGAAGATCCCTTCAAGCTGTTCGAGTGAGGAGGGGAGCAGATGTCGGCTCAGACCACCGTCTGCTTACCTTAAGAATAAAGCTCAAGATAAAGAAAAGCCGCACAAGAGCACAAGAAGACAGCGCTATAATGTAGGCCTCCTGAGAGAGACTGGAGTGAGATAAGAGTTCAAACTGGTGATGTCCAACAGGTTTCAAGCGCTACAGGAGTTAGTAAATGAAGAGGAGGCGGCCACCACAGAGCAGCAGTGGAAGGCAGTTAGAGAGGCGCTGAACTCAACCAGCAAAGACACTGTAGGGTTCAGGAAACACCATCACAAGGACTGGCTGTCGGCACAGACCTTGAAGAAGATAGAAGTGAGGAAACAGAAGAAAGCAGTTGTCAACAACAATGCACGAGAGCATCCAAAGCAAGGGCACAGGAGGAATACTCGGAAGCCAACCGCGAGGTGAAGAGGAGTATCAGGGCAGACAAGAGGGCCTACATAGTTAACCTGGCAGGATAGGCAGAAAAGGCAGCAGCAACATGAAACAGCTCTACGACATTACCAGAAGATTGTCAGGCGAGTATGGCCATACAGAAAGACCAGTAAAAGACAAAGAAGGCAAGCCTATTGCAGACAGAGCAGACCAGCTCGACAGATGGGCCGAGTATTTTGAAGAGTTACTGAACAGACCCACCCAACCCGACCCTCCAGACCTAGCCAGCAGAGGCTGACCTACCCATCAGCTGTGACAGACCCAGCCGGGAAGAGATCAAAAGAGCAGTGGCATTTTTGATGAACGTCAAAGCAGCAGGGCCAGATGGCATCCCAGCAGAGGCTCAGAAAGCAGACCTAGAGACAACAGTAGAGCTGCTGTACCCACTGTTTGGAAAGATCTTGGAGGAGGAGATGACGCCGGATGACTGGAAAGAGGGGTACCTAATCAAGCTTCCCAAGAAAGGCGACCTCAGTAAGTGTTCCAGCTACAGAGGAATCAACTTGCTGTCAGTACCAGGAAAGGTCTTTAACAGGATCATCCTGGAGAGAATGAAGAGCTCCGTCGACCCCCAGCTGAGAGACCAGCAAGCAGGATTCAGGAAAAACCGATCATGTACAGACCAGATCGCCACTCTCCGCATCATCGTGGAACAGTCTCTGGAGTGGAGCTCCCCGCTGTACGTCAACTTCGTGGTACCGTGTTCGGCGTTTTCAACAAGTAGGATTTCGCTCCCACGGTTTTGTTTGTTCTTTAAATTCTTTTGCTTTTTCAGTCTTGGACTGTATTTCTTTTTCACAGGTGTCGGCCACTTGTGTTTGTGTCCCACCGTTTTTCTGTTTTGTTGTTGTTGTTTTGTTCTTTGTTTAAAACAAAATTTTGTTTTTTGTTGTTTGCCGTGATGTTGGCTTTTACATTCTTTTCTCTTGTCTTTCTCGTTCTTTTTCGGCATTTACTTCTGTGCCATTTCTTACTGCGCTACGTGATGCACTGTGGGTGTGCCGCCTTCACTTGTTTGTTTCCGGCACCCCAGTGTGCAGGCAACCCTGCTTGTCAGTCTAATGTTGATGTACATTAGTTAATGAGTACCGTGCAGGCTCCCATAGTATGAAGATCTATGTCTCTCTGACAACGGCGGGTGTTGGGTTGTCCCCGTCGGTGTGCAGGGTCAGTTGAAATTACGTAAGCTCCTAGCCGATAATTCCGAGATGTCCGCGGGACGAGGCTGGGTGAGGGTCAGTGCGTTCCCACGTACTTTCCGTGTTCTTCTTTCTCTATCCTAGAAGGAAGGCTGTTTCTTCCACAAGGTTTAAGAGAGTGAATTCACATTTCCGTTGGGAATATTCATTTTTTTTTACGTTCATTGTTAGGTAGTGTTGATGTTTCATCAGCACTTTGTGTTCAAAGTGCTAGGGTATCTCTCGATTTTTTTTTTGTCTTCTGTTAGTCGGGCTCCATACATTTCTGCATGTGCCCATTGCAAAAGAACTCATGTCTCGCAAGTGGTCACGGGTATTGGTCTGATCATGCGCCGGGCCCGGCAATTATGAATTCAAGGACCATTTCCACCACCCTTCTACTACGTTGGAACGTAGTAGCGCGATACACGCAAGGTTGCGGCATCCATGTAGCTTAGCTACCTGCCTTAGTGAGATAACTCATCCATGTAGCTTAGCTACCTGCCTTAGTGAGATATCTCATCCATGTAGCTTAGCTACCTGCCTTAGTGAGATAACTCATCCATGTAGCTTAGCTACCTGCCTTAGTGAGATAACTCATCCATGTAGCTTAGCTACCTGCCTTAGTGAGATAACTCATCCATGTAGCTTAGCTACCTGCCTTAGTGAGATAACTCATTCATCCCCTTCACAATGATTTATCTTTATCTTGTTTGTTTTCGTTCTTCTCCTCCTCCCGTTCCCCTTTATACTTGATAATGCTGATATTCCAGCAAACGAGAGTTAAATCACCTTTCCGTACGGGATATTCCTTTTTATGTGTGCTCTTTGCGTTCATTGTTAGGTAGTGTTGTTTCATCAGCACCAACATGATGATGTGTTTGGAATGTACACCTTCCCGTCGATATGCTTGTACGGATTCTGGCTTGAGGTTGGATATCTTATTTTCCTGTGGGCTTTGAGCTTCATGTTGATAGCTCAGCTCGACGGATTTTAAGATATGATGCTTTTTAATTTTCTGTTATGCTCGCATCAGAGCATTGCATGATTTTGTAGCAACCAAAAACAAATTATTTTTATGCGACTGACTTGTGTGAGAGTGCCGAGTTTTCGACCGGCTCAGTCATCACAGTCCATTGCATACAAAATAGCGGATCAGAGCGAGTCTGACCTTGCGGAACAACACGGGTGGTGTTAGACACCAACGATCAGTTTGTAAAAAGTGTATCACATCGCACACTATCCGAAGCAATGGCCTGTTTTTTTCGGCCGGCCGTACACACTTGAGCGACACAAGTCAGTCTGAATTTTTTTTTGTCTAGTTCATGTGTGTTTCGAGGAAGTTTTGCTTTGAATTGCCGGTACTCCTCATCGTCAGCGGAACAAACCGTGGAGATGAAAATTTAGCGTAGCGTTCTGCTGCACGTATCTCCATCTGCGTTAAATTCTATCCTCCATATTGGCTGGGGATTAGGATTGATAGCTCTAGGGCTTTCCTACTGACTTGTGTTAGTAGGTCGTTGGCTCGCTTTCGGAAGGATGCTCGCATAGAGTTATATCCTAGTGTTTGTGAGGTTCAACTTTCGTGTCGGACACTTTTCCATCATTGCGCCATTTATTTTTTTATTTATTTATTTTCCTCCACCTTTTATTTTCTCCACTCTTCTCCTCCTGTTTTCGGGGTGTCGTTTAAATACTCCTTTGAGCACTTCAAAGGAGGTAGCAGATTCATGTGTGTCTTTTTTAACCCTATGAGTAGGTGTCACAGGTTTTCTGTGGATTTGTTGAATTTAATCCGTGTGCGTGTTTTTAAGGGTGAACTCGTAGGTTCATTGCGTTTGCAGTCCCTTGTTTTGGGTGTTAACAGAGTCAACCGGGTAAGGGGGTAGGTCACAGTTGTGTATGCACCGTTTTCACTCTTCAAAGCATTGCATGAACTTCCAAGCTGTGCTGTGTATTTTTTCCTGCGTGAAGCGTACTGTATCCTCAGTGATTATTAGCACTGGCAGTGATCGCACATCACAACATAGCTTGCCAGTGCAACTGATTGAATTAAGTATTACAGTACTAAATAATTAATCAAGTTCCGAAACTTTGTTCAGCCATGACAGTTAATAGCAAGTGTTTGGCACTCTTTCTTTTTTTACAGCATGCAGCATGTTGCACTTGGGACATATGTTTCAGCAATAATGGTAAATTGGATGACCGTGGCATGAAAACAAGAAGAAGAAGAAGATAGCGTGTGTTTTGGTGCTGTGGTGTCGAAATGAAACGGGCAATGCGATGGTAAAGTGAATGAAAATAAACGTGAAAAATCTTTATCAAGACGTAAAAATGCACAAAACAACTTTGCTCGTTCGCTCTTGGGGAAAACAAGCAAGCTTATGTAGAACAAACCCAAAAGAACTCGTCGGCACACCGAAATTCACGGCAATGTGTCCGCGTGTATCATTGTGTCGATCACCTGATTTGGGATGCCTTATTGTTGAGTAACGATGTTTGAGCTCAAGGCAAGCTTTGTTTTGTAATTTTTTGTTCTCTTAATATAACTAGGTGTGAAACTTTACTTAAAATGTAAATGAAATCCTTTTAAGCGACATATAGTGCATACTACCACTGAATACATGAACAATGAGGCCCGTGTAAACTACTGATCCCCAGTGAACATTGCTGCGACAGTCCTGGTTTCGTCTGCAGCCGTACTGGAAACAAAATGTGCTACAGAAAAATGTCTCCATCCTCCGGCGGTTTTAAAACGAGTGCTCACTGCTTTTATTCATACTAGACTTCATTTTGATATACCCAAACCTTTGTTACTCTCTAGAAATCACTATCTCGTAAACGGCTGATCGTCTATGAAGGGGAGCTGCTAGACTATCAGTGAAGCCAGATGGACGCGGTCAGGTCAGAAAAGGCTGACAAGTGGGGAGATGATACCGTATTCCGGACATGAAGAGGAGAATGCCCCCCCCCCCCCCCCCCCCATACAGAAGGTGTAGCATTCATGCTGTCACCAGTGGCACAGAGAGCGCTGATGGGCTGGGAACCTCTTGTGCCAAGAATTATCACAGCAGCCTTTAGAACCAGGAAAAAGATCAAGCTGAACGTCATCCAGTGTTATGAGCCCACCAATGACAGTGACGAGGAAGATAAACAAGAGTTCTACGACCGACTCCATAGTGCTGTGGACAAATGCGTGGAACGAGACATCACCATCGTCATGGGCGATTTTAATGCCCAAATAGGGGAGGACAACACCGGATACAAAGAGGTGATGGGGAAACATGGACGAAGAGAGTTGAGTGAGAACGGGGAGAGGCTCGTAGACTTTTGTGCTCTAAACAGACTCGTCATTGGAGGCAGCATCTTCCCACACAGAAAAATACATAAAGCAACTTGGGTCTCACCCGACCATACTACAGAGAACCAAATAGACCATATCTGCATTAGCAAGAAATTTAGAAGATCCCTTCAAGCTGTTCGAGTGAGGAGGGGAGCAGATGTCGGCTCAGACCACCGTCTGCTTACCTTAAGAATAAAGCTCAAGATAAAGAAAAGCCGCACAAGAGCACAAGAAGACAGCGCTATAATGTAGGCCTCCTGAGAGAGACTGGAGTGAGATAAGAGTTCAAACTGGTGATGTCCAACAGGTTTCAAGCGCTACAGGAGTTAGTAAATGAAGAGGAGGCGGCCACCACAGAGCAGCAGTGGAAGGCAGTTAGAGAGGCGCTGAACTCAACCAGCAAAGACACTGTAGGGTTCAGGAAACACCATCACAAGGACTGGCTGTCGGCACAGACCTTGAAGAAGATAGAAGTGAGGAAACAGAAGAAAGCAGTTGTCAACAACAATGCACGAGAGCATCCAAAGCAAGGGCACAGGAGGAATACTCGGAAGCCAACCGCGAGGTGAAGAGGAGTATCAGGGCAGACAAGAGGGCCTACATAGTTAACCTGGCAGGATAGGCAGAAAAGGCAGCAGCAACATGAAACAGCTCTACGACATTACCAGAAGATTGTCAGGCGAGTATGGCCATACAGAAAGACCAGTAAAAGACAAAGAAGGCAAGCCTATTGCAGACAGAGCAGACCAGCTCGACAGATGGGCCGAGTATTTTGAAGAGTTACTGAACAGACCCACCCAACCCGACCCTCCAGACCTAGCCAGCAGAGGCTGACCTACCCATCAGCTGTGACAGACCCAGCCGGGAAGAGATCAAAAGAGCAGTGGCATTTTTGATGAACGTCAAAGCAGCAGGGCCAGATGGCATCCCAGCAGAGGCTCAGAAAGCAGACCTAGAGACAACAGTAGAGCTGCTGTACCCACTGTTTGGAAAGATCTTGGAGGAGGAGATGACGCCGGATGACTGGAAAGAGGGGTACCTAATCAAGCTTCCCAAGAAAGGCGACCTCAGTAAGTGTTCCAGCTACAGAGGAATCAACTTGCTGTCAGTACCAGGAAAGGTCTTTAACAGGATCATCCTGGAGAGAATGAAGAGCTCCGTCGACCCCCAGCTGAGAGACCAGCAAGCAGGATTCAGGAAAAACCGATCATGTACAGACCAGATCGCCACTCTCCGCATCATCGTGGAACAGTCTCTGGAGTGGAGCTCCCCGCTGTACGTCAACTTCGTGGTACCGTGTTCGGCGTTTTCAACAAGTAGGATTTCGCTCCCACGGTTTTGTTTGTTCTTTAAATTCTTTTGCTTTTTCAGTCTTGGACTGTATTTCTTTTTCACAGGTGTCGGCCACTTGTGTTTGTGTCCCACCGTTTTTCTGTTTTGTTGTTGTTGTTTTGTTCTTTGTTTAAAACAAAATTTTGTTTTTTGTTGTTTGCCGTGATGTTGGCTTTTACATTCTTTTCTCTTGTCTTTCTCGTTCTTTTTCGGCATTTACTTCTGTGCCATTTCTTACTGCGCTACGTGATGCACTGTGGGTGTGCCGCCTTCACTTGTTTGTTTCCGGCACCCCAGTGTGCAGGCAACCCTGCTTGTCAGTCTAATGTTGATGTACATTAGTTAATGAGTACCGTGCAGGCTCCCATAGTATGAAGATCTATGTCTCTCTGACAACGGCGGGTGTTGGGTTGTCCCCGTCGGTGTGCAGGGTCAGTTGAAATTACGTAAGCTCCTAGCCGATAATTCCGAGATGTCCGCGGGACGAGGCTGGGTGAGGGTCAGTGCGTTCCCACGTACTTTCCGTGTTCTTCTTTCTCTATCCTAGAAGGAAGGCTGTTTCTTCCACAAGGTTTAAGAGAGTGAATTCACATTTCCGTTGGGAATATTCATTTTTTTTTACGTTCATTGTTAGGTAGTGTTGATGTTTCATCAGCACTTTGTGTTCAAAGTGCTAGGGTATCTCTCGATTTTTTTTTGTCTTCTGTTAGTCGGGCTCCATACATTTCTGCATGTGCCCATTGCAAAAGAACTCATGTCTCGCAAGTGGTCACGGGTATTGGTCTGATCATGCGCCGGGCCCGGCAATTATGAATTCAAGGACCATTTCCACCACCCTTCTACTACGTTGGAACGTAGTAGCGCGATACACGCAAGGTTGCGGCATCCATGTAGCTTAGCTACCTGCCTTAGTGAGATAACTCATCCATGTAGCTTAGCTACCTGCCTTAGTGAGATATCTCATCCATGTAGCTTAGCTACCTGCCTTAGTGAGATAACTCATCCATGTAGCTTAGCTACCTGCCTTAGTGAGATAACTCATCCATGTAGCTTAGCTACCTGCCTTAGTGAGATAACTCATCCATGTAGCTTAGCTACCTGCCTTAGTGAGATAACTCATTCATCCCCTTCACAATGATTTATCTTTATCTTGTTTGTTTTCGTTCTTCTCCTCCTCCCGTTCCCCTTTATACTTGATAATGCTGATATTCCAGCAAACGAGAGTTAAATCACCTTTCCGTACGGGATATTCCTTTTTATGTGTGCTCTTTGCGTTCATTGTTAGGTAGTGTTGTTTCATCAGCACCAACATGATGATGTGTTTGGAATGTACACCTTCCCGTCGATATGCTTGTACGGATTCTGGCTTGAGGTTGGATATCTTATTTTCCTGTGGGCTTTGAGCTTCATGTTGATAGCTCAGCTCGACGGATTTTAAGATATGATGCTTTTTAATTTTCTGTTATGCTCGCATCAGAGCATTGCATGATTTTGTAGCAACCAAAAACAAATTATTTTTATGCGACTGACTTGTGTGAGAGTGCCGAGTTTTCGACCGGCTCAGTCATCACAGTCCATTGCATACAAAATAGCGGATCAGAGCGAGTCTGACCTTGCGGAACAACACGGGTGGTGTTAGACACCAACGATCAGTTTGTAAAAAGTGTATCACATCGCACACTATCCGAAGCAATGGCCTGTTTTTTTCGGCCGGCCGTACACACTTGAGCGACACAAGTCAGTCTGAATTTTTTTTTGTCTAGTTCATGTGTGTTTCGAGGAAGTTTTGCTTTGAATTGCCGGTACTCCTCATCGTCAGCGGAACAAACCGTGGAGATGAAAATTTAGCGTAGCGTTCTGCTGCACGTATCTCCATCTGCGTTAAATTCTATCCTCCATATTGGCTGGGGATTAGGATTGATAGCTCTAGGGCTTTCCTACTGACTTGTGTTAGTAGGTCGTTGGCTCGCTTTCGGAAGGATGCTCGCATAGAGTTATATCCTAGTGTTTGTGAGGTTCAACTTTCGTGTCGGACACTTTTCCATCATTGCGCCATTTATTTTTTTATTTATTTATTTTCCTCCACCTTTTATTTTCTCCACTCTTCTCCTCCTGTTTTCGGGGTGTCGTTTAAATACTCCTTTGAGCACTTCAAAGGAGGTAGCAGATTCATGTGTGTCTTTTTTAACCCTATGAGTAGGTGTCACAGGTTTTCTGTGGATTTGTTGAATTTAATCCGTGTGCGTGTTTTTAAGGGTGAACTCGTAGGTTCATTGCGTTTGCAGTCCCTTGTTTTGGGTGTTAACAGAGTCAACCGGGTAAGGGGGTAGGTCACAGTTGTGTATGCACCGTTTTCACTCTTCAAAGCATTGCATGAACTTCCAAGCTGTGCTGTGTATTTTTTCCTGCGTGAAGCGTACTGTATCCTCAGTGATTATTAGCACTGGCAGTGATCGCACATCACAACATAGCTTGCCAGTGCAACTGATTGAATTAAGTATTACAGTACTAAATAATTAATCAAGTTCCGAAACTTTGTTCAGCCATGACAGTTAATAGCAAGTGTTTGGCACTCTTTCTTTTTTTACAGCATGCAGCATGTTGCACTTGGGACATATGTTTCAGCAATAATGGTAAATTGGATGACCGTGGCATGAAAACAAGAAGAAGAAGAAGATAGCGTGTGTTTTGGTGCTGTGGTGTCGAAATGAAACGGGCAATGCGATGGTAAAGTGAATGAAAATAAACGTGAAAAATCTTTATCAAGACGTAAAAATGCACAAAACAACTTTGCTCGTTCGCTCTTGGGGAAAACAAGCAAGCTTATGTAGAACAAACCCAAAAGAACTCGTCGGCACACCGAAATTCACGGCAATGTGTCCGCGTGTATCATTGTGTCGATCACCTGATTTGGGATGCCTTATTGTTGAGTAACGATGTTTGAGCTCAAGGCAAGCTTTGTTTTGTAATTTTTTGTTCTCTTAATATAACTAGGTGTGAAACTTTACTTAAAATGTAAATGAAATCCTTTTAAGCGACATATAGTGCATACTACCACTGAATACATGAACAATGAGGCCCGTGTAAACTACTGATCCCCAGTGAACATTGCTGCGACAGTCCTGGTTTCGTCTGCAGCCGTACTGGAAACAAAATGTGCTACAGAAAAATGTCTCCATCCTCCGGCGGTTTAAAACGAGTGCTCACTGCTTTTATTCATACTAGACTTCATTTTGATATACCCAAACCTTTGTTACTCTCTAGAAATCACTATCTCGTAAACGGCTGATCGTCTATGAAGGGGAGCTGCTAGACTATCAGTGAAGCCAGATGGACGCGGTCAGGTCAGAAAAGGCTGACAAGTGGGGAGATGATACCGTATTCCGGACATGAAGAGGAGAATGCCCCCCCCCCCCCCCCATACAGAAGGTGTAGCATTCATGCTGTCACCAGTGGCACAGAGAGCGCTGATGGGCTGGGAACCTCTTGTGCCAAGAATTATCACAGCAGCCTTTAGAACCAGGAAAAAGATCAAGCTGAACGTCATCCAGTGTTATGAGCCCACCAATGACAGTGACGAGGAAGATAAACAAGAGTTCTACGACCGACTCCATAGTGCTGTGGACAAATGCGTGGAACGAGACATCACCATCGTCATGGGCGATTTTAATGCCCAAATAGGGGAGGACAACACCGGATACAAAGAGGTGATGGGGAAACATGGACGAAGAGAGTTGAGTGAGAACGGGGAGAGGCTCGTAGACTTTTGTGCTCTAAACAGACTCGTCATTGGAGGCAGCATCTTCCCACACAGAAAAATACATAAAGCAACTTGGGTCTCACCCGACCATACTACAGAGAACCAAATAGACCATATCTGCATTAGCAAGAAATTTAGAAGATCCCTTCAAGCTGTTCGAGTGAGGAGGGGAGCAGATGTCGGCTCAGACCACCGTCTGCTTACCTTAAGAATAAAGCTCAAGATAAAGAAAAGCCGCACAAGAGCACAAGAAGACAGCGCTATAATGTAGGCCTCCTGAGAGAGACTGGAGTGAGATAAGAGTTCAAACTGGTGATGTCCAACAGGTTTCAAGCGCTACAGGAGTTAGTAAATGAAGAGGAGGCGGCCACCACAGAGCAGCAGTGGAAGGCAGTTAGAGAGGCGCTGAACTCAACCAGCAAAGACACTGTAGGGTTCAGGAAACACCATCACAAGGACTGGCTGTCGGCACAGACCTTGAAGAAGATAGAAGTGAGGAAACAGAAGAAAGCAGTTGTCAACAACAATGCACGAGAGCATCCAAAGCAAGGGCACAGGAGGAATACTCGGAAGCCAACCGCGAGGTGAAGAGGAGTATCAGGGCAGACAAGAGGGCCTACATAGTTAACCTGGCTCTCTCTCTTGGCTTGACTTCGCGAACGAAGATTTTATAGGAGTTGCCCACGACGTCTGCAGGCTTGTTCGTGGCTGCGGAGGCCAATCCGAGACAGGCAGGTTCGACCGCAGTGGCTGCAGGGGAAGGTATGGCCAGGGTTCTGAGCTGCGGCATCTCTGTTTTTTCTCCTGAGCCGCTTGTCCTTAAGGCTAGCTCTGTGAGAGTCCTCAAAGGAGACAGCTGCCTTGTAAATGGTGGAGCGCCAGGTGTCACGGTCCGCAGCAAGCGAAGACCACTGGTGGTGGTCGATTTGGCAGGCACTAAGTGACTTCTTGAGACAGTCTTTGTATCTCTTCTTTGGTGCCCCTCTGTCACGGTGTCCAGTAGCAAGCTCGCCGAACAGGGTGATCTTTGGTAGGCGATGATCCTCCATCCTGGAGACATGCCCCGCCCAGCGGAGCTGTGTCCGCAGCAGCAAAGCCTCGATGCTCACAGTTTCAGCCTGTTCAAGGACCTCGACGTTGGTGACATAGTCACTCCAGTGAATGCCCAGGATGGTACGCAGGCAGCGCTGGTGGAAGCGTTCGAGGAGTCGTAGTTGGCTGCGGTAGAGGGCCCAGGACTCGGAACCATACAGCAGGGTGGTGAGGACCACAGCTCTGTACACGCTGATCTTGGTGCCTGTTTTCAGCTGTTGATTGTGCCACACCCGCTTGAAAAGTCGCCCGAAAGCGCTGTTCGCTTTTGCCAGCCTGCTGTCAAGCTCCTTGTCCAGCTTGGCGTCCGACGTGATAATGCAGCCAAGGTAAGTAAACTGGTGCACTGACTTTAGTTCAGACTCGCCAATGGTGATGTGAGGAGGGCGATACACTGTCTTGGGTGCCGGCTGATGGAGGACCTCTGTCTTTTTCAGACTGACCTCGAGTCCAAAGAGCTGGGCAGCATCTGCGAAGCAAGACGTGATGCGCTGCAGGGCTCTCTCTGTGTGTGCAACGAGGGCAGCATCATCAGCAAAAAGCAGCTCACGAATCAGTTGGTCTAGGGTTTTCGTGTGGGCCTGCAGTCGTCTGAGGTTGAACAGGCTGCCATCGAGACGATACCTGATGTACACTGCATCGTCATCATCGAGGTCCACTGTGGCCTGCTTCAACATCATGCTAAAAAAGATGGTGAAGAGGGTCGGTGCCAGCACGCAGCCCTGCTTTACGCCGTTGAGAATAGGGAATGGTTCTGAGAGGTCATTGTTGAGTCTGACCTGGCCTTGCTGGTCCTCGTGTAGCTGGACAATCATGTTGAGGAACTTTGGGGGACAGCCAAGTCGCTCCAGGATCTGCCACATGCCTTGCCTGCTTACCCTGGCAGGATAGGCAGAAAAGGCAGCAGCAACATGAAACAGCTCTACGACATTACCAGAAGATTGTCAGGCGAGTATGGCCATACAGAAAGACCAGTAAAAGACAAAGAAGGCAAGCCTATTGCAGACAGAGCAGACCAGCTCGACAGATGGGCCGAGTATTTTGAAGAGTTACTGAACAGACCCACCCAACCCGACCCTCCAGACCTAGCCAGCAGAGGCTGACCTACCCATCAGCTGTGACAGACCCAGCCGGGAAGAGATCAAAAGAGCAGTGGCATTTTTGATGAACGTCAAAGCAGCAGGGCCAGATGGCATCCCAGCAGAGGCTCAGAAAGCAGACCTAGAGACAACAGTAGAGCTGCTGTACCCACTGTTTGGAAAGATCTTGGAGGAGGAGATGACGCCGGATGACTGGAAAGAGGGGTACCTAATCAAGCTTCCCAAGAAAGGCGACCTCAGTAAGTGTTCCAGCTACAGAGGAATCAACTTGCTGTCAGTACCAGGAAAGGTCTTTAACAGGATCATCCTGGAGAGAATGAAGAGCTCCGTCGACCCCCAGCTGAGAGACCAGCAAGCAGGATTCAGGAAAAACCGATCATGTACAGACCAGATCGCCACTCTCCGCATCATCGTGGAACAGTCTCTGGAGTGGAGCTCCCCGCTGTACGTCAACTTCGTGGTACCGTGTTCGGCGTTTTCAACAAGTAGGATTTCGCTCCCACGGTTTTGTTTGTTCTTTAAATTCTTTTGCTTTTTCAGTCTTGGACTGTATTTCTTTTTCACAGGTGTCGGCCACTTGTGTTTGTGTCCCACCGTTTTTCTGTTTTGTTGTTGTTGTTTTGTTCTTTGTTTAAAACAAAATTTTGTTTTTTGTTGTTTGCCGTGATGTTGGCTTTTACATTCTTTTCTCTTGTCTTTCTCGTTCTTTTTCGGCATTTACTTCTGTGCCATTTCTTACTGCGCTACGTGATGCACTGTGGGTGTGCCGCCTTCACTTGTTTGTTTCCGGCACCCCAGTGTGCAGGCAACCCTGCTTGTCAGTCTAATGTTGATGTACATTAGTTAATGAGTACCGTGCAGGCTCCCATAGTATGAAGATCTATGTCTCTCTGACAACGGCGGGTGTTGGGTTGTCCCCGTCGGTGTGCAGGGTCAGTTGAAATTACGTAAGCTCCTAGCCGATAATTCCGAGATGTCCGCGGGACGAGGCTGGGTGAGGGTCAGTGCGTTCCCACGTACTTTCCGTGTTCTTCTTTCTCTATCCTAGAAGGAAGGCTGTTTCTTCCACAAGGTTTAAGAGAGTGAATTCACATTTCCGTTGGGAATATTCATTTTTTTTTTACGTTCATTGTTAGGTAGTGTTGATGTTTCATCAGCACTTTGTGTTCAAAGTGCTAGGGTATCTCTCGATTTTTTTTTGTCTTCTGTTAGTCGGGCTCCATACATTTCTGCATGTGCCCATTGCAAAAGAACTCATGTCTCGCAAGTGGTCACGGGTATTGGTCTGATCATGCGCCGGGCCCGGCAATTATGAATTCAAGGACCATTTCCACCACCCTTCTACTACGTTGGAACGTAGTAGCGCGATACACGCAAGGTTGCGGCATCCATGTAGCTTAGCTACCTGCCTTAGTGAGATAACTCATCCATGTAGCTTAGCTACCTGCCTTAGTGAGATATCTCATCCATGTAGCTTAGCTACCTGCCTTAGTGAGATAACTCATCCATGTAGCTTAGCTACCTGCCTTAGTGAGATAACTCATCCATGTAGCTTAGCTACCTGCCTTAGTGAGATAACTCATCCATGTAGCTTAGCTACCTGCCTTAGTGAGATAACTCATTCATCCCCTTCACAATGATTTATCTTTATCTTGTTTGTTTTCGTTCTTCTCCTCCTCCCGTTCCCCTTTATACTTGATAATGCTGATATTCCAGCAAACGAGAGTTAAATCACCTTTCCGTACGGGATATTCCTTTTTATGTGTGCTCTTTGCGTTCATTGTTAGGTAGTGTTGTTTCATCAGCACCAACATGATGATGTGTTTGGAATGTACACCTTCCCGTCGATATGCTTGTACGGATTCTGGCTTGAGGTTGGATATCTTATTTTCCTGTGGGCTTTGAGCTTCATGTTGATAGCTCAGCTCGACGGATTTTAAGATATGATGCTTTTTAATTTTCTGTTATGCTCGCATCAGAGCATTGCATGATTTTGTAGCAACCAAAAACAAATTATTTTTATGCGACTGACTTGTGTGAGAGTGCCGAGTTTTCGACCGGCTCAGTCATCACAGTCCATTGCATACAAAATAGCGGATCAGAGCGAGTCTGACCTTGCGGAACAACACGGGTGGTGTTAGACACCAACGATCAGTTTGTAAAAAGTGTATCACATCGCACACTATCCGAAGCAATGGCCTGTTTTTTTCGGCCGGCCGTACACACTTGAGCGACACAAGTCAGTCTGAATTTTTTTTTGTCTAGTTCATGTGTGTTTCGAGGAAGTTTTGCTTTGAATTGCCGGTACTCCTCATCGTCAGCGGAACAAACCGTGGAGATGAAAATTTAGCGTAGCGTTCTGCTGCACGTATCTCCATCTGCGTTAAATTCTATCCTCCATATTGGCTGGGGATTAGGATTGATAGCTCTAGGGCTTTCCTACTGACTTGTGTTAGTAGGTCGTTGGCTCGCTTTCGGAAGGATGCTCGCATAGAGTTATATCCTAGTGTTTGTGAGGTTCAACTTTCGTGTCGGACACTTTTCCATCATTGCGCCATTTATTTTTTTATTTATTTATTTTCCTCCACCTTTTATTTTCTCCACTCTTCTCCTCCTGTTTTCGGGGTGTCGTTTAAATACTCCTTCAAAGGAGGTAGCAGATTCATGTGTGTCTTTTTTAACCCTATGAGTAGGTGTCACATGTTTTCTGTGGATTTGTTGAATTTAATCCGTGTGCGTGTTTTTAAGGGTGAACTCGTAGGTTCATTGCGTTTGCAGTCCCTTGTTTTGGGTGTTAACAGAGTCAACCGGGTAAGGGGGTAGGTCACAGTTGTGTATGCACCGTTTTCACTCTTCAAAGCATTGCATGGACTTCCAAGCTGTGCTGTGTATTTTTTCCTGCGTGAAGCGTACTGTATCCTCAGTGATTATTAGCACTGGCAGTGATCGCACATCACAACATAGCTTGCCAGTGCAACTGATTGAATTAAGTATTACAGTACTAAATAATTAATCAAGTTCCGAAACTTTGTTCAGCCATGACAGTTAATAGCAAGTGTTTGGCACTCTTTCTTTTTTTACAGCATGCAGCATGTTGCACTTGGGACATATGTTTCAGCAATAATGGTAAATTGGATGACCGTGGCATGGAAACAAGAAGAAGAAGAAGATAGCGTGTGTTTTGGTGCTGTGGTGTCGAAATGAAACGGGCAATGCGATGGTAAAGTGAATGAAAATAAACGTGAAAAATCTTTATCAAGACGTAAAAATGCACAAAACAACTTTGCTCGTTCGCTCTTGGGGAAAACAAGCAAGCTTATGTAGAACAAACCCAAAAGAACTCGTCGGCACACCGAAATTCACGGCAATGTGTCCGCGTGTATCATTGTGTCGATCACCTGATTTGGGATGCCTTATTGTTGAGTAACGATGTTTGAGCTCAAGGCAAGCTTTGTTTTGTAATTTTTTGTTCTCTTAATATAACTAGGTGTGAAACTTTACTTAAAATGTAAATGAAATCCTTTTAAGCGACATATAGTGCATACTACCACTGAATACATGAACAATGAGGCCCGTGTAAACTACTGATCCCCAGTGAACATTGCTGCGACAGTCCTGGTTTCGTCTGCAGCCGTACTGGAAACAAAATGTGCTACAGAAAAATGTCTCCATCCTCCGGCGGTTTAAAACGAGTGCTCACTGCTTTTATTCATACTAGACTTCATTTTGATATACCCAAACCTTTGTTACTCTCTAGAAATCACTATCTCGTAAACGGCTGATCGTCTATGAAGGGGAGCTGCTAGACTATCAGTGAAGCCAGATGGACGCGGTCAGGTCAGAAAAGGCTGACAAGTGGGGAGATGATACCGTATTCCGGACATGAAGAGGAGAATGCCCCCCCCCCCCCCCATACAGAAGGTGTAGCATTCATGCTGTCACCAGTGGCACAGAGAGCGCTGATGGGCTGGGAACCTCTTGTGCCAAGAATTATCACAGCAGCCTTTAGAACCAGGAAAAAGATCAAGCTGAACGTCATCCAGTGTTATGAGCCCACCAATGACAGTGACGAGGAAGATAAACAAGAGTTCTACGACCGACTCCATAGTGCTGTGGACAAATGCGTGGAACGAGACATCACCATCGTCATGGGCGATTTTAATGCCCAAATAGGGGAGGACAACACCGGATACAAAGAGGTGATGGGGAAACATGGACGAAGAGAGTTGAGTGAGAACGGGGAGAGGCTCGTAGACTTTTGTGCTCTAAACAGACTCGTCATTGGAGGCAGCATCTTCCCACACAGAAAAATACATAAAGCAACTTGGGTCTCACCCGACCATACTACAGAGAACCAAATAGACCATATCTGCATTAGCAAGAAATTTAGAAGATCCCTTCAAGATGTTCGAGTGAGGAGGGGAGCAGATGTCGGCTCAGACCACCGTCTGCTTACCTTAAGAATAAAGCTCAAGATAAAGAAAAGCCGCACAAGAGCACAAGAAGACAGCGCTATAATGTAGGCCTCCTGAGAGAGACTGGAGTGAGATAAGAGTTCAAACTGGTGATGTCCAACAGGTTTCAAGCGCTACAGGAGTTAGTAAATGAAGAGGAGGCGGCCACCACAGAGCAGCAGTGGAAGGCAGTTAGAGAGGCGCTGAACTCAACCAGCAAAGACACTGTAGGGTTCAGGAAACACCATCACAAGGACTGGCTGTCGGCACAGACCTTGAAGAAGATAGAAGTGAGGAAGCAGAAGAAAGCAGTTGTCAACAACAATGCACGAGAGCATCCAAAGCAAGGGCACAGGAGGAATACTCGGAAGCCAACCGCGAGGTGAAGAGGAGTATCAGGGCAGACAAGAGGGCCTACATAGTTAACCTGGCAGGATAGGCAGAAAAGGCAGCAGCAACATGAAACAGCTCTACGACATTACCAGAAGATTGTCAGGCGAGTATGGCCATACAGAAAGACCAGTAAAAGACAAAGAAGGCAAGCCTATTGCAGACAGAGCAGACCAGCTCGACAGATGGGCCGAGTATTTTGAAGAGTTACTGAACAGACCCACCCAACCCGACCCTCCAGACCTAGCCAGCAGAGGCTGACCTACCCATCAGCTGTGACAGACCCAGCCGGGAAGAGATCAAAAGAGCAGTGGCATTTTTGATGAACGTCAAAGCAGCAGGGCCAGATGGCATCCCAGCAGAGGCTCAGAAAGCAGACCTAGAGACAACAGTAGAGCTGCTGTACCCACTGTTTGGAAAGATCTTGGAGGAGGAGATGACGCCGGATGACTGGAAAGAGGGGTACCTAATCAAGCTTCCCAAGAAAGGCGACCTCAGTAAGTGTTCCAGCTACAGAGGAATCAACTTGCTGTCAGTACCAGGAAAGGTCTTTAACAGGATCATCCTGGAGAGAATGAAGAGCTCCGTCGACCCCCAGCTGAGAGACCAGCAAGCAGGATTCAGGAAAAACCGATCATGTACAGACCAGATCGCCACTCTCCGCATCATCGTGGAACAGTCTCTGGAGTGGAGCTCCCCGCTGTACGTCAACTTCGTGGATTCCGGGAAAGCATTTGACTGCGTGGACCGAGAGACTTTGTGGAAACTCCTACAACACTACGTGCCTTTGCTGCATATGAGAAACAAGATGGGATGAACCATAACCCACACAATCCCTTCTATTAGAGAGCTGTCCTCGCTATCAAGGGTCTCTACCTTTTGTCTTTGATCTGATTCTGATGTTAAAATATCTCCTATTGAACAAGATGAGGATTTTATCCCAAAGTCTACAGTATTGTTTAGTGCTCACGTGCATTTTTCTTTTAAGAACGTTTACATTTGTTCATATTTTAAAGCTTATCCTTCTGATCCATTTCCCTCCTCTCTAAGCCAACCTCTGATCAACACGCACGCCGGCACACACAAGTAAAGACGGACACACGGTGCGTCCCGCCATTAGTACGCTCTGTGAGCTGGAGTAGCGACAGGAATTCTGAAAAAAAAATAGCACGAGCAGCAAAATGACGTCACTATAGCTTGACGTCTTGGCATCGCTAGTCTCACGACGCCGTGTACACATTGACGAAACTGATGTTTCACGTCACGGATCCGAAAGGCACGCAACCTCTTCCAGGGCTGACTGTTTTGTTCCACACAGCCTCTTCCAGGGCTGAGGATGGGAGAATATAGCGGTTCCAAAACTTGCAAAAATGAATTATTATTCAAAACGTTAAAAACGTACAAAGCTGGCAAACGAATTCATCCAGTATCTTTCTCCAATCTAGCTATATGCAAAATTTCTATTAAATATGACTTAAGGACTCTAATCTGGGTCAACTGACTTTCTATAAACGGTCTTTTATGTCTTCGATGAGACATACAGTTACAACATGCTCGAAGGCACTCTTAAAGTATTTTGCCTAGTTTCAAGCTTGGGCGTATAGCAATATCTGCGAGTTTTTTCGTGTCTACGCACATACGCGCGCGCGCGCGCACACACACACACAGGTGCGCGCACATATGGCCTTTCGCGCCAAATGTACGTTCAGCAGCGATGTTAGCGTAATTAGACATGACGTAATTTTTATCTTGTTACTTCAGTTGTCAGAGGTTTAGGTTTACCGTCTTTGACATCATGGACACGCTATTAAATTCGCCCCACCGCGACCCGTCCTAAAAAGTCCCTTTTATAAATAGAAGGGACTTAACAAATCCAAAGGTGCCAGTGACTGCCTAATCAAGACCTCAGTGGAGCCTGACAGTTCCGCGTGCGGATGCGTGGCAAATAAGCATTCGAGACATACTACATATTCTGTGTGAAATAAATTAATGTAACCCGGCATGACACATTAAAAGGACAACGCTGCCCAGTGCACGAGACATAAATCCTTATGAGCCCCCACAGTCGCGGGGGCTTATGAGGATTTATATCTATTGTTAGTTTCGTATTTTATATCCCTACTTGGGGTTGGTCAATTTGTGCTCTTCACGTGAATGTCGGACAGTGTGCAGTGATTTTAGACGCATAATTCGTGTTGACTGGCAGCGGATGGGTCAAATAACACAATTTCCAGAAAGAGGGACTGAACATCGCTCACCGTGGGGCCGGTAGCAGCTATTTTTTTTAACCGTCCTACAATTAGCACAGTTTTTGCTAATTACCAGCGTCTGTGGAGCCTGGCCGCCATCATGACTAGCCTGTAAACCTAGCCCTCATCACCAGCTGGAGCATGATGTAACACTTATTGGGGGATCCAGATGTGGAAGTAGACCATCGCTGTGTAATGGTCAGCAATCCTCAATCTGTGTCACGCCATTTCACCGTGCGGGGACAGTATGTCACAGCATTCTGAGCGTGGTAGAAGCGACAGCAAGAAGCGGAAACAGCTACAAAATATGAGCGACTCGAGTGGTCACGAAACACCTAGACAGAAGAAAAGCAAAGCCAAGAACAAGACTTTAAAGTCGAGATCGCTCAGTGTTTCAGCCTCTATTCGCGACCATTTTTCTGCGACAAGTAGGTCAGACGCTGCCACTGATGTGTCGCACATAGTTGCAGGCACAGTGATGGCGGGCCGCAGAGACGGAGACAGTGTCAAGGACAGTGCCAGTGTCAGTGTCAGTGACGGTGGGGGCAATGGTGCGAGGATTGATCTGTCGAGTAAGGCAGAGGATGTTTCTAATGCTATCCTTCTGCACGAGATTCGGAGCATGTTAAGAAGATCGACATTCTCAGCTCGACGGTGGATGAGCTTAATGGAAGGATCATGGAACTTCACATTGAACACGACCATCTGAAAAAAAGACATTGGCAGTATGAAGGAGAGATAGGTGCAGCTGAAGAGTCAAGTGACAGAAGCGAAACACCAAGCGACGCTCGCACACAAACGTGTGGTCGACCACGAACAGTACACGAGGAGAAATAACGTCCGAGTGTTTGGTGTTCAGGAGGGAGTGATGGAGTCAGCTGAGACGGTGGAGAATAAGGTGCTGAAAATGATCCACGACAAGCTATGCCTGAGAGACATCAAAACAAGTGACTTTGAGGCGTGCCATCGGCTGGGGAGAAAAACAATCGGGCAGCATGCGGCCAGTGATTGTCCGCTTCTGTTCCAACTGGTGATGCGTAATAATAAAAAAAAAAAAAAAACTCAAAGGCACGGACCTAATGATCGTTGAGGACTTAACTCGTGAGAACTATGCACTGCTGACTCAGTGTCGGGGGCACCCCAATGCTGTTTCAGTGTGGTCAAGACTGGGCAAGATCTATGCAAAGACCGTCGATCTCCAGATCGTGCAGGTTGACAAAATCGCCGACCTGAACGATCGGGAGATTGACATGGCCGCTGCCTTTGCCTCTGCCTCCACCCCCGAGAGTTTTGCGGGACGCAGACGCCACACTTGGAGGGGTGGACGTGGACGTGGAGGGGTCTGCTTTTGAGGGGCGTGGCCGCCAGCCTGCACGGCACGCTCGTAGTCACAGTGGCCCTTCTCAGGGCGCTACGTTTAACTCTACAGCTCGGGGTGGTATTCTATCATCCCACCCATCTACCTTCGCCGAGTCGACAATGGAAAATGATAGTCTGAGTGAAGAAACCACCTTGAAAGAACGACTTTAACCACTGGTAATGCATGTCAAACACATGTTACGGAGATGCAATGTTTACATTATGTGATTACACTCACCGGGTCACGCATGCGCTCACTTTAAGCGGAAGTACACACCAGCTGTGCAGGCCTTAACAGCGCGATTCGCAGCCTCTGGAGTGTTTTTCGAATGTTTTGAGTTTTTGGTAATGGCCAGACAGGCTACCTGTGTACAGTTTACAAGTCTTCACCCTATGCTATGGATTTTACCATGGGCGGTTGTGCTAGCGAGGTTGAAACCGTGGGAGCTCATCCGTGACCCAGTGACACGAGTTTGTGTGTCCAATGCCGCGTGCCCAACATTCGCGGGGTCGCTCGAGGGGTATGCTTTACCTACGGTATAACTATTTTTCCATACCTGTTTCATTACTTATTCCTCGTTAATTCCTCAATTTCCTGTTCACCGCACGCTTAGTGCGAGCGGTGTAGACTACGTTCCCTGTAAATAGCATTTTTGTACTTGTGGTACACATTAGACATAATAGTGTGTTGTATGTTTTTTTTATCTTCTTGTATGATATATATGCGATCAGTAACTAGTATGGTGACATCATTCCCCCCCCCCCCCCCCCCGCAAGGGGTAGGTGAAAATTTTCGTGTACCTATGCAGCTGCAGGGGCCCATGAGAGTTTAAGTCACTGGTAGCAACACGATTTGGAATATCTGCAGTTATATGTATTTATGAAGAACATACGAGCTGAACGGTCAGCATATAAATTCTGACACACCATATGAACTACTTAGTGTGTTAGTGTGTTACTTAGTGTGTTAGTGTGTTATGGTCTCAGCGTCATACTGGTAGTGGGATTTTTGTGTCGTTGTTTTTTCGTGTTTTTTTTTTTAGTCACCAACGATTTTGCTATGAGAACAGGGTGTGTTTTATCTTTTTCCTCCACTGATGGGAGCGTCTTGTTCATGCATATAACACAGTTGTACATTTTTGTTTTGTTTTTGTTTATGTGTCAGTGTATCTTTTGTTGAAATGTTTATTTTGTGATATGACTGCTGGGCTAGTGTTGTATACTTTTCTTTCTTTTGCCATTCTGGGAACAAAATATGGGAAACCTGAGCCGTTCGTGATACAATTACATATATATTCTGTACCTACAGTTTGTTGGTGTGTAAAATGGTCAATACCACAAGTCAATTGAAAATATGTACTTTTAACGCGAACGGCTTAGGTCCGCATCAAAAAAGGAAAGATGTACTGAATTTCCTCAGACAGAAAAAGGCCAGTATTTACTTTCTGCAAGAAAATCATCTCAAGACAGCTAGTAAAAACATGATGAGGGCTATGTGGGGGGTTGAATGTGTTTTGAGTGGCAATGACGCAAATAATAAAGGTGTTGCCATACTGTTTAGTAACAATTTTGCTTTTAAACTGCATGGAGTGTGTAGAAGTGATAACGGAATGTACATAGCACTAGACATTGAAATTTGAGATAAACGGATGACTGTTGTAAATGTTTATAGTCCTAGTAATCTGGACTGCCCCTCCTTTTTTGACACTGTATTTAAGGAAATAGAATGACTAGACAACCAGTATGATATCATAGGGGGTGATTGGAATGTTGTTTCGAATGTTGATAAGGACACTTTTAGTTATAGAAATATTAATCGCCCACGCTAAATGAAAGAAATGGTTGATATTATGACTGTATTTGATCTAGTGGATGCATGGAGAGAGCTTCACCCTCTAACTGACGTGGTGTTTAGACGAGGGAGGAGTGATAAACATATTTTAAACGGAGGGAAAGAGGACTGAATGCGTGGGTGGGGGGGGGGGGGGGTATACGGTAGTGGAAGTACTGAGTAGGTGGGGGAATTTCCCGACTGTGGAATGCTATGATGAGAGATGGAGATTGAGAGAGAGATATAGAGATTGGGAAAGTCTGTAGGGGGTGCGTGCGTAGGTGTAGGCGAGTATGCGAGGCATGAAAGTGTGCGGGAGGTGAATGCGTGGGCGGTTACAGGAGTGATAAGGGAACGGTATCGACCAAATACGCCAGTCAGCAGCGCAGCAGTCAGGCGACAGCTAGAATTGAAATGGCTCCCAAATCAGCGAGAAAGAAGGATTTACTAGAAAATAGTGAGATGGACCATATTTTCCATGACTGGGGCCTTGACGAAGAGGTGCAGAGTGCCATGATCCGGGAAAAATTCATCTCTAGGCAAGCACTACTGCTAATGTCTGACGAAGACATTGACGCTCTGGCGCTGAAACGTGGGGACAGAGCAGTGCTACGTGCAGCGGTGGCCAAATTCCAGGTAGACAGCGGCGGTGGCCCACTGTGCGGCGGACTGGGAGGAGTAGCGGACAACAGCGGCAGTAGAGCGTCACAGTCATTGCAGGACGCCCTATACTCTACACACCACAGCGGGGCCGGACTGGATGAATTGTTGCGCGACAGCCTGTGCGTCAGTGGCCACAGTAGCGGGGGTATTGCGGCAGCAAAAGGTGGTATAGTAGACTTTCTGTCTTCAGCAGCAGTGGCAGAGGAAGAAGTGGCACTTGGGGGTGGTGTCACTATAAAGGTGAACAGCAAACCGAAGTTGGACAAGGTTTCCCCTGCACACTGGATAGTGGCAAACTGAGCCGTATTATGGCGGCCCTTATGGACAAACCCACACCGGGTTTCACACCGCACGCCTACCTCAAGTACTCGGCGATGGTGGGGGAGCTGGCGGCCAGATACACCTGGCAAAGTGTCCTGCTGTTCGACGATGAGTATCGTCAGCGGCAAGCGGCCGAAGCATTCCAGTGGGGCACGGACGCCCCACACCTGTCCACGGTGGTGCTGTGCGACCGTACTGCGCAATCTGCGATGCCCGCTGGCTCACCTGCTCGCAGAACAGGAGGAGGGACGGCCGGACCGCGCCCACAACGCCCCATCGGCCCCTCTGGGAGGGAAGTGTGCCTGCAGTACAACAGAGGGTACTGCACCTACGGCGCACGCTGCCAGCTGGACCATGTGTGTGCCACCTGCGGGAGAGATCATCCGGCGCGGGAGCATCGTGACACACCTGCAGCAGCGGCAGGGGGCAAACACGGGACAGCCTAGGACACAGCGCAGCAGGTTGCACAAGGCGAGGTAGGCCCCACCCATTCTAGCACTTTTTATCATAGCCCTTATCCTGCACTAAGTCCACACCACTGTCAATTGTTAGGTTCTGGAGCGTCCATTAGTTCAAAGCTTTTAGTGTGGCAAGACGAATTAGCTTCTGATAAAGACAAAAACTTTCTCCTTGAAGGGATCGAACATGGGTTTTATATCACGGACAAACATCAGACTGTTAGATCTGTAGAGCAGAAAAATCACACATCTGCCTTAAAAACAGAGTAGCGGTAGAAAAGGAGCTCATTGATCAGATAAACAAAGGTCATTATATCGTAGCATCTCAAAAACCAACGGTAATTAGCGCTTTGGCTGCGATCCCAAAAGACGACAATAGCATACGCCTGATACACGACGGCAGCAAGCCTGTAGGACATGCAATGAACGATTACGCAGTACCTGAGACAGTAAAATTCCAGACTCTAGCGGACGCGTGCGCACTAGCCAAGTCCGGCTACTGGTGCGCGAAAGTTGACCTTAAGGCGGCATACCGATCTGTGTGTATCCATCCAGATAATTACCAAGTCACAGGCCTAAAGAGTAAAATGGATTTTTACGGGCGAGCAGAAGCCCACATATCTGTTCGATAGTAGGCTACCCTTTGGTAGTAATGTGGGCCCTTCGCACTTTCACAGACTCTCGCAGGCAGTTCGCAGATGTATGTTACGGCGCGGCATGACAGGGATAGTAGCGTATATTGACGATTTCTTCATAGCAGCTAAGTCCAAAGATGAATGCACTCAAATGATGATGACGCTCATTGCCCTTTTACGTAGATTAGGGTTCAATATTAGCTGGCCTAAGGGCATACACAAACCATTACTTTTCTCGGGATCCAAATCTGCACCAGCACAAGCACCTTGTCATTGGGCGACGACAAGTTACAGCAACTTCACAAACGCTTGCAGCAGTTTCAAGGCAAAACACGCGCGACAAAGCAAAGCTTGCAGTCACTAGTAGGGTCCCTTAACTGGGCGTGTCAAGCCGTCAAGGGAGGAAATTTTTTTCTCAGGCGGATTCTTGATACGATTAAACCCCTTCAGCAGCAAAGGCATAAAGCGAGACTCTCATGGGAGTTTCATGCAGACTTACAGTGGTGGCTATCTTACATGCATGTTTTTAATGGCACTGTATATTATGACTCACAAAGCAAGGAACATGTCCATGTTGATGCTTGCAACCTGGCGGCAGGCGCATTCTGGAAAGGAGATTGGAATTATACACTGTTCTCTTCAGACATGCCGGCAGCCAAGGCGGACTTGCATATTAATTATAAAGAGGTGTGCGCGGTGGTGCAGGCAGTCAACCGGTGGGCCCCCTCATGGCGAGGGAAACAGGTGGTCATTCATACGGACAGCACGGTGACAAAGGCTATCATTAACAAAGGGCGCTCAAAAGACCGCTATGTCAATAGTCTGTTGAGGAAGATGGCATGGGAGTGTGTGAGAACGAATTGCAGCGTGTCAGCGATGCACGTGGCTGGCAGTGTAGACTGTGTTTGCCGATACTATTTCCCGCCTACACGAAGGACGGCTGCCCATGCTAGTACAATTGCTAACGAATTGGCACCGGGGCCGACCGCCTGACACCTATCTTCTGAATCACATATCACATTCAGCTCTTGCTTTTGTGCTGCCTAGGTGCCGGGTCTAGGCTCAGACACCAGCTACTACAGGAGGTGGCGGGATATCATGCCAGTGTTTTTGCCGACAACACCAAGAAAACTTATCAGACTCACTTGCGCTCTTATCTCAGATTTTGTGACCAAATGAACATCCAGCCGGTACCGGTGTGTGAGAGAACAGTGGCGCAGTACGCGGCTTTTTTGGCCAGGACACTTCAGCCCAGCTCCGTGGCACAATACCTCAACATTGTTCGCCTTTTGCATTTAGAATGCGGGGAACCGCACCCATACCAGGATTCGTGGATGGTGAAAAGCACATTGCGGGGAATTGAGCGAACAAAAGGCAAGACGCAAGACGCCGATGAGCCCGCAACTTCTTCTTCAGATTAAACAAAAACTTGAATTGTGCATCTCTAAGGACTGTGTCTTCTGGGCAGCGATTGTGGTTATGTTCTTCGGACTGCTTCGGCGATCCGGGCCAATCTTTTCCAAGAGGGTGCAGGTTTCGATCCTGGGAAACAGCTCACTAGAGACTGCTTTGTTGTGAATGACAACAGTAGTGTCAAGATACTGGTTAGGTGGAGTAAGACAATTCAGAAACGCAAGAAAACTCTAGTGATCGCGTTACCGGTCATGTTGCGTCACCCTCTGTGCCCCGTGACGGCAGTGATCACTATGTTTAGAGCGCTAGGCCCAGCGCCGCCTAAGGCACCGGCCTTCCCCATTCGGGGATCAGAGTTCAACAAACGGTTGCGAGAACTGACCTCTGCTGCTGAATGGGTTTATACAAGTCACAGCTTGCGGCGTGGCGGGGCTACCTGGGCCCTGTCTTATGGAGGGCCTGGCGAGGTGGTGAAGTGTTTGGGGGACTGTAAAAGCACTGCATACCTATCATACTTGGACCAAATACCTCAAAATATTCAAGATTTCTACAGAAGTGTACTTATTCAGAAAATACCGACACCTTGAACACTCAACTTTTCTCTCAATTGGGTGAAAAAAAAATGGCGTTTTCCCGTTAGGTTTGGGCAGGAAACAACCAGTAAACCTACTGGTTGGGTTAGATGTTGTCTTACATGTTTAGTGACAAGTGAGAGTCACGGGAATAAAACGCCTCCGTTATTTTTTGCCCAACTGACAGAAAAGTGTTGCCGCCGCGTGTTCAGCGTATAAGCGTGAGGAAGTAGTGTGGAGTTGAGCGTGAGACTGAGGTGTGATAGATCGTGTGGCCGGGCGCGCTGTTCTGACAAAATCTCGCCCAAGTTCTGGTCCGGAACTCTGGCCAGCCATTAATTGGCCGAGAGGGGCGATGATGTCAGAACAGGGGCGCACTGAAGGGAAGGAGAGATTGAGGTCGGGGAAAGGGGAGGGAGTGGAGGGGGGGGGGAGGCATGAGAGTGACTGGAGCCGGTTTAACAGGCAGTATACATGGCGTCGGTTTAATTCTACCCAACAGGGGAGGCTGGATTACTGCTAGATTTCAGAATGTTTATTGTTGAATGTCATGTCTGCAAGGATTGAATCAGGTTATCGCTCCGTTCACTCATTGGTGTCCATTGATTTTTTTGCAAAACCTCACATTAAAAGATGAACTTACTGGAAATTCAATAATTCCTTGCTTACAGATAGGTCTTATGTTGATGTTGTTAAAAAAGTATTTTAGAGTTAAAGAGACAGTACGGCATTGTATTGTATAATATGGATAATATTGGTAATGTTAAGAATAATGACTTACAATTCAGCATTAATGACCAGACCTTTTTTTAAATGATTCTCTTAGAGGTTCGGGGCTGTACCATCTCCTATGCAAGTCACAAGAAAAAAGAAGATAATAGGAAAGATGATGCCTTGAAAAAGGAAATTAGTGGCATGGAACTTTATATTCGTGATGATAATATCCCACTCTTGGAAGAGAGAAAAAAAAATGAGCTTGTTGAACTAAGAAGAAAAAAGAAACAGACGGTGTGATTGTTCGGTCCCGAGCTAAATGGGTGCAGGAGGGGGAGAAGGTTTCAAAATATGTTTGCAACTTAGAAAATAGAAATTATGTTAGCAAAGCTATGACATTTTTAGAGAAGGATAATGGTGATGTAATAACATAATGACCAGTCTATTCTATAGGAAAAACCCAAGTTTTTTTATGAACAGTTTTATGCTTCTAGAGAGGTAGAACTGGAGGACGTTGACCCACCGTCTACTAGTGTCAGCCTCTCGTTGTCTGAGAAGTAGAGAGAGTCGATTGAAGGGCCTATCTCTTTGGATGAAGCACGTAGTGCTCTGAAACGAATGAGTAATAACACCTCTCCTGGTTCGGATGGCTTTACCTCTGAATTTTACAAATGTTTTGGGTGGACATTGGTTGCTTTTTTGTCAGATCTGTTAACCATCGTTTTCAGTGTGGTCAGATGTCAGTCACTCAGAGGCAGGGAGTGATCACCTGTATACCAAAGGAAGGTAAACATAAAAAGTTTCTAAACAACTGGAGGCCCATTACTCTCCTGAACACTAGTTATAAAATCGCATCAGCCTGTATATCCCAGCGGTTGAAAAAGGTACTGCCCTCCATTATTCATCAGGACCAAAAAGGTTTCTGAAGGACCGATACATTGGAGAGAATATTCGTCTCCTATATTATGATGTACTTTTTTATATACATGTCAATCATATGCCTGGGCAGCTTCTCCTTGTAGACTTCGAGAATGCGTTTGATTCAGTTGCCTGGTCTTTTATAAACAAATGTCTGGACTTTTTAAATTTTGGTCCAGACATTAAGAGTTGGATCAGAACTTTTTACAATCAGATAAATGCTTGCGTATCAGTCAACGACCAATATTCTAGATGGTTCCAGGTATACCGGGGATGTCGGCAAGGTGATCCAAGCTCGCCATATATCTACCTACTTTGTGCAGAAATTTGGGGGTCTATTCTACGTCAGAACAACAACATGAAGGGTCTAAAGATTAGGGACATCGAGCTACTTCTCTCGCAGTTTGCAGATGATACGTCAGTGTTCCTGGATGGTAGCAGAAAATCATTTTGGAAAGCATTCATACCTTACGTTACTTTGCATCCTTTTCTGGTTTGAAATCAATCTTGACCAAACGCAAGTGATTTGGCTTGGATCCATGAAAATTTCTCCCACACACTACATGCCAGATTCCAACATTATCTGGGATCCTGGGATCTTTAAGGTACTTGGCATTAAATTTTCTACAGATGTGAATAGTATCACCAACATCAATTATGAAGGAAAGCTGGAAAAAATTCGACGGGTCTTACTTATATGGTCTAAGCGACAGCTTACTCCTTTAGGTAAGATCACGGTTATTAAAACACTTTTTGTGTCAAAGATTGTTCATCTTTTCACTAACTTACCAGACCCACCTACACTTTTTCTCACGGAACTTAATAAAATGTCATTCTCCTCTCTGTGGGACGGTAAGCGTGGTAAAATCGGTAAGTCTGTTGTATGTTCAGCATATGAGACAGGTGGTTTACGTATGCTGAACATTTTTTCTTTTCTGACGGCTCTGAAAGTCAGCTGGTTGAAACGGCTATTTGGGTGTGACTCTCAACTGCAGAGGTTAGTGTTGACTTGCTGTCCTATGTTTAGAGATATACAGATATTTGGTGGGGAATTTGCAAATGTGTTGATGCAGCAATGCAAAAACAGATTTTGGGCTGATGTTGTCAAACACTTTAAGACATTGTACAATAGATGTGCACCAACAAATTTTAATGAGTTGCTGTCCGAGTCTATACACTATAATAAGAATATAATAAGAGACAGAAGAACTGTACATTTAAACGAATGGAAAGAAAACAGGATTGTGGCAACTGGTGATCTTTTAGACCATAATGGCAAACTCCTCTCTTTTGTGCAATTTAAGCTGGTGTACCCTGAGGTCTCGGCTAATTTTCTCTTGTATTCTGGTGTAACCAATGCCATTAGGGTTTAAATTGACTCAGCATCACTTGAACCGGCTGGAGACAATATAAAGTCTGATAACAAGGTATGGTCCCTTATTTTAGAAGGTGGATCAAAAATGGTTTATGCAACTCTTGTGAAAATAAGTCTAATCCTGTCTGTGTTCGAAAGTGGAAGGAAATGTTTGATGACCTACCAGAATGGAAATGTATATTTTTGAAATCACCTAAAACAACCCCTGACTGTCAGCTCAGGTGGTTTCAGTTAAGGCTGATACACAGACTCTTGCCCACAAAACGCTTTTTGTTTTTATGTAAACTGTCCAACACGGCAAGAATGAGGAAGAAACTATTACCCATCTTTTTGGGGAGTGTTATTGTGTACAGAAGTTTTGGACAGACATGGTAAAGTGGTTACAGGATGATTGTGCACACTGTGCAACTCTTAGCTTTTGTAAGGAGTTGGTGCTTTTTGGAACTACCCAAAATTTCAAGTCAGACATTGTTATAGACCTAATGATTCTGGTTGCCAAGTTTCATATTTATAAATGCAGGTTACAGGAAACTCAGCCAAAAATTGAACACTTCATTAACTGTATGAAAAGTGGCTTTAAAGTGGAAAAGTACATATGGGATTCTAGGCCAAACTGAAAAATGTAATTGATTGTGGTTTCCATACAGAGCACTTTTCTGTCAGTAGACACTACCCCACATACACTTCCTTCTTAGTAATTCTTCACCTTTTCGAATCTCTCATAGTATGACAATCTTCTCCTTTTTTCACCAATGTTGTGGTTTAGCCTGGCAGTGCGTCCGTGTTTACGTGTGTGGGTGTGGGTGTGTGTGGGGGGGGGGGGGGGAGGGGGGAGGCTGGTAAGTAGGGGGGGGGGGGCATTTACGCGTGTATGGTAATTTTGTTGTTGTTGTATTGTACTCCTGTATTGTTTTGTACTACTATGTTTTATATTGTTTTGCAGTGTACTTTATTGTATTGTATTCTGTGATGTATCGTAGTCTGCTGTATTGTGCATTGTAGTATTTTGTATCTTGTGATATATGTATATAATGCAAAAACATGAATAAAAAATAAACAAATTTCCAGAAAGAAAGAGCAGTAACTGTGTCAAACGTACCGGCTGAACTGATGATGAAGAAGAAAACAAAACCAAGCGATGTACGCCTGAAGGGAATGTCGTCTGCTGCAGTCGCCGTCTCTTGTTCTTCCGCAAAATGATCAGTGGAAACAGTAATACCACACACAAAAACAATAACAACAACGACAACGGCCTACACAATACTGACAATATAACAGTCAATTTACAAAAGGCCGGGAAACCGCTAACTGTCCACTATCTAGGCGACAACTCGTGACGTCGGATCTTGATTTCTGCTTTCCGGATTTGTCGAGTTCTCCTCTCACCATTAGCCTATTCTAAATTATTCTGTTGCTGTTCTGTGACTTTGGCCATTACGGCTGCAAGCAACTGAAGCCGTACGGTCCTAAATCGCAGACCAGATGTCAGTTGCATGAATGAGCTTCGGCCCTGCGTCAGCCACTAAGCAAGGTGCTCCACTATAGTGGAATCACCTTGCTTAGTGGCTGGCGCAGTACTAGGCTAACTCATGCAACTGGCCCCAGCACACTATAATTAATGTTAGTCCAGCAGCCATTTATTGCCAAGACAAATGTTCGGAATCCCGGCAGGATCTATGCCGTGCTGGTGGAGATTAATTTGATACGTTGTTCATCAGTGTTCCTCTAAAGAAGAAAGTTATGGGAGTTTCCGCCTTGGGCTGGTCTTGTCGGCCGTTTGCTTGGGGACATGTTTGTTTGCTGGCCCCTGTCGTTGCTCAAGCTGCAAAACACAAGTTCCAGCACAACGACGGGAATCAACCAGCAAACCATATAAGTACAATAAGAAGAAAAAGGGATCGACGGTGATCTTTCAAACGTTGTGCTTGATGACCTTGTCGCCTTCTCGCTAATCGGGCACTAGCCTTGAGCTATTCCTATTAAGCAAAGGTCCTCAGGCCCACGACGGCCGCAGTGGCAGGCCCGAAGATGTCATGGTCACCGGTAATGTGCGTATAGTGCAGATTTTCCTATGAGCTGTCATGGTCGATCCAGCTCCCAACACAAGCAGGTAGTGCCTTTCAGATATAAACAGACTGCTTTGTATGTCTGTATGTGCCTGAGAGAATAATTGAAAGAGTGATCCACTTGGCTCCAGAAAGGAAATATGTAAAGAAGGAATCAATGAACCAAAGAATCTTTATGTTACAACTGTAAATATATTCACAATGCCAGAGGCAATGCAAGGCACATGCAAGGAAGTCAAACAAGAACAAATGAAAAAATTGACTTTTACATGCGACAAATTGATCAAGTCTGCAAACTTAGTGGCCGGAGTACTGAACACACGTGCACACTCCGACACATTGTTTAAATTTAGTTGCACTCGGAACAGGCACAAGAACTAACTGCTCGTATAAACTACAGTCGTGTTCTGTTTGCAGCAGTTTTAGCTAAAAGTAGCGGGAAATTAAAAAAAACAACAAGAAACTGAGACTACACTACGGGTTGTGGTGATTACTACAGTGCAGGTTGTGGTGATTATTCCCCTTGTGGATGCAGCTCAGGGCCGGCACTGTTAACAGTATTATACAATCACTGTTTACAGTACCACACACTGTTTACAGTACCACACACTGTTTACAGTGCCGCCACACACTGTTTACAGTACCACATACTCACTGTTTACACTGCTAAACACTACGTCACTTTTTACAGCACTACACACTCACCGTTTACACTGAGTACCACACACTCACTATTTTGAGTACTGACTACACGTTCACTGTTTACGGTACTGTCTGCTGCATGCACAAGGGGGTTGGATAATGTTGGTGAAAGGAAGCGTGACTGAATCCGTTAACTCATTCCAGTCGTGCCGCCAACGGATACGCGGCGGTTCACCGCCGTATTCGTAATCGGCACGTCTCGAATGAGTTAATGGTTTGTTTCTTAGATGTGCTATAGGACGCTGACACGGTAATGCAAATTCTAGGCTATGCTATAATTTATGTCACGCCAATTGATGCACGTGACCAAGTTTCACAGTACTTCTCACTCAGCGATTGGTCGGAATAGTAGTGGGTTCCCCCTGTTTCAAAATATAGCAAAATACGTCACTCCTGGGTAAAGAATGTTTCGCTGCATTGTTAACAAGATGGGACCCCAGTCCAGCTTGTTCTTATTTTTGAGTTTATCCTTCTGATCCATCTCCTACCCTAACCCACCGTCTGATCCACACACACTGGCACACAGAAATAAAGACGGACACACGGCGATTCCCGCCATTAGTAAGCTCTGTGCCTGTGGGCTGGCGTAACTATAGCTATTTTGAAAAAGAATTATATCACGCTCAGCGAAATGACGTCCATTCAAGCTTCACGTTATGGCGTCATTAGTCCCGCGACGCCGTGTTCATAGTGACGACTCGATGTTATACGTCACTCATTGCAGTACAAATATTTGACGTATTAGAGGATCAACCTTCGCAATTTTGTAGCTGATAATCACGCCTAGGGTCTACATGTCATAATTTGACCTAATCCTACCCGAGAGCCGGGACAAATAGCAGGCTTATGAAACACTGTTGATGAAAAATCATGCGGTATTAATGAGAAGACAAAAGAAAAATAAAAGTTTTTTTTTTCATCTTGTTACTTCTTTGCCAGAATTTCCGCACGACTAAAACGTCATGTGCATGCTCCGGCACGCGCTTCATTTCAAATTTGTTTCTGTTTTTAAATAGGAACAACATGAACACATTTTACTGAAACAAACCAAGCTCGTAATTAGTAGACACATATCTAGATAGCTTTATTCACGAGTAAGTGTTTGGAGGGAAAAAAATCTTCGCCGGACTTCCTGCTCACCATGCAGGCTTACAGTCTATTTCCCCCCATAATCTAGTTCGCGTTCGCCGAGCCCACAGACCTTTGATGTGTTGTTTTGAGATAGGTCTAGAAAAGTGTTTTTCTTTTGTTTTGTGGAGATACCTACAAAAAGCGTTGTGCGCTCGGCCGATGTCAAACGACTTACACACGTGATTCTATACCTCGTGTAGATGAAGGTGATCTCACACAATTGGCGACACTTACTGTGGCTGTGCACGTGGACAGGGGTGGAATCGGAGAACACCTTACCTCCCAGTGTGAACGTGCAGGTCAGGTTGTTCACGTGGTCATCAGTGTTCACCTTCAGACGGATGCCGCTTAGGTCCTGAATCACGGATACATATTGTGCAGGTCAGTTTGTTCACGTGGTCATCAGCGTTCACCGTCAGATGGATGCCGCTTAGGTCCTGAATCACGGGTACACACTGTGCAGGTCAGGTTGTTCACGTGGTCATCAGCGTTCACCGTCAGATGGATGCCGCTTAGGTCCTGAATCACGGGTACACACTGTGCATGTCAGGTTGTTCACGTGGTCATCAGCGTTCACCGTCAGATGGATGCCGCTTAGGTCCTGAATCACGGTACACACTGCGAGATCTGGTGCGGCACGCAAGGGCGTTTTAACCCAATTACCCCGAAGGCCGCAGTTCCCAAACTTTGGGAGTGTCACCTAACGCCTATGTACCAGTTGCAGGAGATGAATTGACCATGATAATTCAAGGGCAGTGCCAGATTAGCTTGGCGCCTTCAGGCGCCAAGCTAATCTGGCACTGCCCTTGAATTATCATGGTCAATCCATCTCTAGCTGCTTGGCGTCGGGGCTGAATGGGTTAACCCACTTAACCCAAAGCCGCAGTGTCGGTGGATTATTCTGGAAAGTTGTTGTACTATAAAAGTTGGTGCTGGGAAGCACGTTCGTACATTGTCATACATTGTCAGTTGTAGGGACACACAGTTTATCGGAGGTACGTGGCCCGTATAGAGTGTACATTGTGAGAGACGCAGCGTAACGGTGGTGTACGTTGTATGAGAGACGCATTGTGTCGCCAGTGTTGACATTTTGCAGAGGAGACATCGTATCAGTGTTGGTGCATTTGGGCATGCATTGTGTGGAGATCGCATCGCTGAAATAAAATATTGTTGGAACTGTTACTCCAGTGTAGTCTACATTATTAAGCCACGTGTGACGGGTTGCAGCTTAATGAAGTTTCTTTAAAAGAACCTTACGTGCGTGCGTCTGGTGTGATATCATACTACGACTACGACTCAACACGTAACATTGAGTGACACCTCTGTCATTTTGGAAATGCGGCCGTGAGGTTAATGGATTTACCAGTAAGAGTAGGACCGAAAGGCTGTAACGAATGGCTGGTGTTTGTGACATAACGCGCATGGTGTGCTCTTCATTTAATTTATTTATATAAATATAATATATGTACTGTAAATATGAGAAGACTTTGAATGCAATAAAAGTACACAATTTTCTGATTAAGTGCATAAAATTCACCGTATCAACAGCACCTTCAAACCACAATGGGCCTGCACAGCAGTTGACCCTGGTTGTGTCATGTTTATAGTCAATTTTCCATGTCACGGGTATTATTTAACTAATTCAGCCCCGACACACCACAGCACGACATGGATCGAGCATGATAGAGTTCAAGGGTGGTGCTGGAATAGCTTGGCGCCTATAGGCGCCAAACTATTCTGGCACCACCCTTGAACTGTCATGCTCGATCTGTCTCTAGAATTGTAATACGGTCCTTCAGAAGGCAAGTTTACAATTTGGGCATTTCAGTCCTGGGGCAGAATCTGTTGAGAGGTATACACGCTGGTGCCTTTCATTCTTCAGCCGAAAACGACTCACTTACCAGTGAACAAAAGGTCATCGGGACGACGTCAGCCAAAGCCGGCCCACGCAAAGCCGACCTTGGCCCAAGGACCTTCTGCACACTGGGTAGATGTTAACCCTTTGGCTGTCGATGGCGTTTTTGTTTTTTGTCGCGATGATTCCTACAGGAATAACAACCTGACGTCCTACAGGAATCATCGCGAATCATCAGATTCCTGATACCCCAATCGATATCCAGGTGCCGAATTTTTCCCGTCCCTGAAGCCTTTATCACGACTGGAATACACGAAAGAATTGATACTGTGAAAAGCTTGTGGTCGGCCACATGGTCAACTGAACCCCAAAAGAATAGCATCACAGCTCGAAAGTAACATTTCTACTTTTCCGTGTCCCACCACAGTATTGACAGACTGACTTGCTAGCTTGTACTTATATACTGAGCCACTGTAGAAACTCACCACACAGAGACACACGCAACATCAATAGAAACATCGTCAGCATCTGAGTTGAATGTGGCCTCTGCATCAAAAAAAAAAAAAAAGGACTAAGTTTTTATCCTGAACCTGCCGCATCTGTACAAAATAATGTATATAATGCATCATTTGTTTCTACTTCTTCGCCACATTTTTTGCATTGCGCATCAATAAACGCACACAGTGTTGTTAATAAATTTAAGGATCTTCACACCTTTGTATTAAGCGAGGAATTAGACATTAGTGCCATTACTGAGTCCTGGCTTCATGGAGACATTTCAGATAGTGAAATTCACATCAATGGATACAAGACATTTAGAAGTGATAGAGTGGGAAGGAGAGGAGGGGGATGCTTGATGTATGTGAGAGATAATTTGCAGGTTAGAGAAGTGAAACTCTGTGAGGAGCAGGACTATACAGAAAGCATCTGGTGTGTTATATATGGTCACGACAAAGAAGAAACATTGTTTGGTGTTGTGTACAATCCACCCGGTGTTAGTCAGGAAAATGAGGAGAAATTGTTTGCAGTTTTAAAAGAGGCAGCAAAGTACAGGCATGTGGTTGTTACTGGAGACTTCAACCGTCCTGGTATTAACTGGAATACGTATGAGTGTGATGGAGAAGGGGAAGGTTTGCGCGATACAGTAAGTGACTGTTTTTGGTTTCAGCATGTGGCTGTAGCCACTAGAAAAGCAAATGTGTTGGACTTGGTGTTCAGTTCTTAAGAAGAGATGGTGCAAGAGGTCGAGATAGGCGATCCTCTAGCCAACAGCGATCACAACATTGTGCACTTCAAAGTGGCCTTTTCCGAGCCTAGAGACAGTAACAGCGACAGGAGGAAAGAGATAAGGGATTTCAGAAAGGCAAACTGGAAAGTGCTCAGAGAGAAGTTAGATAAGGTGAATTGGGACAATGAATTTGAAGGGAAGAGCTGCAGTCAACAGTGGGACTTGTTTCATCAAACGCTGCAGAAGGTGGTGAGAAGTTTCGTACCGTTGAAGAAAATGAGGTGCACTAGGAAGCCCAAGTGGATGAACAGAGAGGCACTCAAAAGTGCCAAGAAGAAGAGAAAGAAATGGAAGAAATACAGGCAGAGTGGTAGGCAAGACGACTTTCTTGTATATAAACAGTGGCAGAATGGCAGTACAAAACTCATCAGAGATAGTAAATTGAAGTTTGAAGAAAAGCTGGCACAAAACATCAAGAAGGATGCAAAGTCTTTTTACGCCTACGTAAGAGACAGGCTGCGCTGCAAGGTCAAGGTTGGTCCTCTGGAAGATAGCGACGGGGAGCTGCACACTGATGATGAGGAACAAGCGGACATATTGAACAATTTCTTTGCATCAGTTTTCACGGTGGAGGGCAATGGTGACAGACCGGAACCCCAATGTAAGTTTACGGACTTACCAGATGAAAGACTGGTACATGTGATCTTTACAGAGGACATAGTCCTCAAGAAGTTGCAAAACCTGAACGCTAGTAAGGCGCCAGGGGTTGACGAAATTCTCCAGCCGTACTGGTGGGAGCAGCAGAATCCATAGCATATCCCCTGTCACTGATCTTTCAGGCTTCCTTGGACACCGGAGAGGTGCCAGTGGGGTGGAAAGAGGCAAATGTTGTGCCGATATTCAAAAGGGTGCAAAATGTATAGCAGGAAACTACAGGCCGGTATCGCTGACTTCTCAGGTTGGGAAAGTCTTTGGAAGTGTTGTGCGGGATTCTCTGAACAATCACCTTGAGAGGCATCAGCTGATCCGAGGCAGCCAACATGGTTTCTCAAACGGAAAGTCCTGCCTGACAAACCTGCTCGTCTTCCTGGAGGACATGACACGCATGCTGGACAAAGGGAAAGATGTAGACGTCATCTACCTTGACTATGCCAAGGCGTTCGACAAGGTCCCTCACAAACGGCTTATGGACAAGCTGAAAGCACACGGTGTAGACGGAAAAGTGCTGCAGTGGATGGAAGAATGGCTGCGTGGCAGGAAGCAGAGAGTTGTGGTCAACGGACAAGCTTCTCCATGGGTAGATGTGACGAGCGGAGTTCCACAAGGATCCATTTTGGGGCCGACCTTGTTCCTGGTGTTCATTAATGACTTGGAGGACGATATGCTGACCAGCGTTCTAAAGTTTGCTGATGACACTAAGATCTACGGCGACGTCTCCGACCCAGCGGGGAGCGACAAACTACAGCATGACCTTAAGGTAGCAGAAAGATGGTCAGAGAGGTGGCTGATGCAGTATAACGTGGACAAGTGCAAGACTCTGCATGCAGGCCGTAAAAACACTTGTCAGGTTTACACGCTGGGAGGACAAGAACTTGGAGCAGTGGAGGAAGAAAGGGACCTAGGCGTCATCATGCACAGGTCACTGTCGGTCAGTCGCCAGTGCTGCGTGGCAGCAAAACGAGCCAACAGAGCAGTGGGGCAGATCATGCGAACAGTTATAGCCAGAACTAGAGAAGTTATTGTCCCACTCTACAAAACAATTGTACGACCACATTTAGAGTATTGTATCCAAGCATGGCGACCATACCTCAAAAAAGACATCGCAGAGTTGGAAAAGGTGCAGAGGAGAGCTACAAGATCGATTGCAGGGATTGGTCACCTGCCGTATGAGGAGATACTGGCCTTTCAAGATCATAAAGGGACTTGAAAAAGTTTCTGCGGACATATTTTTTTCTTCATGCTAGTCACCATTTTACCATAGAGGTCACAGCAGCAAACTGTTCAAAGGGAGGTCCAGACTGAATCTCAGAAAAAAAAATTTTCCCCAAAGAGTTGTGAACCCATGGAATGCTCTGAAACAATCAATTGTCGAAGCTGAAACTGTCAACCAGTTCAAGAACCGCAATGATAAAGAGACAGTTAAGGGGGTTAAAATAAGTTCTCAAACTTCCTACCCCGTCGGCCGCGCTCAGGGGCCACTCAGGTAAATTCAGGTAAATTCAGGTAAAAAGCCATAAGAAAAAACTTCAGACTGGTTTTTAATGATTGCAAATTCAACCCTAACGATGCCCTGTCACGCTGGTACGAGCTGTTTCTCGCCGTTCTGGATAGACACGCGCCTAAGCGCATCAAACGCGTCAAATATCCTGTTATGCCAAAATGGCTCTCTGATGAGATAAAACAAGCAATGGAGGTAAGAGATGAATTAAAACGAGACAAGAAATTTACTGAATACAAGAAGCAGCGAAACCATGTCAAATCTCTAGTTCGTAAAGCACAGAGGCAAAATGCAGAACAAATTATTGCCGACGGCAAAGACATCCGTTCAGTCTGGCAAGTAATAAACAATTTCACCAAAGGTAATAGTAAACGATCGCCTAATATTCCGCCCGATCTTACTGCTGATGCATTCAACGCTCACTTCATAACTGTTGCTCAAACTCTGGCGAAGTCAAATACACCTAACCCTGTAAACTACACTTGCTCTCATCAACTACGTCACCATAGTCAACAGAGAGCCTGCGGCCCATTTTTAGTACCGCTTATGACTGTCCTAGATGTAGGCAAATCTATTTCCAGTTTAAAGACCAAATCGTCTTGCGGTCCAGATGGCATTAGTAGTCAGATTTTAAAACTATCTCTGCCCTACGTCGTCGAATCCCTGACCTTTATTTATAATTTATCGATCAGACATAACGTTTTTCCCGACGAGCTGAAAAAAGCGAAGGTAATCCCGCTTCCCAAAAGCAAAGATTTATGCAACCTAAACGAGTACAGGCCCATTTCCATATTATCCAGTATTTCAAAACCGCTCGAGAGACATATACATACTCATCTTCTAAACTTTCTGGAGCAAAACCATCTGATAACTGCAGCACAATCAGGATTTCGACCTCTACATTCGTGCCAAACTGCCCTCAATCATTTAATTGATAAATGGCTCTCTGCCATAAATGACAATAAAGTATCAGGTACAATCTTTCTTGACCTGAAAAAAGCTTTTGATCTTGTCAACCACTCTATCCTACTAAAAAAACTACCATTCTATCACATTGACTCAAATACTGTCTCCTTTATATCTTCCTATCTCAGAGACAGAACACAGAAAGTACTGCTAAATGGCAAGTATTCCTCTGATGGTTTAGTAACTTGCGGTGTTCCACAAGGGTCTATTCTAGGGCCCTTATTATTTAATCTTTTTATTAATGATCTGCCACTGTGCATATCTCATTTAGACGCAAACTGCGATCTGTTCGCAGATGACACGACCATACACACATCTGATAAAGATATCACAACCATTAATAAGGTACTCCAACAAAGTCTTGATGAAGTAGCAGGCTGGTGCAGTGATAATCACATGATTATTAGTATTCCAAAGACAAAGAGCATGTTAGTTACTACACGTCAGAAACACCAGCATGGCCTACCACCTTTAACACTTTCCTTAGATAGACAGCTTGTTGAACAAGTAACTAGGCATCGCTTATTAGGCGTTATAGTGGACAACCAATTAAGCTGGGAGCCGCATACTGACTCAATATGCAAAACAATCTCCAAAAATCTATTCCTGTTATCAAAACTACGCCATATAGTTAATACTGATATCCGTAAACTCTTTTTCCATGCGCATATCAAAACGCATTGTGACTACAGTTCTACCGTCTGGGATGGATGCAGCGAAGTTCACATGAAAAAAGTTAATTCCTTGTATCGTCGGGGCATTAAATTAATACTTCCCAGTCCTACTTCGACTGATGAAAAATTAAAATCTCTCAAGTTACTAACATTGAAGAAACAGTTTGAATTTAATCGCTGTGTTCTACTGCACAAGATCATGCACGGAAAAGCCCCACCCTACCTAAAAACTCTATTTTCCGACAATAATAGGACAAACACGAGAAATAGTTTGATCCACCTTCCAAAAATTAGATTAGACATCTGTAAAACCAGTCTGTCTTTTTCAGGCGCTAAAGCGTGGAATATGTTACCTCCACACCTGAAATCAATTTGTAAGATTAGCGTCTTCAAACATCGCCTCCATAAATATTTACTTCAGAAGTAATAGTATGTTCGGCTCCCTTATGCTACTATTCGTATAGTTAGTACAGTTAGTGACAAGTTTCCTATTACCTAATACTCTTCTACTGTTGCTACAGATTATGTAATAGTTCGACTGTCTGCATTAACATGTCAGGTTCATACCTGTGTATATAATTATATATATATATATATATATATATATATATATATATATATATATATATATATATATATATATATATATATTTTTTTTTTCTTTCTTTTTTCTCCCTCTGAGTGGTGGTGGTGGGGGGGGGGGGGAGGGGGATGGGTCTTTTTACTTACATATGTTTTATCTTTTGATGTATCGTCTGATGTATTTTTATATGTGTAGAGTAGCAGGACAGTTTGGAAGATAGGCATTGCTATGCCTAAAACTTTTTATCCTGAATAAAAACGTTTCATCATCTCTCTCTCTCTCTCTCTCTCTCTCTCTCTCTCTCGCTCTCTCTCTCTCTCTCTCTCTCTCTCTCTCTCTCTCTCTCTCTCTCTCTCTCTCTCTCTCTCTCTCTCTCTCTCTGCGTGCGTATGCGCGTGCCTGTAAATGTGTGTGTGTGGGGGGGGGGGAGGAAGGGGGCAGATATACTCTCCCCCTCCAATTTTTCCTTCAAAGAAAAAAAAAGTGAACATTTTCTTAACATAACAAGATGGGATAAACAATAACCCACAAAGTCCCTTCTATATGAGTGCTGTCCTTGCTGTGAAAGAAGGGGTGCGCTAAGAAAGTGACTGGAAGCAATGCATATGGAAGCCCCCCCCCCTACCCCCCACCCCCCAACTCCCCGAAGGGGCGTATCACATATCCCACTGTTCCAGCCACTTGGTGCATGGAAATTTAAATCTAGATCCCCCAAGGGGGTTTCAGATATTTAGCAGGTGTGGACAGCTGTTTTGGTCTTGGCGATCTCGTCAGCACACCATTCGGCATACTGGTTGAAGGCAGGCACATTTGCCTACCTGCAAAGACAGCCACATTTTACCGTGGTGTCTTCAGGGGCATACATGCCTCCACCTAGAGCTAAATTTCCGTGCACCCTAAGTGAGAACCTACTAAAAGGGGGGAAGGAGTTGCAGTCGATATTGTAGAAATAAATGAAAAGAAAAGGGGTGACTGCCAGTGCTAATATTTTAGAAAGATTACAGATTGATTGATTGATTGTACATTGCTTAACGTCCCGACAGCAACAAGGCTTTCTCAGGACGTGCCTGCACTGCTTGTGAAAAAAAACTAAACAGAAAATTGAATGTATGTCGCCAGCCGGTCAAATACGTTAAATAAACCTACAACATGGGGCCTAAATAAAGCTAAGACCATTTAGCAACGAACATCCAATATCAAGAGCTACAGTCAGTGCAGACAGTAGGGAGAGTTTTAAAAAGGTAAAAACAGGTGAATGGACAAAGGTTAGACAGAAACACATGCCCCAGAATAGAGAGAAAACCCCACCCTGTGGGGCTGACCAGGGTGACCCTGGGAACTAAAAAATACCTAACCCCACCCAAGTCCCCCAGGGCAGACCCGGGTGGGGTAGAAAGATTACAGAGTAAAGTAGGTAAAGGCACTGTCAGGGGAGAGAAGTGTGCATGATCGACCAGACACTGCTGGCAGTCAGCTCGTGGTCTCTTCACTCAGCTCCAAGCCCAACTTGTTTTTGTTGAATCTGTACGCCAGAAGCTGTTTCAGAACAAAGTGGACATGCGGCAAAGACTGGAGCAGCTAGAGTGCCAGGTGCGTGAGACAGGTGTGATGGTGACCAACGACCTGCAGATGTCTGAGTCCTGCGTACGTGGCAAACTATCCCAGTTCCAGGACCAGCTGACCGACGTGTCAGACTTTCATTGTCAGCTAACCGATAAATTGCAGGGCCTACAATGTGCACGTGACAATGACAGCCAATTCATCCATGACCTGTACTGTCAAGTGGCGAGGTTAGATGCAGCCGTCAATAACTACGTCATCACACAGTCAACACGACCCGAGGCATCACGCTACCCTCCCACCTTCTCTGAAGGAGCTGAGGAGATTACTCACAGTGGCGGAGTAAACCCTCATACCGCGATCCCTGTGCGAATTACCCCACCTAAGCTCATCAGGTCAAGTACCCGACGGGATCAGGTTTCTGGCGGTACACTTATAACGGTCCACGCGCCTCCGTCCGAAGCCAAGAAACAAGGGGAAATCGGCGGTGCAGGCGAACGGGAACAAAGTGAGAGGGGCCGTAATCAGCTACACCATGAACGTCCTTCTCCCAGCGAGGAGAACTTTGATCATCACGTCCACGTAGGCACCACCACCATAGTCAGTCATTGAAGACTCGGTTTTGCGAAACGTCAAGGAGGAGAAAATGACTATGTACCAAGGTGAAAGAGTGCTGGTCACTTCAGTGTCCGGCCTGCAAACTTCTCACCTAACTGATTGGTGCATGAAGCAGCCTCAATCACCTCACGTCCAACTTGTCATCTTCCACGTGGGGGTGGATGATTGCAAGCAGCGGGAGATCACTAGCCAGCAGTGGGAAAAGCTGATCGCAGGGTGCAAAAGGGCATTCCCCAAAGCGCGCATTCAGGTTTCCTCCATCTTGCCAGCTGCTAAGGGAAGAAACTCTGTACTAAATCAGCGCATCTTTCCCTCTAATGCCAACATGTGCCACGTGGCCAAGAAGCTTGGCACTACCTTTGTTGACAATACGGGCGTTTTCAGAGCCCCAAGCGGTCTTCCCCGCAAGGCGCTGTACCGCGTGGATCACAAAGGCCGCCTTGACCCCATCCACCCGCCCCACGTGGGCTAGTGCTATTTTTGACGGGACAGGGACTTCCAGCTCTCGCTGATTTCGTCCGGGGGGGGGGGGGGGTGGGGGGGGGGGTCAGGGGAGGTGGGGTGGGGGGAGGGTATCAGTCTGCCTGTTTGTCTGTCGCTCCGTCGCGCAGTGGCTGGTGGTGGTGCCGGGGCCGGGCGGGTGGTGGTGGAGGCGGGTGGTGGTTTAGTATCTCCCCAGTGGTTGTGGCGGATGGAATTGCCGGTTGGGGGAGGTGAGGTGTTCCAACCACTGGATAAGTTCTTGGATGAGTGGTGGTGGCCGGTAGAACCGTGGCTGGTGGTGGTGTCTTGGTAGTTGAGGTGGCGGTGGGGGCGGCCAGTGGAGTCTAGGTCTTGGTGTCTGGCGCTGGACTGGACGTGGGGCTGGCCGGTAACATTAAGTACGGCGGGGAAGATGGCCACCGGAAAACCAATCAACGAGCCGACAGATCCAGTGATGAGACTACTGCTAATTTACCTCTACTCGGAAGTTGCTGCGGGGCGTGCGCCTTTATATGCGCATCAAGTAGAGGCAAAGCAGTGTCAATATCAGCAGCAGCGCGAACTGCAGCAAAATCAAACAGAACCGCAGCAGCAACTACAGCAGCAAGAACCACAATACCAGCAGTAACAGACAATGTCAGAGCCTCAGAAACTACAGGATAAGCCAGTTGCTCTAGTGTTGACTGGCAACATCACCACCAACAACAGCAACGGATGTCAGACCATGTGTCCCCTATCCTGCACGCTCTCCACTGGTTGCCAGTGAAGGAGAGAGTCAAGCACAAAGTCTTGTCCATTTGTCATGTTTCTCTTTCTGGCACTGGATCCACTTATCTCTCAGAGCTCCTTCACTGTTATATCCCTTCGAGGCAATTGTGCAGTTCGTCTGACAATAAAATGCTTCGTATTCCTACAGTAAGGACTAAAGGATTTGGGCAGAGATCTTTTTCTTACCAGGGTCCATCAACCTGGAATGATCTTCCTAAATCATTGAGACACAGTGAGTCTAGTGCCAGTTTTAAACACAGCCTTAAAACCCATCTTTTCCCATCTTGATTATCAGTGTTCATGTAATTAGTCATTTTCTGTTCTTCTGTGTAATTGTACATGTGGCTTCTTGATTATCAGTGTTCATGTAATTAGTCATTTTCTGTTTTCTGTGTAATTGTACATGTGGTTTTGTCACCTTTTGTGTAATATTTTTCTTGTTCATATGTACGGCGCCTAGAGCATCTTACCATGTATAGGCACCTTATAAATCTTCCTTATTATTATTCTCTCTGACTTGACTTCGCGAACGAAGATTTTATAGGAGTTGACCACGACGTCTGCAGGCTTGTTCGTGGCTGCGGAGGCCAATCCGAGACAGGCAGGTTCGACCGCAGTGGCTGCAGGGGAAGGTATGGCCAGGGTTCTGAGCTGCGGCATCTCTGTTTTTTCTCCTGAGCCGCTTGTCATTAAGGCTAGCTCTGTGAGAGTCCTCAAAGGAGACAGCTGCCTTGTAAATGGTGGAGCGCCAGGTGTCACGGTCCGCAGCAAGCGAAGACCACTGGTGGTGGTCGATTTGGCAGGCACTAAGTGACTTCTTGAGACAGTCTTTTTATCTCTTCTTTGGTGCCCCTCTGTCACGGTGTCCAGTAGCAAGCTCGCCGAACAGTGTGAACTTTGGTAGGCGATGATCCTCCATCCTGGAGACATGCCCCGCCCAGCGGAGCTGTGTCCGCAGCAGCAAAGCCTCGATGCTCACAGTTTCAGCCTGTTCAAGGACCTCGACGTTGGTGACATAGTCACTCCAGTGAATGCCCAGGATGGTACGCAGGCAGCGCTGGTGGAAGCGTTCGAGGAGTTGTAGTTGCCTGCGGTAGAGGGCCCAGGACTCGGAACCATACAGCAGGGTGGTGAGGACCACAGCTCTGTACACGCTGATCTTGGTGCCTGTTTTCAGCTGTTGATTGTGCCACACCCGCTTGAAAAGTCGCCCGGAAGCGCTGTTCGCTTTTGCCAGCCTGCTGTCAAGCTCCTTGTCCAGCTTGGCGTCCGACGTGATAATGCAGCCAAGGTAGGTAAACTGGTGCACTGACTTTAGTTCAGACTCGCCAATGGTGATGTGAGGAGGGCGATACACTGTCTTGGGTGCCGGCTGATGGAGGACCTCTGTCTTTTTCAGACTGACCTCGAGTCCAAAGAGCTGGGCAGCATCAGCGAAGCAAGACGTGATGCGCTGCAGGGCTCTCTCTGTATGTGCAACGAGGGCAGCATCATCAGCAAAAAGCAGCTCACGAATCAGTTGGTCTAGGGTTTTCGTGTGGGCCTGCAGTCGTCTGAGGTTGAACAGGCTGCCATCGAGACGATACCTGATGTACACTGCATCGTCATCATCGAGGTCCACTGTGGCCTGCTTCAACATCATGCTAAAAAAGATGGTGAAGAGGGTCGGTGCCAGCACGCAGCCCTGCTTTACGCCGTTGAGAATAGGAAATGGTTCTGAGAGGTCATTGTTGAGTCTGACCTGGCCTTGCTGGTCCTCGTGTAGCTGGACAATCATGTTGAGGAACTTTGGGGGACAGGCAAGTCGCTCCAGGATCTGCCACATGCCTTGCCTGCTCACAGTGTCGAACGCTTTTGTTAGGTCGACAAATGTTACGTACAGCCCTTTGTTCTGCTCGCGGCACTTCTCCTGTCGCTGTCTCAGCACAAAGACCATATCGGAGGTGCTCCTCTTTGCTCTGAAGCCACACTGGCCCTCTGGGAGTTGGTCTTCAGCGTTGGCAGGTACCAGCCGATTCCGGAGCAGCCTTGCAAGGATTTTCCCAGCAATGGACAGCAGGGTAATTCCCCGATAGTTGGAACAGTCAGACTTCTCGCCTATGTTCTTGTACAGGGTGATAACGACTGCATCACGGAGATCTTTTGGTATTGTTCCTTCCTCCCAGCAGCAGAGAAAGAGGTCATGGAGCTTGTTGTGCAGTGCTGTGCCTCCATGTTTCCAGATCTCTGACGGTATTCCATCAATGCCTGCTGCTTTGCCACTCTTGAGCTGGTGGATGGCTGTGAGGGTCTCTTCAGCGGTGGGCGGTTCGTCCAATTCAACCTTTACTGGGAGGTGTGGGATTTGTAGGACGACTGCTTCTTGAACAGTGCGCTCAGCGCTGAAGAGGCTCTGAAAGTATTCCGACCAGCGGTTCAAGATGGAGGTATTATCTGTGAGGAGTGCCTGGCCATTCGCGCTTCGCAGAGGACTTTGTACCAGGTGCCTGTGGCCATACACTGCTTTCAGTGCTTCGTAGAAGCCCCTGTAGTCACCATTGTCAGCGCAAAGCTGGGTCCTCTGTGCAAGTCTGGTCCACCACTCATTCTGGAGATCTCTGAGCTTGCGCTGGAGACGGCTGCAGACGAGGCGGAAGGCAGACTTCTTCACAGGGCAGGAAGGCTGGGCTAGGTGGGCCTGATGGGCGGCTCTTTTTTTTGCTAGGTGTTCCTGGATCTCTACATCGTTTTCGTCAAACCAGTCTTTGTTCTTCTTTCTGGCGAAACCCAAGACTTCTGCAGAGGATTTTGCAATAGCAGTTTTCAGTTGTTCCCAAAGTGTTTCAGGGGAGGAGTCTACTGGGTCCGCTGTGTCTTTGAGCCTGCGCTGTAAATCTGTCTGAAAGTCAGCTTTCACATCGTCACGCTGAAGGCTGGCAACATCAAGCTTTTTCTTGGGGGGGCCCCCATTTCTTGGGTTTTGGCTTGAAGTGGAGCCTGAGTTTGCAGCGGACAAGGCGGTGGTCAGTGTGGCACTCTGCGCTGGGCATCACTCTGGTGAGGAGGACGTCACTGCGGTCCCTCTGACGCACTAGGACATAGTCGATAAGGTGCCAGTGTTTGGAGCGAGGATGCATCCAGGTGGTCTTTCGACTGTCCTTTTGCTGAAAAGTAGTGTTGGTGATGACCAGTTGCTGCTCCGCACAGAACTCCAACAGTAGGCGGCCATTGTCATTGCAGTTCCCCACGCCATGCTTGCCGAGGACTCCTTTCCAGGCTTCAGAGTCCTGGCCCACTCTGGCGTTGAAGTCGCCAAGGATGATGACTTTGTCGTCTGCAGGGATACTCTGTAGGAGGCTGCGCAGGTCAGTGTAAAACTTGTCCTTTTCAGCAGGCTCTGCCAGGAGGGTTGGGGAGTACACACTGAGAAGGCTGACGTGTTGCTGGTGTCTCAGTGGAAGGCGCATGGACATGATGCGGTCTGAGTGGCCCGTTGGTAGGTTTTCCAGCTTAGTCGCAATGGATGTCTTGACCATGAAACCCACGCCTGAGAGCCGTCTTTCTGATGCAGGCCTGCCTGACCAGTAGAGGGTGTACCCAGCACCAAGTTCTTGGAGGCTGCCTTCGTCCGGAAGGCGTACTTCGCTGAGCGCGGCGATGTCGATGTTTAACCTCCGCAATTCATGGGCAATGAGGGCGGAGCGACGTTCAGGGCGTCCGCTGTCTGCTTTGTCGAGCATGGTTCGGACGTTCCAGCATGCTACGTTGAGTCCGGTCGTGGTCGTCATGAGAGTGGATCCGTTATTCTTTCTTGTTTTTTGACCGCAGGAGAAGATGCCCGTTGACCGCGGCTAGTCAACTGGGGTTGCGAGGGGACGAGCTTTGGTTAGGCCACCTTTTCTAGGCCCCTCTCCGTGTGGAGCAAGCAGTGCTGTCCCTAGAGAAGGCTGCTTGGTCGTTCAGGGTGTGCCGAGTGATGTTGTCATCCCCAGGTCAACATCAGGCGACCAATATCCTGAACCGCCTGTATGCAGGTTTGAGACTGCGGCTTCCAGTGACATCTTTCACCTGCCGTTTCGCCCCTCGCCCGTCGCTACAGGACTTGGAATGGTTAGTGTCATGATCCGTGGACGTTTCCTAAAGCCAGCGCAGTGGAGCTTTTTGGTGGAGTGCAGTGTGCGCAGTACTGGCCCCACCCTTTAAACCCTTGGTTCATCTGCCATGGCCTAGAAAGCTGGGACGATGGCATCGAGGTCCTCGGGTCGAAGGTTTTATATCAGACTGTCCTTGTCCTAGTCTCTGGCTCAAAAGCCTTCCCCGGAGACACGGGGGCTTTGATGTCAGGGGTTTCCTCCCTTAGCCTTTCCGCAGCCAAGCGGCCAGGCCTGCAAGGCAGCAGGCGACTCGTGGAGGGCGTAAGCAGTGCAAAATACACAAATGTGCACAGAGACAGTAGTTTAAAGCCCGAAATATCTGATTGATTGCATGTATATATAATTTCGCCAATGTGTTTGTTTGCCTTACAAGCACGAAGCGCCTGAGGCGAAAAACGCAGTTATAATTCGAGGCTGTTTCGATTCAGTCCGCGTCAGTGCCGCCGTCGCACCGAGCGCTCTGATAACCCTTTGGCTGTCGGTAGCCAGTCACCTCGACGAAAAGCGCTATCGACAGCCAAAGGGTTAAGAATAACGATCTTGGAAACAAAATATGCGTTAAGTGGCGGGCAAGGGGTTACTCTTGCCTGCCACTGAATGCATATTTTGTTTCTATTTTTGTTGTTGTTGTGTTCATTCAACGAACAAAAGCCACACCTAACCGTTCACTGGTTATACATAAAAGTTGGTCTCAGCAAGAGGCATAGATCCTCATGATCCCCCGCAAATGCGGGGGCTCACGAGGATCTATGCTTCTTGCAGTTGTGTTGAGTTTTTCTCAACCTTCAAAACACATTATTTTCAAATTGCGCTTGGGACCAAACAGACCTCTTTTCCAGCAGACGCTGGACGTGCGTGCGTGCGTGCGTTTCAAAATGAAAGAGACTGTTTGAGTACATCCAGGGGGAAAAGACGGGCTTCTACACTAGCATGTCATAGTAGTACAGTGGCAGTGCGCCTGAATTGATCAGCGTTCAGGCCTTACTCCGTTGGCAATAGCTGTCCCGGTCCCTCATTGCCCGCCCCGTCATTATTATGTATGTATCCGCCTACAGCTCTGTGGCAACAGAAACTTAATCCCCCTGATGGTGCTCAGTGGTACTACCCTTCACCGTACGGACTCCCGCACCCGGGCAGTGGCATGTGTGCTCTATACTTTCCGGCCCTCCCCATGCCGGCTATTAATGGCGGACACTGGTCTCAGAGCATCAATCCAACACATGTTTACTGAGTCGTTTTGGGTGTGATCAACTATATTAGCCACGGCTAAGCGGATTGGTTCTCTTCATTCAGCATTTATACCTGACAACGGGTTGCTTTCGGTAATGAAAATGAAGCACCCCGCAAAGAAGCAGTGCAACCTAAAATAAGACATCCGAATATCTACCACCTCTTCAATAAGTTGTCCGATTTAAACGTTTGCTTAAACGCACCTGAACCGTTCCACTTGTTTGGTTTGAGTGAAACACGTTTAAATCCTGATATGAGTAACGATGCCATCAGTATTCCCAACATTAGTACTGTTCGGCGGGACCTCTGTATGCCTGGTCAGACTGGTATTGCATAACTCTATACAAACTCTTGTTCGTCGACGTGAAGACTTAGAAACCCCTGACGTAGAGTGTATCTGGCTTGAGCTCAAAGGCCCTAAAACCAGACCAGTCTTTATAGGGTTTTTCTATCGTAACCCGTCTGCCTCGTATGATTGGTATGACGACTTCCTGCAATCCATTGAACATGTTGATTTGTCTAAAAACGATGTCTTATTGCTAGGCGACTTCAATATTTATATGCTTAATAATAATAATAAAGGTAATTTATATAGCGCCTAATCACCAAGGTGCTCTAGGCGCTTTACAATCGCAGTAATGAAACACAAAGCAAAATACAAAACAAGCACACACACCAACAAAAATACGTTGATTTATATGGAGCAAAAAAAATCTTCTCTCTTACACACACACACACACACACACACACACACACACACACACACACACACACACACACACACACACACACACACACACACATGATGAGCCGGCAGACAAAATGGTCTTTACGTATATGCAACAGAGAAAAGGTGTGTTTTAAGCTTGGATTTGACAATGGAAAGAGATGATGAGTGACGCACATCGGCTGGAAGAGCGTTCCGAGTAATGGGACCAAAATACGAAAATGCACGATGACCTTGAGTGACCTTATTACGTCTAGGGATACGGAAAACACGAGTGTCTGAAGCAGAGCGTAGTGAGCGAGACGGTGTATACAGCTGGACAAAATCAGATAAGTAAGGAGGGGCAGAACCAGGGATGATGTTGAAACAAATAACACAGACTTTATACTGAATTCTGTATGAAACTGGCAGCAAGTGCAAATCAGCTAGTAGAGGCATAACGTGTTCACGTTTCGGTACACGAAAAATCAGACGTGCAGCACAGTTCATGACTCTCTGTATTTGGTCAAGAAGATTTTGCGGAATACCGGACAAAAGAGAATTGCAATAGTCTATTCGGGACAGCTCAAGGGAGGTAACAAGTGTTTTAGTAACTTTAACAGTCAGCAGATGTCGAACAGTGCTGATCCTTCTGAGTTCAATGAAGGCAAGCTGGCAATCTTTTTTCACTTGTTCCTTCATTGTCAGCCTGTTGTCAAAAATGACACCCAAGTTACGGGCCGAGCTAGAAAAGGAGATGGCGCTCTCGCCCACCATCATTGACTCAGGAAGACCAGCACTGCACGTAGAGAAGCACGTCATTCTGAGGGACTCAGTTTTGTCACTGTTCAGCTGGAGCTTGTTCTGTGTGGTCCATTTCTGAACATCACAAATACAAGCCTCCATAGACTGCACCATCCGATCAACATGTTCGCGAAGGGAGTGTTTGTACAATTCTGTATCATCTGCATATAAATGATAAGAAACAAAGTGACGCTCAATGACATGCGACAGGGGCTGTGTATACAAAGTAAAAAGAACAGGCCCCAAGACCGACCCCTGTGGAACGCCACAAAGCAGCTCAACAGAGTGGGACTCAAATCCTGCCACTGAAACCATTTGCAAGCGGCCAACAAAGTAGGATTGGAAAAATTTCAGTGCAGTGCTTTGAATGCCAAACACATTATGAAGGCGGGCAAGTAGAATGTCATGTTCAATGGTATCAAACGCTGCGCTCAGATCGAACAGAGTGAGAACAGAGATTATACCTTCATCACTAGCGGCAAGTAGGTCATTCACAACACGCAGCAATGTTGTCTCCGTGCTATGACCAGACCTACATGCTGACTGGAACACATGCCACAGACCAATATTCTTGATATGGTCTAGCAGCTGTGTGAGCACTATCTTTTCCAGAAGCTTTGAAAGAAAAGATAGGTTGGATACGGGTCTGTAGTTTTTCAAACTGTTGGGATCAAGTGAAAGCTTCTTTAAGAGCGGCTTAACAATTGCAGTTCTGAAACACGTAGGTACAGTGCCATGCAAGAGGGACTCATTTACAATAGCTGTAACAACTGGTACAATTGCATCTTTACATTCAAAAAGAAGGGACGAAGGCACAGGGTCCAGCTCACAGGTCTTGAGAGACATCTTACTTATGGTGTCTAGCACTACCTTTTCAGTCACTGGACTGAAGCATGCAAGAGGAATGCCAGCAAAACACTTAGATTCAAATGAGCAAGATGTCTGAGCATCATCACATTTGTCAATGTTGTCACGTATTGTTCTGACTTTGGAACTGAAAAAGCGAGAGAACAGTTCTGGGAGATCGCGGATCGCTTAAATCTCACGCAGCGTGTGACTGTGTTACCACACAGCTTGGTCTAAAACAACTAGTTTCTTCCCCTACTAGAATTATTCCCACATCAGCAATACTCATAGATCACATTTACTCTAACCGTCCCCAAAACGTATATAACGTTAGTGTTGCTGACCTCAGTATCAGTGACCACTATCCCACTGTATGTTCATGGTCATCAAAAATACCAGAGCAGCCTAAGCACGGTTAGTTCTGTTTAACGTCCACAGCACCGAGGTGATCATGGACGTCCCTGACGGGCGGGTTATGGGGGACAGGGAAATCTATTGCCTATGGAGTACGACCTGAAAAACTGATCAACTCAGGCGCACTCCAACTGTGCCACTTTGATTTACCAGGACCTTTCAACGGACATGCTATAGGACAGCCTAAGCACGGACACACCACCATCTCTTATTGCTCCTTTAAACACTCCTGTGAGTCGGCCTTTCTAGCTGATCTTAACCAAACACAATTCAACATTGTTCACAATGAAGACAATCCTGACACTGCTTCGGATCTCTGGTATAATCTTTTTAACAGTGTGCTTAATAAGCATGCCTCTTTACAAAAAAAAAAAAAAGAGTAAAAACTCATACGTTACCGACTTGGTTAACACAAGATATTATCCAAGCGATGGAACTTCGTAATAACGTAAGAAAACAAAAACAGTTTTGTGAGTACAAGTGCCAACGAAACCGTGTCAAATAAATGGTGCGAAGGGCCCAAAAGTCTCTTTTCGAACGAATGGTAAAAGAGAACAGAGAAACATCTTCTCTCTGGCGAGCGCTTAATCTTATCACCAGATGCAACAGTAGAAGATCATCAGCTATCCCCTCTCAGCTCAACGCAGACACTTTTAACGAACACTCTCTGTCGGTCGCCAAGTCAGTAAACTCCTCAGGCAAAACGTCATGTCCTGAGGCTCTACTTAACTTTTGTTCGCAAAGGACAGTGGGTAGTCCATCCTTTTGTATTTCCCCTTTAGCAGTACACGAGGTTGGCAAGCTTATAAATTCACTAAAAAACAAGAAATCGTCCGGACCTGATGAGATTAGCCCCAAAATAAAAACTGTCCCTTCCTTACACAATTGAATCACTAACCTACATTTATAATTTGGGTATTCAACACAACACACTTCCTTCTGAGCTTAAACATGCTAAACTAATACCCTTGTCCAAATCTAAAGATCTTACGGACGTAAATAACTACAGACCTATATCCCCTTTGTCTTCCATGTCAAAGCCACTTGAAAGACATGTTCACATAATATATCTTTACTAGTACCTTGATACCTGTAATCTTCTACATACCCATCAGTCAGGCTTTAGACCAAAACATTCGTGCCATACGGCATTAACAAGACTTGTCGACACCTGGTTAACTTCTATGAATAATTCTCAAATGATTGGGACAGTCTATCTCGATTTCAAAAAGTCTTTGATCCTGTAGACCACAGCATCCTTATGTCTAAACTTAAAGCATATTTGTGCAATGCAGATGCGGTATCGTTTTTTAATTCTTATCTGAGCGGTAGGAGGCAAAGAGTGTTCTTAAATGGTAACTACTCGTCCCACGGTATTGTCACGAGCGGCGTGTCTCAAGGCTCTGTCATCGGGCCATTGCTCTTTGTGTCTTCATAAATGATCTACCACTGCACATAAGTAGTAGCCAAACCGTCTAACAGTAAAAGGCAAACCAGTCCAACAGTTATCTCAACACTGTCTCCTTGGGGTCACGGTAGATGATCAACTTAAGTGGAAAACTCACATCAACAGCGTATGTAAACGTGTCTCAAAAAGCCTTTATTTGCTATCAAAGTTGAAATTCATTACCGATGTAGAGACGCGTACAATTTTCTATAACGCCCACGTAAAGTCGCACATAGACTACGCATCAACAGTGTGGGATGGTTCAGGTGAAGTGCATTTAAAGAGGCTGAATACTTTACACAGGAGGACTGCTAAACTTATCCTACCGGATCCTCAAATAGCAACGGAAAAGAAACTTGAAGTTCTTGGTATGCTTCCTTTGAAGCAACAGCTTATGTGTAACAAAGCCATCTTATGTATAAGCTGTGTAAACAAAAAGGGCCCCGTTATCTTGACCCATTCTTTTCAGTAATTTCCTCACGACATCCCAGACTGGGGCGGCACTATCAGGTTCCGCGGCCTCGCATTGACAGCTTTAAATCTAGCTTAACATACTCAGGTAGTACTCTCTGGAATTCGATTCCATGTAACCTTAGAAGTATGTCCCTGCCCTCCTTTAAAGACGGTCTCTTCAAATATCTAAAATAATCCAGCTTTACACGCGGAAACTGCAGTGTGCATAAATCGGCATGTGCATTGACTCCATGTCTGACAAGTAATACCTGCTTTGATGTACTGGTATGCGTGTGTGTGTGTGTGTGTGTGGGGGGGGGGGGCTTTGTGCATTCGTGCGTATGGGTGTGTGATCGTGTGTGTGTGTGCGTGCGTCTGTGTGCGTTCATGCGTGTGGTTATCGTGTGGTTATCGTGCTTCTGTGCGTTCATGCGTGTGCTTATCGTGTGCTTGTGTGCGTGGTCTGTCATAATATGGCAGATTGCACACGCGTACGCGCGCACGCACGCATGCGCGCAAGTACGCGCACACTATGTGCGCGATTTATTCAATTTATATGTTGGAGTTTTTATATATACATTTTTAAAAATTTTCTTTAAAGGTTTCTTAACACATTTCTTTTCTTTCTTTATCGTGCTGTATTCACCAGTATTTTGTCTGGTAGCAAATAACTGATTTTTATAACTGTGTCTACACTGCACGCATTCGAGTGTGTGTGTGTGTGTGTGTGTGTGCGTGCGTGCGTGCGTGCGTGCGTGAGTGCGTGCGTGCGTGTGAGCGAGAGAGAGAGAGAGAGGGAGAGAGAGAGAACTCGAACTCGAACTGGTTTATTGCTTCAGGCATCAGCCCATCAGCAAAATACAGCTACAAGAATCACAATAACAACAGAAAAACGACAGGGGAGGGGTTGGGGGTATAAAAGGGATTTGGGGTGGGGTTAGGGAAGGGGTGGGGGTTTGTAATGACATGGAATCCATGTCATTAAAGTTCAGTTCGTTGGGTTCATGAATACGCGTCATGATAGCGCGCCTAGCCATTTCAGCTCTGCTAAGATGAGACTACAGTGTTGTATAGATGAGGTCCTGTCCTGGATGACAAGCAACAAACTTAAGCTTAACACCGACAAAACCGAAGTCATGCCTGTTGGCTCTCAGTCTCGCCTTAGTCTGATTAACGGCGAGTTCGCAAACATTGGTGGCTGCAGCGTTCCCTTCCAGAACTGTGTCAAATATCTGGGTGTGAAGATTGATTCGACGCTCTCCATGCATGATCATATCAGTAGCGTCTGCCGAGCTGGTTTCCTTGAGCTGCGCAGAATTTCTTCCCTCAGACCGTATCTCACAGAAAGTGCGGCGTCAAGCCGGACTTGTAAATGCATTCATTACGTCCAGGCTCGATTATTGCAATTCTGTGCTGGCAGGTTTACCGGCGGATCAGATTTCACGCTTGCAGATGATTCAAAACAATGCGGCGCGTCTCATCTTGAAGAAACGAAAGAGAGACCACGTTACGCCTCTACTGAAGCAGCTGCACTGGTTGCCCGTAAAATTCCGCTGCCAGTACAAAATTGAAATTTTCGCCTATCGGCATTTTGACGGATCTCTCCCGCCGTACCTTTCTGCCAAGCTGTCTGTTTATCAGCCATCACGCACCCTCCGTTCCTCTAGTGTTAAACTTTTAAAAATCCTAAGGCTTAACATGAAAACTGTCGGGGAGCGTTCTTTCACCTTTTTAGCCCCAAGTGTGTGGAACTATCTGCCAACTGAAATGCGGAATCTGCCCACATTGTCACAGTTCAAAGCTCACTTAAAGACTTTTCTTTTCTGTCGGGCATTTAACACTTAGCTTATCTTTAGCTAACTGTTGACTGCCTTTTATTCTGACCCTAGAGGAAGTGAATGTATAGTGTTGGGAAGAGATGGGGTGGTTTAAAGTAGTGTATAATCGTGCGTGTGTCTGAGAGAGAGAGGGTGTGCTGTTGTGCATGCGCAGTGAGTCCAGTGTTTTCCTAGAGAACAGCGCTACAAGAAATATGTATTATTATTATTATTTATGATGGGTCCTGTGAATACAGCGTCCTTGAATCGCCTAGAGGCAAAAAGCACTGTCATGTCACTTGTCGGGGAGAATAAAATGACAGCTGATTAATCTGCACAAAAAACTTTCTGTTCATGCTAATGTTCAGCAAGACTTGCTTGCCTTAGCCTTAGCACTGTGTAATCCTGGCCAAGGCAAGCAAGTCTTGCTGTATACGTTCAATGTCCTATTTATACTCATTGTCACTGACAGCTGGCAGAAGACCAAGAGCAAACACCATCTCCAAACCTCTGCCGGTCACTGGGTCACACTTGACTTCATAACACACAGTCCCTGAGATACGAATGTCGTACATAAGCACAAAATCGTCACTCTCGGCCACTAAATAGTTCTTTCCATTCTTTGCGTGCGAGACTACTTTCTTTAGTCCTTGGTTCCTCGATGTGTCCAGTAGTTTCTGTTTTGTTGACTCGGTCTGGGAGGTGATAACGCCGGTGTACACTTATTTGGGGCCAAAGCCACGTGATTCTGCATCTCTGATTAATGTGTCACACACACCCGTTTCAGGTCTAGCACAGTTAATATTGTCGACATCAGCGGTGCATGCGTGCACTGTCTCTGTTGGTGTTCCAGTTTCCATGTGTACTGTGATCTCGTGCGTCTCAGCTAACGGCGGTGTTGTTGCACGTGCTGCATGGTCACTACACGATGTGTTGTCTGGCTGGGTGATGGTTCTCGTGTATATTAGTGTACTGTCATTTCCACATTCTTCATTGTAATTATTATTGTCCGTGTGAACCTCAATTTCTTTCACGTTCGTGTTGTCTAACAAGAGAGAGAGAGAGAGAGAGAGAGAGAGAGAGAGAGAGAGAGAGAGAGAGAGAGAGAGAGAGAGAGAGAGAGAGAGAGAGAGAGAGAGAGAGAGAGAGACTGTATTGTCAACTCAAACAATTTAACCGTCAGGTATGTTAGCTGTCACAGTATGGAGTACCATATATAAGTTATATATTGTTACTCTGACCAATTCCTTAGAGGATTGTGTATGTGTGTGTGTATGTGTGTGTGTGTGTGTGTGTGTGTGTGTGTGTGTGTGTGTGTGTTTGCGTCTGAACATGCGTGCGTGTGTATGTGTGTCTAACCTAGTTATGTATTAGACCATTGTTTTGTTATAATAATGTTGATTAATTAGTAGTTTGTAGCAACGGCATGTTTGAAAAATGTTATTGTAACCAAATACTTATACCGTTGTAAAATAAAAGTTCATTGTTCATTGTTCTCTCTCTCTCTCTCTCTCTCTCTCTCTCTCTCTCTCTCTCTCTCTCTCTCTCTCTCTCTCTCTCTCTCTCTCTCTCTCTCTCTCTTTCTCTCCCTCTCCCTCTCCCTCTCTCTCTCTCTCTCTCTAATCTGGCACAAGCCTGTGCACGCGGCAATTGCACACCGGCGCGCGTGTGTGTGTGTGTGTACGTTATTTTGTTTTGTAGTGTGTAGCAAGGACAAGAATGAAAACAGGTCTGCGCACCTATTCTTTTATCCTTGGAAAATAAAGTTTCATTCATTCCGGCATTCATTCATTCATTCTCTCTCTCTCTCTCTCTCTCTCTCTCTCTCTCTCTCTCTCTCTCTCTCTCTCTCTCTCTCTCTCTCTCTCTCTCTCTAAATTGTATCCTCCAGCAAAGTCTCGATGAAGTGTCAGATTGGTGTGCGCAAAATCGCATGCTAATCAGTACTTCTAAAACCAAAAGCATGTTGATAACAACCCGCCAAAAGCGTCAGCTACATCCTGCCTCTCTTAAACTGTCACTTGGCAATAAACCTATCCAACAAGTATCCAGGCACCGCCTACTGGGAGTTGTAATTGACGACCAGCTGAACTGGTCGCCACATATCGACAGTTTGTGCATAACCTTGTCCAGGAATGTATTTCTGCTATCTAAACTTAGACATATTCTTAGTACAAAGTGCTGTACATTGTTCTTTCAAGCACACATTAAAAGCCACTGTGACTATGCGTCCTCTTTGTGGGACGATTGCAGTGAACTTCGTTTTAAAAAACTAAACTCGCTGTATCGTCGTTCAGTTAAGTTAATTATTCCTAACCTATTTCCACGGCTGAGAAAATAAAATCCCTTGGCCTGCTTACACTGAAGGAACAACTCAAATTTAACAAATGCGTCCTCATGCACAAAATATTTCATTATCAAGCCCCGGAATATCTGCGCATGATATTTAATTTCAGCCCTCGGCATCAACAACATACGAGGAATGACTTGCTTCACTTACCCCGCCCACGGATAGATCTCTACAAGTCAAGCCTTCTATTTTCTGGTAGTTCTGTCAGGAACTCATTGCCATTAAACATTAAACCATTTTGCGATAAAACCCATTTTAAACGTGCATTGCACACTCACTTCCAATCAGCGTGACTTCACAGTTTGCCATAAAAATAATTCTGCTGATAACACGTAAACGTCAAATATTTTTCTCTTTCTCCTTAAATTTGCTACCTGATCATCTATTGTCTTGTCGGTGTCACTATACGCTATTGATGCTGCTGATTCTATGACACTGTCTTAGATGAGTATAATATTAATGCTGTGCACGCGTTTCGTTCTCTTGCTTTTTGCATCGGAGGCAGTTACAACTTTTCCATTGTGTTTTTTTCCCGTAGTTTTTCTTCCTCTTCTTCTTCTTATTATTATTATTATTGTTAGTATTTGCATGCTCTATTTATTTTCCTGTTATGTTGTTTGTTTACAGGACAGCTTGTAAGACAGGCATTGAGTTGCCTAATAGTTTTATCCTGAATAAATAAAGATTCATCATCATCTCTCTCTCTCTCTCTCTCCCTCTCGCTCTCTCTCTCTCTCTCTCTTCTCTCTCTCTCTCTCTCTCTCTCTCTCTCTCTCTCTCTCTCTCTCTCTCTCTCTCTCTCTCTCTCTCTCTCTCTCTCTCTCTCTGTGAGTGTTGTGTGAGTGCGTGTGCAAGGACATGAGTGAAAAAAGGTCTTTGTACCTAATCATTTATCCTTGATAAATAAATAATTAAAGTTTCCTCTCTCTCTCTCTCTCTCTCTCTCTCTCTCTCTCTCTCTCTCTCTCTCTCTCTCTCTCTCTCTCTCTCTCTCTCTCTCTCTTTCTCTCTCTCTCTCTCTGTAGCAACGGCAGGTGTGACAAATTGCTTGTCTTTGACTGTGTTCATACCTCTACCGCTGCAAAATAAAGTTGCATTGATTCATTCATTGATTCATCCATTGATTCATTGATTCATCCATTGATTCATTGATTCACCCATTGATTCATTGGTTCTCTCTCTCTCTCTCTCTGTCTCTCTGTCTCTGTCTCTGTCTCTCTCTCTCTCTCTCTCTCTCTCTCTCTCTCTCTCTCTCTCTCTCTCTCTCTCTCTCTCTCTCTCTCCCCCCCCCCTCTCTCTCTCTCTCGTCTCTGAATTAAAATGAGGAAAGGGGGTGCGGTGGTCGGGGAGGAAGGATTCTTTGTGCATTGAACGACCGTTATTGCAGTATTTGCAGTACCTGTGGCTGTATTCGCGGAAGGGGGGGTGGGTGGGGTGTTGAGGTAGGGGGTGGTGAGGCTTGGGGCGAAGTAGTATCGGGGGGAGGGGGGAGGGGGTTGTCGTGCTGGGGGCGAAGTAGTATCGGGGGGAGGGGGGAGGGGGTTGTCGTGCTGGGGGCGAAGTAGTATCGAGGGAGGGTGGAGGGGGGTGGTGGTGCTGGGGCGAAGTAGTATCGGGTGAAGAGGGGGAGGGGGGGGGCTTGGTGCTGGGGGCAACCTAGTATCGGGGGGAGGGGGGAGGGGGTTGTGGTGCTGGGGCTATGTAGTATCGGGCGTAGGGGTGGGGGGGGGGTGGGGGCTTGGTGCTGGGGGCGAAGTAGTATCGGGGGGCGGGGGAGGGGGTGGTGCTGGGGGGCGAAGTAGTATCGGTTATCTGGGGGAGGGGAAGGGGGTGGTTTTGGGGGCGAAGTAGTGTCGGGGGGAAGGGAAATGGGTGGTGATGGAGGCGAAGTAGTATCCGGGGGAGGGGGAGGGGGTGGTGCTGAGTGCGAAATAGTCGTTAGGCGCCAAGCTCATCTGGCGCTACCCTTGAATTATCACGATCAATCCATCTCCTGCGACTGGGACACAGTCGTTAGGCAACACCTCCAAAAGTTGAGAAATGGGACCTTGGGGCTAAAAAGGTTAAACAAAACGTGTAACTTACTCGGGGGCCAGTTGCACGAGTTCTGCGCCAGCCACTAAGCAAGGTGCTCCGCGATATTGGTCTTTACTAAACAGTGAGTTGTGACGGACTTTAAATCAGCAGGTTCAGCAAACGATTTTTTTTTTTTTTTTCCTGAAGCCATTCCACCCCACGGCCGCAATTCTCAAAATTTGGTGGTTTCAGTTAACGACTGTGTGCCGTGCAGTTGCAGGATATGCATCGTCCATGATACTTTAAGGGCAGTGCTTGGCGACATCGCCAATGCTGATTGGTTTGGCTCCTGACTTCGCCAATGCTGATTGGTTTGGCTCCTGACGTCGCCGATGCCTGATTGGCTTGGCGCCTGACGTCGCCGATGCCTGATTGGTTTGGCTCCTGACGTCGCCGATACCTGATTGGCTTGGCGCCTGACGTCGCCGATGCCTGATTAGCTTGGCTCCTGACGTCGCCAATGCCTGATTGGCTTGGCTCCTGACGTCGCCGATGCCTGATTGGCTTGGCTCCTGACGTCGCCGATGCCTGATTGGCTTGGCGCCTGACGTCGCCGATGCCTGATTGGTTTGGCTCCTGACGTCGCCAATGCCTGATTGGCTTGGCGCCTGACTTCGCCAATGCCTGATTGGCTTGGCGCCTGACGTCGCCAATGCCTGATTGGCTTGGCGCCTGACGTCGCCAATGCCTGATTGGCTTGGCGCCTGACTTCGCCAATGCCTGATTGGCTTGGCGCCTAACGTCGCCAATGCCTGATTGGCTTGGCGCCTGACGTCGCCAATGCCTGATTGGCTTGGCGCCTGACGTCGCCAATGCCTGATTGGCTTGGCGCCTAACGTCGCCAATGCCTGATTGGCTTGGCGCCTGACGTCGCCAATGCCTGATTGGCTTGGCGCCTGACTTCGCCAATGCCTGATTGGTTTGGCGCCTGACTTCGCCAATGCCTGATTGGCTTGGCGCCTGACTTCGCCAATGCCTGATTGGCTTGGCGCCTGACTTCGCCAATGCCTGATTGGCTTGGCGCCTGACGTCGCCAATGCCTGATTGGCTTGGCGCCTGACTTCGCCAATGCCTGATTGGCTTGGCGCCTAACGTCGCCAATGCCTGATTGGCTTGGCGCCTGACTTCGCCAATGCCTGATTGGCTTGGCGACGTTAGGCGCCAATGCCTGATTGGCTTGGCGCCTGACTTCGCCAATGCCTGATTGGCTTGGCGCCTGACGTCGCCGATGCCTGATTGGCTTGGCGCCTGACTTCGCCAATGCCTGATTGGCTTGGCGCCTGACGTCGCCAATGCCTGATTGGCTTGGCGCCTGACGTCGCCAATGCCTGATTGGCTTGGCGCCTAACGTCGCCGATGCCTGATTGGCTTGGCGCCTGACTTCGCCAATGCCTGATTGGCTTGGCGCCTGACTTCGCCAATGCCTGATTGGCTTGGCGCCTGACTTCGCCAATGCCTGATTGGCTTGGCTCCTGACTTCGCCAATGCCTGATTGGCTTGGCGCCTAACGTCGCCAATGCCTGATTGGCTTGGCTCCTGACCTCGCCAAGCTAGTCTGGCACTACCCTTGGATGATCATGATCGCTCTATCTCCTGATGTAGGGACTCGGGGCTGAATGGGTTAAAATCCAAACAAACGCTTTTTGGCGAGGAACCCGGATACGAACAGAGCAAGCAGGAGGTGTAGTTTCTCAAGAACCCGGCAACTGTTGGGGCTCGTGAGGGATCTAAACCTCTTGCAACACTGCCAGTATGTATGAGGGAAGCTCACCGATACAAAGAGATTCTACCGATGAAAAGCCCTGACGGTGATGTTTTTTCCCTTGTGCACCACTTCCAACATCCCCCCCCCCTCCCCCCAACCCCCCCCCCTAAAACTCCATTCAGGGTGCATTTCCAACATTTTGGAAGTGAGACCTAACGACTATTTACCAATTGCAGGAGGTGGACTGACCATGATAATTAAAGGGTAGGGCCAGATTAGCTTGGCGCCTGAAGGCGCCAAGCTAATCTGGCACTACCCTTGAATTGGCATGGTCAATCCATCTCCTGCTGTAGGGCGTTGGGGCTAAATGGGTTAATAAATCCTTCATCCTACACGTGCAAGCTACATGACTGATTGATCGATATCTCGAGTGAGATAGTGATTGAGTGAGTGAGTGGAGTGGAGTGGAGAACCTTCTCTCTACCTTCCCCCCCCCCCCCCACCCCCCTCCGCTTCTTCTCTCCCCTTACCCCCTTTCCCTCTCTCTCGTCCCCCGACTCTGGGTTTTGAGTTGTGAATAGTAATTGAGGAAAAAAAAAACATTTCTTGTCAAAATATGTCTATATTTGTTTTTACCTATTTCTTGAGCTCTTGTGACCCTTGACCTTTCCGAGGGGTCATCCAAATTAGTATGCATAGATTGGTCTTACCATCAGGTATCTATGTAGCAAGTTTGGGTTTGGAGTTGTGAATAGTAATTGAGAAAAAACATTTCTTGTCAAAATATGGCTATTTTTTTTAAACCTATGTCCGGAGCACTTGTGACCCTTGACCTTTCCGTGGGGTCATCCAAATTAGTATGCATAGATTGGTCCTACCATCAAGTATCTCTGTAGCAAGTTTGGGTTTGGAGTTTTAAATAGTAATTGAGAAAAAAAAATTTCTTGTCAAAATATGGCTATTTTTTTTATTACCTATTTCCCGAGCTCTTGTGACCCTTGACCTTTCCGAGGGTCATCCAAATTAGTATGCATAGATAGGTCTTTCCATCAGGTATCTCTGTAGCAAGTCTGGGTTTGAAGTCACACACACACGCACACACACACACGCATGCACGCACGCACGCGCGCACGCACACACACACACACACACACACACACACACACACACACACACACACACACACAGATAATCGATCGACAATCCCAGGCTATATGTATTGTATACATTTATTGTCATGACAACTTTAGAGCTATTGGCTTGAGCTGGCATACTGTAAACTGATGACGCAAGCACCTCGCACTCGCTTTCACAGGATGTATGTATTGTATACATTTATTGTCATGTCAACTTTATAGATATTGGCTTGAGCTGATATACTGTAAACTGATGACGCAAGCACCTCGCACCTAGTAACCCTTTCCCTGCCAGCGTGCGCCCATTTTGTTTCTGAAATCTGTGTTCACTGAACGACCAAAAGACACAACGGTTCAAAGATCACGGACACAGCATTGTCTCAGCAAGAGGAATAGATCCTCATGAGTTCCCGCAGTCGTACTAACTTACCGCAGTCGCGGGGGCTCGTGAGGATCTATGCCTCTTGCAGTTAGATGGCGTTCATTTTTCTCGGCATTGAAAGGGTGAAATACATGGCCGTCGGGCTGACAGGCCGCAATTAGGCCCACGCACGGTTGTGTGTGCACGGCTTTGTGTGTGTCTGTGTGCACAACGGGCCTAACTTGGCCGGCGTCAGCTCATGGGCCACTTGCTCACCGGCACTGCGGTCACGTCCACAGTATGTGAGCTGACCTTTATCAACATCCCGCTTGGTGTGAATGTGTTCATGCAGTTTAGGTCCGGCGTTATTTTGGCCAAAGCCAATATGGCCATTTTCACTGTACAACTACGAAAATTTCGCTTTTCTCAAAACGTGTACACGCTGACTTTGGCCAGAGGTCTTTCCGTCAACGCGAATAAAGCTACATTTCCAGTAGCACGAATCCGATACGAATACGATCCGAATCCAAAGCTTGTCCGACTCAGAACAGTTCGTGCAAATCATATTCATGATTGTGTTTTTTTTCCATTTGTCTGACGTGGTACCGTATTTCGCGTCCAACTGCGGAAAGTACACAACACGATTTTGTGTTCGCTCAGGAGAGCGATTTTTTTTTTCGAATGTTGTATGTATTCGAAACGTGCGTATGACGTAGATTTTGTCATCTGTCGCAAGTTCTCTCGCCACTCCGGTCTTTGCGTCACATCAGTGGTCCCCACGGAGACGACATTCGGATGTCGCAGGTCTAGTATTGTACATGAAAACGCGCTCCACCAGTTGCAAACGCACATTGCATGGCGGTATCGGGCTCGGGTCGGGTTCGTATCGGATTCGTGCTGATGTCAACGTAGTTTAACTCATTCAGCCCCGACACATCACAGCAAGACATGGATCGAGCATGATAGTTCAAGGGTGGTGCCAGAATAGCTTGGCGCCTATAGGCGCCACGCTATTCTGGCATCACCCTTGAACTATCATGCTCGATTTGTCTCTAGGCCAACTTGAATCATGTGCGTGTAACAACAGGGTATAAGAGCCAATATCACATTCGTTACCCCATTACTATCACGTGATTGTCCTCAAACGAGTGTCTCAAGCTCAGCCGCGTTGGTAACAATCAGCGTAACAAGCAGCAGGTTAATTACCTAATTGTTACATGTTATCGACAGAGAAACTGATGCGACTTTGGTAACTGGTTAACCTGTCCAATGCTGACGCACCGTCAACACCATTCAAATACAAGGAGCCTCGGTCGTGCCGGGGCTCGTGAGGATCTAATGGTCTCCCTGATGTGATTCTATCCACAGTTAGACGGCCTGACGGCGTCAAGCTAATCTGGCACTACCCTTGATTTATCATGGTCGATCCATCTCCAGCTGTAGTGCGTCGGGGCTGAATGGGTTAACCCCTTCGTGCATGCAGCCACCGCAAGTATAAACAGTGCCGGTGGCCACGTGCACCAGGGGATCAACTCTGAGTTTGCTGGGTGACGCTGGTGTCGGAGTGAGGCGTACACCTGTCATAGCCAGCTGGGTTTCAATGGCCGTTGTGAGGCGTGCACCTGTCATAGCCAGCTGGGTTTCAATGGCCGTTGTGAGGCGTGCACCTGTCATAGCCAGCTGGGTTTCAATGGCCGTTGTGAGGCGTGTACCTGTCATAGCCAGCTGGGTTTCAATGGCCGTTGTGAGGCGTGCACCTGCCATAGCCAGCTGGGTTTCAATGGCCGTTGTGAGGCGTGCACCTGTCATAGCCAGCTGGGTTTCAATGGCCGTAGTGAGGCGTGCACCTGTCATAGCCAGCTGGGTTTCAATGGCCGTTGTGAGGCGTGCACCTGTCATAGCCAGCTGGGTTTCAATGGCCGTTGTGAGGCGTGTACCTGTCATAGCCAGCTGGGTTTCAATGGCCGTTGTGAGGCGTGCACCTGCCATAGCCAGCTGGGTTTCAATGGCCGTTGTGAGGCGTGTACCTGTCATAGCCAGCTGGGTTTCAATGGCCGTTGTGAGGCGTGCACCTGCCATAGCCAGCTGGGTTTCAATGGCCGTTGTGAGGCGTGCACCTGTCATAGCCAGCTGGGTTTCAATGGCCGTAGTGAGGCGTGCACCTGTCATAGCCAGCTGGGTTTCAATGGCCGTAGTGAGGCGTGCACCTGCCAAAGCCAGCTGGGTTTCAATGGCCGTAGTGAGGCGTGTACCTGTCAAAGCCAGCTGGGTTTCAATGGCCATAGTGAAGCGTGCACCTGTCATAGCCAGCTGGGTTTCAATGGCCTTAGCTCATGCAATTCAGTTCCAGCCAAAGTCCCGGTCGTTTGACATTCAGACAACATCGGCAAGCTGAATACAGACGATACAGACGACTACGAAGGGTGTGCAAAGAAATAACCAATACAGGAAGAAACGCGCATTGAACGTTCGAGCAGAACATGTTCATTTTATAACATTTTCGTGTTGTTGTTTTTTTCCCCTCGGATTAATTGCCGTTTTCAGTACAGACGACCACGAGAAGAAAAACAAGCCAGTATGCAAAAGACTATCGGGTCGAAGTCGGCTGCAGTGGGTCCGGGCATAGTCGTGTTAGTGTAATCCACAGTCGTGATTGTGTAATCCACGCTCGTGCAGGGGCCCACTGAGACCGACTTCGGTCCGATTTTCTCTGTGCACTGGGAATACACTTCTCGTCACCAAGTGAAATGGTGACGTAACTTGTTTCCCCAAAAATAAATAGACCGTCGTCCTTCTTGTTTTATTAACCCACTAAGCCCTGACGTACTACAGCATGAGATGGGTCGACCATGATAATTCAAGGGTAGTGCCACATTACCTTGGCGCCTATCGGCGCCAAGCTAATCTGGCACTGCCCTTGAATTAACATGGTCGATCCATCTCCTGCAACTGGTCCTTAGTCATTAGATGACGCCTCCAAAATTTGGGAAGTACGGCCGTCGGGCTGAATGAGTTAATGTTGCCATAAGTAGCGATAACGACGAGATGCGAATGAAACATTAACAAGCTATGGTCATTGAATTTATAGTATTCAACACATTCAAGTACGACTCAAGGACCGTGAACCCACAGGGGATTACTCTTACAGACAGGTGATGAAAAGTATATGAACTTCCTTCAACCGAAGGCCATCGGCGTGTCAAGGTCAAACAAGGTCCAACAACAACTGGAGTGTGCAGTCAGATGTCGACACACACGTGATCATCGCGTATTAGACGATGAAGTGCTGGTCTAAGATTCTGTGCCTTACGGCGCCTTAAGATTCTGACCCTACCGGGCCTTAAGTGAGCTTAGTCCTGCGCCAGCCACTAAGCAAGGTGCTCTGCTATAGCGGGGTGAGTGTTGTGGCCTCAGGAAAAAGCTCACTCATTCTACTAGTCCCAGGAGGGCAAAGGTAAGGGCGATTTCCGTGACCCGGGCCATTAACATTTCTGTATAAGAGGAGCAAGACACAGATGAAAGCAACAAAAAGCATACATCCTCATGCGACCCCGAGATTGCGGGGAGCTAATTAAGACCTATGCCTCTTGCAGTTGACATGTTATTACTGTAGCTGTCTAATTGTTTGTTGCGCTCCGGCAAAAGGTGGTTGATGATCGCCGTATTCGTATTAAGCCGTACGGCCTTGTGGTAAGATGTCTAGACATTTAAGTGGCATTTGATTTATCTATACACGTGTAAAGGCAAATCAGAATGGGTCCTTAGCCTACTATTGTGCTAATTGTTTTGCATTAGCGCGAATTCTGGGAAGAGTTTCGTGACCCTGACTCGCTTCGAGTGTCAAAGTTCATATTGTCGCTTGGAGCGAGTCAGGGGCATAAAACTCTTGCCAGAAACTTCGATCCGCTCCCTCTGTGGTCTCTCGTTGAGACAGCTTGAGGCAGACTGCCTGTCACGACAGAGGACTGACATCATGTGGTCTGATTTGCTTGGAACTAACTGTTGAATGTGTTTACAACTTAACCCTTTGGCTGTCGTTAGCGCTTTTTGTCGAGATGATTCCGGCAACCAAAGTGTAGTGCTCAGCAAACAATGACTCTAACTTTCAATATGATCGGAACAAACAAAGGGGATGCGTACATGCACTTTTGGACCGTGAAGCTGCACAGAACGGCTGATGGCCGGCACACAGAGACAGAGAGAGAGGGAGGAGGATAGGTAGCGAGCAAGAGAGAGAGAGAGACAGAGAGACAGAGACACAGAGACAGAGAGAGAGAGAGAGAGAGAGAGAGAGAGAGAGAGAGAGAGAGAGAGAGAGAGAGAGAGAGAGAGAGAGAGAGAGAGACAGAGAGAGAGAGAGAGAGAGAGAGAGAGAGAGAGAGAGAGAGAGAGAGAGAGAGAGACAGAGAAGAGAAGAGAAGAGACAGAGGAGAGAGAGAGAGAGAGAGAGAGAGAGAGAGAGAGAGAGAGAGAGAGAGAGAGAGAGAGAAGAGACAGAGAAGAGACAGAGGAGAGAGAGAGAGAGAGAGAGAGAGAGAGAGAGAGAGAGAGAGAGAGAGAGAGAGAGAGAGAGAGAGAGTGCCTGCGTGCATCGTTTGGGGTGGGTCAGATGAGTCTGCAAAGAGGGGTACAATTATATTATTGCACTGTGCGTAATATCCATTTCATCGCACGCCCACATTTCATTCTACAGTTTTACTGTAACAATTAAAACAATCAACGATTACACGTAATGATAACATGCATATAAAAGCCACACATGACCACTAAAGCCACACATGACCACTAAAGCCACACATGACCACTAAAGCCACACATGACCACTAAAGCCACACATGACCACTAAAGCCACACATGACCACTAAACAACACATAGACTTGAGACGTAAATACGTAGATAATAAAACATTTTTGAAAGCTGTAGACTTGACGAGTGTGTGACACGATGACAGTGAAATAAAGACTGACGCCACAGAGCAGCGGTACGGTGTGTGCCGGCTAATGACGCACGTGCGTGTATAAATGACACAACGTAATCAAGTGAAGTCACAAGTTGAAGAACACTGTTTGTCACTGTATTTCCAAAGGCAATACCGTTGCCCAGCAACTGAATGTTGACCAGTTTGCTTTGCGACTCCCGCCACGCGCAGCAAGTCTGTGTAGAATATTTTACCCGTCTCTAAAGTTGGTCGAAGCAGACATGCGCGATGCACCACATCCGGTCACGGGTCTTTCGACATCAATGAATGTAAAACGGTGGATTGATTCAACCGAGACATGCCGTATGCAGATACGCGGCAAATGCCGCGTATCTGCATGCGTCATGTCTCGATTGAATTAATCCATCGTTTTACGTTCATTGATGTCGAAAGACCCGTTACAAGCAGGATTTAAAGCGACCATGTACCATAAGCGGGAGACGGAGATGTAACAATAACTCAGCTACATTACGAGTACTGCCTGATTATAACCCGTCCAGTGCCGAGAATATCTGAACACCACTCGACTGCAAGAGAGATACAGGTCCTCATGAGCCCTGGCAGTTGCGGGGGGCTGATGAGGATCTATGGCACTTGCTGAAACCACTGTGTATCCATGTTCCTGGAACAGCCAGGATATTTTGTGTTGGAATATCGAAGATTGAAGAAACACATTCTGCGTCAGCTGGCTCGGGTTAATGTGGCACTTTCCAGTCTACCATGATAATTTAAGAGTATTGGCTAATTAGCTTGGAGCCACAGGCGCCAAGCTAATTAGGCCATACTTTTAAATCATCATGGTAGATTCATTTCCCAGCTTCCATGAAAGACGGAAACAGAGATGCCCCATCTCCCGCTGTTCCATTCGGACTGAGTGAGAGTATGACAAATCTGGCATCTCACGTTCATTTCTAGAAGGCCGTCTCTATATATGTCTGTTAACTCATTCGAGACGTGCCGCCATACGGATATACGGCGAACCGCCGCGTATCCGTAGGCGGCACGTCTCCAATGAGTTAACTCATTGTGTCCCAGGTACGATTTACCCACACTTTGAAGCTGTCCTATGAGGACTGCGTTACGACCATGATAGTTCAAGGGTGGTGCCAGAATAGCTTGGCGCATAGGCGCCAAGCTATTCTGGCACCACCCTTGAACTATTATGAAAGGCAACGTGTGTTGAGCGCGTCGATGTGAAGTGCGTCCAGCACCTGTGTGAATTCGCGCGTGTCTTCGATCGATTTCAAGTTTGTGTCGCCTTTAGGTGGCATGTCATCCGCGTCATGATCACCGAAGTCCTTGTTTCCATTACGCGCGAAGTGTCAGTAATTCCAGTCTTAGCGTTGCAAAGGAATGCTATTGTATGATTCGCGCACGGTGTCGGTACCACAATGCACATCGCGGGCCAACATGTGACGCAAGAGCTGGCTGAGGCTTCCAGTCAAATTCGCCATGCGTCAGTGACGCCAAGATGTCGCTGGTCGCCGTGCAGATATCAGCACACGCGTCATACGTCAGTGACGCTGGTGTCAGCTCAGTCCTTGCGCGACGCACGTGACATCGGACGATGTGGGCTTGACGTGACGCAATAGGCGTCGTGTGATGTAGGTCAGGCGGGACGCACTAGGCGTCAGTGACGCTGGTCTTCGGAGCAGCACTGTCGTACTCCCCCATTCCCCTTCTGAAACTGCAACACACGCAAATATGACAGTTATTGGGATTATTTCACGTGTGGCGTCGATACATCGGTAATTTCCGCTTGTTGGCAATCAGAATACATGCAATAATAGACGTTGATCGGAAATCAGAAGTAACACAAAACTGCACGTATTTCGATGAAAACTGTGGATTAAAAGCCAGGACAAACATGTGATAACGCTTGATTGTCCTGGCTTTTAAGCCACTGATTCACTTGTTGGCAACCAGAATACATGCAGTAATAGACGTTGATCGGAAATCAGAAGTAACACAAAACTGCACGTGTTTCGATGAAAACTGTGGATTAAAAGCCAGGACAAACATGTGATAACGCATGTTTGTCCTGGCTTTTAAGCCACTGATTTCGTCGAAATTTCGTGCAATTTTGATCTACTTTTGATTTCCCGAATTCCTCTGTTTAGGTTTGCCTCCTTGTGGTACTGCTTACGTGCACAAAGAAAAAGGTGCGAAATCACACTTCCAATGACAGATCGCTTCCACGAAGGAGAAGAGTCGACCATCATAACTTAAGGGTAGTGCCAGAATTGACGGATGCCTGTGAAGGCACCAGTGCTACAATGGTCTATCATCATCTGCATCAACACCTTAACGGCTACGGACGAGACCTGTTGGAAAAAATGCGTTCGTAAAGAAGTTGTGTTGTCAAGGGTGGTGTCAGAATAGCTTGGCGCCTCTAGACGCCAAGATATTGTCACCACCCTTGACAGAATAGAGGCGCCAAGCTATTCTGACACCACCCTTGACAGAATAGAGGCGCCAAGCTATTCTGACACCACCCTTGACAGAATAGAGGCGCCAAGCTATTTTGACACCACCCTTGACAGAACGGCGTCGTCAGTAGCAGTCAAGGGGTTAAAGAGACAGCTAGTCTTTCGGGTGGTTCTCCAAAATGTTCTCTAAATCTGCTGAATATACAGCCTGTTTAGATCAGTACAAATACTGACTCTTGAAATAAAGAAGTTCATACGACGATATCTATTAGTCGAAGATACCTCTCTCTCACCATCAGCACATATGGTCCTGCCTTCTTTACACATGTATATCTATTCTGTACGGTGGCCACACGAGTACATGCTGCGGCGCCTATTGTCTCTGCGCATGTGCGACGCTTACAACTCGTGTAATAATACACACCATCAATCGTGTTCCTAGACAGGTCCATGCGGTACGTTCCGGGAGTTTGCGTCGGTGCGGCCTCGATCTGAGTGTACGTTCCATTGATAATGTTAGTGGAAGTCGAAAAATATACGTCTCTGAGTATTTTGGTCATTATAATAATAAAATAAATAAATAATTACGGTATTTATAATGCGCGTATCTTATAATAATTATAACTCTAAGCGCGATTATGTTCACCAAAGAGGCATTCTTCTTCAAGCCTTGCCCCCCTGTAATTAGTTGGCTGTTGTTTACAAGCTCTACATTCTTCATTTTCATCTTCTGCGCATAAGCGCATCCACAGTAACACATTTCACTCTGTTCATGCCCTGCATATTTCCATCCATTTACTTTCACACCTTCACTATGGAAAAGTGGGAACGCCACCGAACTGCAAGAGGCTAGAAGCACATGGGCCCCCTCAGATGAACTAACGTACGGCAGATGTGGGGGCTTATGTGGTTCTTTGTCTCTTGCTGACCACATTCATATCCGTTTTCCGTGGACTGTTGTGATAAAACAGATACAGATTATATCAAAAATAAAACTTTACTGAATAGTTTAACAACTTTGGATGGCCCATGCAGACAAAATGCTCAGTGGTGAATGATTTCCCAGGAATCCTACACTTAGCTCGGGCAGCATGGACGCAGTTACTGGAACGTACCGCATGGACGAGTCTAGGGCGAAACAGAAAAATATATTTTTACGTCACAAATTTAATGTGGAACTACGTGTTAAAAATTCCCTGCCAGGGATTAACGTGAGAACACACAAAGCAAGAAGAACGCTCGTGTATAGGCTCAAACTAGTCAACCCCTCTGTCAAACCGACATGACACGAAAAGGGGATTATACGACAGTGGGAAAAATACTTTAACTCGTCCAGTGCCGAGAAAATGTAAACACCACCCAACTGCAAGAGGTAGAAATCCTCATGAGCCCCCGCAGTTGCGGGGGCTCATGAGGATCTATGCCTCTTGGTGACACCATTTTGAATCCATATTCTTGAGACATTTTTTTTTTTTTTTTTTTTTTTTTTTTTTGGGGGGGGGGGGGGCGGGAATCTTGAGGAAAATGCAGACAGTCTGCGTCAGTTGGCACGGAACGGGTTAAAGCACGACTTGCGATGACTTACGACCCTCGACTTGTTGGACACATGGGACAAAATCCCTGGTGTTCCAAAAGAAAGCTTTTGTGCGTAAATCTTCATCACGCGTGGTTTCATTACCACTCCACGGTTTAGCTAACTTGTACATAAGGTGTCAAAGCCTGGCAAAACAGTTAATATAGCATTTCCATAAGGTGTCAAAGCCTGGCAAAACAGTCAATGTAGCATTTCTATAAGGTGTCAAAGCCTGGCAAAACAGTCAATGTAGCATTTCCATAAGGTGTCAAAGCCTGGCAAAACAGTCAATGTAGCATTTCCATAAGGTGTCAAAGCCTGGCAAAACAGTCAATGTAGCATTTCCATAAGGTGTCAAAGCCGGGCAAAACAGTCAATGTAGCATTTCCGTAACTCATTCAGCCCCACGGCCGTATTTCCCAAATTCTGGAGGCGTCATCTAACCAATATGCACCAGTTGCAGGAGATGGAGCGACCATGATAATTCAAGGGTAGTGCCAGATTAGCTTGGCGCCGACAGGCGCCAAGCTAATCTGGCACTGCCCTTGAATTATCATGGTCGACCCATCTCCTGCTGTAGTGCGTCAGGGCTGAATGGGTTAAGCAGCTTAGGGACAACCTTAGAATATGAAAAAAAATAATGTTGATTCGGACACACATTTAGGGTTGAAAGGCTTGTGATAACTCAAGTAGAGTTAATTACTGAATAACGGAGCTAAACTCTTCACTTAGAAGACAGCAGAAAACATAGAAATCTTTGAAAACAATGGGCCTACGTAATCGGCTCTTACGTACATTTTCATCAGTACCCGATATTAGACAACATTTTTCTGGGTCAGTGCCCGGAAATTAAACATACCACGTGATGACTTTTTCAGCCAGTAGATAGCAGCGGATTGGACTGGCTGGCAATCGACCCAGTCCACTGCCACAGCCAACTGCAGGGATACGGATCGACCGTGATAGCTCATGGACAAGGCCTAATTAGCTTGGCGTCTGTCGCAGTCAATTCATTAACCCATCTCCCGCAAGTGGATGTTAAATGACGTCTTTGCAATCAGGGCGAATTCAACACGGGATGTTAAATGACGTCTTTGCAATCAGGGCGAATTCAACACGGGATGTTAAATGACGTCTTTGCAATCAGGGCGAATTCAACACGGGATGTTAAATGACGTCTTTGCAATCAGGGCGAATTCAACACGGGATGTTAAATGACGTCTTTGCAATCAGGGTGAATTCAACACGGGATGTTAAATGACGTCTCTGCAATCAGGGCGAATTCAACACGGAATGTTAAATGACGTCTTTGCAATCAGGGTGAATTCAGCACGGAATGTTAAATGACGTCTTTGCAATCAGGGCGAATTCAACACGGAATATTAAATGACGTCTCTGCAATCAGGGCGAATTCAACACGGGATGTTAAATGACGTCTTCACAATCAGGGCGAATTCAACATGGAATGTAAAATGACATCTTTGCAATCAGGGCGAATTCAACACGGAATAGTTCCATCGATCAGTCCGAGGAACACAGATATGAATGGGGTCAGCAAGAGGCAAAGAACCTCTGACATTAGCGCCCGCATCTGTGGTAAGTTAGAGCATCTGCGGGGTTCATGTGGTTCTTTGCCTCTTGCAGTTGGGTGGAGTTCTCACTTTTTCTGCAGTGAATGGGTTAAGGAAAATGGATGAAACAACTTTTGGCTCAGTGACACAGAAAAAGATGGGGTTTTAATTTTTTTTTATTATTGTTTTAGCGAGCGCGCTGTTTTGTTGAGCAGCCAGCCGACATGAGCATTCTACAGCAGGCTAAAACTCTTCACAAAATCTGTGCCAGCCATTTCCGCTACAGAGGTGCCCTCGTCAGCAAAAAACAAAAAGCAATTTAACACAAAATTAACGCAAATTAATTCAAACTGGATCAAATGCAACCAAAAGAGGAAAATAATAAAAGCAAAAGAAAAGAAAAAAAGAAAGAAACAAAATAAGCTGTAGAAATGAAAGCAAACAAGACAGAACAACTTCTATCGCGTGAATATGACGTGAAAAGCATCGAACTGCTAGTGAAGCTCCAACCAGGCTCACGGTATTAGTCTACTTGCACTCATCACAGCATGAACAGTATCCCTGGCTTTCAACAGTAGATCGTCTTAGAGCAGTCACACCTAGCGCCAAGATAAAAACCAACACTCTGTTATTCCTTCAAGGTACGACAGAGGGCATTTCATTTCAGAACGTGAGGTGAAACTGCTCTCGGCCAATTCAACATTTGAAAGATTTGACACAAGTCTGAGGTACAAGAGATGGCCGCTCTCTCTGTGCAGCAGAAACTAGAAACAGGAGACAGGATAGCAGTGAATAAGGAAGTGTGCCAACATGGCGGAAATGCTACCCAAGCCCCGTTCGAGCCGTGCGGATCTGCATACGCGGCAAAACGGGGAGAAAAGACGCGCATCCGCAGACGACACGTCTCAAATGAATTAAGCCGTTCGCTGCCGAGAGAAACTGAACACCATCCAACTGCACGAGGTATAGATCCTCATGAGCCCCCGCAGTTGCGGGGGCTCATGAGGATCTATGCCTCTTGCTGAAACCACTGTTAATGTTTGTTCCTGTGAGGGCTGGGGTCGTTGATGTTGAAGTTAGGATAATTCTACAAACACAGTATAGGTACATTGGCAGTTGCGGGGTTAAGAAAGAAAGATGGAAAGGTTTGGATGGACACGCACTAGTTATACAATAGGACTGCAAATGTTTAAAGGCAAATTGTACATGTGCAAATTGACGTATATATTGGCAAGCTATAATTGATAATTAGTTTAATATTCCTGTTGTTCTATTTACAGTCACGTACGCCAATACAAAATCGTGTTCTAGGAATCAAGACAGCATCTGGCTTCATGAAGCTCACCTTGATTCTTAATCAGCTCATTAGTGTCGGACTTTTTTTTTCCCCAATTATTTCTCATCACTTTCATTTCCAGTGTCAGCAGGGGGAGGCGAACCACGATATCTCAAGGGTAGTGCCTGCATATTGCACTGACATTTTGTGCTTACGGTTCTAATCTTAAACCATCTTCAATACAAAAAAATGCAAGTACTGCTATTTTCAAATGACTTTGCACACTACGTTCTACAAGGCAAAATATGATAGATCATAATAACGCAACAGCTATTGTTCTAAACACCTAGTGTGACTGAAAGCAAAACTAACAGCAAAACAAAGCAACTGATCAAGAGAAACAAACTGAAACGAAACACTAAACAAACCTTTATTAGAACAAGTCTGCAAACCTGCAAAATGTTAAAAGAGAACACTGGTTGGACAACATAAAACGAAACAAAGTCCATCCTGGCAAGCGAGGCAACTCCAACGACAAAGGAACTGCCCCGCTTGTCGGGACGGGAAAAATCAAACAATGCAATGGCGCACGCCATGCGTCCCTTGGTTTAATACAATAATACCATTTCTTCGTGCAAACCTTCGTTCGACCGGTACCGGTCGCACGAAGGTTCGCACGAAGAAATGGTAATAGTGAGCTTGCTCCAGGCGCCCGTGGGTTCACCGCAAGACATTGCATTACGTCAAAGCACGTGAAGATTGCCCTCAAACAAACAACAACGAAAACAGGAAAACCAGGCAAACGAGGGGGATACGCAGGCATCTCACCTCTGGCGGAAGAAATGGCGGGAAAATTCGCGAGCGATAGTTGCCCTGGACCGTATGAAGCATACTGGCAGAATAAACAGAGACATGAGCTCTAGTTACCAGTCACCAGTTACCAGGGGCCTAGCTTGACTCTCTCGCAAAGTCGATGAACAATGGTCCTAAAATCTTTTAAGATCAAAACCCGTATTCTCTATTTTGCCTTGTTGATCTTAAGTCCCTCATTTAACCTGTCTCACCTTTTCGAGATTTTTAAAATTTTAATTACATGACGACGTACCCTATTAAGTGATCTGTTACGTGATGTTGGATGTCAAATTCAACACTCTGTGACCTGGGGTAAGTAATAAAACAGACCTTGACATTTTGTACGTGTGTTTGGAGCCGGTAAGCTGAAATTTTAATTTGTTTGTCTCCCCACCAAATGTGACTGAACAATGTGACGTGACGGACAGAATTGTTCAGACTCATCCGATTTCAAACTCATAAGACAATTACTGTTGGCAAACCCTGGGTAATGTCATGTGTGCCATCTTCCGATCAAATCCCTATCTTGGTCGCGAGATATATTTCTGATAAACTGGTTTAGGGAGAGATGTTCTGGATAAATACAGTTGCTATGGTGCCAGCCGAAACGTGTTCATCTTGTCTGACACACATTTATACTTCTTGGACCAGAAACAATTTGCCAGTGTGACACCAGCGCCACTAGGATACCGATGATACATCGATAGCTGTCATCAAGATGGATATCCACATCGACTGGCAGGAATTGTAAATGGTTACACTTTTACAGACAACGCCAGATATGTTTCCAAGAGGCATAGATCATCATGAGCCCCCGCAGATGCGGGGCTCATGAGGATCTATGCCTCTTGCAGCCATAGGTGCATCCGTGTTCCTCATGCAGGTTTCGTGAGGATCCATGCGTCCTGCTGTTATTGAGTGCATCGTTGTACCTCGTGCATTATTACGATCTGGGTTTGGAAGCTGTGAGAGGACGAACTAAAGTTCTCAAGGAACAGCGTGAGCCGATCAATGCCACTAGAGCAACACATCCTGGAAATGTTCCTTAAGCGGATCTACGGGTGTTTGGGTTGAGGAGAGCTAAGCTTCAGTAAACAGGGCTATATGGGAAAAATCAACAACTACCGCCATATTCTTTAGTTCTGCTAGATACTGTCAGTTCTTGTAATCTGAGAGAAGGGAGTCAAGAAACCACCAAGGACAAACCCACACGGATGTGAATTCTTGTCTAAGTGGTGATGATAGAGATCGGCTCTTGGCTGTCTGCGGCGTTTTGGTCGGGATGATTACTGCAGAAATAACCCCCAAATGGATGGTACCGGCGGTTATGGCGGTTAAATCTAGTTCTGTCCTTATTATCTATATAATTATTCATTTGGGCGTAAGATACATAACGGCGGCTAAATTAATAAGACTGGCTAGATCCGGTCTTCTATAAAAGTGTATTTATGCTTGTGCTTTTAACCGAAAAAAAAATTCCTCAACGGAACAAAAAAGTATTCGTATTCGTACCTGATTATTACTTTTGCTTCTCGGTATAGAAAGGACCTGAGGCGGTTTAGGAGTAACCAAAGGAAAACCAAACTGAGTGGGCATACAAATAAAAACTTAAGAAAAGTTGTAAAAACCGTTAACAAAAGCCGGACAATAATGAAGATGGTAGAATGAGAGTTGGAGGAAAGACAATACACACTTTTAACACTCACCGTTTTGTTGACAGCGGCTCCATTTCATCTGGGGAAAACAAACATGAACGTGACAATACAAGAGAGGTAAGGAATGACATTTATCACAGATTCTCCTTGACTGCTTCAGACGATACCGTTCGACGGAGAAGACGCGTACCCAGTGCGCAAAGGCTTTCGGGCCGACGTCGGCCGCCGTTGGCCCGCGCACGTCCGTGCGCGGGCCAACGGCGGCTGACGTCGGCCCGATGGCCTTTTGCGCAATGGGTAATTACACGTCTTTTTCGCCGAGCGGTATCGTCTGAAGCACTCAAGAAATGAAACACTGACAATACAAACAGAATTTATCGAGCGATTACCAGCTAAGCAGATCCAAGATTCAAGCAAACGCGTAGCAAACTACTGTGGAATCATAGGGGCCTGACGAGTGGTGCTTTGACTAAATGCAAATCCGCTGCGCCACCGCGTCCTCTAGCTCAATTCAGAAAGAAAGGAGGAAACGAAAGACACGCAAAGCGGCGAAGCACTGTGATTCCAGAGCAATTTTGAACCCTCGAAGCAACCATCTGCCTAAAACCTCGAACTGAACAAACTCATTAGATATTTTTCCACGTCCACCAATCAAACTGATAGTTTAGTATCAAGGCTTTTTGCACAGTCAAGCATCATTTTAGCAGACGTCTATGTGTTGGGTTTTAGGTGTGGCCGGAAATACGCCTCATGCTCATTTTTTCATTGGTTTATGTAAATCAGCAGATACTTATATCCATTGAAATTCAAACAAGCGCGCATCTTACCGTCGACATGAACGTGCACACAGCAATCGCTTTAGGTACGTATTTCCCCCAGTCCGAAAAGCGCTACTTTAATAGAGCCTGGTTTAAGCAGTGCTCAGCTGTCAATATCTTTTCGAGTAATTCTCTTCGACTTTTAGAGTAAACACGGCAAAAACTAATGGATGCACAGCAGTGCAGAGTGGCCTCTTTCATGGTACTCTACTAAAGGGTTTAACGTTGAACTCTAGATGATGAGAAAGAGGTCCGGGATACTTCCGGCCACACGGCCCTAGAATTTCGTGCGTGCCTTTCGTTTCCTCCATTGTATTCTGAATTGAGCTAGAGGACGCGGTGGCGCGCACCCGGTGGCGCAGCGGATTTGAATTTAGTCAAAGCACCAACGTCAGGAATGTAATCTAACTGAGTCTACTTTGCTTAATCCTAGGTCAGACATTACAAAAGTCGGACATAACAACGCTTTTTCAGAGGTTCTGACAACACTCTTCCTTTGTAAAATAACTTCGTTTGCAACAAACTTCGGACACAAGAAGAAAACTTGGGTCCACTGTGGTTTCTTTTCATCCGAAGTTTGCTGTGCTTGAGTTTGATGGTGGAAAAAGAGACAGCCGTGCCTAGCGTGCTACCGGCAGTCAGTGCTCTGTGTGCGTGTGCTGGTCGGTGATTTTTGGACCTTACGTCTGAACGCCGTAAGGTCCAAAATCACAGACCTGCACACAGATAGAACTGGTAAGCCTAACGTCCGAAGTGACGCCGTAATCAAGACCCAAGTCCAGACGATCTCCAGAGAGGCGAAGGAGCATCTAAGTCAATTGAGTCGTTAACCCCTTCAATGCTGAGAAAAAAATGAACGTCACGCAACAGCAAGAGGTATAGATCCTCATGAGCCCCCGCAGTTGCGGGGGCTCATGCGGATCTATGCCTCTTGCTGAAACCAATTTGTAGCCATGTTCCTTGGGCTTGTGGGACTCTTTAGAGTTGAGCTTACGATTTCAGAAGCACAATCTGTGTCACGTTGCCGTGGAGGGGTTTACCCGTAACGGTTTTTGTCGCGATGTTTTCTGCCCGAATTATCACGAGAAAACCCGCCACCGACAGCCTAGGAGTTAATTTCTGGACGCAATCTCTCTCATCCTATCCCTTGGCAGAAAATGTACTCTGTTTAACTTCCCTCTGCGCAATCGCTATCACAAAATAGAAGTTATTTCTATCTCACCCCCTCCCCACCCCTCGCTCTCCCTTACCCTCATCTGCCTTCCCCCTGCTCACCCACACACACACACATACACCAATTCCACCCCCCCCCCCCCCTCGTATCCCGACGGCCTAACCAAGGGGATTCGGCGCAAAATCTTATACGCAGGATTGTCTTGGACAAAACAGCTGAACAAACGTATATCATCCACCTCCAGCCATAACGTCGGGGGCCGGATGGACACACATTATTAACTCAAAAGTAAAGCCGGGTTACTCGGGTTATAGTCTATGATGAAGCCGGAAAACCATTATATGCGCTGACTATGAGATCTGTTTGTCGACCCCTCGCCCGCGACTATAGTACAAAGCGATAAGCAGGCGAGTCTTTTTTTTTTTTTTTTTTTTTGTATTGATGGCGTTACAGTTGCGATCTAGACCTTTCGAGAAAAAATAAACCATTCACACTTGTCTCGGGATTTCAGTTTCAGAGATATAATGTGCTGGAATGTGATTTTGGAACTTACGGCTGGAAGCCCTAAGGTCCAAAATCACAGACCAGCACAGAATTAATATTGTCTCCGGGAGAAAAAAGAAAGGTATATAAGTGTAGAGGGTTTCTTTGTCCGCGCGCTTGTAAAGTCTGACCGTCTTCACACAGCCCTTGTTTGCGAGACGTTGATAGGCAGACGTCTGTGGGGAATATAATCACACCTACTCCCTCCCGGCAGCAAACAACCATTCTCTGCAAGAGGTACAGATTCACCTGAGCCCCCGCAGTTGCACTAACTTACCGCAGTTGCGGGGGCTCACGAGAATCTGTGCCTCTGGCTGGTTCTGATGTTCGTGTCCTTTTTTTTTTTTTTTTTCAAAAGGGGGGATTTGAAAGAGCGTTCGATGGGCTGGGTATCAAGTTGCAAAACAAAGTCTGGCGGACGGAACTTGTCTTTTGTCTGAAGGGACTGCAGAAGGGGAACATATTTAACTTTCTTTCAGTTAATCCCAGAAAACGCCACATCTGGACTCGAGGAGGAGGTTAACCCTTTCAGCCACGATGCACCACAGCAGGAGATTGATCGACCGTGACAGTTCAAGGGTAGAGCCAGATTAGCTTGGCGCCGTCAAGCTAATCTGGCACTACCCTTGAACTTTCACGGTCGATCCATCTCCTGCAAATGGTAAATTGTCTTTAGGTGATACATCCAAAATGTAGGAAATGTGGTCGTGGTATTAAATAGTTTAATTGATGGAGCTGATTGAGTTGAGGTTCGTAGTCTGTCATCCCGTCTCTTGTCCGTCTGTCCGACTGCCTTACCTCAGGATGTGTTCGTCACCTGGCCAGTCTGTCTTTGTCTGTCGGCGCCTGTCTGTCCGCCGTGTATGTTTGTACTATCTATACTCGGAAACTGTCTGTCTGTGCATCAGTCTGTCTGTGTGTCTGTGTAAACTCGACCTGTTAGTGTTAGTTTGTCTGTAGCTGTAGGGTTGGTGGATCTGTACGATGTCAGTCAATCTGTGTCTGCCTTAAAGGTCCTGGTTCAGCAATTAGTCAGTTGAGGACAGCGAAAAAAAATGTCGAAGTCCCTACCTGACTTGAAGTGCAACCCTGACAGGGCCTCATCAGATGGGATCCCCGAACATTCACGTTACTATAGCTGCTGTAGAGTGTCAGACGTCCTTGACGGCTGTCACAGTTCATGCAAACAGGTATACGCCACTCAGCTGCCAAAGGTCACTTCCAGTTGCATCTGTCCGTACACGGTAACACCCACAATTCTCGTGCAACAACAACGAAAGATGACTATCCAACTTTCACTTCTGGGCCGGTACTGGGAAGCACTGAGCGACGTCCACAGCGTCCAAAAATGGCCCAGGGAATGGTGACGGTACGTCGAACATGCTATATCGTGGTCTTCTCATTTCTTATGTCCTCGCATTTATCCAAAACAAGGTTTCCTCGAAAGCGTTTGCAAACAACAAGTCTTTATGGTAGTCGCCATTTACGAAGGGAAGCTACTAGATAATGTTTGTGTAAGGGACAGCACTCCCGTGCTAAGCAACGCGCAAACGCCCACCTCAAAACGATTTTATTTTTCACAAAAGCCTGGGAGATAATTTACAGGTCATCATGCAACAATGTGATGTGCATGGGTGACAGTGCGAGAATATGAAATGAATGTAAACGGGACATAAATATGCCCCATAAATCCATGGCCAGCAAGCGATATACATTCCCATGAGCTCCTGCGGATGCAGGGGCTCATGAGAATGTATGACGTTTGCATTTGGAACAGGCTGGCTGAAGGCCTGTTCTGTCTGAACCAAACAGCTGAAATTCAGCTTTTCGGGATTTTGAAAAGCTGAATCAGCTTCTAGGAGTGAAGACGGTCACCCATTGATGTGATTGTGCCTGTTCGTGTGTGTTACACGGACATAAAATTTGATTCCATTATAAGAATCTAAGCACTAGGTAATATTTTGCTTTGTCGTTAACTTCTCATCTTGTTTTTTGTTTTTTTGTATCACAAAAGATAATTACCGTCTGCAAACTTGATGAGTTCAGTGATAATATTTTCTCCCCAGACCAACTGCTGTCTATGCACACGCAATGCACCCTGCCCAATGCATACCTCATGCAGGTGCCTGACAGCAAACACCGATACACCAACTACAAGCTAAAGGGTGCACGAGCAAACGAGAGGCAAGTTTCAAAATAATTAGATACAGGGCCGCAGCAGATGGTTCCGGCCTTCGCCATACCAATAATGTATACATTTTTTTGACAAGACCATATAATTATGTCTGTTTATGCCCTCGACCCAAATTAATTTAAATGTTACTAATTTTTCCATTTTTGGGGGGTTGTGCGAATTCTTCCCCCCCCCCCCCCCCTGCCCGATTGACTTTAGGAAGCAGATGAAAGCAAGCTGGCATCATGCAGGCATGCACCCCTTCGGCTGGAGCATTAGGTTTCTTTCACCTCGTGCTATGGTTATGAGATATGAAATAAATGTTAGGAAACAGATATATATATATATTATGTAATTGGTATTCTAACCACAATATATTTCATTCATAGTTTATCTATGTTTGCACTGACAGCAAACCATGTGGGATTTATTTCTGATTACTCCATATAGCAATGTTCTCTATCAGAAAACTGAAATGACTCAACCCGCAAAAATAAATATCAAGGAAATATATCAGTTCACAACAGCAAGAGGTATATCTCACTTGATCTTCATTTTGTGACAAAAACATTGTTTTCAAATACACCTCAACGTATGGCTTATTTGTTTATATCTGTACTGAGTGAAACTGTTAAAAATGCCTTTCATTGTGAGGCTTCTCTTATGAGTTTACCAAAATCGTCAAGTACATCAATAAGTGTCTCTTGGCTTGACTTCACGAACGAAGATTCTATAGGGCTTGCCCACGTCGTCTGCAGGCATTTTCGTGGCTGCGGAGGCCAATCCGAGACAGGCAGGTTTACATCAATAAGTGTATACATAAATAAAACACAATTACCATGATTGTCATAATTCCTAAAAATACAGCTGATTTTTTTTATGAAATGAGTATGTCTATCCTCAACAAGACCAAGTAGTCTATGTACCCTACAGAACCACATAGTCCAGATCAAAATGGTGACTGCGAAGCGTGTGTAATGCAGAGACGAACTCAACGAAAAAAAGAAAGACGCTTAGAAAAGACAGCTACAACACAATTTTATTCATATTATCTAGTAATAAATTGTGTTGTAACTGTCATTTCTAAGCGACGTTCTTTCCTCATAGGGTTCTTCTCTACAGAACAACATACATGTGCACTTTTACTTCCTGCACCATATATAACTGTAATAATACATGAGGCAAAAACACAAACAGAACAGAGACAACCATTTTAATTATAAAGAAACAATTTCAGTGATGTCATTGAATTATATGCATGGTATATTTTGCTTATGATGCTGTCATTCAAACTTGGTCACTGTGTTTTGGTAAGTGAGGGAGAGGGGTGGGGGGGGGGGGCTGGAGGGGGCGGGTACACATGCAGGCATATATATATATATATATATATATATATATATATATATATATATATATATATATATATATATATATATATATATATATATATATATATATATATATATACCGCAACGATTTCCTAATGTAATGTTACATATGGCAATATAGTTCTATCATCATATGCTAAATTTTGCTATCCACCAAAATGCTAATATTGCCATGATTCCACAGCAGACAGACAGCCTTCATGGACAGGTCCAACCAGTGAAGAGACAACAGACTGGCCAGTGTCAAACATGTCACCAAACTGCAGGGGCCTTAGCAGCAATGTCACACAGAAACTTTGGAACAGCAAACAGCCTGATGCAGTGCAGTGTGCCCCAACTTGCTCTCAGCAGGCAGCTGCAAGACAAGAACAAAGGTCAGTTAGTACATGTGAAGATGTACTGCAAACACTGTTCTAGATGAGTTTACTTGGCTACCGGGTATCAGCCAGTATAATCTACTCAACATGAAACCAACCGTAATGAATAAATCACAGCCAGTGTAATCAATAAACTCCATACAAGACAGATTTGCAAAATAACTTTTACAAACAATTTCTTTGTCTCGGTGATGGTCAAACGATTTATACAGTTTTGTTCTAATAATAAAAGACATTGTAGCTTTGCAATGCTGCTTGGTAACATGATATTATATGAATATGTTTTCAGGCCAACATAACCAACTTTTCCCTGGGGGAGACTAAAGATGCACTCAACCGATGAGCAGCCCCTGGTGACCATATCGAATGTGGGAGTAGAGGCGACACCTTATCAGCGCGTGACCAGTGAAGACAATCCGGCCTACTGTTTGTGTGGGAATCATCTAATAATAATGGACAACAAGAACTACTGAATTTGATCCAGCTGATCGAGTTAACAGAAGAACCAACTTTTCTAGATATTTGTAAGAAGCAGACCGAAGTCAAATTTTGCAGCGTCAAAAATTATAGCATCACATTTGCAAATAAAATTCCCACATTATAATAGCAATCAAACATCACCAACACTCTACATACAGATTTTTTTCAGTTGTGGCATGAGAGCCATATGGGGCTTGGCAACAGCAAACACTGTTGCTCTTGTCAGGTGGCCATAATCAGATGGCAGTTTCTAAGCCCCAATCTAAACTACCTGAGGGCACTATCTGGTTGTGTATGTGTGTGAAACCAACCTCCAAGTCTTTACTTCTGCTGAAAAACCACATCCACTCGTCGCTCAATCTTGTCATCTGTACTGCGTAGGTAATGTAACAAACTGGAGAGCTTCTCATCTGTGAGGCATTGGGGATACAAGGCCACGGAGCACATTCCTTGATGAGAAAAAACAGAATGAAGAGAACATTTTCATTAACTTTTAAAATTTACTTTCTGTCATGGAGATTGTTTACATCTGTTTGTACAAGTAGTTGGGACATGAATAAATGGACACATGCATGTAATATATACTCCATATTGTGCACTTTGTACTCTCTATACAAGAAAGTATTAAAGTTGAATGTAAAAGCAAAATGTTGGACATTTTTTGTTTTCAATACATTTGGACATTCTTCTTCATAAATTGCATACATGTCTGCTTTCATTTTTCATCCTTGTTATAACTACATACTGTAAACAGTGCACATGAACAGGAATTCTGCACCTGACTTGCCATAAGAAAGAATTAGTTTTCATGGTCAGTGTCACAATCCTAAATAGTATATTTCTACAAATACATGTACTGTAATGATACTGAAAATGACATGTACAATACTGCACTTGTACCAGAAATTGCACAAGTGTGTAACATACATGTACTATGCATATTTCTGCTGTGCTACCTGGTATGCCTGTTGCTAATCTTGGTATACTGCTTGCATACTTGGTGGTTGAAGTCAAGGATGGTAAGCCTGTTGCGCATTGTGTAGCCTTTGTAGCCAATGAAAGTTTTGTGGGGGGGGGGGGCCATTTCATTTTCAGCCACATAGATACATCCCCTTGACTAACACTCAAAACACTCAATGATGAGACTGAAACATATCTAAACTCTAAGTCAAAATAAGTGCATAAATAAGACATGATACCTTGATCATGCCTGGCAAGGACACTCGTAATGTGTGGTGATAACAGGCTTTATCCCTTGTTTCAAGTGGTGTTTAGCCTTTGGCAGCAGCAAAGAAACTGAAAACAGATGGCCAATATAATAGATAAAGCAAAACCTGAAAGTAAAAAAAGCACAAAAGTGAAAATGTACCAGCAGCAGTTTATACTGAGTAGGTTATTTCGATGACAGGACAGTTTCGTGTGTTTTTGTTCTGCATACACTCAAGGATATAATCCTCCATGTAAACACACAGCTCAACTCAAACCTTTTATGCAATTCGCTTGCCTTTGTGCCACACATCAAAGTAATGATCCAGATGTTTCAGTGGCTGCGATCAAGTCAGTAATAATATACAAATCTATTTCATACTGGAAAAAAGATACATGCATTACAGAGTGGCAAACTGACCGGTAGCTAGCACTAGCTGTTATGAAGACTTGGGAGAAAAACCACCATGGCACCATGATAATAATGTTTACTGTCAACTTGTAAATATACTTACAGTGTGGAGGTAGCAGTCATATGTAAATCATAACTTAGTGTTGTGACAGCAATATTTCCAGGACACTATAAGCTACTTTATGATAACACTTTTACAAACAAAAATGATTTTGTGCAAGCACACGGGTGTACCATACTTCAAAATCAAATGCCACCAAACTGATAATTACCTGAAAGTAGCAGGAGATTACAGTAGAACTCTGTCGGTGACAACTTATCGGACAGGTCTTGCTGTCTTCAGAAACTCGATGCCATGCTGTGCATTCACCAGTTTCAAGTCACCTGACCTTGTGACAGCCCTGCTGTCTAGAAACAAACCATAAACACAGTCATGGATGGACAAAACCTGTTGAAAAAGAAATAAATACAGAAAATAGGCATGTGTGCACATACGCATGTGCGTGTGGCTTTCTAAAAATGGCTTAGTCACAAAATAGCAGCACATTTGAGTGTTATGATATGGAGCAATATATACATGTATTTACATGATTCACAGAAAAACTTGCAATAAAATATTTTGGTATACAAGAATGATATTATAAGTTTTTGTCACTCATATTTCTCCTGTTCATAAGCTTGTGGTTTCAGGAAAATATGAGAAATACATTGTATCAGTGGCAAGCCAACTTACAATAGACCACTTATATACCTGATTGTGAGTTTCATAATGAATTATGCACATACATGTATTGCTCTATTTCATTACACTGAAATGTGCTGTTATTTTGTGAACAAATATATTTTAGGTTGATTATAGTGGTATATTTTATCCTTACCTAGACCTGTTGATTATATTCTCATCCAGACAATTGCTGATGTTGTTTTCATACAGCGAGCAGCTGTACATTTGTTTTCATTCAGACAGCTGAACATTTTGTCTGTGTTCAGACAACTGCAGGTATATTTTGTTTTTTATTCAGACAGCTGTATATTTAATTCTATTCAGACAGCTGTATATTTTGTTCTAAATATAAGCCAGCTGTACATTTTGTCCCAAGCATACACACACACACACACACACACACACACACACACACACACACACACACACACACACACACACACACACACACACTTTAGGTTCACAACTTACCTTGCCACTGCGATTATCTGTTATGTATTGTGATGAGATTGGGCGTTGTTCCATTACTGATGCACCTTCACTTTGTACTAGCTTCACAAATGTATCCACAGAAATAACACATTAGCTGCTTGCTGCTCTGTGAGCTCATTTGGTGTGGCACTGAAAAAGAATCAAATGACTGGTATTTGTATAGTTATTTAATGCACACACGGGTCTTGTACTAGAAAATGGCGTGGCGTTCTGAAGATATTTACACAAAAACAACCACCACGAACCCCCAAAACAAATCGCAACTAAAAGTGGAAACTTCTAAATGTACATCAGACCAGAGCTCAGAATATATCGCATATTTCATTATGTATATAACACAAATATGTGTAATAGAAAATTGCCCAGAAACTATTACACTTATTTATAAAGGAGAGAATATTTAAAAACAAAGTTTCAGGCTGTTACTATAGTGACGTATATATATAGTAACTACAGAAGAGACGAACAGTGAGGCTAAGATTTCCAATCTATTCTTCGTCTTGTTCATCGATGTATTCTGCCTACTTTTCACCACTGTCGTCTGCTGTTATTTCCTCAGTCATCATTTCCCCCGAAATTGGTGTCCTGTACACCAGAACACACATAACATTACGATCGCTAGGGCTTCTTGTTGTTGACAAGGAAGTGGTCATTAGAGTGGTGTCCCCTGATAATACATATTTACGAGTACCTTCCCTTTGTAAACACGACGTCAGCTACACGCGCATAGGTGTTTGTTGTTGTTGGAAATATACTTACCAACAAAAGTAATATTTGTACCACAAAAAGTGAAAAGACCACACCATATCATGTTGGACTTACCGCCACCATTCGCTGGACCTTTTTTGGACGCTCTGGACGTCGCGGCTCGGTGCAGGCTTCACCAGTGCGGTAAAATGAAAGTTGGATATTTTTCAGTCGTAGTTGCACGGGAATTGGATGTTACCGCGCACGGACAGATGCAACTGGAAGTGACCTTAGGCAGCTGGATGGTGTATACCTGTTTTCGTGAACTGTGACAGCCGTCAAGGACGTCTGACACTCTACAGCAGCTATAGTAACGTGCGTGCTCGGGGATCCTATCACACGGGGCCCTATCAGGGTTGCACTTTCTGTGTCAGGTAGGGACTTTGAAATTTTTTTTCGATGTCCTCTACTGACTAATTGCTGAACCCGGACCTTTAACAGCAACGTTCTGTTAGTCCGTCATTCAAGTTTGACAGTCTCTACAGATATTATTGCAGAACATGTTAGAGACCATGAAGGCCATGGATAGGCGTCTGTGCGTCATTGTTCTCTTTAACGTTTTTAGCCCCGGATCCATACAGCAGGAGATGGATCGACCATGAAAATTCAAGGGTAGTGCCAGATTAGCTTGGCGCCTTCAGGCGCCAAGCTAATCTGGTACTACCCTTGAATTATCATGGTCAGGCCATCTCCTGCAACGGGTACACGGTCGTTAGGCAACACCTCCAAAATTGGAGAAATGGGACCTTGGGGCTAGAAGGTTAAACACAAATTGTGACGACAGTAACGTGCCCTTAACACGCCATAACACGCCATAACACGCCATAACGTATAACACGCCATAACACGCCATAACAGGCCATTAACACGCCATAACGTATAACACGCCATAACACGCCATAACAGGCCATTAACACGCCAAAACACGCCATAACACGCCATAACACGCCACAACAATTCAGTTCGCCCCGGATCCGCACCTTCTCCTTCCCGCTTACATATACCCCCACCCTCTTACCCTACCCCCACCCCACCCACCCACCCACACTCATAAAGCTCAAGAGAGAGAGAGAGAGAGAGAGAGAGAGAGAGAGAGAGAGAGAGAGATGATGATGAAACTTTATTTATCAACGGTAAAAAGTTTTGACAGAAACAAATCGTCATTTTACAAACTTGCCGTTGCTAACATCTACAACATAAAATTAATTTAAAAGATAATAATAATAATAAAGAATTATATTTACACATATTATTTCATGCAACAATAAAATTAAAAAACAAATTACACAAAATAATAATAACACTTAACATTCATCGTATACCGCCACACACACACACACACACACACACACACACACACACACACACACACACACACACACACACACACACACACACACACACACACACGCACACACACACATAAACAATATAGATAAATGCATAATTATATTACATGAAAGCATTAACCATCAGGGTTTGTTTAAATGCCCAGTGTTGTTGTGTTTGGCTCATCAGGTAATCGAAAAGTTTCGTTTTAAAGATTTCAAGCGAGGCTATAGTCTTCAAATGTGCAGAGAGAGAGAGAGAGAGAGAGAGAGAGAGAGAGAGAGAGAGAGAGAGAGAGAGAGAGAGAGAGAGAGAGAGAGAGAGAGAGAGAAATGGAATGATTAGGTACCTTCAATGACCTTTTTTCAATCATGTCCTTGCTAAGCTATTGCATGCACGTAAACACACATACACATAATTTTATATATAAAAGTATACATAAGAGAGACAATGACAATGACAATGACAATGACAATGATCCTTTATTTGACAACGGTAAAAGTTTTGGTAGTAACAACCATTTTTCGAACTTGCCGTTGCTAATCTACTGATTACAGAGTTACTATCGTACTAATTGTTTTCTACTACTAAGAAGGGAAAAAAAATTACATGACACAGCACAAGCCAAGGATGAAATAATAATAATAATATAATAATAATAATAATAATAATAATAATAATAATAATAATGTTGGGGGGAAGTGACATAGGAATTACCAACTTTACTGGTCGGGCATAATGACATGTTGTGAGGTTTAATTAAAATAATATAATAAGAATACACACAACCTAATACGCATACATAACGCATGCACATTTGAGCACGCCACTCTCTATCTCTAATATACACGTGCGTACACGCACACACGCACAACGCACGTGCACACACACGCTTACGCGGCTTAAGCTACATACAAGCTGTACCGAATATATGAGTCATCAGTCGAAACCTGTGGTACACGCAATTAATGATCTAATGAGAAATAGTATTTTTTAATATGTGCACAGTCACGGGGATGCTGCTGACAAAAATAAGTACTTGATGAGACTGACTTTAAACGAGGAGAAAGTAGCTGATGTCGTGACGTTTCTAGGCAAGGCATTCCAAAGACTAGAGCCAGAGAACGTCAAACTCGTTTTATAGAGATCAATTCTAGGTCGCGGCACAATAAGGGATTTTCTTGATCTGGAGTATGTTGATGACTGGACGGTAAATAGCGATGTGATATATCAGGGTAGCTTATCGTTTAATGCCTTGAACATAACCATTCCCTTATTGTAAATTAGATGATCTTTCAGGGGCAGAATTTTTAAGGCTGCCAATTTTTGGTCAGTAGTTAAGCTGGGATCAGGGAGTATTAGTTTGGCAGCTCTCCGATGTAGAGAGTTCAATCTTTTCAAATTGACATCTCTCGAACCATCCCACACAGTAGAAGCATAGTCTATATGCGACCTAATATGGGCATTGAAGAACAGTTGACGTGTCTCCATATCAGTAATGTGTTTAAGTTTTGCTAAGATGTACAGATTTCTGGAGACAATTTTACAAACGTTACTGATGTGTAGCTGCCACCTAAGCTGGTTGTCCACCGTGACTCCTAGCAGGCGATGGTTAGTAACTTGGCTGATGGTTTTGCCTTGGAGGGACAGACTGAGTGAGAGAGAGCCAAGCTGGTGTTTTTGGCGGGTGCTAATTACCATGCTCTCCGTTTTTACCGGGTTTAAAATCATAATATTATGACTGCACCATTCATCAATATCTTGCAGTGTGTTTTGCAGTCGTGAATTGATGTTTGATATATTCTTATCTGGCGTGTGTACAGCAGCAGCATCTGCAAAGATATCACATGTAACGCATTCATTTTTTATCGCAAGAGGAAGATTATTTATGAACAAGCAGAATAGAAGGGGACCAAGAATAGAACCCTGTGGTACGCCATGCTTCACTAAACCTTGATTCGAGTATGAGCCATTTAGTAATACCTTTTGTTTTCTACCTTCGAGGTAGGATTTGAGAAACGACGCCGAGTTGTTGGTGTACATGGATACTTTCTTGATCAATATTTCATGGTTTACTAGATCAAAGGCTTTACGAGAGAGAGAGAGAGAGAGAGAGAGAGAGAGAGAGAGAGAGAGAGAGAGAGAGAGAGAGAGAGAGAGAGAGAGAGAGAGAGAGAGAGAGGGAGAGACTCACGACTCATGGTAGAGACGCCTGTTCGCTCACTAACACCGCAGATCCTGGCCCAGCAGATGCAGGCCATGCGGAATTCATTCCGGAACCTCACTGCAACAAACCAACACAACATTGCACTCTGCAGGCACACATTGACACAGCATAAGCACTGCTCTGTGATTTTGGACCTTAGGGACCTTAGTCGCCTGTCGCACCGATATCGCCACGCTGTCGCGTCACACATGTGAAAATATTCCCTCTCTATTTATATCTTCTCGATTCGCGTCACTGTTGCCACCGCTTTTTACGTCACTGTCTCGCTATACGGAAACACACCATTGTACGTGCATGTTTTGCTGTTTGACCGCGTTTTGGGGTTTGATACAGTAAAACGAAAATATGCGTCGATCATGATAGTTGAAGGGTGGTGCCAGAATAGCTTGGCGTCTCCAGGCGCCGGGCTATTCTAGCATCACCCTTGTACTAGTGGGGATAGGCGTTAAATTAGTGTGGTACCACCATGATAACTATCATGGCTGAAATATATCCTTACCTTCACTGTTATTTTTCTAAGAAAAAGCCAATACGATCCAATGGCTTAATGTATTTTTTTTAAATGGTATATATATGGCGCATTTCTAATATTTATAATATAACTCAATGCGCAGAATGTGGCCGCGAACTGAACCCAACAAGCACGCTCACGTGAATCACACGCATTCACTCACACACTGTACGTAAACAAAACATTCACGTGGTGCTAAGGGCAAGCTCAAGCGAACTACTGAAGTTGGTTTTGGAAATTCAATCGTTTGTATTTGAAATTTGATTAAGTTGGCTGAAACTTAGACCAAAGTGGAGGGAGAGGAAGAGCCGGAGTACCCGGAGACAGAACCCCCGACGGTCCGCCGGAATTAATGGTGAGGAGAAATGTCCGACGCCGGAACCCGTAATCGAACCTCGCACCTTTCGGCAGGCGCCTCAACCACTGCGCCACGGAACCACCCATGTATTAAACTATTTAGCCCCGGCGCCCCGCGACAGCAGGTGATGGGTTGACCATGATCGTTCAAGGGTAGTGCCAGATTAGCTTGGCGCCCTCAGGCGCCAAGCTAATCTGGCACTACCCTTGAATTGTCATGGTCAACCCATCGCCTGCAGCTGGTGCATAGTCGGTAGGTAACGCTTCCACTACTTGAGAGATGCGGCCGCGCGGTTAACTGGGTTAAACTAATTGCGCGACAAACGAAGGTAGGGTAATTTGTTAATGAGATCGTCCATGCCTATCACTACGCCTTAATCAATAGCCTTAACCTTTAATCAACCCTTCACCCTTTCACTGCGAAGACTACAAAAGAAATGTGCATTACTCATCTGCAAGAGGCATAGAACCTTACGAGCATGTGCGGGGGGCTCTGGATGTTCTATGTCTCTTCCTATCTTCATTTTGTCTCTGTGTCCCTTGGACGGACGTGGTCTTGTGACGTTTGCCTTTGCAATGGCTTCAGGAACAGCATGCAACCTTTGACAGTGAAAGGGTCTGTCATGCCTTCAATAGCAAAATGGACCCATATACATTCCTCATATAAAACAGCGTAATGTACGTAAAAGCGTAATTAGAAATGTACCTCTGACGCACACACTAAAATAAGTACAGCATTCATACTTGCCGGGAGGGGAATGGTGGGGTGGGGGGTGGGCGGCGTTGGGGGTGGGGGTGGGGGTGGGGGGGGGGTGGGGGGGGGCAGAGGGGGGTAATGACAACGCTAATGAGAAATTGCTTATTACCTAAATAGGTTTCACTTTGTGCTGAACATTAGACTAGTGTCCGCGTTCGGACAAACCCCCACACGCAGCCTGCGCGGATCGGGCAAGGTTAATTAGTACAATGAGATGTTAGGTCCAGCTTTCCAATGACCACGTTACACTACAGGAGACACATTGACCGCGATCTTTTACGGGTGGTACCAGAATATAACTGGCTTTGCAGGGGCTCATGAGGATCCATGCCTCTTGATGACGGCTGACAAGTGTGATTTTTAACCCCTTCTCTGCCGAGAAAAAAATGAACAAGATCCATTTGCAAGAGACATAGATCCTCATGGACCCCCGCAGTTGCATGAGGATATAAGTCTCTTGCTGAGACCAGTTTGTATCTTGGACGATTGCGACGTTTGGTCGTGGACTGTACGCAGACGTCAGAAACATAATATATTATGGGTCCAGTGGCACGGAAGGGGTTAACCCTTAGTTGGTAGCGCTTTTTGTAGCTATGATTCCTGCAGGATGTCAGGGTGTTGTCATTCCTGCAGGATGTCAGGGTGTTGTTATTCCTGCAGGATGTCAGGGTGTTGTTATTCCTGCAGGATGTCAGGGTGTTGTTATTCCTGCAGGATGTCAGGGTGTTGTTATTCCTGCAGGATGTCAGGGTGTTGTTATTCCTGCAGGATGTCAGGGTGTTGTTATTCCTGCAGGATGTCAGGGTGTAGTTATTCCTGCAGGATGTCAGGGTGTTGTTATTCCTGCAGGATGTCAGGGTGTTGTTATTCCTGCAGGAATCACCGCGACAAAAAGGGCTACCAACACGGTTTACAGAGGCAACAATGACAAGGTCGAGGTGTATGCTGTTTTTATGATGATGATGATGACGATGATGATGACGACGACGATGGTGATCATGGTGATGATGACGATGACAAAGATTACGATGGAGCTCACGATGATAATAGTGATACTAATAAAAACGATGATGAGATTGATGACACGAAGGAAGTTTCAAAGCGTATTACCCGACATGAAGTTGTAAATGATGGGGTTTATACAGCTGTTGATGAGCAGCAGGAGATGCGCGCCCAGAGTGAGCCCGGCCACTAACTCGTGATCCAGATTCGCAAGGGAGGGGGGTGCCACCAATCTGAGATGAAAAAAAACAAAAAACACGCACACACACACACAAACACAAATATCATCAAACGAAGCAAACACAAAATAAACAAGTTTAAGAAGAAGAAGTAGACGCCCCCCCCCCCCCCCCCCCCGCACCCTAAAAAATAAAATAAAATAAAAAATAAAAATAAAAATTAAAAAATAATAAAAAAAAACAAACAAACAAACAAACAAACAAAATAATAAATAAATAAATATATAAAAAAAAAATACAATAAAATGGACACCACACAGATACATGTAAACCTTACCCCGTTAAGCCCTGCCCTGCAGCGGGAGATGGATTGACCATGATAATTCAAGGGTAGTGCCAGATGAGCTTGGCGCCTTCAGGCACACACATCAATTGCAGTCTCTCACTAAAACAACACGTTTTGAATACCTGTAGATCTGCATTTATTGAACTGCGTCGCATTAGCTCCATCAGGCATCTTCTCACACCAGAAGCTACTAAAACGCTGGCCTGCTCCTTTGTCTTGTCCCGATTCGATTACGGCAATGCACTCCTGTGTGGCTGTCCTCAGTACCTTCTGGATCGGCTCCAGAGGGTGCAGAACTCAGCAGCACGGCTTGTTGTCAAGGCAAAGAAGTCATACCACATCACACCCATCCTGCGTTCACTCCATTGGTTACCTATCACATCTAGAGTACAATACAAAGTTCTGTCCATCTGTCATACCTGTATGTCTCCTTTTACCGGCCCTGTCTGTCTTTCCGAGCTTCATCATTTGTACACACCTTCAAGACAGCTCTGTTCCTCAGCAGACATTAAACTATTACGCTTTCCGACTGTGAGAACTAAGTCTTTTGGCGATAGGTCTTTCTCATACCAAGGACCATTTCTTTGGAATAAACTCCCACAGTCCCTCAGACATGTTGAATCAGCCAATAGTTTCCGGCAGTCTTTAAAGACACATTTATTCCTTTAAACGTGCATTCGCCGTTATAATTCTTCTTGTTGTCAACATTTCGTTGTCGGTGAGGGCTGTCTGGTGTATCCGTTGTTGGTTTTATGGTATATGTGTGTCTTTTTGTGTGTGAGCATTTTTTGTTGGTGTGTTCTTTTTATTATTCTTATTTTTCTTGTATATCTTGTTGCGTGAGTGTGTATGTTAGGGACTATATATGTGTTGTAGGATGCAAGGTGTATGTATGTTAGTATGTCATTTGTACGGCGCCTAGAGCTTTTCTATCGAAAGCATAGGCGCCTTAAAAATATACGTTATTATTATTATTATTATTATTATTATTATTATTATTATTATTATTATTATTGAATGAACCATAACTAGACCTGTGTGTAGCGTTTCGCAACCATCTGTTACAGAAGTGTATCTTTGAACAGTTACGGCGGTAGTGGGCCTTTAAATGGGTTAAAGGTTTTACAGCATAAACATGCAACGTGTCAGTTTTGTGAAAAGCCAGATATTTAATGTTTTTGTTTTCTACAATTAAAACTGGCTGTTTTACAAAACTGACATGCCAAAGCAGGACACTATTAACGGGCCAATAATATCACCTCATTATCTCGGTACGATGTTTACATGTGAATATTCTTCCCCTTCCCGGCTTCCGCTTCCGCTCTTGCTGGGAAAATCACATTTACTCTGAACCCGCAGACAATTTGTCAAAAACGGACCTAGAACCAGAAATTATCATCAAGGAAAATAGTCCTCCTGCGCCACGCTAATCACACACTGCCTTTGATTACACAGCCAGACCAGTCTTCAGAGCAAGACGTACATAAAAACAAAATGACCTCGGAATAAATAACCTATTTAGCCATGAAATATGTCAGCAACATATCCCAGTGCGCAAAGGGCATCGCGCCGACGTCAGCTGCCGTTGGCCCGCGCACCGCTGTGTACAGGCCATAGGCGGCTGACGTCGGCCCGATGACCTTCTGCGCATTGGGTAAAGACAGACTTTGAAAGCTCAAGGTGATGCCCGAACAAACTGAAAAACTAAGTATCTGACAATGCTGGACTTCGGGCTGCTAAGTGTCGAGAGAGTAATTGAGGTGTTCCTACGGTAAAAGTGCATTAAAAGCCCGGACAAACATGCAATATCGCATGTTTGTCCGGGCTATTCATTTACTGTTTGCGTAGGCGCTCTGTATTTTTTATTTTAAAATCTACGTCCGATATACGGAACACTTGTATTGGTCTACATGGTCATACGTCCGATTTATGGATCACTTGTACTGGTCTACATGGTCATCAGTACGTCCGATTTCCGGAACACTTCTATCGATCTACGTGGTCTTATGTCCGATATATGAAACACTTGTATTGGTCTGTATGGTCCTACGTCCGATATACGGAACACTTGTATTGGTCTACATGGTCGAACGTCCGATATACGGAAGACTTGTATCGGTCTACATGGCCCTACGTCCGATATACGGAACACTTCTATCGGTCTACATGGCCCTACGTCCGATATACGGATCACGTGTATTGTCTGCATGGTCCTACGTCGGATTTACGGAACATTAATATCGGTCTACATGGACCTACGTCCGATATACGGATCACGTGTATTGGTCTGCATGGTTCTACGTCCGATTTACGGAACATTAGTATCGGTCTACATGGTCCGGTATTGAGAGATGGGGGGAAGTGAGTGGCACTCACCGCACCATGTTCCAGATGTAGACAGGCAGGAAACAGACGATGAAGATGATGACGACAATAATCAGCATCTTGGCCGTGCGACGACGGGCCTTCAGCTGCGTGATCAGCGCCTTCGAGTCGTTCTCTGTCATGAATAAAACGACGCAATCAGCGGTTTAAAAAAACTGGCAACGGCGAAGAAAAAAAAATGAAATTAAATGAAATGAAACTTTATTGAAATGAAACTTTATTTTCCAAGAGAGAGAGAGAGAGAGAGAGAGAGAGAGAGAGAGAGAGAGAGAGAGAGAGAGAGAGGAGAGAGAGAGAGAGCACTCATCCAGAATTTGCCCAAAAGTGATATTTTTGCCCAAAAGTCACAAAATAAATTGACCACTATGTATTTTACAGGCCCTGGGAATTCTACGCAGTCCGAAATGACGTTCCTTATTTCTTTGCCCCGCGGGTCTTGCCCGTTGACATGTCGTCTGTCAACGTTAGTCGGTAGACAAAGTGCTTATTGCCCTGAGAGGGACTATACTATTCAGTGGTGTGGCTCGTGTGGGCGTTTTCAAGATTTGTTTCAGTGTGCAGTATTTCGTCTCGTCTATTCATTGCATATAAATAAAGAATGAAAGAAAATAAATAAATAAATAAATAAATAAATAAATAAATAAATAAATAAATAAATAAATAAATAAATAAATTTAAAAAAAGAACAACAACACGTATTCTTTGACAGAGAGTAGGTGTAAATTGTATAGAATCTGTTAAGAGGTCTTAAAAGACACCAAAACTGCTTCCACAAGAGACGCATGAAGGAGCAAAAAGTGTCACCTGTCATTAAAGACCAAGAGTTAGGTGGCTACAGGTGGTCTCTCATAAGGTGATCGCTCAAAACAGGTTCTATTTCACTGTGCCTCAACCTTCTCTTTCACTGCCTGTTAAAACACTGCCTGTTAAAACATTGCCTGTTAAAACACTGCCTGTTAAAATACTGCCTGTTAAGGCTTCCTCACACGGAGACACGAAACGAAACATTTCGTCGAAATGAGCGCATTTCAGACATTTCTCCAACATTTCACCTTTTCACAAAATGCGAAACGGCACATTTCGAGCAATAGAACCTGTCTCTGAAACATTTCTACCCGATGCCCAATCAGTGTCGTTCGCTCAGTCACGTGTTAATCTGACGTCATTCAAGCCAAAACACTCAAGATGGCGGGAAAAGCAATGGCGTGGAGTCAGGTGTATTATGGCTAAAAACGCGTGATGTGACGCACGATTCTGTAAGATTTATGCGGGAGGAACACGTTCGAAATGGAATCTGTAAAGAATCGTCACTAAAGTACCACGAAAATATGATTTTAGGTCAGTTTTCTGAACCCACTTTCGGCGGCTTTCGCTGCGAAGCCTACAACATGGTGGCTATCGCTTCGAGACGGCGGCAGCCTCAATTCACTTGAACCATCCCTGTTTACGCAACTCAAAAGCTCTTAAGTTTATTCGATATGGTCGGGAATTCACGTGCATTGTGTAAGTGAAAGCACTTATGTCTTATATATTTAATTTTTAAGCGTCCGTAGTCAGAAATATGACCCGATATCCACCGATACAACCAGAGCATGTGTCTGTGAAGAGTTACTTCCCTGCACCAATCGCAATGAATTTTCACTGAGTTTCTGCGAAGTCATCAATCATTGTTTCGATTCCTAAAAAAAACAACTCTCACGAATCCAACGATTTCCGCCCAGTTGCATTGACTTCTATTCTGTCAAAATGTATGGAAAAAGTTGTGCGGAGGCATGTGTTAAATGATGTTGCCGAACTCCTGGATACATTCCAATTTGCTTACAAAAATCATAGGGGTGTGGAATATGCATGCCTTATCTGTACAATCTTGTATTTCAACATCTTGAAAATTCAAAAGCACATGTGAGAAATCTTTTTATTGACTTTTCTAATGCTTTTAATACTATTGAACCACTGATACTTTTGCAGCGTATGATGGACTTCAATGTGAACACAAACATTATTCTGTGCGTGCGAGACTTTTTGAAGGACAGGCCACAACATGGCAGTCTGTCTGACCAAATGGTGTTAAATTCAGGCTGCCCTCAAGGTTGTGTCCTCTCTCCGACATTTTAGGAAGATTACAAAGTAAAGTAGGTAAAAGCACAGTCAGGGGAGAGAAGTGTGCATGAACGACCAGTGATCATAGATCTACTGTGGTCAAAGCACAAAAGAAAAAGATAGGAAAGAGAGGGTGCGCTAAGAAAGTGACTGGAAGCAATGCATATGGAAGACCCCCGAAGGGGGGCGTATCACATATCCCACCGTTCTAGCCACTCGGTGCATGGAAATTTAAATCTAGGTCCCCCAAGGGAGGTCCAGATATTTAGCCGGTGTGGACAGCTGTTTCGGTCTAGGCGACCTCGTCAGCACACCATTCGGCATACTGGTTGGTTAGCTCGGGTTTAACGTACACAGCACCGAGGTGATCATGGACGGCCCTGACGGGCGGGTTATGGGGGAACAGGGAAATCTATTGCCTATGGAATACGACCTGAACACTGATCAACTCAGGCGCACTCCAACTGTGCCACTTTGATTTACCAGGACCTTTCAACGGACATGCTATTGAACAAATCCGTCCCCCCCCCCCCTCCTTTGGATTTCGGCATACTGGTGGAAGGCAGGATCTTTTGCCTACCTGCAAAGACAGCCACATTTTACTGTGGTGTCTGCAGGGGCATACATTCCATGCCTCCACCTAGAGCTAAATTTCCATGAACCATAAGAGAGAACCTACTATAAAAAGGGGGAAAGGGGTTGCAGTCGATATTGTAGTAATAAATGAAAAGAAAAGGGGAGACTGCCAGTGCTAATAATTTAGGAAGGTTACAAGTAAAGTAGGTAAAAGCACTGTCAGGGGAGAGAAGTGTGCATGATCGACCAGTGATCATAGATCTACTGTGGTCAAAGCACAAACAAACAAAAAGATAGGAAAGAGGGGGTGAGCTAAGAAAGTGACTGGAAGCAATGCATATGGAAGCCCCCCTCCCCCCCCCCCCCCTCCGAAGAGGGGCGTATCACAAATCCCACCGTTCCAGCCACTTGGTGCATGGAAATTTAAATCTAGGTCCCCCAAGGGGAGTCCAGATATTTAGCCGGTGTGGACAGCTGTTTCGGTCTTGGCGACCTCGTCAGCACACCATTCGGCATACTGGTGGAAGGCATGGACTTTCATTCAGAACATTCAGCCGTCCCGGGATGTGACGCGCCCGCAGCGAGATGCCCCAACCCCGACACCACGCTAGTAGCTGGAACAGAAGGATGCACAGCGAAGGAGAACGCGTCCCGTCCTGTTTTACCTACTTTACTTTGTAACTTTCCTAAAATATTAGCACTGGCAGTCTCCCCTTTTCTTCTCATTTATTACTACAATATCGACTGCAACACCTTCCCCCCTTTTAGTAGGTTCTCTCTTAGGGTGCACGGAAATTTCGCTCTAGGTGGAGGTATGGAATGTAAGCTCCTGCAGACACCACAGTAAAATGTGGCTGTCTTTGCAGGTAGGCAAAAGTTCCTGCCTTCCACCAGTATGCCGAATGGTGTGCTGACGAGGTCGCCAAGACCGAAACAGCTGTCCACATCGACTAAATATCTGGACCCCCCTTGGGGGACCTGGATTTAAATTTTCATGCACCGAGTGGCTGGAAACGTGGGATATGTGATACGCCCCCCTTCGGGGGAGGGGGGGGGGGGTCCATATGCATTGCTTCTAGTCACTTTCTTTTTAGCGCACCCCCTCTTTCTTATCTTTTTGTTTGTTTGTGCTTTGACCACAGTAGATCTATGATCACTGGTCGATCATGCACACTTCTCTCCCCTGACAGTGCTTTTTCCTACTTTACTTTGTAATCTTCCTAAAATATTAGCACTGGCAGTCTCTCCTTTTCTTTTCATTTATCTCTCCGACACTGTTTTCTATATACACAGACCATAATATGCGGTATCACACTGCCACTTCTCGTCTCTTAAAGTTGTCAGACGACATGGCTCTTGTACGCCTACGCCAAAAAGAAGACAGTCTGTCTGAGTACTTTGCACAGATAGCAGTATTAGAGTCATGGTGCAAAAAGTTTTCTGGAAATAAATGTACAGAAAACCAAGGAACTCGTCATTGATGGCAGGAAAGGTGATGACATTTTTGTAAATGTCTCAATTAATAATCAACCTGTAGAAGTGGTCACTGAATTTAAATACCTCGGCACAGTCATGAATAATGGGCTGTCCTTTACTGGAAACACCGATCTGATTGTGAAAAAAGCAAACCAGCGTCTGTACCTTCTTAGGAAACTGAGAAGTTTTGGTGTCAGTTCCAAGGTTTTAGAATCCGTTTAAAGAAGCCCGATTGAAAGCATACTGACTTTTAAGCTCAGTATGACAATCAGGGGCAGACTGTCACCTATCGTCAGAACAGCTGGGAAGATCATTGGCCTAGGACAGTACCCAGTAGATGATCTGTCCCATAGAGCCGTCCGAAGGGTAGTTGCTAGCATTGTCAATGATCCTCGTCACCCACTATCTGATCAGTTTCAAATGCTACCATCAGGCAGACGATCAACATGCAATTTGCCAAGAAGTGCGTTTTAAATAAGTCTTTTATTCTAACTGCTGTCTCGATTTTGAACTCTTGTTCATAACGCCGCGATATGTGTTATCTACTTAACATTACCTCCCATGTTGTGACTGATTGCATGTGATAGATTGCTGCAATGATAATTGTCATGGAATGTTCTGGTAGCGTTTATTAGTGTCTTATATTGTTGTTTTATGACGAGCAAAAAGGCAAATTTCTGTCGTGCTTCGACTCGAACAGACAATAAAGTTGCATTGCATTGCATTGCATTGCATTGCATTGCATTGCATTGCATTGCATTGTATTGTATTGTATTGTATTGTATTGTATTGTACGGTAAAGGCATTTCGATGCAATGCAGTGTTTCGTTTCTTTATATACGGCTTCGTTTCTCCCTGTAGGGAAGAAGCCTTTGGACTGTGTACCAGACCGCCGTTCCAAAACCATGACCGTCAGGAATTTACGTCACGTGATGCTCAGCGCATCCACCGCCACAGAAAAGCGTCTTCTAAATGCGCTATATACGCTCTATTTCGTCTGATTCATATTCTGCGGTGATGATTTCAAACACCGCAAACAATTACCGTCACGGAAAAGCGTCATCTCGATGCACTTTGTACACTCAGTGTGCTGTGATGCATATTCTGTGCTGGACATCGCAAACATTACCCACAGATCAAAGCGGGGCGATTGGTGCGAAAGGAATTCGGGTCTGATTTTGGAAGAGCGTGTGAGAAACCCTTTTGCTTTAAACTTCAAAGCCAACGTTAAAAGGAAAATAATAGTTAAGAATACAATGCTGCGTATGTTGATTACAATAGATGGATGGACCATTGTCGATGAAGGGTGCAGGCGCCAAGCTAATCAAGCACAACCCTTCAGCAAGCTACACCAGTCAATCCATTTCCCGCAACCCGCTCTGGAAATTAGTCTTGTGCGCGGATGTGGAAGCGATCTAAAGGAGCTGCCGCAGGGAGGTAATTTGTTATTGGAACAGCCTTAGGCAGCAACATTGCGTCAAAGATGATAACGTCCCATAGACAGGAGCCAGATAATAACGTCCCATAGACAGGAGCCAGATGATAACGTCCCATAGACAGGAGCCAGATGATAACGTCCCATAGACAGGAGCCAGATGATAACGTCCCATAGACAGGAGCCAGATGATAACGTCCCATAGACAGGAGCCAGATGATAACGTCCCATAGACAGGAGCCAGATGATAACGTCCCATAGACAGGAGCCAGATGATAACGTCCCATAGACAGGAGCCAGATGATAACGTCCCATAGACAGGAGCCAGATGATAACGTCCCATAGACAGGAGCCAGATGATAACGTCCCATAGACAGGAGCCAGATGATAACGTCCCATAGACAGGAGCCAGATGATAACGTCCCATAGACAGGAGCCAGATGATAACGTCCCATAGACAGGAGCCAGATGATAACGTCCCATAGACAGGAGCCAGATGATAACGTCCCATAGACAGGAGCCAGATGATAACGTCCCATAGACAGGAGCCAGATGATAACGTCCCATAGACAGGAGCCAGATGATAACGTCCCATAGACAGGAGCCAGATGATAACGTCCCATAGACAGCCAGATGATAACGTCCCATAGACAGGAGCCAGATGATAACGTCCCATAGACAGGAGCCAGATGATAACGTCCCATAGACAGGAGCCAGATGATAACGTCCCATAGACAGGAGCCAGATGATAACGTCCCATAGACAGGAGCCAGATGATAACGTCCCATAGACAGGAGCCAGATGATAACGTCCCATAGACAGGAGCCAGATGATAACGTCCCATAGACAGGAGCCAGATGATAACGTCCCATAGACAGGAGCCAGATGATAACGTCCCATAGATAGGAGCCAGATGATAACGTCCCATAGACAGGAGCCAGATGATAACGTCCCATAGACAGGAGCCAGATGATAACGTCCCATAGACAGGAGCCAGATCAAAGGCAGAAGATTCACTTGAGGAATACGCACAAATAGTATATCGGTGTAGATCTAATAATTGTCAGTAATATGTAAAATATTCGCCTGGCAAGTAACGTGTGCTCATTTAAAATAAAATACCCCCCCCGAACCCCACCCCAGCCCACACACACACACACACACACACACACACACACACACACACACACACACACACACACACACACACACACACACACACACACACACACACACACACACACACACACACAGAGAAAGCATGCTTTGCCAGAAGCAACACGCACAACAGGGGAGGATCCACACGCTGCCCTGTAAGCAAAGGTCCTCGGGCCCACGACGGCCGCAGTGTGTGTGTCTATGCACGGCAGTGTGTGTGTCTATGCACGGTAGTGTGTGTGTCTATGCACGGCAGTGTGTGTGTCTATGCACGGCAGTGTGTGTGTCTATGCACGGCAGTGTGTGTGTCTATACACGGCAGTGTGTGTGTGTGTGTCTATGCACGGCAGTGTGTGTTTGTGTCTATGCACGGCAGTGTGTGTGTCTATGCACGGCAGTGTGTGTGTCTATGCACGGCAGTGTGTACTTGTGTGTCTATGCACGGCAGTATTGTGTCTATGCACGGCAGTGTGTGTGTCTATGCACGGCAGTGTGTGTGTGTCTATGCACGGCAGTGTGTGTGTGTGTTTATGCACGGCAGAGTGTGTGTCTATGCACGGCAGTGTGTGTGTCTATGCACGGCAGTGTGTGTGTCTATGCACGGCAGTGTGTGTGTGTGTCTATGCACGGCAGTGTGTGTGTGTCTATGCACGGCAGTGTGTGTGTCTATGCACGGCAGTGTGTGTGTCTATGCACGGCAGAGTGTGTGTCTATGCACGGCAGTGTGTGTGTCTATGCACGGCAGTGTGTGTGTGTCTATGCACGGCAGTGTGTGTGTCTATGCACGGCAGTGTGTGTGTCTATGCACGGCAGTGTGTGTGTCTATGCACGGCAGTGTGTGTGTGTGTCTATGCACGGCAGTGTGTATGTGTGTGTCTATGCACGGCAGTGTGTGTGTCTATGCACGGCAGTGTGTGCGTCTATGCACGGCAGTGTGTGTGTCTATGCACGGCAGTGTGTGTGTGTCTATGCACGGCAGTGTGTGTGTGTGTCTATGCACGGCAGTGTGTGTGTGTCTATGCACGGCAGTGTGTGTGTCTATGCACGGCAGTGTGTGTGTGTCTATGCACGGCAGTGTGTGTGTCTATGCACGGCAGTGTGTGTGTCTATGCATGGCAATATGTGTGTCTATGCACGGCAGTGTGTGTGTCTATGCACGGCAGTGTGTGTGTCTATGCATGGCAATGTGTGTGTCTATGCACGGCAGTGTGTGTGTCTATATGCACGGCAATATGTGTGTCTATGCACGGCAGTGTGTGTGTTTATGCACGGCAGTGTGCGTGGCTACGCACGGCAGTGTACGTGGCTACGCTCGGCAGTGTGTGTGTCTATGCACGGCAGTGTGTGTGTCTATGCACGGCAGTGTGTGTGTCTATGCACGGCAGTGTGTGTGTCTATGCACGGCAGTGTGTGTGTCTATGCACGGCAGTGTGTGTGACGCACGGCAGTGTACGTGGCTACGCACGGCAATGTGTCTGTCTATGCACGGCAGTGTGTGTGTCTATGCACGGCAGTGTGTGTGTCTATGCACGGCAGTGTGTGTGTCTTTGCACGGCAGTGTGTGTGTCTATGCACGGCAGTGTGTGTGTCTATGCACGGCAGTGTGTGTGTGTATGCACGGCAGTGTGTGTGTCTATGCACGCTGTGCGCGGGCCCACTGCGATCGTCGTGGTCCCGAGTACATTTGTCTACTGGGGTGCGAGCCTCTAACGGGGACCAAGCGTCTATTCTGGTCAGGGGCACACAACTCATGGAAGCGCGAAGCCGTCCATGCACACAACCCGTGGCAGTCTCAATAATACTGCCCCTGGGACCGCCACTGAACACAGCCCGTGGACGTCTCAATAATACTGCCGCTGGGACCGCAACTGAACACAATCCGTGGACTTCTCAATAAACTGCCCCTGGGACCGCCACTGAACACAACCCGTGGACGTCTCAATAATACTGCCCTTGGGACCGCCACTGAACACAACCCGTGGACGTCTCAATAATACTGCCCCTGGGACCGCAACTGAACACAATCCGTGGACGTCTCAATAATACTGCCCCTGGGACCGCCACTGAACACAACCCGTGGACGTCTCAATAATACTGCCCATGGGACCGCCACTGAACACAACCGGTGGACTTCTCAATAATACTGCCCTGGGACCACCACTGAACACAACCCGTGGACGTCTCAATAATACTGCCCTGGGACCACCACTGAACACAATCCGTGGACGTCTCAATAATACTGCCCTGGGACCACCACTGAACACAACCCGTGGACGTCTCAATAATACTGCCCCTGGGACCACCACTGAACACAACCCGCGGAAGTCTCAATAATACTGACCCTGGGACCACCACTGAACATAACCCGTGGAAGTCTCAATAATACTGACCCTGGGACCACCACTGAACTGTCACGGCAGATCCGTGGCATGCGATAGAGAGCCACGCTGAGAGGGTTTGACATCTTACCTGTTAATATACCCGTCTTGGCAGACGACCACAGGCTGATGGCCACGGCAGTGTAGGCATAACCCATGACCGCGATGGGCAGAGCGTAGAAGACCGCGCAGAGAAACACCTCGTAGCGGAAAGCCATGTCCTTCATGTCCACAGCGGGGGCGCAGGTCGTCAGCAAGACGGTGAGGTTGGCGGGGACTAGGGCGTCGTGAACGGTCTCCATGACTATAAGCCTGTAGGAAAAACAGACTTGCTACGTAGTTCACGATACTCCGCAGTTCGCCTATCCCTATGCGGCGATACGCGAGTGATTGAAGTGACGTTCAGTGCCAGCTGACAGAGACTGTTTCTGCAATATTTGTTAAATCAAGACAAAACAAGATGAGGATTTCATCTCAAAGTCTACCGTATTGTTTGGAGCTCACATGCGTTTATCTTTTATGAACATTCAGGGTTGTTCATTTTTTTAGGCTTATTATGCTGATCCATTTCCCTCCTCTCTAAGCCAACCTCTGATCAACACACACGTCGGCGCACACAAATAAAGACGGACACACGGCGCTTCCCGCCATTAGTGTGCTCTGTGGGCTCGTGGAGGGACAGGAATTTATCTCCTTCTACTCGAACCCACCCTCTGATTCACACACACTGGCACACAGAAATAAAGACAGACACACGGCGATTCCCGTCATTCGTAAGCTCTGTGGTGTGGCGTAGCATAGCTATTCTGAAGATGAGTAATAGCACCAGCAACGAAATGACGTCACTTCCAGCTTCACGTCATGACATCATTAGCCCCGTGATGCCGTGTTCATATAGTGACGACTCGATGTTATACGTCACTGATCGCAATACTAACATTTGACGTATTCGAGTATCAAACTCTCCAATTTCCTTGCTGATTTTTACACCTAGGGCTTACAGGTCACAATTTGACCTAAGCCTACCCCAGGGCCGGGATAAACAGCAGGCTTATGCAAACACTGTTTATGAAAAATCATGCCGGTATTAATGAGAAGATAGTTTTTTCAGAAAAGTAAAATTGAAGTTATGTTAGCCGTTTTACAAATGACTCTGAAAAAGTGGTGCAGAAAATTGTCTAATTTTTAGACCTAGGGCATACAGGTCACAATTGACCTACTCGTAACCAACAGCCGAGACAAACTGTAGGCTTATGTAAATGCAGTATATGAAAAATTATGCGATTATTAATGAGAAGATTTTCTTTTCGTAAAAAAAAGCTTCAATTGTATTAAGATTAATCCCAAATAATTTGTGAAATTAATTCCCAAAACGTGAACAAAAAAAAATTCCAAAAATATTTAATTATCACTCAAAATGTTTTAGAAGTACAATGCTGGTTACAAACTCATTCATTATCTCCCTTTTATCTAACTACATGCAAAATGTCTAGTAAAAATAAGTAAAATTACGGACTCCAGTGTGGATCAACCGGTTTTTGTGAAATGGCCATTTTCTCGTTAATGAGCTTCATAATCAAAAAATTAAAAAACTGCCTCGAGATTATTCTTTTTAAGGACAATATCATACAATATCAAGCCTGTCCGTCCTGAAACGCGGGCTCTAGTCGCTGTCACACACACACACATACACACACACACACACACACACACACACACACACACACACACACACACACATACACACACACACACACACACACACACACACACACACACACACACACACACACACACACACACACACACACACACACACACGGCGCTTGGCGCCAAAAAGACGTTCTCTAGCAATGTTTGCGTAGCTAGAAGTGACGTCATTTCTATCTTGTTACTTCTTTGCCAGAATTTCTGCGCCGCACGCCAAAAACGTCATGTGCATGCTGCGGAATGCGCTCCGACTGTTACGATTGTGGTTGTGTTGTTCTGTGAGAGCATCGTAGGAAACGATCCGATATTTATTTGAGCTATCATTTTTACGTATCACGTACCTTTTCAGTGAGATTCTCTATTGTTCGCGCAGATAGCGGAATTGGTTTTGTTATGATACGCTAAGTTTAGTCCGGAAGCTTCTAGCAAAGTCGCACGGAGGATAGCGGTAGTAGAGCTGTTCTATTTTTAGCCATAGTTGTTCTCTGTGCGCGTAAATTTAGCAGCTGTTCTTTGCGTGTTATGAAAGGTCGTGAACGGTGTGCCATACATTTTTGTGACGTCATTACACACTAGGATTTGGGGCTGAAATGAGCAGTCAAATTTTTGTAGACTATTGTAGCTATTTTAGAAAGTTCATTTTTTATTAACATTTATGAGTTTCAGTTACGTGTTCCGTTCTGATTGGTTGCGTTGTGTAAATTCGGTGGATTTTTCTGGAAAATTGTTTTACTATAAAAGTTGGTGCTAGGAAACACGTGTGTACATTGTAGGGACACACAGTTTATCGTATGTACGTGGCCAGTACAGGGTGTACATTGTGAGAGACGCAGCGTAACGGTGGTGTACGTTGTATGAGAAACTTTGTGTCGCCAGTGTGGACATTTGCAGAAGAGACATTGTATCAGTGTTGGTGCATTTGGGAATGCATCGTGTGCAGATCGCATCGCTGAATTAAAATATTGTTGGAACTGTTGCTCCAGTGTAGTCTACATCCTTAAGCCACGTGTGACCGTTTGCAGCTGAACGAAGTTTATTTAAAAAAAACCTTACGTGCGTGCGTCTGGTGTGTTTATCATACCACGACTACGACTCCTCCACGTAACACCGACCCAGGCCCATTTCAAAGTCTACCATATTTTCAATACGGTAGACAAAGGGCGTAGATGCCCCAGTAACATGGATTAAAAGTGTTGTCAACAAGAGGCATAGATCCTCATGAGCCCTCGCAACCGCGGGGGCTCATGAGGATCTATGCCTCTTGCATTTAGGTGGTGTTCGCATTTTATTGGCAATGAACGGCTTAAGACACAATCTTTATCTTGGGACAATAACGGTATCTGAAGTCTCACTTCCCATCAGTAATACCGTATATAAATCAATAAACACCCACGAGTTAGCTTTTCACTCATAGCATACATCTTGGAGGGAGATCGTGAACTGAACCCTAAGGAGGCAAGTTGTTAGGCCTTTGGCTGTCTGTGGCAGTTTTTGTCGCTATGACTCCTGCAGAGATCACAGCGACAAAAGCCGCTACACATATCCGAGGCATTAATATCCTCACGAAAAACTACACAACAGCGATGGTTCATGTGCAGTGCCGGGATGGCTTGGTGTCAAGAGACGCCAAACTATTTTGGTACCACCTTTGAACGTCTGGTCACTGAAAAGCCTACGATCAGTGGTCGCACACACCGTCCTCAGACGTGTTGCACGAACCCGTTCAGTGCTGAGAAAATCGGAAACACCATCCAACTGCAAGAGGTATAGATCCTCATGAGCCCCCGCAGTTGCGGGGGCTCATGAGGATCTATGCCTCTCGCTGACACACATCTGAATCCATGTTCCCGGAAAATCTTAGGGATTTTTGGATCTGGCATTAACAAAGATTGCGGAAACACAGTCTGCCTCAGCTAGCATTGAACAGGTTAACTCAGTCAGCACGACAGCCGTATTTCCCACATTTTGGAGGCGTCATCTAATGACTATGCACCAGTTGTAGGAGATGGATCGACCATGATAATTCAAGGGCAGTGCCGGATTAGCTTGGCGCCGACAGGCGCCAAGCTAATCTGGCACTACCGGCCTTGAATGATCATGGTCGTCGACCCATCTCCTGCTGTAGTCTCAGTCAGAGCTGAATGGGTTAAGATGTAAACTACACCGAAGTTTCCTATGACCACAACACCAAAATACGAAGGATTCTGCAACTAGGCTGAACTAAACGTGCGTGAGTTTGAATTTACCTGGGGATACCGGCCACGTGGCCGGACAGCCAGATGACCACTAGACACAGGACGACGCGCGTGCGAGTCTGCTTGAAGGTCAAAGGTCGGCAGATGGCAAACCAGCGCTCGACGGATATAGCGGTCAGTGTCAGTATGGACACAACCACCACAATCACCTGCAACACAGGGCAAATAACATTTATCATGACTATCGCCGCTACATCCATCGTCAGGACCCTAAGGTCATCATCATGGGGCGGTCCGTGGCGCAGTGGTTAAGGCGCCTGCCACCAATGCTAAAGGTGCGAGGTTTGATTACGGGTTCCGGCGTCGGACTTTTCTCCTCTAGTAAGTGTCACCGTTAATTCGGGCGGATCGTCGGGGGTTCTTTCTCCGGGTACTCCGGCTCTTCCTCCCTCTCCCCTATGGTACCGGTTTCAGGCCACTTTATAAAATTTCAAATTTTAATATAAGCGATCGAAATTTCCGAAACCTCGATAGCCGAGCTGACCCCGGCTTCGCACCTCGTGAATGTCCTGTGTTTGCCTTGTACTGTGTTTGTCTTCAGAGTGTATGTGTGTGTGTCACGTGAGCGTGCGTGTTGGGTTCAGTTCGCGGCGCTTTGAGCCGATTTGCAGAATTGGGAAAAGCGCCTATATAATAACGGGTACTGTTATTATTATTATTATCATGCAAAGAAATATCCAACAAAGAAAGAAACACGCTTAAAAAGGACAAATCAAACTAAAAGTGAGTTAAGTGAGTGTGTGTGTGCGCGTGCGTGAGTGAGTGAGTGCGTGAGTGAGTGAGTGAGTGAGTGAGTGAGTGAGTGAGTGAGTGAGTGAGTGAGTGAGTGAGTGAGTGAGTGAGTGAGTGGGTGAGTGAGTGTTACTTCTTTGCATTTAACACGATTAGCACACCGTTTTCGTACGATTTCATCATGGTCAGAATAATTATATTGAAACTGAATTTGAAATGGAATCATCATCATCATCATCACCATCGTCGTCATCATCATCGTCGTCGTCATCATCATCGTTGTCATCATCATCATCGTCGTCGTCTTCATCATTATCATCATCACCATCATAAGCATCATCGGGACGCTCATGGGGCAATGACGTATGAGCTTGCCACCAACGCAAGAGATTGAGGTTCGATTCCCCGGGTCTGACATTTATGAATGTGATTTGATAATTACAGTTCAGGAGTAGTGTCTGATTAGATGCGTGCCTGTCCAGGTCTGCACGAAATGAGGCGACTGTATTAGAGGCAGTGCCTGCTTAGCTTGGCGACTTGCAGGCTCGTACAAAGTGGAGGGACTATATTATAGCATAGAAGTAAAGTGTTACTATACTGACATTTCCAGACAGACCGAGCGGCTGACACTTCAGCGACTGAACGCACTCGGTGACTATGGATCAAACAGTTGCAGAAGTGTCAGCCGCTCGCTCTGTCTGGAAATGATAGTATACGAATACTCCACTTCCATGTTTTACAGAACCTTTCACAGCCGCAGAATAGCGATGGTGGTCGAAGCCATCTTTTGAAAAGTAGCGACTCGGCATTTTTTGTTTTTGTTGTATATACTTCACAATAACTCCAACTGAACAGTTGAATCAACAAATAAAGTTCGTACAATGTTCATTTTGCGCAACAACAACAAAAATAGAATGCAGATGAACTTGTAACATATGAAACAACAAAGTGTAATACAGAACTATTCTGAACTCAGCATCCATAATCTGAAATCTATATTTCTACGCAAATGTGAAGTTGTTTCCCTTGTTATTAATATTTTTAGCAATCTTGTGGTATTTCTCGCATTCTTGTGATATTTCGGTATGTAAACCTCTTACGTGCTCTGCGCGATCTAAACTTCTTATTTCGAAATAGGTAATGGAAAAATGCGTATATTTTCGGATTGCGGTGCGTGGCTTTTCTACGTTAAGAATTAAGCTTTAGCCATTCAAATGTGGAATATATATATATATATATATATTTTTTTTTTTTTTTTTTTTTTTGGGGGGGGGGGGGGGGCGAACAATCACACACTCTAGTTTGCGAACTAGCTACAGGTTCACATGATATCCCAGACAGCTTAGCGCGGTAAGACTAGGACATATGGTGTGGGTGAGTGGTCTTGAACGGTTCTATCATGTCCTAGACTGCAAGAACAGGAGCGCCTAAAAGAGTGGTTCTTGAGTAGCCTGGCTCCTGCTGATAATAGTTGAGCTCAAGGATATTGTTCATTAGCTTGGCGCCTCAGGCGCCAAGCTAATCAGCACTATCGTTGAGCAATCACTGATGCTTGATCTCGTACAGCAGATACATTTCAAACGTTCCCAAGACACACCCAATTGTTGCCATGCCAGGCACATTTCAGATAATCTGATGACAACTTTGCAGCCGCTTCATCTCCATGGTGACCCCCTTAATGGCGCACGGGATGACAAACCCAAAATTGTTTTTAGTTTTTACGATTGTTGGGTCGACACCCTGAGCCTTATTTTGCCCGCCATCCAGGACCACAGCCAAAATTGTGTTTTTTTTTTTTTTATCATTTCGTGATTCCGCTTAATATCTCCGAATCTGAGATAATATCCCAAACCACTTTTCGACACAGTTTGCGCACTCCGGTCACACACTGCCAATAGCCAATGATCCTTCTAGAGACTGGCAAAAAGAAAAAGAAAAACAAGCGTAAACAAAACGAAAATGCAAGAAAGAATAAAAGAAACAAAACTTAACAAAGCGAAACAAAAACGAAACGAAACGAAAGAAAAATGAAAACAATATGAAAAGAAACAAATAAAAATAATAAGAAGAATTTAAAAAAATACAAAGTGACAAAACAGACCCGAAACAAAAACAAAACGAAACGAACACGAAAACATAAAAACGAAAAAAAAAGACACGAAACAAAACGAAAAGAAAAGAAAACAAAAGAAAAGCAATATGCAACGAAACGCGTTCAAAGTTTAGCTGATAATTTTTTTATTTCTATTATCATGATCCCATACAAACCTAGATTAAGACTGACTGGAAAGGTTACGTCAACTTAATGCTCGCAGAAATGTTTAGACAACAAATACAAAGAAATGATTTAGGCGAGAGTGAAATAAAAATAAGGCGACCGCGTTTTCCCGCGAGATTAACACATTAACTCATTGTGCCCGAGGCACGAAATACCCACATTTTTTAGTTATCCTCTCCATTACAATTCAGGAGACATATCGACCATGATAGTTGAAGGGTGGTGGCAGAATAGCTTGGCGCCTATAGGCGCCAAGCTATTCTGCAACCACCCTTAAACTATCATGGTCGAGGCATATCTTGCTGTGGTGTGTCCCGGGCAGAATGAGGTAAAGGCAGAGATCAAGTTTTGTCAAACAGTTTTATTGTATTAGCATTTAAACTCAAATAATCGTATCGTCTGAGAAGCAGTTCGTTGAATTCATAGGCGATGGATCGACCGAGACAAATCGAGGATAGTCCCTGATTAGCTTGGCGCATAAAGGCGCATAAAGGCGCCAAGCTGATCAAGGACTACCCTTGATTTGTGTCGGTCGATCGATCTCCTGCAGTTGGCTGTGGATGTAACAGAACAAAGAGTAGTTTTTCTTCTCTTTTTTTCAAACTCCATTGAATGTCCCTGCTGACCGAGCCATTAGCCACCAGGAAATGATTTCGAGGTCTGTTGCCACGCATAAACCTCAAAATTGGCCTCCACATTCCTTCTGCGGCTGAAGACGGGTGATAACATTAATATGGAAAGGTAAATAGGCGCAGGAAACTGAAACAGAGAGAGAGATTTACGATCCATTTGGAATTCAAGATGCAATACGCTTTATTGTCTAGGGGCAAACTCTCGCAGTCATTTTAACCCATTACGTCCAGAGGCTGATCTTATTTCTAATCTGCTTATTGTCATACGAAGGCTTTATAACAGATTAGGAGATAGATCACCATTTTAGTTCAAGGGTGGTGCCAGAATGGTTTGGCGCCTCAGGCGCCATTATTATGGCACCAGCCTTGAACTATCACAGTCAAGTTTATTTCGTGCAGTAGTGTATCAGGATGAAAAGGGTTAAACAGTATGACGCAAGCCCTCAAGAGAAAGAAAACAATGATACTAAGGCATCAGCAGGCCAGTGTACTAAAATGAAATGTAGTAATAATTATCGTAGGCCTACTATAAACGATATAATTATTAAAAAGTAGGGGGGGGATGGGGAGAGGGGCAGAGACAGACAGGCAGACTGACAGACGGGGACAGACAGAGACACGTACACAGAGGGAGAGACGCACACACACGGAGAGAGAGAGAGAGAGAGAGAGAGAGAGAGAGAGAGAGAGAGAGAGAGAGAGAGAGAGAGAGAGAGAGAGAGAGAGAGAGAGAGAGAGAGAGAGAGAGAGAGAGAGAGAGAGAGAGAGAGAGAGAGAGAGATGATGGTGAAACTTTATTTTTCAACGGTAAAAAGATTTGACAGAAAACAAATCGTCATTTTACAAACTTGCCGTTGCTAAGAGATAGAGAGAGAGAGAGAGAGAGAGAGAGAGAGAGAGAGAGAGAGAGAGAGAGAGAGAGAGAGAGAGAGAGAGAGAGAGAGAGAGAGAGATTAATATAAAGCCGAGAACGAAAGAAAACTAAAAAATGCAATCCAAGAAACAAACTTCACAGAGATGTCAGATGTTATCAGAATATTTCAGTCATGGCGGTCTTGCTTCACATTTCCTTAGCCAGCAGTGTATTTGTCCAATCATCGGCCGGTTTTAATTTATCCCAGGCTTGTGTATTGTTTACTGAGGGGGAGATTGCTCCCGTGCTTCACGCTGACCTCCCCTTTTCGATTGACAACCATTTCACGGGCAAAGCCGAGTGCATCAGACTTCAAAATCCTCAAGCTCTGGGCGCGGAGAGCGGTCCCACCAAGATGGCTTCATGGTTGTGCCTGCTGAACACGCGGAAATACTAACCCCATCATAGATGAAAAACCCAACAACTGCAAGAGACATAGATCCTCATGAGCCCCCGCAACTGCGAGGGTTCATGAGGATCTATGCCTCTTGTTGTCACCACTTTGAATCTATGTTCCTGGGACAGCTGTTGCTCTGGCGGAGAAGTGATGAATTAAGCACTACCTTAGCGCTATCAAGAAAAACCTCGCCGAGATGGTTATATCGGTACTATATTCTTCTGCTATTGTTTATCAGTAGGCGTTGGAAGTGATTATTGTAAACGTCGTCTATCAAACCACGCATGTACAAACATAAGACAATGGACACTTGATTTCACAGATAGTGACAACGGCTCTTACCCCTGCCCACGCGAATCTTTTTCTTCCCTCTCCAGTCCCGTCAAAATAATTCATATTTATTCGTTTGTTGACTCCAAGGGGATCTGCATTTTTGGCTCATAATGTTTACAGATAACATCTCGAGCGTCGGGTGTCAAGAATTATGCGATTTATATCGTCTGTAATCTGATTGAGAACGAAATGTGATAGAAATATAGAGTACAAATGGAAACATTGTCAGCCGAACGGGAGCCCTTTGGTTGTAAGTAATGTTTTTTTTCCCCTTCAAGGATCACCTTGACAAAAACAACTACCGACAGCCCAAGTGTTAACCCTTTGCGTGTCGGTAGCGGTTTTAGTCGCGATGATTCCTACAGGGTCTTATTCCTACAGGAATCATCGCGACTAAAACCGCTACCGACACGCAAAGGGTTAACGATTCTCTGCGTTGGCGAAAGAGTGCATCACGTAAATAGCGGAGCCAGGGATTGCGCCTTCGGACAATACGAGAGAAAATGACGCATTTAAAAACAAGAAAAGTGTGCAGTTATCAGCAAATAAATCAGCGATACGCGTTGCCTAATTGATGCACAAGGGGTCATTTAATACTCTTTATCTGGAGTCTGTCAACTGATAACGTGATAACTGTTGACACTGAGGGTGATAAGAATCCATTCTGTAGATGATTAGCGACGCTATGTGTGATGCGAATCCCACTTGTAGATGATGTGCGACGATAAGTGTGATGTGAATCCATTCTGCAGATGATTAGCGACGCTATGTGTGATGCGAATCCATTTGTAGATGATGAGCGACGATAAGTGTGGTGTGAATCCATTCTGTAGATGATTAGCGACACCGTTTGAAAGCGATAGGAGCATTTTGTGAAGGCTGCTTTCAATTTATACTGGCTCGTGGGGCCGCGATGTCTCCATTCTGGACAGTTTTGATTATTGCACGATAGCAAACTTTTTCGTTCCGATTTCACACCATAGCTCTTCTTTTCCATCTCTTTCTGCATATCGCTTTACTGCCGAAAACGTAAATACCACCCATCTGCAAGAGGTATAGATCCTCATGAGTCCCCGCATGGCGCGGGGACTCATGAGGATCTATACCTCTTGCTGAAACCAATTTGTAACCACGTTCCTTGGACGTCTGAAGATTTTGGGCGCTGAATGTTCCATTTCAAAAACACAATCTGCCCCCACTGGCCGTGAAGCAATCAGCAGTGTGTGTGTGCGTGCGTGAGTAGTGTGTGTGTGTGTGTGTGTGTGTGTGTGTTTGTGTGTGTGTGTGTGTGTGTGTGTGTGTGTGTGTATGCGTGCGCGCGTGCGTACATACGTCCGTGAGGGCGGGTGTGAGGTGTGAGGTGTGAATCAGGATGAGAGAAACAATGAAATGAAACATAGTTATAGGGCAGAGACCCTATGTAGAGACACATTTTCAGCGGCTGCTTGGTCCCGGCATGAGACTGAAAACTTTTGTTTGTTTTTTTTTCTCTCAAGGCGCCTTGGTCTTGTTTTTGTCTGGCTGTATGTTGAGAGACAGGACCAGCAGGAGTGCTGTCTGTTGAGAGAGAATCAGCAGGAGTGCTGTCTGTAGAGACAGGACCAGTAGGAGTGCTGTCTGTTGAGAGAGAATCAGCAGGAGTGCTGTCTGCTGAGAGAGAATCAGCAGGAGTGCTGTCTGTTGAGAGAGAATCAGCAGGAGTGTTGTCTGATCTGTTGAGACAGGACCAGCAGGAGTGCTGTCTGTTGAGAGAGGACCAGCAGGAGTGCTGTCTGTTGAGACAGGACCAGCAGGAGTGTTGTCTGGTACATCGAAGTCGGACATCGTTGCCCATCAGTGTAATGCAGTCGCGAGATTCAAGCCAATCCGAACCATTCGCTCCGTGTGAGGATCAAAGTTGGATGTGACCGGAGCCAGTTTTTGAAGTTCCACATGGTCCAGGATTCTCAACGACTTGTGCCTCTTGCAGACGGAAGTGACAGACTGTTTAACCCCTTCACACACACTGGTCACACACTGTGTTTTTGAAATCTTGGATGTCACAACACGAAAGACCCCCAACCTCACACGGAAAACAGACACAAAGTGGTGACAGCAAGAGACATAGATCCTCATGAGCCCCCGCAACTGCGGGGGCTCATGAGGATCTATGCCTCTTGCAGCTCGATCGTATTAAGCTTATCTAGGCAGCGAAAGGGTTAAGAGAACATCAAGGAGTGGCTGGGGGTCAATCAGTGGTGCCATCCCCAGACCATAGTACACAGTGGGCCCTAACCCTAACCCTAGTCCCATCTGTTCAAATGCCTTAGTCTCAGTCTGTCCCAGTCATCCCCTAATTTTTCAATCCCATAAACAACACAGCCGCCCACCTGCTGCACATTTGCCATGCAGAAAATCCAAAAACAATAACCACATCACCCTTCTCATTTCCTGGCTATCAACATGATTCTGTACCAACCCTACATCCAAGTGCAGCCAAAACTGCTACACACCTCAAATCACCGTCCGCTCGGCAACTCAAACAAGGCCAAAAAGAGTCCGCTGGTTAAGCAAAGACTGGTATGAATCAAAGCACCAAATATGTCTCTTCTCATCTATGAAGACATTTTAAGCAAATTCAAATATACTGCCTCTGTACAAAATGCCAAAGAAGGCAGAAGACTAAAAAAGAAAAACAACATCGGTCCTCTTACTGCTCCACCTACCTCATTTGAATATATAACGTGACCTGTCAGAGAAACTCTCCCACCTTAACACCATTCAATCTGCCATCAGTGCAATCCTTAGACACTAGCTAAGTCATACCCAAAGTGACACCAGTGAATGTTGCTGCATCTTTATGTTATGGCCCATTATGTGCAGCGCGTCGTTGTAGCCTTCACTATGCTGTTTATGTTTTGGATCATGCATATCTGATGCCATGAAAAGCTGACTAGGAGAATACCTCCAAAATTGGCATGTGCATCAAGTAATATATCTGATCTTCAGAAATGTTGCATTTGAGGCACATATGAAAGTATCTTATTTTCATATTTTTTCATTACCCACGCCCCTACTTGGACACGACAAAGGAACAGGCCAGCGTTTTAGTGGGTTTGCTGGCAGCGAAGGGGTTAAGTTTTGTTTTGTTGTTGCGGTGGTGTCGTACGGGTGGGTCAGGTTTGTTCTAGACGCCTGTCCCCACCCCTCTTCCCCCCCTCCCTCCCTCCCTCCTCTCCCCTCCTTGCCACCAAGCAGTTTCATTCCAGGGACGAGACGGCTTTGATTTGATGATACGGACACGTCTGAGCGGACGGAAAACATGAGGGAGATACATTGCCGCTCCGGGCCAGAGTCTGATCCATTTTACATTCACGACAAACGCGGATTTTATGTCCTGGAAAATGTGTTTCGGAACCGATGGGAAACACCAAATTTATGTCCACTGGACACAAATGTCAGAACAAAATATGGATCGACCATGATAGTTCAAGGTCGGTGCCGGAATAGTTTGTAATAAAGTGTATCACATCGCACACTATCCGATGAAATGGCCTATTCCGGCACCACCCTTGACCTGTCATGGTCGGCACGTGACTCTGGGGAATAATGTCCACTGGACATACATTTCGTGTTTCCCTGAAAGACGAACTGAAATCTATGCAAAATAGATCAGACACTACCCTCCAGCGGCAAAGTAACTTCTCCAAATTGATTTACGGGAGAAGGCGGGGCGGGCTGATGTGATGACATTCACGAGTCTGCCCAGACGGATAACATGAAATATACGTCAACAGATCGGACAAAGATGTATCATATCCCCCGCTCTGCCCGCACCGCCAATCGTTACATCGATAGCTCATGAACCTTTTCCCCTGCTGGTGCCAACTACGGATAATGGCTCGAGCAATGCTGCTCAAATGTGTCGTCTGATTAGCTTGACGACCCTCTGTAGTGGCGCAAAGCTAATCGGGCAATGTCAGTGACCTGTCATAATGAAAATCTGTTGTACATCTTGTGCGCAAAAAAAAGGAAGACCACATTACAGATGTGGGTGATTTATCCCAGACCACTTACTGCCCAAGAGCTTTCGGCGGTATTAATAGCTTTCGATTTTCACCCTCCAATCCCACCCAGTCCCCGCCCCCACTTCCCCAAACCCATCCCACCCACTTCCCGCCCTACGTCTCAGCGAATCCTTTTTTTTTAAACGGCACCACAGCCTGTGGCGAAGCGATATCTAGAGTTTGCTAATTCAATCAAATGCTTTGCTTCCACCTCTGTCGTCACTCTAATAAAACATACCCTCCCCCTCTACTCCCCTGCTCCATCACTCTTTCTCCATTTCCTCAAATTACTCAACCCCTGCGCCAACGTGTTAGGCCGCGTTACCCCAATCAAGCCCTTTGGACGACCCGGCGAGCAAAAGATCAGCGGTTCGCATTTCCTCAAATTACTCCACCGCTGTGCCCAAGCGTTAGGCCGCGACATCCCAATCAAGGATGGACAACTCAGTGAGCAGAAGGTCTTCGGGCCTGCGTCTGCCGTCGTTGCCCGGCGCGCATAACACGCGGGGCAACGACGGCTGATGCAAGCCCGAAGACCTCTTACTTCCGGGATTAACCTTTTTTCCCTAGCGTGTCCCTCCCGTCCCGGGCTAATCAATAGTGAAGAGTGCGGCGATGTGCTGAGTGTCTGAAGCAGTAGAGTGGCTCATGCCAAAAGCGCTGAGTGCGTTTTTAGCGGGGGGAAGCCTTCACGAAAACACTAATAACAACCTGAACACCGCTTGTTTGTAGACAAGTAGCTCTCGAGACTTCTCAGTGCAGCAAATAGCGTACACCGGCATGCGGCATGGGTCCTCAGGAGCCCCTGTCATGTGTCCCAGTCTGTGCTTTGGGGCAGTACAGCTCTGTGGACCAGCGCACAATGTTCCTCTCGGAGTACTCGCAAACACACTAGAAATCCGAAGAGTATTTCTGGATGGTAATTTTGCACCGGAAGTCACCCATCTGGAAGAGTCATAGATTTTCATAAGCTCCCGTATCTTCAGGAATTCTTTAAAATTTATGCGTGTTATTGGCTCATTTATACTGCTGTGTGAAAGGGATCTAGTTGTCAGAGAACGCTAATAAAAACCGAGGATGTCTCCACTCTAGTCCAGACAAGTGTCTTGAAACTGTGACGGAAAGCGCAACCAGTCTTTATCATACGTAAATCCACATGAGTCCTACAGACTCCAGGGGGTTGTGATAATTCACACGCGTCTTGCTGGCTCACGTGGTACCGCATATGGCCGGGTTTAGTCGTCGGAAAACATTAATAACACCTGAATATTGGAGACAAAAATCTCTTGATACCCATGTAACAACCGAAAGTTCTTCCACCTCGAGGTACTTTCGTGCTGGGGGGGTGGGGGGGGGGGGGGGGCGGGGGGTCTCAGAAGACCCCACCCCAAAGTACGAAATTACTGCGAGGTAGAGATTTTTGCTGTTGAATTGTTCCATCATAGATCCATATGCAAGATGTATCGGGTCCCAGTAGCGCAGACAGCAAAGCGTCAGAGTAAAAGAAAGCGACCGGAGCATCCGGGTTGTGGGTTCGAGCCACGGTTTCCGGTCCCTGTAGATGGGCTGCTGTCACAGTTTAAAGGAAAATAGTCTTGGTAAATCACAGTTGAAGCTAAACTGATCATTGTTCGTGTTCAAAAACTGAAATCTAACCAGAAGATGTTAAAAAAACAACACATCACAATCTGTGCCAGTTTCTTGGTCAAAGGAGTTTGAATGCTCAGACAAGTAAATCACTATCAGAGAAATGCCATTTAGATGTCCCAGAAAACATAGGGGCACTCAGGGGAAGCCAGGGAGCTTAACCACTGCGCAGTGTTTTATCAACTAAGCTATGTCTCCCAAAAGTGAACTATTTGCATTTATTCTGCTGCAGCAGCCAAATTGCTAGCATCAAAAGCTCATTACTAGTGCTCCTTCTGACTACACAAGATAATACAAAACCCAAACTCCACTGACACCATATCACCATTTTCTCATCCGATCTGGCCAACAATACATGGGAATGGCCCAATTATAAAAACGCTGTCTTGACAGTAACTACATGGGGGTGATTCTACCAGCAAAAGGGTGCAATTTCCATGATCCCTGTCGCCGTATAATCCCCGCAGTAGCCTGCTCGGTCTAAACTCATTGTGTCCCAGGTAACGAAATCCACAGATTTTGGGGTTGTCTTCTGAGGACTGCATTACAATTCACAGATCGACCATGATAGTTCAAGGGTGCCAAGCTATTCTGGCACCACCCTTGAACTATCATGGTCGATTCATATCTGGCCGTGGTGTGTCGGGACTGAATGAGTTAATCTATCCAGTCTTGTTTCAACGCAGGTCATGTGATAAAGGTTTCAATCTGCAAAGTATGCCCACACCTACCATACGAAGATGTCTGTAAGCGTGATCTCGAATAACCGCGGCCAGGGCCTCAGTTATTTGGGGGGGGGGGGGGGTCTCTAGAACCGAGGCCCCGAAGCCAACCGCTGAAAATAAGTGGCGCAATAACTTAGCTGATAAAATGGTGGTGCCGCTCAAGGCTAGAAACTAATTCATCTTGTCGCCCCTTTAAAACAGCAATATGCTTTTCCCCCCTGAGATACCAAATGAACTAAATGCACTGCAGGCATCTTTGTTTCTGGCAATAATTGTATTCCAGATGAAAAAATGCTGAAACTCTTTCTTTCTCAGTCCTTTATTCACATCCTTCCATCTGCAAGAAGTATGGAAACACATGAGATCTTGTTCCTGAGAAAGCCTTGTTGCTGTCGGGACGTTAAGCAATGTACAATGTTGTAGGGCAAACTAGCATCTGATAAAGTACAGTACATGCTGGCCCACACTGGCCCCATCCGTGCCTCAAATTAACCTATTTAACCCAGATGCACTGCAGCAGGAGACTGATCAACTATAATGGTTCAAGGGTGGTACAAGATTAGCTTGGCGCCATTAGGCGGCAAGCTAATCTGGCACTACCCTTGAATGATCATGGCCAGGCCATCTCCAGCTGATGCCTAGTGGTTAGATGACACCTCCAACATGTGGGAAGTGCGGCTATGGGGTTAAGTGGGTTAAGCGTGTAATTTGGGCAGAGTAAAGGACTGTGCCAGCCGCTGCCATATTGCCAGTGTGTCCGTCCATGTGGGAAGTGCGGCTATGGGGTTAAATGGGTTAAGCGTGTAATTTGGGCAGAGTAAAGGACTGTGCCAGCCGCTGCCATATTGCCAGTGTGTCCGTCCATGTGGGAAGTGCGGCTATGGGGTTAAGTGGGTTAAGCGTGTAATTTGGGCAGAGTAAAGGACTGTGCCAGCCGCTGCCATATTGCCAGTGTGTCCGTCCATTTGGCACAGTGGTCTTCGTCCTCTCTGGTTGAACCACGGCAAAAGGGTTGACACTGCCGATCTTAAACCCAGATAATGACATCCTCTATCTGAACATAAAGATGGGGTCGAGCTCCTCGAGCAAGAGGTATAAATTGTCATCAGCCCGTGCGGTAGCAGGGGCTGATGAGAATCTATGCCTCTTGCAAAGAGAAGAAATTGGCTGAGGGATCGTTGAGCTGAAGACGCTGGTGAATATCTATGCCCTTTGTAGAAAGTAGAGACCGGCTGAGGGACTTTTACGGTGGAGGTCCAATTTCTCTGGGGATGTAGACCGCCGGCTGGTGAATGTATGACCACCAACAGCAATAATGACGCGAGAAATACAATGAGGGAAAGAGGAGTGCGTTACCCCACCACATGACAGGAAACCCGCAGTCTTGGCTGCCTTGTTTGGTACGAAGCACGTGATCGGAATTGGTCAGAAACGAAATGGTCAGAGTCGGGACTGTTTTCTTAACGTTCCCTGGTCACAATGAGGCCGTGGAAAAGATAACGCAGGTCTACGTTTGTCACAGACTCAAAGTCCACGTGGGAAAACTGAGTAGCTCAGGTGGCAGGGTGTTCAAATTGTAATGGATTCCAATCAAACTGGGGTAAAAAATTTGTTAGATCCTTTTCGTTCAGCTGTAAACGTTCAGATGTTTTCCAAGTTTCCGCGACTTACCTACGGAAGACACTGATCTCCTCGTGAGCTCCTGCACCGGCAGGAGATCATGCGAATCTATGCATATGTCAGATGGATGGGGTTTCAATGAGGATCACTACCCCGCCCCCCCCCCACCCTCCCCCCCCAAAAAAAAAAAAAAAAAAAAAAAAGAAAAACAAAATGCACTTAATATTAACGTCCCAGAGTGAACCGTATGATTGAGCCATCCGGCCCTACAGCCAATCCTTCAGCACACGGCACCCCGCTGTACGAATCACCTAGATCATCTGGAGCCCATTACCCTATCGCTGTTGGTAGCATTTGTTGTCGCGATGATTCATGAAGGAATCATCGCGACAAAAAACGCTACCGATAGCCAAAGGCTTACAGATGTGCCAAGGTAAGTTTAACAAGCTTTCAGAGCACTCCTCCCCTCCCCCCCCCCCCCCCCCATCCTTGTGAACTACTTGCATAAAAAGACACCACCGCCTAACGGACATTGTTGCGAGTTTTGCGCCCAGCTGTGCAGGTCAACATGAATTACCATGAAGCATAGCGAGAGGCATGCTGGATTTGTCCGTGACAACAGGAAATAACTCACATTAGTTTAACAAGCTTCCATGCGGCTCCTCGGTACTCTGAAAGGCCACAAGATAACATTTACGTGCCAGTCGCAACTGAGGTTTCTGGGGTAATTGTAAAGTCAACGTCAGAAACGATTCTCCTTCCAAGTAACACCAATACAAAATAGAGACAGCAAGAGACATAGAACCGCATGAGCCGTCGCGACTGCGGGGGCTCATGAGGTTCTATGACTCTTGCACTTGGGTGGTGCTCAGATTTTCTTGCATGTGAAGGAGTAAAAATGACATTCCATAAAATAAACACTTACCGCACCCTAAACCATTACGATAAATTACGATATTTCAGAACACAATAAGAAAGGCACGTTTTGTCTGGGAACATGCTGGGAGACGTGAGTTTCAACTCAGAGCGGTCATCTCGCGAGCGAAGAAGATGGGAAAAAAAAAAGAAAAAGAAAAAAAGAACTCATAACTTTGAAGATGTTACTGACAAAACTTCAAGCGTTTCGGTGCAGCATCAACTGAGGACATATATCGACTGCCGTCGCTCAAGAGTAACTGATGTGTGATTAACCTGGCACCGCGGTTGGCAAATAAGACACTACCCGTGAGCCGAAGTGGTATTCTTTTGCTATCTTTGGTGCATATACACTGGTTCAAAAGGGCTGGAAGAAAATTCCAGGGGAAAGAGACAGGCTTCTTCAATAGCATGTCCCTTGAAAGTTCCTGATAGTCAGAGTGGCACAGTGGTGGTGCGCCTAAACTGATCAGTGTTCAGCTTGTATTCCGTAGATTATAGATGTCCCTGTCCCCCATAGGCCATAGGGCCGTCACTCCGACGCCGTGGACGTTAAACCCCGAACAAATATTTCAGAAAAAATATCCTGGTCATTGTCCCCAAATCCCTTACTGTTCCTTGACGTAGATCACCAGACGTTGCCAGAACGCGAGGCTGTTATGGGTGCTGCGCGGTGTTCGACCTTCCGGCAGATCCGACCGATTGCTGGTCCGGGCCTCGAGGGCCGTAAGGCTCAAAGTCACATACCAGTACACCATTGACTCTGTGCGCGATAGACAGGCAGGACATATATCGCCGAACTCTGTCCCTGTAGGCCTAAACAATCGTCTGTTGCTGCCCCACCGCGTTTCGGTTGCACAACGGCTAACACTTTAGATCTGGCACTGTACGCAGAAACACGCTTCTCTCTAACCCGTTCACACGTCCCAAGTGATCTCCTTCACTTCCGGAAGTAGGGCTATTTATCTGCAAGATGCAATGATCCTCATGAGTCCCCGCATTCGCGGGGACTCATGAGGATCATTGTATCTTGCTGACTTCATGCCTCTGGGCGTGCTTTGTTCAGAACGTTCATATCCCCCATTCCGGGCGGGTCCTTGGGTTGTCGTTCTAAGACGGCCACACCAGAAAGACTTAGTCACGCTGAGCGACACAACATACATGCGACCCGAGATGATCCTTGACAACACAGGGTAGACTGGACAAGTCGATGTCCTAGTCGAAAACAAGAAGACATTAGCATCTGCACAGCTACAGTTATTGTATTTCCGTTCATACGCATATGATAAAAATCACTGGTTGTTTTTATAATTTAACAGTGAAATTTGGGTCTACGTATGACATCTGCTCTTCTTTTAGTTAACCTTTTGGGAGTCGGTAGCGATTTTTTTATCGCGGTGATTCGCGACAAAACCCGTTTCCAGCAGTGAAAAGATTGATTTATACGAACGATGCATGTACCGGACAAAGTAAACAGAGAGGACGACGATTTAGCAGCTGCTGTCCAGATCGAAATGTAAAGAAAGCTGAAAAGAAAAGGGGAGACTGTAAAGAAAGCTGTTTTTGGGAGGAAACTGCACGTGATGTGTTTTTACATACACGAGAAATAGCGTGCAGAGAGACGTAAAAACACGGACAATAATGGAGACGGGGTGTTGACCCGCAGGCTGGAAAAAGGAAACTTTGATTTTGGCAACCTGGCATTTACACACTCCACAGTGAAGCACAGTGTGTTTTGAGGCACTGCCCGCGAATTGTAATGGTTGACGCATCTCCACAACTGGTAAATACGTGTAAGCGTTCCAGGGGCGGATCTGAGGGGGGGGAGGGTTACAGTGGTTCCGGACCCCCCACCCCCACCCCGCCACCCCCCCGACCACCCGACTCAAGATTTGTTTACAAAATAAAGCTATATTCAAAGTTTCTTTTTTTGGGTCTTTGGACCCCCCTCCCTCCCCCCCCCCCCACGCTGTTTGATATTTTCGCGAATGGTGAGAGTCTTAACACAAACACGCAGTGTCCCCCCCCCCCCCCACCCCACCTTCCCTCTCCCTCTCACCACCCTCCCCATCCCCAATCAACCCATCTCCTGCTGCAGGGAACCGGGGCTGAACGGGTTAATACGAACTGGCGAGGCCGTTTTACTACAGCGCAGCGGCATGCGTCCTCATTTAACTCATTCGCTGCCAATAGCAGTCGCACTGTTAATACTACTAACTCATTTGCTGCGGTTTTGAGATCATCGTAAATTCAAAGTAAAAAATCCCCAGACATCAAAGAAATATGGCCACAATATGATTTCAGCAAGAGGCATAGGTCCCCATGAGCCCCCGCGACTGCGGAGGCTCAAGAGGATCTAAATTTCTTGCAGTCGGGTGCTAATTTAATTTTTTCTCTGTAGTGAATGTGTACTAAAGCTGTGAATGTCAAATAGGCAACGCTTTTTAAGCCAAGCGGCAGCAGCGGCTCAGGAGCATACCAGACGGACCGCGCTGGTGAAATCCACAGAATGCTCGAAGTCCGTACACTTGTTTTAACTCATTCGCGGCCAGCCGCATCCGGATGCGCGGCTTATGCCGTGCATCCGGATGCGGCTGGCCGCGAATGAGTTAACCTACTTCTGATTTAGGGATAATCTCTATCAGCTCAGGTAAAGCATGTTCTTAATTAAACGAACTTTAGTTCGCGAACTCTGACGAACTACAGTTCACAATCTCGGACGAACCAGGTTGGTTCTTAATTAAACGATCTAAAGATACGGCGAACCTAGTTCGAAGTAGTTCACGAACCTCGGCAAACCATAGTTCGCTGTCGGAAAAGGTTAGCTCAACGTGTTGAGCAAACAAAGGCGAACCTTTTTTTCTGATTGGTCAAAACTTTTACCCTCTTCTGCGTTGGAGATAAGAAGACAGTCACCGATACAAACAAATATATTTCACTAGTGCGAAGAACAAGACCTATTTTTATTGATTTGTGGGAGGCGCATCGCTGTTTGTGGGGTCGCTACTGCAATGAGTACAAAAACAAACATCACATCATTCAAATCGCGAAGCGGCATAGCGGCAGCCATTTTAAACACCTTCGCAGACAGTAAGTACGCCGAATCAAGCACTTCAGTTAAGAAAGAGAACCATGGCAAACCTGGTTTGCTGAAGTTCGCCTAGGTTCGTTCAACCTCAATCAAGAAACAAACCAAAAGATCGCCGATCTTCTCCGATCTAGGTTTGCCGATCAAAAGTCCGTCCAATTAAGAACAGCTCTAAAAGAGATGAGTCATTGCTGAGCAGGAACTGAGCGGTACCTGTATGGTGCTCACGTTTCTATGCAACAAGTACACTCATGCAGCTTTTGCGTCTGTCATCAGATTTCTTTTTTTTTGAACCTGCGAAAGATCCACCAACCAACACTTCAGCCCCGTAGGACTAGCAAACTCGACTTTTCTTTTCAATTGGCATGTTGTACTAACGTAAATCTAAAAAAAAGAAGCGTACAATACTTATGGAGTTGGCGCGTGAGATCCTCTAAAGTCTTTACTGGCGAAATGCTTTCACAAGATCGGCATCATCAAACAAGGGCGGTAATTTCGCAGGTTTATGTTCAGCCGTCTGCACAGTCGTACAGATGATGATTCGCTCACTTTGAGGGAGTATTTGTGTGGGCATTTCTTTTCAGCAGAAAAGCCTGGATTCTCATGAGCCCCTGCAACTGCATGGCGCTCATGAGAATCTATGCCTTTGAGCGTGTTGAGCTGGATGGAGGGTAAAAGTAAGAAGAATGCATTTCAAAGTTCTGCTCGCGTGCTGGCGTATACAGGAAAAACACATTTGGGATATGCATTCCTCAGATCTCTGCCAGCCCAGCGATCGTCTGCTTTTCATGTCGTGTCATGTGGTCAACGTCATTAGTACTTTCTGTGTCGTTCGCATATCGTGAAAAACGTACAATTACCATATAAAATGGAAGGATCCACTGATGATGATGATGAAACTTTATTACATAACGGTAGAAGTTTTGACAGATATAAATACGTCATTTTTCAAACTTGCCGTTTCTAACGTTCTACAACATGAAATATAATGAAGACAAACAAAAAATAATTAACACAAACAAAAAACATAACTAAATAAGTACAGACACACGCAGTACAGAAAATGATATTACTAAGGTAGCAATAAACAAATACAAAAAAAGGAAGTAACACTCCTCAGCACAAATTACATAGGAGAAAAAATCATAGCACAGCAAAAACAAGCACAAAGTTCCAAGAATCAAACATAGAACAAGAACCAAGCAAGTCTTTATCGGCCGTTCACTCTAGAGGAAACATTAGCACCACTCAACTGCAAGAGGTATAGATCCTCATGAGCCCCCGCAATTGCGGGGGCTCATGAGGATCTATGCCTCTTGCTGAAATCACTTTGTATCTATGTTCCTTTCACGGCTGGGGAACTTTGATGTTGAATTTTCTACCGATTTCCTAAGCACAAAGTCCACTGTCAGTGACAGGGTTTAAAAATCGCAATCAGTGAAGCAACTTGACAGTCAGTTAGCTTCTATCCATCATACGCACATGCGGAATAAATGTTACTGAGCACAAAAAATGTTGCCTCCAATTAACCCATTCAACACCGACACGCCACGGCAAGACATGCATCGAGCGCGATAGTTCAAGGGTTGTGCCAGAATAGCTTGGCACAACCCTTGAACTATCACGCACGATCTGTTTCCAGACGTGTAATACAGTCTTCAGGGGGCACTTCCAAATGTGCGGATTTCGGTCCTGGTGCGGAATGAGTTAAGCCACAAGTATACACGTAGCGTTACTAGGCAACGATCAAGTAAAGATTGAAAATCGCATCCGTTTAAATACAATTTAAATACAAAATAAAAATAATAATCCTTGCAAACCCAAATCACAACTATTTACGTGTATGCTTGTCGAAGGGAACAGTGTCTACCTTACTTTACATAAACAACAGAGGGTCCAACAATGACTCAAATTACGAAATCACACCGGTTTATGCAATGTCTTCAAAGAAACAGAACACGCTAGCGCGGATGTATGAGGAAAACCACTCCTGTTTATGCAACTTTAAATTGAGTCAACTTTATTGTTGCATAAGACTGAGTGATTTATAATAGGTGGTGAAAATAAAGACTTGAGGTTAGGTCCTTGACACAGTGTTTAGTAACACCTTGCCAAATAAGCATCCACCTGACCAGCAACAATCCGCACCCCACACACACACACACCTACCCCCACCCGTAACTTCCGTCACCTGCCCACGCTGTCACGTGCTTCCTGCTAGCCTCTTCCCTGTCACTGATGGCAGACAGCTTTTCTTAAAGCTTGCAAATTGAGCGACAAAAGAAACTAAAACTTTTAAAGTAGCAGGGACACAAAGTGGACTCAGCAAGAGACATAGATCCTCATGAGCACCCGGCAAAAGCGGGGGCTCATGAGGATCTATGTCTCTTGCATTCGTGTGTCGTGATGCTTTATGTGTTCTGGCAGGGCACGGGTCAAAGCGGTAGGTAACAAGTAGTAAATGCTTTTAAAATGACAGAGTTCAGTCTTGACTGTGCGTATTTTGTTTGCGGCCGCAGACTGCCAAACACCAGAACAATAAAACTGGCCCGGAACCGTGGTGCTTGCTTCTGAATTCATAATCGGTGATCATTTAAACAAAAACTAAACATTAAACACACAAATCATCCCTAAATATCGGCGTACCAACTGTTGTGTAAAGGTCTGAATACTTAGACTCACGATGACATTAAATTGTGAATACCATCAAAGGCACGAGCAAGAGACATAGATTCTCATGAGCCCCCGCGTCCGCGGGGGCTCATGAGAATCTATGTCTCTTGCAGATGAACAAATGTACTTGACCACGTTCAGGTTGGTGGTCACTAAACATCGGCATTTAGTCGTGACGATACGCTAGCATAAAGCAATGTACACAGAGGTGAGGGTTACGTCCTTCCTGTCTTGTCTGACCACCAGCTTTGAATGAGGTTAACCCTACAGGAATCATCGCGACTAAAATCGCTACCAAAAAGCAAAGCGTTAAAAAATTAGTAATCTACTTTCTACTTTTGTGATCATCATTGCAAAGCGCGTTTCTTCGTTCCTTTTTTTTTTTTTTTTCACTTGGCAGTCACCTTTATTTGTTCACGATTGTAGCTGGTCACAATCTTGCTGAAACACAATTCCAAATCCTTACAGAACCCTTTCTGTCAGATGTTCTACAAAAAACCGACCCACCGCGCCTAACAATCACAGTTACAAAATGGTCACAAAGGCATTGACCTCCGGGAAAAGGATGTTATACTTTAGAGTTATAATATGGGTCAAGCTAGTTGTCAGAAATACCTCTAGTAGGTGTCTCGAATGATGTTTATGACAGTGTTAGGGTAATAAGACACAAATACCTGCTGACGAACAAACAGCATTACGTAAGCACCGTTCTTCAAAGAAATGATAAATAACAAGAGGACAACGACATTTATCAATGAACTTCTCAGGCGTTCTCGGTGTATGTCGCACAGTCGTAAATAGTCACACAATCTGCAAAGTTGACTGAACGAGCATGAAGTCCACATCAGCGAAACAATAAAAGTCGCAAAAAAAAAAAAAAAAAAAAAAAAAAATCCCAACAAAGACAATGAAGACAGAAATAGCAGTGATGATCAGTTCAAGGAAGGAAACATCTACAAACACCTAAATATTATGCACACCTCTGTCTCTTTAACTCGTAGGTTGTTTATGATTGTGTTTGTTTCTCCGTCTGCACTAACAACAGGATCGTTTAAAAATAACTGAACCACAAAACAAGATATAACTAGTAGATTACACTGGCACTGTTTTCCATACATCACTGTGTATTGTGACTGTGTGTAACGATTACAACTCACGAAGGACATTTCAGGGGCAAAAGAATAGCTTCTAAAAATTTCATTCCGGTTTTCCGGAAAATCCGGGCATGAAATTTCTGTAATCTATTTATTGAGGTAACTTAAAAGACTTTAACCCATTCAACTCCGACGCTCTACGACAGGAGATGAATTGACCATGATAATTTAAAGGTAGTGCCAGATGAGCTTGGCGCCATAAGGCGCCAAGCTCATCTAGCACTACCTTTGAATTATCATGGTCGATCCATCTCTTGGAACTGGTACATGTTCAATAGGACGCTTCACCAAAATTTGAGAAAATGCGACCATGGGGTTACATGGTTAAATTACACTCTGATGCCCAGTGTAACCTGTTGCAAACAGTTTTTATACAGTGTTGGAATAAGTAAGAACACAGACCACAGAAGTGTCTGCCTAGCGTGTAAAATGCAGGGAACAACCCAACCCAAAAAGAAGCACGCTTAGAAAAGACCAGTTGCACGCACCGACACGATAAGATTATCAGCGAAGCGTATTCTTGTTTGTTTGTATATTCTGGGGAAAAAAGGCTTGGCACCAGAAAGTTTAATAAATTGTTTTGTTACTGGCTTTTCTGAGCGTACTTCTTTTTTCGTTGGGTTATTCTCCATTTAAGAACGGCTGCCCATTGCGGCGTAGAACAAGACTGCGGCTTTCCACATTTACAAGCGCAAGCCATGCAGTTCCACAGGTACACAGATGCCTGCTACATATAGTCCGGGCTCATTAGTTTCACGCCAAGTTAGGATCACCCTTATCATCGTTTTGACATCGCCTTGGGGGAATTAGCTGCGGAAATTCCCGAAGTTGCGTGAACGCTTTACCGCAGACTCCAGCAGATGTTGTGTTGCTGAAACTGGGGTCGAAGCACGACAAGCAGACAAGCAGGCACATGATATTAACGTCTTGCGCGCTCAGGTCGACATCCCAAAGCTGACAATTACCCTCGAAAACATAAGGTAGAACAATCCAGACCCAAATCATAAGGTAGAACGATCCAGACCAAAAACATAAGGTAGAACAATCCAGACCAAAAACATAAGGCAGAACAATCCAGACCGAAAACATAAGGTAGAACCATCCAGACCAAAAACATAAGGTAGAACAATCCAGACCAAAAACATAAGGTAGAACAATCCGGACCAAAAACATAAGGTAGAACGATCCAGACCAAAAACATAAGGTAGAACGATCCAGACCAAAAACATAAGGTAGAACAATCCAGACCAGAAACATAAGGTAGAACAATCCAGACCAAAAACATAAGGTAGAACAATCCAGACCAAAAACATAAGGTAGAACAATCCAGACCAAAAACATAAGTAGAACAATCCAGACCAAAAACATAAGGTAGAACAATCCAGACCAAAACATAAGGTAGAACAATCCAGACCAAAAACATAAGGTAGAACAATCCAGACCAGAAACATAAGGTAGAACAATCCAGACCAAAAACATAAGGTAGAACTATCCAGACCAAAAACATAAGGTAGAACAATCCAGACCAAAAACATAAGTAGAACAATCCAGACCAAAAACATAAGGTAGAACAATCCAGACCAAAACATAAGGTAGAACAATAAAGAACAAAAACATAAGGTAGAACGATCCAGACCAAAAACATAAGGTAGAACAATCCAGATAAAAAACATAAGGTAGAACAATCCAGACCAAAAACATAAGGTAGGACGTCGTCACACAGCCTGTTATCACCAAAAGAGACAGGTCTGGAGTCGTGTTGCTGGCACTGTACACAGGAAACAGTTGAATAATGGGTGTTGATGTGGTAGAAATGAAGGAGAGGCACTTGTGGTTGCTACAGACAGCTGACCACTAAACAAAGGTGGCCGCCAGAGCAGGTTTGACTATTTCACAGTTCGGGAGGCAGATTGAGCATGCTAGTTCAATGGTGGTGCCAGAATAGCTTGCTCCAGCCATATTCCGTTGCTCTGTTTCAGTGTTTCAGCACTACAGCAAAATGAGGTCAACAGTCGCGCAGATGAAGACGTATAGGGCAGAACTGGATGAGACTTGCTGGATCATTTTGCTTGGTTAGTTCTGGGTTTAACGTCCACGGCACCAAAGTGATAATGGACGACCCTGACGGGCGGGTTATGGGGGACAGGGAAGCCTATTGCCTACGGAGTACGACCTGAACTCTGATCCATTCAGGCGCAAAGTGTCACCCTTTTGGGTGTTGGCAACATGATTTTGTCGCGGATGGTTCCTGCATGAATCATCGGAACAAAAACCACTACCGACATCCAAAGGGTTCAGATCGGCACAGTCAGGACGGTCCATGATCTGTGCATGGATACTTACGATCCCCAGTTACAGACATCTGCTGTCAAGGGAACAAAATAGTAGTAAGCCCGGGCAGATGCAACACCCATCATTCGTATACAGTGCGTAATCCATGATTTCAATTTCTTATGATTTGCGACAGTGGTCCGTTTTCCTGTAATTTCCTGTGAGGGACCAGCAAGTAACACATTAACGCCCGGGGGAAGTCCAAGGATATTCATCTGCAAGAGACATAAACCCCCGTGAGCCCCCGCAGTCGCCCTAACTTACCGCAGTCGCACTAACTTACCGCAGTCGCTCTAACTTACCGCAGTCGCCCTAACTTACCGCAGTCGCCCTAACTTACCGCAGTCGCCCTAACTTACCGCAGTCGCCCTAACTTACCGCAGTCGCACTAAGTTACCGCAGTCACCCTAACTTACCGCAGTCGCCCTAACTTACCGCAGTCGCCCTAACTTACCGCAGTCGCCCTAACTTACAGCAGTCACTTACCGCAGTTGCACTAACTTACCGCAGTCGCCCTAACTTACCGCAGTCGCCCTACCTTACCGCAGTTGACCTAACTTACTGCAGTCACCCTAACTTACCACAGTCGCCCTAACTTACCGCAGTCGCACTAACTTACCGCAGTCGCACTAACTTACCGCAGTCGCACTAACTTACCGCAGTCACCCTAACTTACCGCAGTCGCCCTAACTTACCGCAGTCGCGGTGGCTCATGAGGGTGTATGTCGCTTGCTAGTCCTGTGTCCTTTATGCTTATGTTTGTCCCCGCTACGTTGTGTTCTTCAGGCCAAAGTCGGTCTGTGTGCAGTGAGCACAGACGCGCATTTCACGTCGGTTGGCAGCGAAGTGGTTATACTGCCATTCATATAACGCCATACATAACCCCACGATCCCCGTCGTGAATGAGATCGTAGAGAACAAAAACCCAAGAGAAACTGGAAAGGAAATGAATAAAGACTGTGCGGAAACTCTAGCCATGTAAAATTTCCAAACCGCACTCTCTGAAGGAGCATTTAAAACATAAACCTTACGAATGAATATAACGTTTCTTTCTAGAAAATATTGAAATGGCGGCTAACAAACGTCGCTGAGGGGTTATTGTAAATAATTCGTGAATGTTAGTAAAATCAACATCCTCGTTAGAGCCGTGTTCTCGAACATTCAGTCACATAATCAGCACTTTTAAACGTCACTGCTTTATCCAGTTACTGGTGCCATTGACATTAGCAAACGTCGATGACAAAGTTACTAATTCCTTTAGATGTCAACATCAATCAGCGTGGGCTTTTCCTTGTTATTTTACCCACAGGTCGTTCGCGTGCATACTTAATCTCGTCACTGCCGAGAAAGTTTGCACAACTTTCCAACTGCACGAGACATAGATCCTCATGAGTCCCCGCAATTGCGGGCACTCATGAGGATCTATGCCTCTTCCTGAAAACACTTCGAATCTATGTTCCTTTGCCGGTTTCGGATCTTAGATGTTGAATTTACAGTGATTTCAAAACCCAGTCTGCGGCCACCGGCAGTGAAGGCCTTACAACTTCCAGCCTCCACAGTGTAAAGAAGGAGATGGAACGATACTGGCAGTTCAAGGGTGGTGCCTGATCGGCTTTGCGTCTTTAGGCTCCAGGCTAATCCGACACTACCCTTGATATAACGGTCTGAAGGCGCCAGAAAAATCTGCTTCTACAAATGAACCACCACGGGCGATGTTAAAAAGACTTAAAACACCCCTTTAAGAATGTTGGAAACGGTCTATGAAATTCGCTGCCCTTTGCAGCTGAACAGTTTTCGCTTTTGACTGTCAGAAAAATGGCCTAAGCTGAAACCGACAGACTTCCGGGATTTCAAGTCCATAGCCGCATCCAGGTAATTAGAAATGCATTATGGAAGGCAGCGACTGGCCGATTCATGGCAGTGGTGTACGCAGCTTGGGCTTTAAAGTTTTTATCCGGATTAACTGATAATGTTCGTGCTCTCAATTACGCGCCTAATTAAACACAAATTATGATTTGAAATCATTTAACTCCGAGAAAATCTGGACACAAACCAGACGCAAAACACACAGATCGTCACGGACCCCCGGGGACTCAGCGTCTATGTTTCTTCCTGTCAATGTTTATGGTTCTTCCTGTCAATGTTTATGGTTCTTCCTGTCAATGTTTATGGTTCTTCCTGTCACTGTTTATGGTTCTTCCTGTCACTGTTTATGGTTCTTCGTGTCAATGTTTATGGTTCTTGCTGTCAATGTTTATGGTTCTTGCTGTCAATGTTTATGGTTCTTGCTGTCAATGTTTATGTTTCTTCCTGTCAATGTTTATGTTTCTTCCTGTCAATGTTTATGGTTCTTCCTGTCAATGTTTATTGTTCTTCCTGTCAATGTTTATGGTTCTTCCTGTCAATGTTTATGGTTCTTCCTGTCAATGTTTATGGTTCTTCCTGTCAATGTATATGGTTCTTCATGTCAATGTCTATGCCTCTTGCTGTCAATGTCTATGCCTCTTCCTGTCAATGTCTATGGTTCTTCCTGTCAATGTCTATGGTTCTTCCTGTCAATGTTTATGGTTCTTCCTGTCAATGTTTATGGTTCTTCCTGTCAATGTTTATGGTTCTTCCTGTCAATGTTTATGGTTCTTCCTGTCAATGTTTATGGTTCTTCCTGTCAATGTTTATGGTTCTTCCTGTCAATGTTTATGGTTCTTCCTGTCAATGTTTATGGTTCTTCCTGTCAATGTTTATGGTTCTTCCTGTCAATGTTTATGGTTCTTCCTGTCAATGTCTATGCCTCTTCCTGTCAATGTCTATGCCTCTTCCTGTCAATGTCTATGCCTCTTGCTGTCAATGTCTATGGTTCTTGCTGTCACTGTTTATGGTTCTTCCTGTCACTGTTATGGTTCTTCCTGTCACTGTTTATGGTTCTTCCTGTTACTGTTTATGGTTCTTCTGTCACTGTTTATGGTTCTTCCTGTCAATGTTTATGGTTCTTCCTGTCAATGTTTATGGTTCTTCCTGTCAATGTTTATGGTTCTTCCTGTCAATGTTTATGGCTCTTCCTGTCAATGTTTATGGCTCTTGCTGTCAATGTTTATGGTTCTTCCTGTCAATGTTTATGGTTCTTCCTGTCAATGTTTATGGTTCTTCCTGTCAATGTTTATGGCTCTTCCTGTCAATGTTTATGGTTCTTCCTGTAAATGTTTATGGTTCTTCCTGTCAATGTTTATGGTTCTTCCTGTCAATGTTTATGGTTCTTCCTGTCAATGTTTATGGTTCTTGCTGTCAATGTTTATGGTTCTTCCTGTCAATGTTTATGGTTCTTCCTGTCAATGTTTATGGTTCTTCCTGTCAATGTTTATGGTTCTTCCTGTCAATGTTTATGGTTCTTGCTGTCAATGTTTATGGTTCTTCCTGTCAATGTTTATGGTTCTTGCTGTCAATGTTTATGGTTCTTCCTGTCAATGTTTATGCCTCTTGCTGTCAATGTTTATGGTTCTTCCTGTCAATGTTTGTGGTTCTTGCTGTCAATGTTTATGGTTCTTCCTGTCAATGTTTATGCCTCTTGCTGTCAATGTTTTTGCCTCTTGCTGTCAATGTTTATGGTTCTTGCTGTCACTGTTTATGGTTCTTCCTGTCAATGTTTATGGTTCTTCCTGTCAATGTTTATGGTTCTTCCTGTCAATGTTTATGCCTCTTGCTGTCAATGTTTATGCCTCTTGCTGTCAATGTTTATGGTTCTTCCTGTCAATGTTTATGCCTCTTGCTGTCAATGTTTATGGTTCTTCCTGTCAATGTTTATGCCTCTTGCTGTCAATGTTTATGGTTCTTCCTGTCAATGTTTATGCCTCTTGCTGTCAATGTTTATGGTTCTTCCTCTCAATGTTTATGCCTCTTGCTGTCAATGTTTATGCCTCTTGCTGTCAATGTTTATGCCTCTTGCTGTCAATGTTTATGGTTCTTCCTGTCAATGTTTATGCCTCTTGCTGTCAATGTTTATGGTTCTTCCTGTCAATGTTTATGCCTCTTGCTGTCAATGTTTATTGTTCTTCCTGTCAATGTCTATGCCTCTTGCTGTCAATGTTTATGGTTCTTCCTGTCAATGTCTATGCCTCTTGCTGTCAATGTCTATGCCTCTTGCTGTCAATGTTTATGCCTCTTGCTGTCAATGTTTATGCCTCTTGCTGTCAATGTTTATGGTTCTTCCTGTCAATGTTTATGCCTCTTGCTGTCAATGTTTATGGTTCTTCCTGTCAATGTTTATGCCTCTTGCTGTCAATGTTTATTGTTCTTCCTGTCAATGTCTATGCCTCTTGCTGTCAATGTTTATGGTTCTTCCTGTCAATGTCTATGCCTCTTGCTGTCAATGTCTATGCCTCTTGCTGTCAATGTTTATGCCTCTTGCTGTCAATGTTTATGGTTCTTCCTGTCAATGTTTATGGTTCTTCCTGTCAATGTTTATGGTTCTTCCTGTCAATGTTTATGGTTCTTCCTGTCAATGTTTATGGTTCTTGCTGTCAATGTTTATGGTTCTTCCTGTCAATGTTTATGGTTCTTGCTGTCAATGTTTATGGTTCTTCCTGTCAATGTTTATGCCTCTTGCTGTCAATGTTTATGGTTCTTCCTGTCAATGTTTGTGGTTCTTGCTGTCAATGTTTATGGTTCTTCCTGTCAATGTTTATGCCTCTTGCTGTCAATGTTTTTGCCTCTTGCTGTCAATGTTTATGGTTCTTGCTGTCACTGTTTATGGTTCTTCCTGTCAATGTTTATGGTTCTTCCTGTCAATGTTTATGGTTCTTCCTGTCAATGTTTATGCCTCTTGCTGTCAATGTTTATGCCTCTTGCTGTCAATGTTTATGGTTCTTCCTGTCAATGTTTATGCCTCTTGCTGTCAATGTTTATGGTTCTTCCTGTCAATGTTTATGCCTCTTGCTGTCAATGTTTATGGTTCTTCCTGTCAATGTTTATGCCTCTTGCTGTCAATGTTTATGGTTCTTCCTCTCAATGTTTATGCCTCTTGCTGTCAATGTTTATGCCTCTTGCTGTCAATGTTTATGCCTCTTGCTGTCAATGTTTATGGTTCTTCCTGTCAATGTTTATGCCTCTTGCTGTCAATGTTTATGGTTCTTCCTGTCAATGTTTATGCCTCTTGCTGTCAATGTTTATTGTTCTTCCTGTCAATGTCTATGCCTCTTGCTGTCAATGTTTATGGTTCTTCCTGTCAATGTCTATGCCTCTTGCTGTCAATGTCTATGCCTCTTGCTGTCAATGTTTATGCCTCTTGCTGTCAATGTTTATGGTTCTTCCTGTCAATGTTTATGCCTCTTGCTGTCAATGACTATGCCTCTTGCTGTCAATGTCTATGCCTCTTCCTGTCAATGTCTATGCCTCTTGCTGTCAATGTCTATGCCTCTTGCTGTCAATGTCTATGCCTCTTGCTGTCAATGTTTATGGTTCTTCCTGTCAATGTCTATGCCTCTTGCTGTCAATGTCTATGCCTCTTGCTGTCAATGTTTATGCCTCTTGCTGTCAATGTTTATGCCTCTTGCTGTCAATGTTTATGCCTCTTGCTGTCAATGTTTATGGTTCTTCCTGTCAATGTTTATGCCTCTTGCTGTCAATGTTTATGGTTCTTCCTCTCAATGTTTATGCCTCTTGCTGTCAATGTTTATGCCTCTTGCTGTCAATGTTTATGCCTCTTGCTGTCAATGTTTATGGTTCTTCCTGTCAATGTTTATGCCTCTTGCTGTCAATGTTTATGGTTCTTCCTGTCAATGTTTATGCCTCTTGCTGTCAATGTTTATTGTTCTTCCTGTCAATGTCTATGCCTCTTGCTGTCAATGTTTATGGTTCTTCCTGTCAATGTCTATGCCTCTTGCTGTCAATGTCTATGCCTCTTGCTGTCAATGTTTATGCCTCTTGCTGTCAATGTTTATGGTTCTTCCTGTCAATGTTTATGCCTCTTGCTGTCAATGTTTATGCCTCTTGCTGTCAATGTTTATGGTTCTTCCTGTCAATGTTTATGCCTCTTGCTGTCAATGTTTATGGTTCTTCCTGTCAATGTTTATGCCTCTTGCTGTCAATGTTTATGGTTCTTCCTGTCAATGTTTATGCCTCTTGCTGTCAATGTTTATGGTTCTTCCTCTCAATGTTTATGCCTCTTGCTGTCAATGTTTATGCCTCTTGCTGTCAATGTTTATGCCTCTTGCTGTCAATGTTTATGGTTCTTCCTGTCAATGTTTATGCCTCTTGCTGTCAATGTTTATGGTTCTTCCTGTCAATGTTTATGCCTCTTGCTGTCAATGTTTATTGTTCTTCCTGTCAATGTCTATGCCTCTTGCTGTCAATGTTTATGGTTCTTCCTGTCAATGTCTATGCCTCTTGCTGTCAATGTCTATGCCTCTTGCTGTCAATGTTTATGCCTCTTGCTGTCAATGTTTATGGTTCTTCCTGTCAATGTTTATGCCTCTTGCTGTCAATGACTATGCCTCTTGCTGTCAATGTCTATGCCTCTTCCTGTCAATGTCTATGCCTCTTGCTGTCAATGTCTATGCCTCTTGCTGTCAATGTCTATGCCTCTTGCTGTCAATGTTTATGCCTCTTGCTGTCAATGTTTATGGTTCTTCCTGTCAATGTCTATGCCTCTTGCTGTCAATGTCTATGCCTCTTGCTGTCAATGTTTATGCCTCTTGCTGTCAATGTTTATGGTTCTTCCTGTCAATGTTTATGCCTCTTGCTGTCAATGTTTATGCCTCTTGCTGTCAATGTTTATGGTTCTTCCTGTCAATGTTTATGCCTCTTGCTGTCAATGTTTATGGTTCTTCCTGTCAATGTTTATGCCTCTTGCTGTCAATGTTTATGGTTCTTCCTATCAATGTTTATGCCTCTTGCTGTCAATGTTTATGGTTCTTCCTCTCAATGTTTGTGGTTCTTGCTGTCAATGTTTATGGTTCTTCCTGTCAATGTTTATGCCTCTTGCTGTCAATGTTTATGGTTCTTCCTGTCAATGTCTATGCCTCTTGCTGTCAATGTCTATGCCTCTTGCTGTCAATGTTTATGCCTCTTGCTGTCAATGTTTATGGTTCTTCCTGTCAATGTTTATGCCTCTTGCTGTCAATGTTTATGCCTCTTGCTGTCAATGTTTATGGTTCTTCCTGTCAATGTTTATGCCTCTTGCTGTCAATGTTTATGGTTCTTCCTGTCAATGTTTATGCCTCTTGCTGTCAATGTTTATGGTTCTTCCTGTCAATGTTTATGCCTCTTGCTGTCAATGTTTATGGTTCTTCCTCTCAATGTTTATGCCTCTTGCTGTCAATGTTTATGCCTCTTGCTGTCAATGTTTATGCCTCTTGCTGTCAATGTTTATGGTTCTTCCTGTCAATGTTTATGCCTCTTGCTGTCAATGTTTATGGTTCTTCCTGTCAATGTTTATGCCTCTTGCTGTCAATGTTTATTGTTCTTCCTGTCAATGTCTATGCCTCTTGCTGTCAATGTTTATGGTTCTTCCTGTCAATGTCTATGCCTCTTGCTGTCAATGTCTATGCCTCTTGCTGTCAATGTTTATGCCTCTTGCTGTCAATGTTTATGGTTCTTCCTGTCAATGTTTATGCCTCTTGCTGTCAATGACTATGCCTCTTGCTGTCAATGTCTATGCCTCTTCCTGTCAATGTCTATGCCTCTTGCTGTCAATGTCTATGCCTCTTGCTGTCAATGTCTATGCCTCTTGCTGTCAATGTTTATGGTTCTTCCTGTCAATGTCTATGCCTCTTGCTGTCAATGTCTATGCCTCTTGCTGTCAATGTTTATGCCTCTTGCTGTCAATGTTTATGCCTCTTGCTGTCAATGTTTATGCCTCTTGCTGTCAATGTTTATGGTTCTTCCTGTCAATGTTTATGCCTCTTGCTGTCAATGTTTATGGTTCTTCCTGTCAATGTTTATGCCTCTTGCTGTCAATGTCTATGCCTCTTGCTGTCAATGTCTATGCCTCTTGCTGTCAATGTCTATGCCTCTTGCTGTCAATGTCTATGCCTCTTGCTGTCCCTGTTTTGTATCTATGTTTCTTCCTGTCAATGTCTATGCCTCTTGCTGTCAATGTTTATGCCTCTTGCTGTCAATGTCTATGCCTCTTGCTGTCAGTGTTTATGCCTCTTGCTGTCAATGTCTATGCCTCTTGCTGTCAATGTCTATGCCTCTTGCTGTCAATGTCTATGCCTCTTGCTGTCAATGTCTATGCCTCTTGCTGTCAATGTCTATGCCTCTTGCTGTCAATGTCTATGCCTCTTGCTGTCAATGTCTATGCCTCTTGCTGTCAATGTCTATGCCTCTTGCTGTCAATGTCTATGCCTCTTGCTGTCAATGTCTATGCCTCTTGCTGTCAATGTTTATGGTTCTTCCTGTCAATGTCTATGCCTCTTGCTGTCCCTGTTTTGTATCTATGTTTCTTCCTGTCAATGTCTATGCCTCTTGCTGTCCCTGTTTTGTATCTATGTTTTTTCCTGTCAATGTCTATGCCTCTTGCTGTCCCTGTTTTGTATCTATGTTTCTTCCTGTCAATGTCTATGCCTCTTGCTGTCAATGTCTATGCCTCTTGCTGTCAATGTCTATGCCTCTTGCTGTCAATGTCTATGCCTCTTGCTGTCAATGTCTATGCATCTTGCTGTCAATGTCTATGCCTCTTGCTGTCAATGTCTATGCCTCTTGCTGTCAATGTTTATGGTTCTTCCTGTCAATGTCTATGCCTCTTGCTGTCCCTGTTTTGTATCTATGTTTCTTCCTGTCAATGTCTATGCCTCTTGCTGTCCCTGTTTTGTATCTATGTTTCTTCCTGTCAATGTCTATGCCTCTTCCTGTCAATGTCTATGCCTCTTGCTGTCAATGTCTATGCCTCTTGCTGTCAATGTCTATGCCTCTTCCTGTCAATGTCTATGCCTCTTGCTGTCAATGTCTATGCCTCTTGCTGTCAATGTCTATGCCTCTTGCTGTCAATGTTTATGGTTCTTCCTGTCAATGTCTATGCCTCTTGCTGTCCCTGTTTTGTATCTATGTTTCTTCCTGTCAATGTCTATGCCTCTTCCTGTCCCTGTCTATGCCTCTTCCTGTCAATGTCTATGCCTCTTGCTGTCAATGTCTATGCCTCTTGCTGTCAATGTCTATGCCTCTTCCTGTCAATGTCTATGCTCTTGCTGTCAATGTCTATGCCTCTTGCTGTCAATGTCTATGCCTCTTGCTGTCAATGTTTATGGTTCTTCCTGTCAATGTCTATGCCTCTTGCTGTCCCTGTTTTGTATCTATGTTTCTTCCTGTCAATGTCTATGCCTCTTGCTGTCCTTGTTTTGTATCTATGTTTCTTCCTGTCAATGTCTATGCCTCTTGCTGTCCCTGTCTATGCCTCTTGCTGTCCCTGTCTATGCCTCTTGCTGTCCCTGTCTATGCCTCTTCCTGTCACTGTTTTGTATCTATGTTTCTTGGACGGCTGGGGTTTGGGGCGTTGACTTAACAAACTGAACACGATACAGCTGCCAGAGGCATAGATCCTCATGAGTCCCCGCAGTGGTACTAACTTACCGCAGTCGCACTAACTTACCGCAGTTGCACTAACTTACCGCAGTTGCACTAACTTACCGCAGTTGCACTAACTTACCGCAGTTGCACTAACTTACCGCAGTTGCACTAACTTACCGCAGTTGCACTAACTTACCGCAGTTGCACTAACTTACCGCAGTTGCACTAACTTACCGCAGTTGCACTAACTTACCGCAGTTGCACTAACTTACCGCAGTTGCACTAACTTACCGCAGTTGCACTAACTTACCGCAGTTGCACTAACTTACCGCAGTTGCACTAACTTACCGCAGTTGCACTAACTTACCGCAGTTGCACTAACTTACCGCAGTTGCACTAACTTACCGCAGTTGCAATAACTTACCGCAGTTGCACTAACTTACCGCAGTTGCACTAACTTACCGCAGTTGCACTAACTTACCGCAGTTGCACTAACTTACGGCAGTTGCACTAACTTACCGCAGTTGCACTAACTTACCGCAGTTGCACTAACTTACCGCAGTTGCGGGGGCTGAAGAGGATCTATACCTCTTGCTGTCACCACGTTGCATCTATTTTCCTTGGACTGCTGGTTGTTTGTTTGTGTGTATGTGTTTGTGTGCGTGTGTGTATGTGTGTGTGTGTCCGTGTGTGTTCGTGTGTGCGTGTGTGTATGTGTGTGTGTGTGTGCTTGCGTGCGTATGTGTGTGTGTGTGTGTGTGTGCGTGGGTGTGTGTATGTGCGTGTTTGTGTGTGTGCGTGCGTGTGTGTGTGAGTGAGTGTGTGTGTGCGTGCGTGTGTGTGTGTGCGTGTGTGTGCGTGCGTGTTTATGTGTGTGCATGCGTGCGTGTGTATGTGTGTGTGAGTACGTGCGTGTGTGCGTGTGTGCGCGTGTGTGTGTGTGCGCGCGCGCGTTAAAGCTTTGAATCGTCGAAGTACAAAACGTTTTTGTAGAAAAAACTATATGCGGCCATTAGCGGGAGAGACGACTGAATCATAGACCTTAGGGCCCTGTAAGCATTGTCTCCAGACGCCTAGTTGCCGATAAATTAATGGTGTGTGTGTGTTACAGGCATGAATTATTTAAAAAAACAAAAACAACAAACAAACAAAACAAACAACAAAAAAACCCGCCAGATTACAGTTAAAAGTGTATTACGCCTTCCTTTGCCTCTGGAGGCTCCTTAATTGTGCGGTTTAATGTCACTAATTGATGGATGAACGCTGCACCAGCAAAATCGCAGTGTTAGTCAGACTCTTCCTGGCGTCATTCCTTTATGTCTTTCGCACGCTCGCGCGTACGCACGCACCTACGCACACGCAAACGTATCCATCCAACCTTTCACTTTTTGACAGCAATACCGGCCGCTGAAGCGAAAGTACACCGTGGATATATTGCGATTCTGTCTGGCCTGTCTCCGTCCCACAGTCGCTAGTTACCCACAATTGCCGGCAGCACTTTTGTTTTCTTGGGCGGGAAGGGGTCATCGGGGGTGGTGGGGGAAGGACTGGGGGAAGCTGGGACGCTCTCCCTCTAGTTCAGTATGTGCTGGTCTCTGATTTTGGGCCTTACGGCTTTTTGAGCCGTAAGGCCCAAAATCCACAGACCAGCACACATTCCCTGTAGTTGAGTGCACTCCAAGCCCTCTAAAGTGTAAAGCGCGTTGTCACTATCGGTTTGACGGTTCCCAGCCGCAACCTGAAGGTTAAACTACAGACAAGCACACAAGAAAGAGATACTTCAAACCGGTAAGTCCCCAAAGGCCAAGCTACTATGGCACTACCTTGAACTATCGTGGTCGATCCATCTCCAAAACCTAGCACCTAATCGTTGTTAACGTTGAGTTGCTAAACTGACCTCGCCCTGTGGGTGAAACCACTACTGCGACTCTGGCTGGGCTTTTTGCACTAGTTCGATCGCTGTTGTTGGTAAAAAGCAATTACTTGGTGCGGTGGCTATTTGCAGTAAGTGGGAGCGCTCTCAGAGACAGAATCTCGTGTTATTAACCCCTTCGGTGCCAGTGATCACGAACTGCGTTAGTACTGAATGCTCCGCGCACTTGTCAAAATTCGCGTGACGAATACTACGTTACTCCGTGGGACCCAAATTAGGCATAAGGGACATGCGACATAGCACTAACAAGAAACAGGAATCTCCACTGAAGAACCCCGCCGCATGTCTCTTGGCTACCATTCACCCTGTCCCAGCATTTAAGGGGTCAACACCTCAGATAAGTCATTTCCCGTATGAGGTGTAAATGATCGAACTGCGTCATCCTCCAGCTACCATCGTAGATTAAAAGCTAACCCATCTCCGCTGCGAGAACGAAACAGACAGAAAAATCTTCAGCAGGAGACATAGATCCTCGTGAGGCCACGCAGGGTGAGGCCTTATGAGGATCTATGCCTCCTGCCGACCGCGAAGTTGCACAGTAGACAACAAACATGAAAGACCTGAGAGAAAGACGGTCGGCAAAGACTCAGTAAGCGACAGCTCATCGAGGAGACATCGGTCACAGATGGCAATAATGTTAACTCGAGGGCATCATGCTTACTGGGAGAGCGGTCACGAAACGGAAAGGGAGATCTAGCTAATTGTCCCCCGCAATTGTTGAGCACATCTGCCGGGCCGACACTCCGGATATGGTGACCCTAAGCCGCCTCATAATCCTGTTTACGGCAGGACCTCTCCCACCCGGGCACTCGCCAACATTGTTCCAGTTTCCAAGAGTTGATCTAGTAAGAGATAACATAGACCACGCGGTCTCCATCAGAACTTGTGGAGGCTGGACACTCGCCCACACAAAATTCACTATTAAGTATTGGAGAATGCAATTCTAGTCGTAAGAGATAACATAAACCACGCGGTCTCAGTCCATCATCCCTTGTGGAGGCTGGACACTCGCCCACGCAAAATTCACTATTAAGTATTGGAGAATGCAATTCTAGTCCGTCCCGGGGGTCAAATTAGTTGCTTCTTGCTAACGCCATTTACGCGGGAACAAGGTGAAACGAAGGAACGTTTCCAGCAGTATTCGTACTCGTACAGATTCCATTTTATTTCAGTCTCGCGGCTTGCGTACATCTACTGAACAAGCAGATACTTGATTCCTGTGTCCCATGAATTACGTCATCGTCAGTCCACAGTGTGGACAGTAAAGCACAGAAAGTAAATGGTAAAACACAAGTTAGTTTCATCCTCGTTCCCATGTGCACTCTCAAGCTACGTTTTCACAAGCACGACTCGGATACGATCCCAACTCCATGCAATTTTCGTTCCAAAATGTTTGGCGCGCGTGTTTCTGTATAAAAGTGCTACATCCAAATTCCGCCTTGGTAGTCCCTGATCACTATTGTGCCAATGGGACATAAAAATGAAGAAGATGATGATTCCGCCTTGGTGGGAACCAGTATCTATGGCCCGAAGATCAGAATGGCGCAAGAAAACACGAGAAAGATGATACAATTTAATTCATTCTTTCGGTCCAAACACATCCATAAAACAAAAAGAAATCGCTCCCTTGAGAAAAAAAAATCGTGTGGTGTTTGTTTCGCGGTCAGATGCGAAATTCGCTACCATATCGGACATAATTATGGAAACACGAAATCATAAAAGCGACTTGCACAAACTGTTTCGGACCCGAATCGGATTGGGGTCGTTTTCGTATCGGGTTCGTGCTAATGGATACGTAGCTTTGCTGTGAAATCCCTTCCCGTTGTTGTCTGATTGCTGCTTCCTGCTGCTAGCTAAAGGTGTCTTGCGAAACACCAGCCCAGGACATACATCTGTCACGTGATTGTAGCCTCGGGGAGGACCGTATGTCACAACCTTATTGGGGCATCTGGATATACCTACCGTTCAATTATCTCCCTTACTCCAAAATTGCTGGCTTGTGGCTATGTCTTGTTTCTTACAAATTACACCACACGCTCCTGCGGTCAAATCTAGGCACCCGCAAGGTGCATATATCCTCATGAGCCCCCGCAATTGCGGGGGCTCATGAGGATATATGCCGCTTGCAGATGGTTTGAACTTAGCGTTAAATGGAACTTAACGAAATATTGCTAAATTTCTGGCTTTCACTGAATCTATAGCAACAACAGGCCTTTCCTTTTCTGATTTCAATGCAGGTTACCCCCCCCCCCCCCCTCTGATTTTTTGGAGCATAATTATATGATTTGATTTCTGATTTCGAGGCATATTTGATATAATTGATATAATTTACTCGGGTTGACTTCTTACAAAATCAAAATTTGCAATATCCGGGCAAACTGCTGCATGCCAAGGTCAAGCACGATGACCTTAATATTCTTAATTTTGTTCCCCCTAGAAGTCAATTTTTACAAGCCCGGTTGCGCGACGGATATTCAAGACACTGGGACAGAGATGCTAAGCTTGATAGATGAGATAGTTATCCAGCGAGTCATTAATGGCTGAATCGTAACGTACGGGTCGTATTTTCTTTGCTTTGGTGTCCCATTTGTATGAGCTATAAGAAAATACGCTAACGAAACGCCGCATCTGATCAGAGAAATGTTGCTTTTCCTACATTTCCAGAGCGTCCTTGAATTGTCTGCAATGCAAAATTTATATGTGTATGCGTGCTTGCGTGAGTGAGTGTGCGTGCGTGGGTTGCATAGCGCGCGCACGTGTGGTTTATCCGTTCAGCCTATCGTAGGTTAGAAAATTGGATGACTCGGGACCCAGGTCTCATTTGCATGAACGAGATTAGATCCTGCGCAAGACACTAAGCAAGGCGCTCCGCTGTAGCGGAGCACATTGCTTAGCGGTTGGCGCAGGGTCTAAGCTCGCTCGGGCAACTGCTCCCAGACCTCTCTCGCGACAAACACTGAGCAACTGCGACCTTATTTTCAGCACCATCTCCTAATTGCAGCAATACACTGCGTTAGACGTCCAGACCAGAAAATTCGTTTTCACGCCTCAGCGCTCTTGTACGCCCCGGTTAGCAAAAGGTCCTCAGGCCGCCGTCCACTGCAGCTGGCTCGCCCAAGTGCACGTACTGGGCAACTCCTTCTGACGTGTGCCGTGCGACGTTTTGTCCACCAGTCGGGGCCTTCCAGACGGAGTAAAAGTGTTAAAGTGTTGTTGCTTGAACTTTCAGACAAGGGCCATACACAGTGAGGCAGCAGCGGCTGACCTAAGCCCGAACACATTTAGCGCTCTGGGCCGTTTCTGAGGAACGTGAAAGGGCTGTGGGATGTAAGTTCTGATCAGATCTGTCTAGAAAAAACGGCGAAATAAAGTGGACTGGATCCGCGCACGCTCAACAACCAGCGAACTGCACTTTTAGACCGGTGAAAATGGCTGTCGCTGATTGGTCTGCTCTGCAAAATGCGGCTTCCCCTTTTTGTACTTCCTTAGGAGGCCACGATGTCTTGGTAACCCTTTGGCTGTCGGTAGCTGCTTTTGTAGCAATGAATCTTGCAGGATGTCAGGATGTTGTTATTCCTACAGGAATCATCGCGACAAAAACCGCTACCGACAGCCAAAGGGTTAAACATCGACATTGACCCTTTCAAATGGAGAAAGCAACAAACAACTCCTTGAGCAAGATGCTTAAATGTCTATCAGCCCCGGTATTTGAAGGCGCTTATGAAGATGTATGCCCACTGCTAGCTCTTGCGAAGCCGTGTGCCTCAGGCAGATCATTTAGCACGTGGCAGAGAAGGGGTTAACCTTTCGTCTCGCCGTTCGTCCAACGGCCGCGTTTAGTGTGCCATTTTATGGGCATGTGACCAATAAAAATCAAAACAGTCAAGACTTTGATAGCGACAAATGTAGGTCCTTGTGAGTTTTCTCAGCCACGTGCGATGGCTAATATCAGTTCGCGTTTCTCGTGAACAAATCTACATCTGTGATCTATAGACGTAGAAGCTGATCGGGGTTTCGATCGACAGCACGTTTGCGAAGCAATGAAGACTTCTCGTTCTGGTCCAGATTTAGTCAGGATCGTCATGTGTCCGAGTAGAGAAACAAAATCCAGACAAAAAAGGTGACTGCCAAACGTGTAAAATGCAGAACATAACCCAACGAAGAACGAAGCCCGCTTACAAAAACAGTTACAATACAATGTATGAAACTGTGCTGTAACTCAATTTGATAAACTGTGTTATAATTTAATAAATTGCCTTACACTGAGTGGATCGAGTAACGCCCTTTCATGCTGTGAATCAGAACAAATTAATTTTTTCTTCGCTTTCAGAAACGTCATTTTTCTAAAGTTCATTGGACCGACGTCGGCCGCTGTTGGCCCGCGCACGGACGAGCTCGGGCGAAACAGCGACCGATTTCGGCCGGAAGTCTTTTTGCGCGCTTGTGATCTCTTTTGCCGTCTATGTTAAACGGAGAAGGTCAATACTGTACTTAGACGGAGACACTTCATGAAGACGCGGTTTGTCGATCCAAACCTGTGGTCAGGATGAAGTAAAGTGTCTTCATTGCTGCAGGAATGTGTCTTATTGTATTACATTCGCGCGCAAGCAGCACATGAAACAACAGACCTACATTTCTTGACTTTCAAATTGTAGGACAAACGCAATTACAGTCTAAATGTCTGTGCAAATTTCAGAACTTTCTTAACACTCTCAAAGTTTCCAAACAGTCCTATACACCAACACTTTTATTCGCGTCAACCTCTAATGCCGGCATGTGAAAATAAAAAGCAGCATGTCCTTTTTGAGAAAAGCATCATTTTCAGGGCAATACAATGAACATCTGGCTCTTCACAAAAGTCAACTTACTGTCTTTTGCGTTCATTGGACAACATATAAGCCCAAAAAGAAAAGATCTATTTCTTTGAAAAATAACAGGAACACGACTCGCCATCATTAAATACAAGTCCACACACACAAAAAAAAATTAACATCGAAACATAACAGGAACTTGAAACTCCATCACAAACCCTAATAACACAACCGGGAAATTTCTGTTATTCCTGCTCTAAACTCTGACCCATCGGACACACAGACAAAGCTCTCACACACGACACAACGTTTCACCTTTTGCGTGTCGGGAGCAGCTTTAGTCGCAATGATTTCTGTAGGAAGGGTTAGGGTTAATGTCCTACAGGAATCATCACGACTAAAACAGCAACCGACACCCAAAGGGTTAACTCATTCGCGGCCAGCCGCATCCGGATGCGCGGCTTATGCCGCGCATCCGGATGCGGCTGGCCGCGAATGAGTTAACAAAACCTGATAATACTTGTAAAACTTCTCTGTACGCCTACCCCTGAAAGCAGCCAACGGGAAACAGGCTTTTAATTTAACTATAAAAAAGCCAAACTAAAAAAAAAAAAAATAATTTCACTATTGAAAACTAATTAAGTTCAACTGTCTCAAGAAAGTTTTAAATTCAATAGACTTCTAAACGTCTTCTCATTCCAAATCCTCAGTCTAGCAGAACTTTTAAAGGTTGACAAAGCACTGAAACATAGCGCATGCACACGCATGCACGTACGCACACGCACACGCACACGCACACACACACACACACGTACATACACACACACACACACACACACGTACACACACACACACACACACGCATACACTCAAGCAATTCTTCAAACCTACCAGTAAAAACCAGCCAATCGGAAGACTTCCGGTTAGGTCCTTCCTTCCCAGACATCTGATTGGCCCACTGTCACATCTATCTGTCCTTCCTTGTACCATTAGGCACCCTTGTTTGGCAGTCCACCACCACCCGAGTATATATCTGCAAGAAGCATAGAATCTCATGAGCTCATGAGAATCGTTGCTTCCTGCCTCAATGGGTCGGTTTTTAATTTGCTTTAGTCTTTCTCCCTTAGAAGCAGGAATCAGCCCGTGAGGTGAAAATGATCGCTTGTAGTAGGAGGACTTTCCGTAATCAAGACTCAGTTAGTTTGTGCGAATCTCCTGACCCTTGACTAATAGGACCCCAAATTTACTAGATCTATATCGATAGCTCTCTTTGTTGTAATTATATATATATATATATATATATATATATATATATATATATATATATATATATATATATATATATATATATATATATATATATATATATATACGTCTCTGCTGCTCTGACAAAGAAGATAATGGGTCCGGTAAGCACAATGCGTGCTTGCTACTAACATTTTAGTAGCTTGAACATTTGTGGAGAAAATTGTCATGTCCTTGCGACCTGGCCAGTGATGAGACTGTCAGCTGATCCCGGCGTAGTTTGTACTGCCAGTAAAGATTGCAACTGCATCACGGAGATCTTTTGGTAGTGTTCCTTCCTCCCAGCAGCAGAGAAAGAAGTCATGGAGCTTGTTGTGCAGTGCTGTGCCTCCATGTTTCCAGATCTCTGGCGGTATTCCATCAATGCCTGCTGCTTTGCCACTCTTGAGCTGGTGGATGGCTGTGAGGGTCTCTTCAGTGGTGGGCGGTTCGTCCAATTCAACCTTTACTGGGAGGTGTGGGATTTGTAGGATGCAGTCGTTATCACCCTGTACAAGAACAAAGGCGAGAAGTCTGACTGTTCCAACTATCGGGGAATTACCCTGCTGTCCATTGCTGGGAAAATCCTTGCAAGGCTGCTCCTGAATCGGCTGGTACCTGCCATCGCTGAAGACCAACTCCCAGAGGGCCAGTGTGGCTTCAGAGCAAACAGGAGCACCACCGATATGGTCTTTGTGCTGAGACAGCTACAGGAGAAGTGCCGCGAGCAGAACAAAGGGCTGTACGTAACATTTGTCGACCTAACAAAAGCGTTCGACACTGTGAGCAGGCAAGGCATGTGGCAGATCCTGGAGCGGCTTGGCTGTCCCCCAAAGTTCCTCAACATGATTGTCCAGCTACACGAGGACCAGCAAGGCCAGGTCAGACTCAACAATGACCTCTCAGAACCATTCCCTATTCTCAACGGCGTAAAGCAGGGCTGCGTGCTGGCACCGACCCTCTTCACCATCTTTTTTAGCATGATGTTGAAGCAGGCCACAGTGGACCTCGATGATGACGATGCAGTGTACATCAGGTACCGTCTCGATGGCAGCCTGTTCAACCTCAGACGACTGCAGGCCCACACGAAAACCCTAGACCAACTGATTCGTGAGCTGCTTTTTGCTGATGATGCTGCCCTCGTTGCACACACAGAGAGAGCCCTGCAGCGCATCACGTCTTGCTTTGCAGATGCTGCCCAGCTCTTTGGACTCGAGGTCAGTCTGAAAAAGACAGAGGTCCTCCATCAGCCGGCACCCAAGACAGTGTATCGCCTTCCTCACATCACCATTGGCGAGTCTGAACTAAAGTCAGTGCACCAGTTTACTTACCTTGGCTGCATTATCACGTCGGACGCCAAGCTGGACAAGGAGCTTGACAGCAGGCTGGCAAAAGCGAACAGCGCTTTCGGGCGACTTTTCAAGCGGGTGTGGCACAATCAACAGCTGAAAACAGGCACCAAGATCAGCGTGTACAGAGCTGTGGTCCTCACCACCCTGCTGTATGGTTCCGAGTCCTGGGCCCTCTACCGCAGCCAACTACGACTCCTCGAACGCTTCCACCAGCGCTGCCTGCGTACCATCCTGGGCATTCACTGGAGTGACTATGTCACCAACGTCGAGGTCCTTGAACAGGCTGAAACTGTGAGCATCGAGGCTTTGCTGCTGCGGACACAGCTCCGCTGGGCGGGGCACGTCTCCAGGATGGAGGATCATCGCCTACCAAAGATCACCCTGTTCGGCGAGCTTGCTACTGGACACCGTGACAGAGGGGCACCAAAGAAGAGATACAAAGACTGTCTCAAGAAGTCACTTAGTGCCTGCCAAATCGACCACCACCAGTGGTCTTCGCTTGCTGCGGACCGTGACACCTGGCGCTCCACCATTTACAAGGCAGCTGTCTCCTTTGAGGACTCTCACAGAGCTAGCCTTAAGGACAAGCGGCTCAGGAGAAAAAACAGAGATGCCGCAGCTCAGAACCCTGGCCATACCTTCCCCTGCAGCCACTGCGGTCGAACCTGCCTGTCTCGGATTGGCCTCCGCAGCCACGAACAAGCCTGCAGACGTCGTGGGCAACTCCTATAAAATCTTCGTTCGCGAAGTCAAGCCAAGGAAAGATTGCAACTATTGCGGTGTGCAGTACTCCGTGATTTCAGTCTTTTCACTGTAACGCGCTCAGCGCTACCTGAACCAGACTGTGTCTCTGCACTCTTTGTTAATTCAGCACCAAAACAGCCTAGCCGTCCAACAAACTCGGATTCAAAGTGGTCTCCGCAAGAGGCGTAGATCCTCATGAGCCCCCGCAAATGTGGGGCTCATGAGGATCTATTCCTCTTGCTGAACTTTGGGTGGTGTTCAAATTTTCTGGGCGCTGAACGGGTTGAAGCCACAGACCAGAACGAACATGAACCTTTTTGTTTCTGATTAGATAATAATGTAGCTCCTCCGACACAAGGCTCAAGGCAATAAAAGCACTCATTCAGCAGCAAGGACTCAGTTCTCCACTTGCGGTATTCAGCCGGGGAAAAGGTGGGCCAGGAAACAGAGCTGATTAGACCCACTGGGCACCGGCGACGCGTCTAATGTTAACCTTTGATCGTCGCCTCCAGACGCACAAATGAGGCACATTCAACCGGCTTCACGTGTGTGCGTTAGTTTTTATTCGAGGTCTGATTAGGGTCGCATTGCACCGGCGTCCACCGTGATGTTAACCCTTTTGATTCTGGAGTCCAGGGCAGAACAAAGACCGCTGGCTATGTGTTATGAGTCGCAGACACTTAAATCATTCTACCCCAACACCGAAATCCTTAAATTGTGCCGTTGTCCTCTGAAGACTGCATTGCAGTGCAGGACACATATCGACCATGATAGCTCTAGGGTGATGCCAGAATAGCTTGGCGCCCATAGGCGCCAAGCTATTCTGGCATCACCCTTGAACACTCATGGTCGGTCCTTGTCTTACGGTGGTGTGTCTGGGGTAGAAAGAGTTAAATTCGACATTCATAGCACAAATATAGTACCTGGTCATAGTCAGACTCTTCGATTAAAAATCAATTCGACGTTTTTGCTCAAGGGTAGCGTGTGATTAGCTTGGCGCCTCTGGCGCCAAGCTAATCACGCACTACTCTTTTAACTATCATGGTCGAAGTTACCATCCCCAACATTCTGGTTTGAGGTGATGAAAGTGATGAGCAACTTAGTCCACTGAAGCTAGTATATTCTAAATAAACCGTTTTGCCGCAGGGTAGTCAGGGTGAAAAACTCCACCAGGGAGGCCCCTTTGGGGGCTTAACTGCCTGTCCCAAGTCAGGATAAAGGAGGAGGGTTAGGCGTGGGGCTAGCGACTCCACCCTGTAAAAAGAAACTTGCTACGGAAACGACAACAAGGGAAAAAGCGACAACCGGCGCTGGGAGCGAAGCAGACTAGGAAACTGGACTTAAGACGGATGGGGACCAAAGCCGCAAGGACGTCTCCACCCCGATAGCGGAACTCCTGACGCCAAAACGATGGATCAGAATTGGATGCTGGAATGTGCGAACGCTCTACCAGACTGGAAAGCTGGCGCAAGCAGTAAGTGAACTGAACCGCCACAAACTAACCCTCATGGGAGTAACAGAAGCAAGATGGACTGGTGCTGACAAACAGAGGTTGAGCTCCGGAGAAGTCATCATCTGGTCTGGAAGAACAGACAACGAACACCGAGAAGGAGTTGCTGTCATCATCAATAAGAGGAAGGCCAACACCGTTCTACAGTGGAAACCTGTGAACGAGCGCCTGCTGTACGTCAGGATGAATTCCAAATACGCAAAGCTGTCTATTGTTGTGGGCTACGCACCGATAGACGACGCGGAAGAAGAGGATAATGATGCATTCTACGACGCCCTCCAAGCTGTTTTGGAAGACATCCCTCGACATGACGTGCTGATGCTGATCGGTGACTTCAACGCTAAGGTCGGCTGCGACAATGAAGACAGAGAGAGGACCATGGGACGACATGGAGCGGGTGTGATCAACGACAACGGGGAGAGGCTGGTCAATTTCTGCGAGGAAAATGACTTAGTCATAGGAGGGACCCTGTTTGCGCATAGGGAGATCCACAAACTCACATGGAAATCACCAGACGGCAAGACCCAGAACCAGATCGACCACATCATCATTAACGGTCGCTGGAGGCACTCTCTGCAGGATGTGCGAGTGATGCGACATGCCGACATTGGCAGCGACCATAGTCTTCTGGTGGGGAAGGTGACATTGAAGCTTAGGAAAGTAAAGATAGGAGACACCAGAAATCAGCGCTACGACGTGGCCAAGTTGAAAGACCCAAAAGTGAAAGAAGAGTTTAGGTTGGCCCTCAGGAATAGATTTAGTGTTTTGGAAGATGAGACAGCGCTGACTATTGAAGATTTCAACAGAGCCATGAAGGAAACAGGAGGGGAAGTTTTAGGATACAGAAAGAGCAGGAAGACAGAGTGGATCTCAGAAGACACGTGGGCTCGCATAGAAGAGAGAAGACAGATCAAGAAGAAACTTTTGGACGCCAAATCACCAAGACTGAAGGAAAGAATATCAAGAGAATACAGAGAGAAAGATCAAGCGGTGAAGACATCAGCGAGAAGAGACAAGAGAATGCACACAGAAAGGCTGGCAGAAGAAGCGGAGGCAGCTGCAAAACAGAGAGACATGAAGACAGTATACCAGAACACCAAGAAGCTGAAGGGCGATTACGGGCAGTACCACGACCTCCCAGTGAGAGCTGAAGATGGAACTCATGTCACAGTAGAGGAAGAGAAGCTGAAGAGATGGAAGCAACACTTCGAGTCCATCCTGAACCGCTCAGACCCACCAACCCTCACTGACATTCCTGAAGCGGAGGAGGACCTGGACATTAACCTCGGCAACATTACTATTGCGGAAGTCAAGCAGGCCATTCAAAAGCTGAAGAACGGGAAGGCACCTGGCGATGACGGAGTGTGCCCCGAGATGCTGAAAGTAGAAGATACGGTAACGCCGCAGCTTCTTTGTCAGATTTTTCAAAAGATCTGGGACACTGAAGAAGCGCCGAGCGATTGGAAGACCGGCACCATCGTCAAACTTCCGAAGAAAGGAGACCTGGGGAACTGTAACAACTGGCGAGGCATCACCTTACTATCCCTCACCAGCAAGATCTTCAGCCGCATTCTCCTTGAACGCATTACGACAGCAGTGGATGGCATCATTCGCCAGGAGCAGGCAGGCTTTAGGAAAGGCAAGTCCTGCATTGACCATATTTTCGTCCTGAGACAGATCCTTGAACAGTCTAACGAATGGAATGGATCCCTCTATGTGGTCTTTGTGGACTTTGAGAAGGCCTTCGACAGTCTGCATCGAGACTCCCTTTGGAAAATCCTGCGATACTATGGAATCCCCCAGAAACTTGTCAACGTCATCAGGTCCCTGTACAAGAATTTTGAGTGCAGAGTCGTCCACAACAACCAGCTCACCGAACCGTTTAAGGTGGAAACCGGAGTGAAACAAGGATGTATTCTTTCGCCGATCCTCTTCTCAATGGCAATTGATTGGATCATGCGCCGCACCACAGAGGAAAGGAGGCAGGGAATTCAGTGGACGCTGACCTCAATGCTGGATGATCTCGACTACGCCGATGATATCGGGCTGCTGGCAAGCAGAAACCAGGACATGCAACAGAAGACACAACAGTTGACACAGTCAGCAAGCTCCATAGGTCTCGGGGTCAACATTAGGAAGACTCAAGTCATGAGGAAGAACACCATAGTGGGCGACCCAATCACCATCAATGACCAACCTCTGCAAGAGGTGGACGAGTTCACGTACCTGGGCAGCAAGGTTACCACAGATGGAGACTGCACAAGGGAGATCACCATAAGAATCAGCAAAGCCAACCAAGCCTTCGCAATGCTGAAACCCATCTGGAGGACTACAAACCTGAGCATCCACACCAAGCTTCGTATTTTTAAGAGTAACGTGCTGAGTGTCCTTCTCTATGGGTCAGTGCTGGAAATCCACTACTGCTACGGAACGCAAGCTGGAAGTCTTCCAGAACAAGTGCCTGCGACGGATCATGAAGGTCTTCTGGCCAAACATGATTACAAACGAGGAACTACGGAAGAGAGCAGGCGCAGACAGCATCGCTGAAACCATCGCCACACGGAGATGGAGATGGCTAGGCCACGTTTGCAGAATGTCACCCGACTTATTACCAAGGGTGGCACTGAGATGGACACCACAGGGGAAGAGAAACCGTGGGCGACCAAAGGAGACGTGGCGCCGAACCGTGGAGCGAGAGCTTAAGAACAGAGGCCTTACTCTGCAAACAGCACCCAAAATAGCAGCTGACAGACAAAAGTGGCGTTCCCTTGCCGTCGCCTCAAGCACCAGACGGCGCAGAGAGGACTGAATGAATGAATGAGTCAGGGTGAAAGAGAGTTCCACTGAGTGCGACCACCCACCCTGATCTATCATATTGGGGAGCTGGGTGGCTCGGTGGTAAAAGCGTTTGCCTCCAGACCAAAAGGTCCCGGGTTCGAATCCAGCTTGGGTCAAAATTTGCTCAGACCCTTTTTCGTTGTCCCCGTCTTTGAAATCACCCTCGTGGTGGACAAAAGACGTTAAGCCCTAAACATTTCTGATCTATCATACCTGAACTGAGGAATTCTAACCAACTTCCGTGCAAGTTCAGGAACACCCATCATTAGCTGCGGCTCGCAGTACAAAGTAACTGAAAGCACCGTCTGTGAGCTTCAGCAGAGAACAATAGGTGTGTTGGAAATGACCACCCGCCGGCCAAGTAAACAATGAATGCGTGTGTCTGGAATCACCAGAAACTTTGAAAGTTTCAAACTGTCACTGCAGAGTCAAAATTGAAACCACACCACAAGCTGAGTTTGAGGCACAGCTGGAGCCGAACGTGGTGGACAAGAGGTATAGATTCTCATGAGCCCCTGCGACAGCAGGGGCTCATGAGAATCTATGCCTCTTGCAGATGTAAGTCACGCGCAGACATTACAGTGGAAGAGGCCCGCATGCCATTGTCTTGAAAGGGGTCTGCACCGCGATGATTAAAGGTCCTGGTTCAGCAATTAGTCAGTTGAGGACAGCGAAAAAAAATTTCGAAGTCCCTACCTGACTTGAAGTGCAACCCTGACAGGGCCTCATCAGATGGGATCCCCGAACATTCACGTTACTATAGCTGCTGTAGAGTGTCAGACGTCCTTGACGGCTGTCACAGTTCATGCAAACAGGTATACGCCACTCAGCTGCCAAAGGTCACTTCCAGTTGCATCTGTCCGTACACGGTAACACCCACAATTTTCGTGCAACAACAACGAAAGATGACTATCCAACTTTCACTTCTGGGCCGGTACTGGGAAGCACTGAGCGACGTCCACAGCGTCCAAAAATGGCCCAGGGAATGGTGACGGTACGTCGAACATGCTATATCGTGGTCTTCTCATTTCTTATGTCCTCGCATTTATCCAAAACAAGGTTTCCTCGAAAGCGTTTGCAAACAACAAGTCGTTATGGTAGTCGCCATTTTTACGAAGGGAAGCTACTAGATAATGTTTGTGTAAGGGACAGCACTCCCGTGCTAAGCAACGCGCAAACGCCCACCTCAAAACGATTTTATTTTTCACAAAAGCCTGGGAGATAATTTACAGGTCATCATGCAACAATGTGATGTGCATGGGTGACAGTGCGAGAATATGAAATGAATGTAAACGGGACATAAATATGCCCCATAAATCCATGGCCAGCAAGCGATATACATTCCCATGAGCTCTTGCGGATGCAGGGGCTCATGAGAATGTATGACGTTTGCATTTGGAACAGGCTGGCTGAAGGCCTGTTCTGTCTGAACCAAACAGCTGAAATTCAGCTTTTCGGGATTGTGAAAAGCTGAATCAGCTTCTAGGAGTGAAGACGGCCACCCATTGATGTGATTGTGCCTGTTCGTGTGTGTTACACGGACATAAAATTTGATTCCATTATAAGAATCTAAGCACTAGGTAATATTTTGCTTTGTCGTTTACTTCTCTTCTTGTTTTTTGTTTTTTTGTATCACAAAAGATAATTACCGTCTGCAAACTTGATGAGTTCAGTGATAATATTTTCTCCCCAGACCAACTGCTGTCTATGCACACGCAATGCACCCTGCCCAATGCATACCTCATGCAGGTGCCTGACAGCAAACACCGATACACCAACTACAAGCTAAAGGGTGCACGAGCAAACGAGAGGCAAGTTTCAAAATAATTAGATACAGGGCCGCAGCAGATGGTTCCGGCCTTCGCCATACCAATAATGTATACATTTTTTTGACAAGACCATATAATTATGTCTGTTTATGCCCTCGACCCAAATTAATTTAAATGTTACTAATTTTTCCATTTTTGGGGGGTTGTGCGAATTCTTTCCCCCCCCCCCCCCCCCCCTGCCCGATTGACTTTAGGAAGCAGATGAAAGCAAGCTGGCATCATGCAGGCATGCACCCCTTTGGCTGGAGCATTAGGTTTCTTTCACCTCGTGCTATGGTTATGAGATATGAAATAAATGTTAGGAAACAGATATATATATATATATATATATATTATGTAATTGGTATTCTAACCACAATATATTTCATTCATAGTTTATCTATGTTTGCACTGACAGCAAACCATGTGGGATTTATTTCTGATTACTCCATATAGCAATGTTCTCTATCATAAAACTGAAATGACTCAACCCGCAAAAATAAATATCAAGGAAATATATCAGTTCACAACAGCAAGAGGTATATCTCACTTGATCTTCATTTTGTGACAAAAACATTGTTTTCAAATACACTTCAACGTATGGCTTATTTGTTTATATCTGTACTGAGTGAAACTGTTAAAAATGCCTTTCATTGTGAGGCTTCTCTTATGAGTTTACCAAAATCGTCAAGTACATCAATAAGTGTCTCTTGGCTTGACTTCACGAACGAAGATTCTATAGGGCTTGCCCACGTCGTCTGCAGGCATTTTCGTGGCTGCGGAGGCCAATCCGGGACAGGCAGGTTTACATCAATAAGTGTATACATAAATAAAACACAATTACCATGATTGTCATAATTCCTAAAAATACAGCTGATTTTTTTTATGAAATGAGTATGTCTATCCTCAACAAGACCAAGTAGTCTATGTACCCTACAGAACCACATAGTCCAGATCAAAATGGTGACTGCGAAGCGTGTGTAATGCATAGACGAACTCAACGAAAAAAAGAAAGACGCTTAGAAAAGACAGCCACAACACAATTTTATTCATATTATCTAGTAATAAATTGTGTTGTAACTGTCATTTCTAAGCGACGTTCTTTCCTCATAGGGTTCTTCTCTACAGAACAACATACATGTGCACTTTTACTTCCTGCACCATATATAACTGTAATAATACATGAGGCAAAAACACAAACAGAACAGAGACAACCATTTTAATTATAAAGAAACAATTTCAGTGATGTCATTGAATTATATGCATGGTATATTTTGCTTATGATGCTGTCATTCAAACTTGGTCACTGTGTTTTGGTAAGTGAGGGAGAGGGGGGGGGGGGGCTGGAGGGGGCGGGTACACATGCAGGCATATATATATATATATATATATATATATATATATATATATATATATATATATATATATATATATATATATATATATATATATATATATATATATATATATACCGCAACAATTTCCTAATGTAATGTTACATATGGCAATATAGTTCTATCATCATATGCTAAATTTTGCTATCCACCAAAATGCTAATATTGCCATGATTCCACAGCAGACAGACAGCCTTCGTGGACAGGTCCAACCAGTGAAGAGACAACAGACTGGCCAGTGTCAAACATGTCACCAAACTGCAGGGGCGTTAGCAGCAATGTCACACAGAAACTTTGGAACAGCAAACAGCCTGATGCAGTGCAGTGTGCCCCAACTTGCTCTCAGCAGGCAGCTGCAAGACAAGAACAAAGGTCAGTTAGTACATGTGAAGATGTACTGCAAACACTGTTCTAGATGAGTTTACTTGGCTACCGGGTATCAGCCAGTATAATCTACTCAACATGAAACCAACCGTAATGAATCAATCACAGCCAGTGTAATCAATAAACTCCATACAAGACAGATTTGCAAAATAACTTTTACAAACAATTTCTTTGTCTCGGTGATGGTCAAACGATTTATACAGTTTTGTTTTAATAATAAAAGACATTGTAGCTTTGCAATGCTGCTTGGTAACATGATATTATATGAATATGTTTTCAGGCCAACATAACCAACTTTTCCCTGGGGGAGACTAAAGATGCACTCAACCGATGAGCAGCTCCTGGTGACCATATCGAATGTGGGAGTAGAGGCGACACCTTATCAGCGCGTGACCAGTGAAGACAATCCGGCCTACTGTTTGTGTGGGAATCATCTAATAATAATGGACAACAAGAACTACTGAATTTGATCCAGCTGATCGAGTTAACAGAAGAACCAACTTTTCTAGATATTTGTAAGAAGCAGACCGAAGTCAAATTTTGCAGCGTCAAAAATTATAGCATCACATTTGCAAATAAAATTCCCACATTATAATAGCAATCAAACATCACCAACACTCTACATACAGATTTTTTTCAGTTGTGGCATGAGAGCCATATGGGGCATGGCAACAGCAAACACTGTTGCTCTTGTCAGGTGGCCATAATCAGATGGCAGTTTCTAAGCCCCAATCTAAACTACCTGAGGGCACTATCTGGTTGTGTATGTGTGTGAAACCAACCTCCAAGTCTTTACTTCTGCTGAAAAACCACATCCACTCGTCGCTCAATCTTGTCATCTGTACTGCGTAGGTAATGTAACAAACTGGAGAGCTTCTCATCAGTGAGGCATTGGGGATACAAGGCCACGGAGCACATTCCTTGATGAGAAAAAACAGAATGAAGAGAACATTTTCATTAACTTTTAAAATTTACTTTCTGTCATGGAGATTGTTTACATCTGTTTGTACAAGTAGTTGGGACATGAATAAATGGACACATGTATGTAATATATACTCCATATTGTGCACTTTGTACTCTCTATACAAGAAAGTATTAAAGTTGAATGTAAAAGCAAAATGTTGGACATTTTTTGTTTTCAATACATTTGGACATTCTTCTTCATAAATTGCATACATGTCTGCTTTCATTTTTCATCCTTGTTATAACTACATACTGTAAACAGTGCACATGAACAGGAATTCTGCACCTGACTTGCCATAAGAAAGAATTAGTTTTCATGGTCAGTGTCACAATCCTAAATAGTATATTTCTACAAATACATGTACTGTAATGATACTGAAAATGACATGTACAATACTGCACTTGTACCAGAAATTGCACAAGTGTGTAACATACATGTACTATGCATATTTCTGTTGTGCTACCTGGTATGCCACAGAGTGCCTGTTGCTAATCTTGGTATACTGCTTGCATACTTGGTGGTTGAAGTCAAGGATGGTAAGCCTGTTGCGCATTGTGTAGCCTTTGTAGCCAATGAAAGTTTTTGGGGGGGCCATTTCATTTTCAGCCACATAGATACATCCCCTTGACTAACACTCAAAACACTCAATGATGAGACTGAAACATATCTAAACTCTAAGTCAAAATAAGTGCATAAATAAGACATGATACCTTGATCATGCCTGGCAAGGACACTCGTAATGTGTGGTGATGGTTGATAACAGGCTTTATCCCTTGTTTCAAGTGGTGTTTAGCCTTTGGCAGCAGCAAAGAAACTGAAAACAGATGGCCAATATAATAGATAAAGCAAAACCTGAAAGTAAAAAAAGCACAAAAGTGAAAATGTACCAGCAGCAGTTTATACTGAGTAGGTTATTTCGATGACAGGACAGTTTCGTGTGTTTTTGTTCTGCATACACTCAAGGATATAATCCTCCATGTAAACACACAGCTCAACTCAAACCTTTTATGCAATTCGCTTGCCTTTGTGCCACACATCAAAGTAATGATCCAGATGTTTCAGTGGCTGCGATCAAGTCAGTAATAATATACAAATCTATTTCATACTGGAAAAAAGATACATGCATTACAGAGTGGCAAACTGACCGGTAGCTAGCACTAGCTGTTATGAAGACTTGGGAGAAAAACCACCATGGCACCATGATAATAATGTTTACTGTCAACTTGTAAATATACTTACAGTGTGGAGGTAGCAGTCATATGTAAATCATAACTTAGTGTTGTGACAGCAATATTTCCAGGACACTATAAGCTACTTTATGTGTGATGCGATAACACTTTTACAAACAAAAATGATTTTGTGCAAGCGCACGGGTGTACCATACTTCAAAATCAAATGCCACCAAACTGATAATTACCTGAAAGTAGCAGGAGATTACAGTAGAACTCTGTCGGTGACAACTTATCGGACAGGTCTTGCTGTCTTCAGAAACTCGATGCCATGCTGTGCATTCACCAGTTTCAAGTCACCTGACCTTGTGACAGCCCTGCTGTCTAGAAACAAACCATAAACACAGTCATGGATGGACAAAACCTGTTGAAAAAGAAATAAATACAGAAAATAGGCATGTGTGCACATACGCATGTGCGTGTGGCTTTCTAAAAATGGCTTAGTCACAAAATAGCAGCACATTTGAGTGTTATGATATGGAGCAATATATACATACATGTATTTACATGATTCACAGAAAAACTAGCAATAAAATATTTTGGTATACAAGAATGATATTATAAGTTTTTGTCACTCATATTTCTCCTGTTCATAAGCTTGTGGTTTCAGGAAAATATGAGAAATACATTGTATCAGTGGCAAGCCAACTTACAATAGACCACTTATATACCTGATTGTGAGTTTCATAATGAATTATGCACATACATGTATTGCTCTATTTCATCACACTGAAATGTGCTGTTATTTTGTGAACAAATATATTTTAGGTTGATTATAGTGGTATATTTTATCCTTACCTAGACCTGTTGATTATATTCTCATCCAGACAATTGCTGATGTTGTTTTCATACAGCGAGCAGCTGTACATTTGTTTTCATTCAGACAGCTGAACATTTTGTCTGTGTTCAGACAACTGCAGGTATATTTTGTTTTTTATTCAGACAGCTGTATATTTAATTCTATTCAGACAGCTGTATATTTTGTTCTAAATATAAGCCAGCTGTACATTTTGTCCCAAGCATACACACACACACACACACACACACACACACACACACACACACACACACACACACACACACACACATTTTAGGTTCACAACTTACCTTGCCACTGCGATTATCTGTTATGTATTGTGATGAGATTGGGCGTTGTTCCATTACTGATGCACCTTCACTTTGTACTAGCTTCACAAATGTATCCACAGAAATAACACATTAGCTGCTTGCTGCTCTGTGAGCTCATTTGGTGTGGCACTGAAAAAGAATCAAATGACTGGTATTTGTATAGTTATGTAATGCACACACGGGTCTTGTACTAGAAAATGGCGTGGCGTTCTGAAGATATTTACACAAAAACAACCACCACGAACCCCCAAAACAAATCGCAACTAAAAGTGGAAACTTCTAAATGTACATCAGACCAGAGCTCAGAATATATCGCATATTTCATTATGTATATAACACAAATATGTGTAATAGAAAATTGCCCAGAAACTATTACACTTATTTATAAAGGAGAGAATATTTAAAAACAAAGTTTCAGGCTGTTACTATAGTGACGTATATATATAGTAACTACAGAAGAGACGAACAGTGAGGCTAAGATTTCCAATCTATTCTTCGTCTTGTTCATCGATGTATTCTGCCTACTTCTCACCACTGTCGTCTGCTGTTATTTCCTCAGTCATCATTTCCCCCGAAATTAGTGTCCTGTACACCAGAACACACATAACATTACGATCGCTAGGGCTTCTTGTTGTTGACAAGGGGTCCTACTAAAACCCGGAATAACCCGGAATAACCCGGAATAACCTGTCCTAAGATAAAATAACCATATCTATAACTATTATTGCGTACCTAAACACAAAATAATCATGTGTTAGAAGTTTGGTTTACATTAAAGTTGATTTAGTTTTACTAGTAAGCCGTTTTCCACAACCGTTGACACGTCGATTACTTCCCTTGCTACACGATCGCTCTGTCCGAAACCAGTCGAAATAACCTCTCCTAAGCCCAAATTACCACATAAACACATATTATTGAGTACTTAAAGTAGTAATATTCATATATTTGAGGTTGTAGGTGCCGTAAAAGTTGTTTATTTAGCGTTAGAAAGCTTCGAAGGACTTGTTCTTTGAGCCTCTTGTTCTATGCCTATCTTCGCCCTACGCGCATTCGCCCACACCGTTCGTCCCAATCACATTTCGTCCCATGACGTTTCATCCCCGATGCTGTTTAATGGAAGACATTACGCTATGAGCGGACCATGATAATCAGTTGACATTCAAAGAGAACATAACTGGAGCGTTTCTGAGCTCGAATATAAACATCTAGACCGAAAGAGTTGACTGCCAGTGCTTGTAATTTAGAAGAAACTACCAAGTGAGTAGGAAAAATTACTGTCAAGGGGGAAATTGTGCATGATAGACCAATGATCATAAATCTACTTTAAACCAAGCACAAAAAAAAAAAAAAAAAAAAAAAAAGGAAAGAGGGGGTGCGCTAAGTAAGTGACTGGAAGCAATGCATATGGAAGCCCCCACCCCCACCCAAAGGGGGGCGTATCACATATCCCACTGTTCCAGCCCCTTGGTGCAGGAAATTTAAATCTAGGTCCCCCACGTGGGGGACTTTTACGGCAGTTCTCTCTTAGGGTGCATAAAAATTTGGCTCTAGGTGGAGGCATGGAATGTATGCCCCTGCAGAAACCACAGTAAAATGTGGTCTTCTTTGCAGGTAGGCAGAAGTTCCATCTCATCCTCCAGTATTGCCGATGGCGTGCTGATGAGGTCACCTAGACCGAAACAGCTGTCCATACCAGCTAGATATCTGGACCCCCACTTGGGGGACCTAGATTTAAATTTCCATGCACCAAGGGGCTGGAACAGTGGGATATGTCTATGATCATTGGTCTATCATGCACAATTCTCTCCCTTGACAGTGCTTTTCCATATCATCACAAGCTCCTATATAGCGTCCCAGTAGCCCTTTTGTTGACAGACAACATTTTAATAGGGACGGCACACGCCGCCTCCCATCTGGTTTCACTAAATGCCGGGCAGGGGTGGGGGTGGGAGGGGGGGCGGTGGGGGTGGGTGGGTCTACGACCTGTCCGGCCAACACTGACCTGTAAATTGATACACCCAGAGCAGTGTCAAATGTCCGTGACCCAGATGTTTAGCCTCACCCCATGCCGAAACAAGGCCTCACTAGAATCTGGTGCCAGACTGCCTCTTACCCCAACATAACGACAGAAACTGTCAACGCCTCGGCCGCTTTAACAGCTCGCCGCTGCCGCTTTATCGCTCCCTGGTCGTGCCGGCGTGTTTATGTGTACTGTAAACAAATTCCCAACCCTTTCCCGAGGTCTCTGTACAGTCTATTTTTACTCTGAGGCCTTCCTTTGTAAAAATTCTCAGCTTTTCAAGTCGGTAAAGCGATCGCTGATTCCATTGCTAACGATGCGGTCCGACATCTTGGTTTTACTCTCTTCAGTTGTTTTTTTTTTTTATGTGATACTGTGGAAATTGATAATCTATTGCTATATTGCCAGGAAACTTGTAGCAATGTTTCGAAGTGTTTAAAATCAAATGTTTTATTTAGAATGCTTTAAATGGTCAGCTATTGATAAATTACTTTTGTTTGAGTGTATTGTGTTGACCTCACGTGCTACGAGCGTTAGATTTGATACTGCACAATCAAAGTATGCGTTTTTTTGGGCCATTCATTTGAAACCTAAAGCCAGGCACTAGGCTTCTAACGTACCCAAAAGCGCCCGCATTCGTTTGCGAAAATTCGCCGGCCGCCTCGGGGTTTACACGTTAGACAAACCCTACTCTGATGCGGGAACTGAGGAGCACTATAGTATAAATCACGAGAGAGGTTTACCACCGAAGGTTTTTAAAACTTGCACAGACTCATTACAATCTATGTATTTTCACCAAGCTGGTATTGCAGGCCAGTATGCTTGCTGAAACTGAAACCGTGCAGGAGACAGGCCAATATACCGCTTCTAGTCATAGCATATATGTACATTTGCCCCTGCATTTACAACGGCTACTGAGAACCTGCTGTCGCAAACGAACTGCGCAGTTCTTCCCAGAGCGGACAAAGTCAGGTTTTAGCATAAGACTGAACACATGCTCAAACTTATAACGCCCGGGGAAAGAGCTGGTATGCGCAAGCATGGATGCCGTGTTCACAGGTCACAGTGTGACTAGAATAAAGAGTGGTCCGCATGTGTTGTACACGTTTCTAGGTTGCCCATATTATCCCTGCTACCTCACCTATTGGGATAAATCAATAAAGCAGCTAATTTAATTTATTGTTCGAAAGACTTTATGTACAGGAAATTCACCTATGGTGCAACTTGCAGCCACTCAATCACACTCGTAGATCATGATCATAATATTTTATTTTCCTAGTAATATTTTCCTAGTAAGGCCATACAGCCAGAGACCCTGAGGGAATTTTTTACTTCTGTGGTCTTACTTAATGCACGCCATCCTTGAGGTGTTTTTTTTTTTTTTTTTTTTTTTTTTTTTTTTTTTTTTTTTACTTATTGTCAGGGTAGGTCATACTTGATATAAATCCAAACGTTTTTCCTTGGGACTTGAGAGTGTTTTTGCATGATTCTGCAGGAACAATAGATAATACGGGTGTAAAAGGTTGGGAATGGATATGTGGTCCTAAAACTGTGCCGTCATTTTCAGGTGGTTTCAGTTATATAGTCAGTAATTGTGTGTTGTATTGTGAAGGGAGTCACATAAATGTTACTGTTTTAAGAGTAATGTGGCTGAATGATAGTGGCTGTGTAATGATATTGTGTCTGTGGGTGTGTTCAGGTTGATTTCCAAATTTTTACACTGAAACTGGTTTTCTTTATTTTTCATGTGATTCACTTGAAATTGGTGAGCATCTTTCACGTGACTGACTGATTAAAAGTATGCTTACAAATGCAAAATCTGATGGAAACTGTAGAAGTAAGATGCTCTTTCCTATGTGATTTTGGAACTTACTGAGCACATTTCCCAGCCGCTTTAGTTTGGCACTTGAGACTTCAGTGGTGCTGAGCACGTTTTAAGTGACGGGCGACTGATTAAAATGATGGTGCCCAATGCAAAATCACTGAGATGGACACTTTACAAGTTGTACACCCCTTCCCGCTAGGTCTTAACTGTGTGTGTTAAGACTATATTGACCCATATCAGACTGATGCTAAAAGCTTCAGTTGACCTGACTGCCATATTCAAGCTACATTATATGATGATGATGATAGATGATGATGATAGAACTTTATTGCTATATGTAACAATACATTAGGAAATCGTTGCGGTGCCACGCAACATTAAAGGAAGAACATTAAACACATTAAAATATAATTAAGCTACTCACGTGCACACACACACACACACACACACACACACACACACACACACACACACACACACACACACACACCGTATGCCTTAGTAACTATTGTGGTCTAAACATAAAGGCAATAAACACGATTTCACATTAACACAAATTACATAGGATTACATATAGTATTTACAGCTAAGGATGTCAGTAGACCAATGGCTTTAGTTAAAAGGTGGTGCCAGAATAGCTTAGCGCCAAAGTATTCTGGCACTTCCCTTGAATAATTTAAGTGAAACTTATTTCACACACTGGTGTATTCCGATTGATAAGGGTTAAAGGAATCTGTTTCATTTCTGCGTCATTTAATTGCATTTGAAAGATAAAACTAATCTTAAAAAAGATGCCCTATTTAGACATCATGGTTTGTGAGATCTTGTAGTATATTTCTGATAAAGAAAACCGACTCAAAACGCAGAAAATTAATTTTTTTCTTATTACAACAACGTTCATCACTATATATTATGATTTGGGTAGGAAAGGGCATCTTACTTCTACAGTTTCTGTCCGATTTCCCTGTTTTGATGATCATTTAAATCAGTCAGTCACGTGAAAGGTGCTCACCAATTTTCAAGTCCATCACATGAAAAATTAAAAAAAAAATTCAGTGTACAAAATTTGAAAATTGTTCTAAGTCCAAAAATCACTAAACAAATTATAATAAATTAACCAAATGTTTCTCACTTGTGCTTGTTTCACACCATGGTTTGTGAGGAGATTTCGTATATATCTGAATAAAAAAATCGATGGAAAACGCTGAAACTGAAAAATTTTCTTCATAGCATAAATTTTATCACTATATATTATGACTTGCAGAGGGAAATGTATTTAAGTTGTACAGTTTCCATGCGATCTGGCTGTTTTCAACATCATTTTAAGCAGCTGATGAAACTGCATCCGATGGACATATTTAAAACATTGTTAACCATATATTTGATAGAAACCCTAAGGTATAAGTGTATAGAAATATGACTGATATACCAAATGTCACTAAAAAAATAAAATAAAAAAAAACTAATCTTAAAAAAGATGCGCTATTTAGAATCATGGTTTGTGAGATCTTGCGGTATATTTCTAATAAAGAAAACCGACTCAAAATGCAGAAACTAAAAAATTTTCTTATTAGGACAAAATACACCACTATATATTATGACTTGGATATGAAAAGACATCTTACTTCTACAGTTTCCGTCCGATTTCCCTGTTTTGATGATCGTTTAAATCAGTCAGTCACGTGAAAGATGCTCACCAATTTGCAAGTCCATCACATGAAAAATAAAAAAAATTCAGTGTGCAAAATTTGAAAATTGTTCTAAGTCCAAAACTCACTAAAAAAATTATAAAAAATTAACCAAATGTTTCGCACTTTGGCTTGTTTCACACCATGGTTTGTGAGGAGATTTAGTATATGTCTGAATAAGAAAATCGACGGAAAACACTGAAACTGAAAAAAATTCTTCATAGCATCAGTTTTTTTACTATATATTATGACTTGCAGAGGGAAATGCATTTAAGTTGTACAGTTTCCATGCGATCTGGCTGTTGTCAATATCAGTTTAAGCAGCTGATGAAACTGCATCCGATGGACATACTTAAAACATTGTTAACCCTATATTTGATAGAAACCCTAAGGGTATATGTGTATATAGAAATATGACTGATATACCAAATGTCACTAAAAAAATTAAAATAAAAAAAACTAATCTTAAAAAAGATGCGCTATTTAGAATCATGGTTTTTGAGATCTTGCGGTATATTTCTAATAAAGAAAACCGACTCAAAACGCAGAAACTAAAAAAATTTCTTATTAGGACAAAATACACCACTATATATTATGACTTGGATATGAAAAGACATCTTACTTCTACAGTTTCCGTCCGATTTCCCTGTTTTGATGATCGTTTAAATCAGTCAGTCACGTGAAAAATGCTCACCAATTTTCAAGTCCATCACATGAAAAATAAAAAAATTTCAGTGTGCAAAATTTGAAAATTGTTCTGAGTCCAAAAATCACTAAAAAAATTATAAAAAATTAACCAAATGTTTCGCACTTGTGCTTGTTTCACACCATGGTTTGTGAGGAGATTTCGTATATATCTGAATAAGAAAATCGACGGAAAACGCTGAAACGGGACATGGGAGGGGGGAAGCAAGGGATTCTCTGGGCCAACCCTACTTTTTTCAAGTCGGAGGAAGTGGAGGGGGGGGGGGGGGGGGGAGACATCTACATAGTTTGTTTCATTGTTATTAGGTCACTGATCATTACGCGTTTGATCTCAGTAGTACAGACCCGATAATCCGGCCGAGCGTAAGTGGATCGTAAAAGCCACACTGTGACGTGAAACTTCGACACTAACCTATGTACAGTAAGGTTCGTGAACAGCACACTTGCCGAGTGTACTGCAGTTGTTAAAAGACTGTCCGGCAGATTTACAGATTTCCGGCGGGAAGACTAAGACATATAGAAGTTGTTCGGCACCAACTGTAACTGGCTGGAATTGAGAACAGCTGTTTGGATTTTTCTAACCACCTGACTCAAAAGCCTTGTCCATCAATAACATCAGGATGGGGAAGCAGTATGTAGACACCGAGCTCAAAATATCGCCGAGCACCACCCGCTTATTGTGGTAGTGAATTATGCCTTTGCAGCTGATCAGTGAAATGAAAGCTTTTTATCACCTACTGGAGGGAGTGGTGGGGAGAGCTGTCTTTATTTGGTTAGTTTTAGCATGATCCCGAGCTAGGACCAAAATCCAGCAGTCTAATGTCAGTGCTGGGAGCCAGCGTACATGTACATGTTTGGCACAGTTTATTCTTCTGCGAGACGGCTTTGTTGTGTTACAGGAATATATTGAGAGCGGTTTTGCGCTGTCAATAGAACAGAACGAATCAAACATGAGCCCCCCCCCCCCTCCCCCACGTTCTTCACCACAATGCAGAAACTGAGACATACCCCTTCAGTTTTCCATTGTATGTGGCATTAAATAATACTGTTCACTTGATGATAACACTCGACAAACGCGTCGTACATGGAAAACATTTTTTCCGACTATTGCAATTTGTGTTCAAATTCTGTCTCACTGTTATGTTAAGCTTGTCAAGGTACAATTTATGCCAGTGTAACAGCATGTCCTGGTATTCAGCCTCCTGCAAGTCTTTCCATTCCCACTGACAAACACGTCTATTGATAAACTCGTTGATCCAGTTATCACAAAAATGCTTAGGTGTTTGTGAAAACAACTGTCTTTTTTTCCTGATCCGTCTATACACCTACGGTAAACATGAACCCGATAGTCATTTCTTGTTCAGAGATTGTTTGATGTACCCATGTGACTGTATAAAACAAGCAATTAAAAAAAAAAAATTCATGAATCTGCTTGATATACTTTCCTTTTCAACAACCCTTACAGGCCAAAGAGGGTACAGTTTCGAATATGTCCATTAGTAATGAAATACTTCTAAGTGTGTTCGTAATCTCGAAAATGATATTCCATTAACACATAAGTGTTTACAGGCTTTTAATTCACTGATTTTGTCAAAAGACATTCACTTGTGATCTACTTCTGATTTCCGAACAGTGTCTATGGAGACAAACAGGTCGTTAAAAACCTGACTTCTGCATGCTGATGTCCGTCTATTAAGCTTGTTGTCATTTGACGAAAGGGGGTGTCAGATTTGACCGGAGGCTGTCCTTCAGCCAATTGCTGATGGAGAGGGCGAACCTACGAGAGCAAGCCGCCCAATCAGAACTGGATTTTGAGTCAGGGTGTAATTAGTGGATGTCACGTGACATCCTACGGCCGACCCTACGGTCTCTCCCCTTCCTCCCCTGCCCCTACTGGCCAGCCAAACGCCAGATTCATTCTCCATAAACAGTTTAACACCACTCGGCTGATCACACACCCCCAGAGCGATCGAATGGGACGACTACCACCGAGCGCTGGTCGCCGCCCGGTGGATGGTGCACGCCGGGGCTCTCAAAGACCTTCACCCCCCAAAGACCACAAATACGGCCAGCCAAGCCACCACCACCACCACCTACAAGGACAACGAGTGCCAAGTAGCACCAGAGCTAAAGTCAACAGGGACAACAGCCGCCCCAGCGACAGCGACAAAGAAGATAGGAACTACGACCACCACCACCAAGAACAGAGGACACCACCAAGAACAGAGGATGCGGGAACACCGCCCCGCCCAAGCAAGACGTAGGCACCGACGCAACCCCCACCCCAACCACAGAAACGAAGAGCACCTCTACAGACCCAGCACCACAAGCGACCAACTCCAACCAACACCAACCAGCCAACAAACCAGCCGCAGCCCCCCGAAAACGGCACAGGCCACCCAAGCGCTTCCGACACCAGCGCCCGCCACTACTCCCCACGCCGCCACCGCACCTTCGCCTGCCACCGCAACACCGCCACCCACCCCGCCCATTCCAGCGACCGACCCCCCGGCCCAGGATCAACTGGCAATTCTGCCAGCGCTAGCCTCACCTATCTGGTTTGTCAGGATCAACTGGCCGCCACCGCCACCACCCAACCTCCCCAGACCCTACTACAGCCAGCCACGGTTCTACCGGCCACCACCACCACCGCCACCACTTCTACAAGAAATGCTAGAGTGGTTGGCACTTCAACACCTCCCAGCCTGGCGCTAAAAGCAACGGTTCACCGGCCACCACCCGCCTCCTCCACCACCAACCACCCGGCCCCGGCGTTAACATCAGCCGCTGCGCGACGGAGCGACAGACAGACAGCGAGATAACCCCCCCCCCCCCATCCCCTGGCCCACCCCCCCCCCCCCTGGACGAAATCAGCGAGAGCTGCAAGTCCCTATCCCTTCCAAATCTTCACCTTCATGATACACCCCCTCACAGTCCCTCTCCCGCCCTGGCCTTCCCAGTCACCGGCCACCCAAATACCAGATCTCACTGTCCAAAAAGAGGCAGATGTAAATGCGGGAGAGATGGTTAATTTCGCTTTATGACCTAATACCCTAAACTAGCTTGTAGACTGAAACTCTGTTTCTACCGAAGGTGTTGTGGTTTCGCCGAAAGACTTGCTTCATGCGCGTTCAAGCATTTGCACCCGCCGAGAAACGCAGGACAGTCGGGGTGAGGTATTGGCCGTAATTAGCGCCGGAGTGCGAACTGTACCAGTGATTCGGCGGCAGTAGTGTGGGCAGATAACCTTCACTGGAAATAGCCCGAGGGGTGGGGAGGGGGGGGGGGCGAGAAGGGAGGAGGGGGGGGGGGAAGCAAGTGATTCTCTGGGCCAACCCTACTTTATCAAGTCGGAGGAAAAGGGGGGGGGGGGCATCTACATTTTTTTAAATTGTTAAATATAGATCACTGATCATAACGGGCTTTAGACCCGATAATTTGGCCGAGCGTAAGTGGATCGTACAAGCCACACTGTGACGTGAAACTTCGACACTAATTAACCTATGTACAGTAAGGTCCGTGAACAGTACACTTGCCGAGTTTACTGCAGTTGTTAAAAGACTGTCCGGCAGATTTACAGATGAGCATTAAAAGCCGCATTCAGAGAGTGTGAAGCTAAAATGTTCTTGTAATGTCACGTGTGCGGGCATTTCTATTTCGCCACACAGATCATTCAGACAGTATCTCAATACCTTTTCATTCAGTCCGTTCAACTGCGGGTTCAACGATCACATTAAGTTACGGGTAGTGCCTAATTAACCTAGTGCTTCTTCAGATGCTGAGTTTAAGACGCATAATAATTCAGTATGATCTGTTTATTTTAACCCGATATATGTTTTCAGTCTGAACATAAAATTGAAAATAGAAAATATATTGAGTGACCAATCAGAGTCGACTCTTCCGTCAGTTTGGAAACTCTCCGTGAAATTACCGTGTCGATGAAGCCAAACATATTGCTTGGTCAAAGTAATTTGAAAAAAGTAATTTGTGTTTAAGTCATGCAAGATACAAATTTTAATGACAATCATGAAAAAAGTTCGAATCAACCGTAACAGGTGGTATTTCTTTTCAACCTTTCGTTGAACCGTGCAGACCGGAGGACAAGTTGAAGTTCGCAGAGACAAAAGCAGAAACAGTGGATATAGGCCAAGAAAAATAAATATCGCTGAGTCGTCTACATTCAGTTCGCGTTATGATTTTTACAATCGCTGTTTTATAGCGCCCACCGTCAAAATCGGTGATACCGACAAAACTGACAAATGGGCCTTGGAAAATTAAAAGGGTGAGGGGGGGGGGGGGGGCTGGTGGGGAGGGATGGGGCGGGGGGGGGGGGGGGGGGGGGGCAGGTACTGGAAAATATGCTTTCCTTCAAACCCCAGAAAATCAAGTAACATCTTGAATTCAATGTAATCCAATTCCGGTAATATAGTTTATTTAGTTTCGGCGTCACTCAGTGCCTCCGATCGGTATTTCTCAATTCTAACAAGCATCATCAACCGGCCACTACTCAGTAAGTTCAAACCCGGTTTAAATCCGAAAATGACAAGTTAATGCGAACACTGTATATTCCTAAGTGATCTGTATAATCACCCCCCGTATGCCGCACTTTCATCACTGTATTCAGCTTTTCCGGGCGCTACAAGAAAGTCAGGCAATATTTGCGCGGAGTGTGGCCGTAGAAGGGTTGAGGGCACTTTAATAAATCCTCAGTATAATAGAAAACAAAATACAGAGTTAAAATATCGCTGTGTCGTCTACATTCAGTTCGAGCTGTGGGATGTCTGTTGCTAGTCTGCATGAATCAACGTAAAAATGCTCCAATCGGAGAACACAAAAGCCCAAATGAAATGAACACTGCACAGTCGGAACCCCGAAATAAGTCCTTGGGGGACCTAGGTGCACATGGTGTGTGTCGCTGTCACGGGCATGTGTTATGATTATCAGTGGTCGTTGCGGGAAGGTGTTGGGAGATGCCGATCAATTATGCATGACCAAAGTTATGGAGTAGTTAATGTAATGTATCGATCAAAATGGAACGGCGCTAGCCATATTTGTTACTTGGGTTAATAAAATGAACCAGCAAATGACTGTGCAAGGGGGACATAAATATGAAATTATCGTATCGTAACCTGGAATTAGCGGAGAAGTAGAGAAGGCTTAGGTCTTGCGTTAGAAGAAGGACGCAGATGGTGAAAACGTTTCTGGCCAGTTTCTTAGCAGTGCACCGTACTACGGTATCGTTGTATGGTGTTGTGCATATTTTCATTTTCATATCGTCGGGGAAAAAACTTCACACGTGTCTGGCAACGAGCAGTGACGCTTTCGAATGACGTCACTATACTAAATCAGACGCGTGGCATCAAGTCGCAACACCTTCCGTGCAATCCTAGTTTTCTTAATAGCTACCCAAGACCTGTCAGATGAAAATTTGCTCGATTTGTGTACAAATGATATGATGTATGCGCAAGCCGGCACCGGCATTTAAATTCGTAGAACCGACCGCCCCTCTGTGACAAAGATTTCACATAAATGCAGGTACATTAAGTAGTGCTAAACCCTAACGTGCAGAGAAGAACTCAACGGAGAAAGAAGCACGCTTAGAGAAGACAGTTGTGACAACACAATTTATTATTAACGGACATTATTCGCCCGTTGTCGAAAAGCAAATGAAATCTTAAAAAACACAGACATATATAAAGTATTTGACTAGCTCTACGTAACGCAACAGGAAACTTCGATTCATTTAAACAGAATTAATTAGAGTAAACGTTGCAATGAATTAATTTCTATGTATCCCAAGGAAATGCTAAAACCTAAACGTGTGTCATGTTGGACGTATTTTACGTCGCAGTTTGAGGAAAGGTGTGAGTTTTTTTCAAAGTAAAAATTGAAAAAATATGTCTTTGTTTCTGTGTAAAAGTTGTGTCTATCGAGGTCTTTGGGAGCAGAACAGGTTAACACAGAAGCCTTTGATGTTAACAGCTAGGAGTCTAATACATCACATGTATTATTGGGGACCCATTTGTCTGTATTATTGGGTCCCCTTTGTTTGGTCAGAGCCGTATGTAATTTACCAACGTCTATCCTTTCTTTACATCTTGGAGAATAAAAGCTAATGCTGGGAACGAGTGCATCCAACAGTAGATCTCATAGACAAAAACTCTGCTGAACGGCCCGTGTACACGCCGGTGCCGTGCACCAGCACACATCCTCTTGACACAAAGACTGCGGGGGCACTTCTGTTTTGAACGAATAATTGCTATTAGACTATGATGACACACAGACCAGTGTTTACCCCCCCCCCCCACCTCCCCCTTTCCCTCACTGCCGACTGTGCTGTTCTTTCCCCTCAGTCAGTCCCAACCACCTCCAACTGACCCAGAGCTACAAAAGCGCTTGCATCAGCAGGAACTCATGAGAATCATAGCGTCAAACTGAATGGTAATTCGGTCTTTCTCTCGAAGTTGCGAGATGTCGGTAGCCTGAGTTAAACCACTGTGATCACGGTTTGAAGTCGCCGCCAATACACACGAGTCAGTTATATGTGCTAAAGTGCAAACTAGCAATGGGGCTCAGCCTATCGAGTTTTCTGGTTACTGCGTCATGAAAAGCAGACCATCTGCAAGAGGCATAGATTTTCATGCTTCTCTGTAGACTCAGTCCGGGGCTCATGAGAATCTTAGCGTCAACCTGAATGGTATCTCGGCCGCAAAATTTATGTTTTGCGATGTATCATAGCACCACTGTGAACACGGTCTCAGAGACTAAGTGTGTCCGGGTCCGGGCGATTACGTGCGGGTGAAAAGCAGTTCAGTGTCAATCAGCGCGCGTCTCAAGTCGCCAATACAGACACGTCAACTATTTGCAATCCAGCAATGGGCCTGTCGCGTTTTCTGGTCAGTCCGTCATGAAACACCGAACATCTGCAAGAGGCACATGCCTTCCCGTCTCTCTGTAGGCGCGGGGGCCCAAATCTGCGAATGTGTTTGCCTTGTTTGGCCGCCACTATAATTCCAATCATCAGTGTTACAGTCACAGGCTAATAATCACTCATTCACTACTCTCACGCGCAGAATCGCGGAACTCATGAATAAAACGCTACGCACAAAAAGTGATCACCCAATGAGGCCAAAATTAATTTTAAATTGAGTTGGCTTCAAACCCAGCGGTTTGGCCACTAAAGTTGAATACTGTTCAGGTTTCAGTGACCACTGTCAAGCCATGGACAGTTTAAACGTCTTGCAGCGCCGGGCTGTTCAGCACTCAGCGTGGAAGTTTACATGAATCAATATATCAGTGATTCTACGAGGAGCTCGATCAGGATATATTTTAGCAAGTTTACTAGGTCATTTTCAAGATTTCCTGAGGTCAGCGGCTGCACATTGTTGTCAGGAATAAAGGAAATGTAAAATATTAATAAGTCTAATGTTGGTGATCATATTTTTTTTTAAAGTTGTCTTGAAATTATCTGCGTTCAAACGTTATTGAAAAAACACGAGGTGAGCTTTGCTCAAACTGTCTATGAGCCTTCAATGACACTAATTTCTGAACGGCCGATAATAGTGTCCTCATTGAGAGATTTGGAAACTTGTGATGTTCTTCGTTATCCGAAACTGACTGATATTAGTTGGTCATTTATTGCGACGGCGCAGGACCTTACGGGAATGTATCAGAGCTGAAAGACTACGTAATCGCGGTGATGAGATGCTGCCGAGAACGAGTCAGACCTATTCAGTTATTATTTGTATATATAGGTACGTGTATTCCACCTCTTTAAAGAGTCTCAGATGACATGTACAAATTTACCACAAATGGACACCGGTGTTATTAGCGGTTGAAAAGGTCATGACAGTTTATGCCTGTGCAGATAGAAGGACCTTAATCGCTCAGTATGTGTTGCACGTCCTTTATACTCTTACACCTCTATCTGAGCACCTCAATTACACCACTAACATAGACAGAACTAAAGTACATCTCTATGTGAGTATCTCAATTACACCTCTATCATTAACTACATTGACTTAAAGTACAGCACCTCAATTACACCACTAACATAGCCAAAACCTAAAGTACATCTCTATGTGAGTATCTCAATTACACCTCTATCATTAACTACACTGACTTAAAGTACAGTACCTCAATTACACCTCTAACATTAACTACATTTCCTTAAAGTACATATCTATGTGTGCACCTCAATTACACCTCTAGCACAGCCACACCTAAAGTACACCTCTAAGACGTCTGAGAAAATACAGTCGTTGCTGTAATTTTTTCACTAAAGAATCAACGTTTTTCTCCCATTTAGATCGTTTGAGATGTGGGTGCCGAGAAACTGAAACAATCAACAATTGTCTCTTGCAGTTGGACCATGTTCACCTTTTCTTGACAGTGAAGGGGTAAAACAGAAGTGTAACTGAGGTGCTCACTTAGAGGTGTACTTTAGGTATCCACGTACAAGCTGTACTCCATAGGCAAAACCAAAGCGGCAGTGTTTCTTTACGCCTAAATTTATCAACGTACAGGTTGTACTCCATAGGCAATCTGCCCGTTAGGGCCTTCCATTGTCACTTTGGTGTCGTGAATGTGGCACATTCCTTCTGCGAATGAAGATAAGTAGCGGCTAATCTCTCTGTTTGTTTGTTTGTCTATTTTGACAAAGGGTATTTACCCGAAATATTCATAAATTGTGTTGTACCCGTCTTTTATAAGCGTGTTTCTTTCTCCGTTGGGTACTTCTTTAATTAATATAAATAGTAATTGTTTGCTAGTTAATTTATTGATTATTTACCTCCCCCCCCCCTCTCCCGCTTTTTTTTTCCTCAACGGTGTTGTTTTTTTTTTTGTGTCCTCTCAACGGTGGTGGGTGGGTATTATGAATGTGTGCTTACATAATCTCCAAAAGAAAAGCATACATATGCTTACATATGCTTTCAAAGTATATATTTACCTGATCGGTCGATCCCTCATCCATTCGTTCGTTTATTGATTGATCTCATGATTCATTGATTCCTTTTTTGCAGTCATTCATTCATTTCATAAGTCGTACATTTATTTTAGAGCTGAGTATACTTACAAGCATAAATAATGCACATTTTAAAAAATCGCCCACTGAATTACAGGTGCAGATCCAAAGGGTGTCTCGACCGGGGTCTGGGGGTGGGGGGAGGGGAGGTTCTTGGTGATTTTCTTTTAGGGATTTTCTTTAAAGTTGTACTATCGTGTTGTAACCGTACCCTCTACGCGTGTTTTTTTGTTGTTGTTGTTGTTGTTTGTTTGTTTGTTTTTTTGGAGGGGGGGGGGGAGGGTTGGGGTGGGGGTGGGGGGGGGGGAGTGGGTTTTCTCAGACATACTTACAGTTTTCAGAGCATAAGATTTTTATTTGTTGAAACCTTTCTTCTTTTATCTAGGGGCACAGCTCCGATTTTGGTCCTTTTTTTAAAATGGTCCCTTCTATTTATAGAAGGGACTGTTTAGTACGGGTCGCAGTGGGGCGAATTTAATAGCATGTTCATGATGTCAAAGACGGGCATCCCTAAACCTCAAACTATTGAAGTAACAAGATAAAAATTACGTCATGTCTAGTTACGCTAAGCGCCTTATGTGCGTATGTATGTATATATGCGTGCGTGCGTGCATTGTGTGTGTGTGTGTGTGTGTGTATGTGTGTGTGTGTGTGTGTGTGTGTGTGTGTGTGTGTGTGTGTGTGTGTGTGTGCGTATGTATGTAAACAAGAGAATCTCCGATATTTCTGTACACACAAGCTTAAAACATGGCGAAATACTTTCTTAAAGGGGTGGCTAAGGGAGCCTCCGAGCATTTTGTAATTGAATGTCTCATTAAAGACACAAACAACCGTTTACAGGGAGTCAGTTGACCCAGATTAGAGTCCGTACTTTTTGTCATATTTATATGAAATTTTGGATATTTTCGGCATCCTGTCTCGGAAGACAATGGAGTATGCGCTTGCTGGGTCAGTCACTGGAGTGACCTCTCCAGTGCGCAAGCCTGGGCGAAGTGTATGGAGATCCTGGGATGCCCAGTCGTCAAGATCCCCCTCTCGGCCTCGCTGATGTATCCAAAGGAATGCAAAGCAGTACGTTTGGCATCAGTTTGGCTGCAGGAGCTGCCAGAACAGTGCGTGAATACAGGCAGCTGTCTGCCTTCGGGGCTCCACTCCTGATTTGAAGGGTTTACTCCCCCACATTTGGGCGTTGGATCCAACCTGATCTCCTCCGTCCTCTAGCCGTTGGCTGTCAGAAACAGCTCATCCGCCTAGTGGTGCAATGTGAACACCACCCCCTCACGTGGTTTAGCCCACCAGCTGAGGTGGTTTGCCAGGGTGTGGCGCTTGGAGCCAGCACGTGAGAGATTAAGGAGATGGATGAGGACCAGTGATGCCCGTCCGTCCTATGTAGGACGCAGCTGCCGAACAGCAAAGGTACTACCTCTATCCAGAGCCCCCTACACCCTAGCTATATATATATATATATATAGCTAGCTTAGAGAAGACATTGGATGAGTTCGTTAGCCAGCTTTGTAACCGTTCAACTTCTTTACTAAAAAAATAATTCTTTTTTAGAAAAAAATAAAATATTAAACAGTAAAAAATAAAAAAATTGACTTTTAGAGAAAGTCAGTGTCGGTGACGTACAAAAGGCAACTCAGTCACGACGCAGACATTGACATAATACTCTAAATATGATGTAATTCTCTCCAGCGCGCGCCGAAGTCTTTCTCTCTCTCACACAGACATGCGCGCATCTCCGAGGCATAGATCCTCATGCGCCCGGAGAGCGCATGAGGATCTATGTCTCTTGGAGATGTTTGGAGCGCGCGCGCACATGCACGCACTAACACGCACACACACACATCGTCGCGCTTTCAGAAGAGCTTGCAGGTGACCCGATATAGCTAGTTTGGAGAAAGGCATTGGATGAGTTCGTTAGCCAGCTTTGTACTTTCAACTTATTCAGTAGAAATTAATTCTTTTTAGAAACAAATTAAAACAATGAAGAAAAAAAACAAAGAAGACTTTTGGAGAGAGCCAGACAGTGACATTGACGTAAAAGAAGCAATTCCGTCACCACGCAGACATTAACACAATACTCTAAATATGACACAAATCTCTCTCTCTCTCTCTCTCTCTCTCTCTCTCTCTCTCTCTCTCTCTCTCTCTCTCGAAGGCAAAGAAACCATGTTAAACATTTAGTGAGGAAAGCTCAAAGGTCACTTTTTCACCGTCTTATGAACGGAAAGAAAGATGTCGTATCTGTGTGGCGAGCGATCAATGCTTTTACGAGGTCCAAAAATACCGCACAATGTACACAGTTATCAGCTGATATCTTGAATCAGCATTTCCTCTCGGCTGCCAGTACGTTGCTAAAAAATACATATTCTGGTCAGTCTTCAGCTGTGTCCGAAAAGCTAAAGACGTTTTGTGCAGAACGGCTGGACCCTGATACGTCATTCAGCATTCCGCTGTTAACGATATACGACGTGGGAAAATTCATCTCGTACTTAAAGAACAAACGTACGTCTGGCCATGATGGTATTAGTAGCTCAGTTCTGAAAATGGCCTTACCGTATATTGTAGATACCTTGACATATATATACAACCTTTGCATAAAGCAGGGGATATTTCCATCTTCTCTAAAAATAGCCAAAGTGATCCCACTACCTAAAACGAAAGACCTTGCCGACCCTAACAAGTTCAGGCCCATTTCGCTACTGTCAACACTGTCGAAACCGATAGAAAGACACATTCACACACACTTGCAACATTTTCTAGAAAAACACAAACTCATACATCCATTACAATCTGGCTTTCGGCGGAAACACTCCTGTCACACAGCATTGGTACACCTTGTTGACAGATGGCTTACTGCCATAAACAGCAGTCAAATGACTGGAGCAGTATTTTTGGACCTTTCAAAAGCATTTGACCTCGTCAATCATGAAACTTTAGTTCAAAAACTTAATGTCTATCAACTAAGCGCAGACACACTTGCCTTCCTTACGTCATATCTGCATGGGCGTACGCAGTATGTCTACGTGAATGGGAAAAACTCACCTGAAGGGGTGATAGAGCACGGAGTACCACAGGGATCGATTCTTGGTCCATTATTGTTCTCTGTCTTTATAAACGACCTTCCATTACATATATCTGACTCCAGTGTAACTTGCAGTCTTTTTGCAGACGATGGAACACTGGACGTTTCGTCATCAGACGTAACATGTATGGTGAAGATTCTCCAAGACAGTTTAAATGAGATATCTGAATGGTGCAGACATAACGCCATGATACCTAATCCCACTAAAACCAAATGCATGCTGATTACCACACGGCAAAAGCATCAGTTGAACCCCCCTCCCCTTCAACTAACACTTAACGGCCAGCCTGTGGAGCAAGTCAGAGAACATCGCGTGCTTGGAATCAACTTAGACGACAAGTTGTGCTGGCAAGGCCACATTACTAAACTGTGTAAAATAGTATCTAAAAATGTATTCCTCCTGTCGAAATTGAGACATTTTGCTGATGAGCCAACAAGGAAACTCTTCTACTATGCCCATATTCAGTCACATTTGGATTATGCCTCATCTATTTGGGACGGTAGTAGCGATGCTAATTTAAAAAGTCTGAACTCGCTCCACAGAAGAGCCATTAAACTTATTGTTGACAGACCCTCAGAAGTCATTAATACTGACAATAAGTTCAAGCTGTTAGACATTTTGCCACTTGAAAAACAGTTTAAGTATAATAAGTTGGTGCTCATGCGCAAAATCACCCTATCAGAAACACCAGCCTATCTCAATAGTTTGTTCCACTTTGCTCATACGAGGTCCAGTCGAACACCAGGGAACAATCTTGTTGTACCGATGCCTCGACTGGACATTTATAGGTCGTCGTTGTCCTATTCTGGTGCAAAGTTATGGAACTCCATTCCTGCGGATGTTAGAGCCGCGCCATCACTTAAAACTTACAAGACCAAGCTGCTCAAACATCTAGACAAAACTTAATTTTTCTTTTATTTTTTTATTTTTATTTTTATTTTTACATGTAGCACTCCATGCCTTATGCGGCATTTCCCGGATAGTCTGCATTCTCTTCTAACATTTATGAACGCATGTAATATACCGCTGGCATTCCAGCAAGCCGCATTATGTAATATCCATGACCCCATGGGCTCGGCTGGCCAGACAGGATGCCGTCCATAGACACAGCATTGGGCGCTCGCGATGCGTGGCAGTGCTGTGGTTTCTTCGCGTCGACCCGCGCGCGCGGTGGTTGCGGGATCGCTATACAAGTCTAGTCTAATTTCATGGCAGACTATAGCATCTAACTGTGCGCGGCGGGTTTAGTGGCGCGGGGAGGCCGCTATCGCGTGTGTGTGCGGGTGTGTGTTTATCTGTGTCAGTGTGTGCAAGTGTATGTGTGTGCACGCGCGCATTCCTACGTGCTTGCGCAAGCGCGCGCGCGTGTGTGTGTGTGCGAGTGTGTGTGTGCGTGCGTGTGTGTGTGTGTGTGTGTGTGTGTGTGTGTGTGTGTGTGTGTGTGTGTGTGTGTGTGTGTGTGTGTGTGTGTGTGTGTGTGTGTGTGTGTGTGTGTGTGTGTGTATGCCTGTTTACGTTTGTTGGAGTGAGTCGCCGTGTTGATTTTTATGATGAGAACAATAGCGGTTTTATGTACAAAATCCGTTATACTTTTTATATTTGCTGTAGTATAGTTTTAAGTGATAGAATGTATGTGTACATGATATACTGATGTGTGTGTATGTGTGTGTCAGTGCGTGTGTGTGTGTTATTTTATGTACGTTATTTTGTTTTGTAGTGTGTAGCAAGGACAAGAATGAAAACAGGTCTGCGCACCTATTCTTTTATCCTTGGAAAATAAAGTTTCATTCATTCATTCATTCATTCATTCATTCATTCTCTCTCTCTCTCTCTCTCTCTCTCTCTCTCTCTCTCTCTCTCTCTCTCTCTCTCTCTCTCTCTCTCTCTCTCTCTCTCTCTCTCTCACACACACACACACACACACAAACGTGCGCTCATCTCCAGGAGGCATAGATCGTCCTGCGCCCTTGGGGTACATGAGGATCTATGCCTCTTGGAGATGTCAGAGGTTTGGACCTCAGTGCCCGCCTATGACATAATGGACATGCTATTAAATTCGCCCTACCGCGACCCATCCTAAAAAGTCCTTTCTATAAATAGAAGGGACTTAAAAAAAACAACAAAGGAAATAAATTTAAAATAAAGAGTATAATAAATTTAATCCACACAGAGTATAATACATTTAATCCATTGCCCCAAAATATTTAAACATAAATTAAGGGTTGCTTCAAAAATACGAACTCAGAAAAGTTTCAATTAAATATTTGAGCTCAGAAACGGTCCAGTTATGTTCTCTTTGAATGTCAACTGATTATCATGGTCCGCTCATAGCGTAATGTCGTCCATTAAATAGCATCCGGGATGACTGAAACATCATGGGACGAAATGTGATTGGGACGAACTGTGTGGGCGAATGCGCGTAGGATGAAGATAGGCATAGATCAAGAGGCTCAAAGAACAAGCCCTTCGAAGCTTTCTAACGCTAAATAAACAACTTTTACGGCACCTACAACCTCAAATATATGAATAGTATTACTTTAAGTACTCAATAATATGTGTTTATGTGGTAATTTTGGCTCAGGAGAGGTTATTCCGACTGGTTTCGGACAGCGCGATCGTGTACCAAGGGAAGTAATCGACGTGTCAACGGTTGTGGAAAACGGCTTACTAGTACAACTAAATCAACTTTAATATAAACCAAACTTCTAACACACGATTATTTTGAGTTTAGGTACGCAATAATAGTTATAGATATGGTTATTTTAGCTTAGGACAGGTTATTCCGGGTTATTCCGGGTTATTCCGAGTTATTCCGGGTTTTAGTAGGACCCCGAAGTCAAGACAAGATAACTCAGGTGGTAGGAACAAGACATTGGCACAGGCACCGGATCATCGTTGCGAAATGGACCACCACTATATATGGGTAATAGGAAATAGCACCAAGGTGCTCTTGTCTACTACCCGTGCTATAGTGGCAGTCGATTCCACCACGATCATCATGTGCCTGTGAGATGGGTCAGCGCAGCGCGGGCACTTGGCTTTACTGGCGGTCATCTTTTGAGGACTGGAACCAACCCAAGACTGCTTATAGCACACGGAATGCAGGCCAAGTGGCAACTGCAAAGCGTGTACTGGCAAAGCAGAGGGGGAAAAAAAAAAAAAAAGAAAGAAACACCCTTAGAAAGTACAAGCACAGTGTACAACACAGATTATTAACCATTCACTGCCGGAGCAAAGCGAATGCTGCCCATCTGCAAGAGACATAAACCCTCATGAGCCCCCGCAGTCGCGGGGGCTCATGAGGATTTATGTCTCTTGTTAGTCCTATGTTTTGGTCCCTTTCAATCTGTGTTTTTGTAAGCGTGTCGGTCAGTGTGTAGTGGTTTCGGGCGCGAAATCCGCGATCACTGGCAGCCAAGGAGGTAAACTGTGTTATGCTTGTCGTTTCTAAACGTGTTTTTCTTTATTTTGCTGGGTATTTCTTACGACAGATGTTTTGCTTGCTAGCATTTTTTTTGTTGTTGTTAAATCCAAAGAATGAGTAAAATTCGTGCATTCCTTTGGCTTATTCTCGCATTCCTTTTCCTCTCTTTTGCCGATCCGCTACTGCCTGATGGCGCCAGGCTATGCACGCAGCATCAAAGATAGGGACACTGATTAATAAACACTGATTTCATTTTAAACGATATACCTTTAATTAATTTAGACTTCTTAGATTAATAGGCGTGTGTGTTGTGTCAGTGTGTGTGGGAAATAAGCGCGGGTGTGTGAATGGGTACGCATTGGGTTGTGAGATTAGTTGTTCAGTTTTAAAGTTTTGACAGTGTGTGTAGAGCATTGAATTTTGTGATAGAATCGACTGAGATGTTTGTAACTGTAACGACACCAACACACATTCCTATGCTTTATGTCTTAAGGCAAATGGCAATAAACAGTATTATTATTATTATTATTTTATTATAAATAAAATAAAATAAGATAAAGCAACAACAGCACAGGATTTTACGAAGTTAAGAGCACATTTTCTCTGCTCGAATGTTTTCGTGACTCATTGCCATTGAAAACCCCGAAAATCGTCCGGTTACCGGATGTAGATGGGGAAACGGCATGAGTGCAGTTGAGTGGCACGTGTAGTGTGCTATGTTCCCGACGACGATAACCACCCTTACCCATCCCCCCCCCCCCCCCCCCCGTCCACTTTGACATATTTTTACCCGAGCACTAATTCAGTGTTCAGTTTTGTGGCGCGACAATATTGTGTTTGTATCTAACCGGTAAGTGCGCTAACTGATCTTCACATCTGTAATCTGTAGTTTAGATGTAGCAATGGCAAGTTTGAAACTTGGTTGTAACCAAATGCTTTTACCGTTGTTTTCTCCTGAAAAAGAGAAAAAACAGAGCTGTCGTAACTCAGAACTCTGACCAGACCTTCCCCTGCAGCCACTGCGGCCGAACCTGCCTGTCCCGGATTGGCCTCCGCAGCCTTTACGAAAATGCCTGCAGAAGACGTGTGCAAACCTTATAGAATCTTCGTTCGCGAAGCCAAGCCAAGAGAATATTCTGCATCCTTAGAGACAAGTTTTGCACCACCCTTCAAAACCTTATCTATTTTCGTAGATACAGTGCCTGTTTCCGTAAACACAAGTTTCATATTCAATTATTCAGGGAGCTGTTTTCCCTAAAACTTTCTTACATTTACTTAACCCCTTCACCGTCTGCGTGAAATCTGTTAATTCCGGGCCAAGCCTCCCAGACGTCCAAGAAGCATGGATACAGAGTGGAGTGAGCAGGAGGCGTGGATCATCATGATGAACATGGATACAGAGTGGAGTGAGCAGGAGGCGTGGATCATCATGATGAACATGGATACAGAGTGGAGTGAGCAGGAGGCGTGGATCATCATGATGAACATGGATACAGAGTGGAGTGAGCAGGAGGCGTGGATCATCATGATGAACATGGATACAGAGTGGAGTGAGCAGGAGGCGTGGATCATCATGATGAACATGGATACAGAGTGGAGTGAGCAGGAGGCGTGGATCATCATGATGAACATGGATACAGAGTGGAGTGAGCAGGAGGCGTGGATCATCATGATGAACATGGATACAGAGTGGAGTGAGCAGGAGGCGTGGATCATCATGATGAACATGGATACAGAGTGGAGTGAGCAGGAGGCGTGGATCATCATGATGAACATGGATACAGAGTGGAGTGAGCAGGAGGCGTGGATCATCATGATGAACATGGATACAGAGTGGAGTGAGCAGGAGGCGTGGATCATCATGATGAACATGGATACAGAGTGGAGTGAGCAGGAGGCGTGGATCATCATGATGAACATGGATACAGAGTGGAGTGAGCAGGAGGCGTGGATCATCATGATGAACATGGATACAGAGTGGAGTGAGCAGGAGGCGTGGATCATCATGATGAACATGGATACAGAGTGGAGTGAGCAGGAGGCGTGGATCATCATGATGAACATGGATACAGAGTGGAGTGAGCAGGAGGCGTGGATCATCATGATGAACATGGATACAGAGTGGAGTGAGCAGGAGGCGTGGATCATCATGATGAACATGGATACAGAGTGGAGTGAGCAGGAGGCGTGGATCATCATGATGAACATGGATACAGAGTGGAGTGAGCAGGAGGCGTGGATCATCATGATGAACATGGATACAGAGTGGAGTGAGCAGGAGGCGTGGATCATCATGATGAACATGGATACAGAGTGGAGTGAGCAGGAGGCGTGGATCATCTTGATGAACATGGATACAGAGTGGAGTGAGCAGGAGGCGTGGATCATCATGATGAACATGGATACAGAGTGGAGTGAGCAGGAGGCGTGGATCATCATGATGAACATGGATACAGAGTGGAGTGAGCAGGAGGCGTGGATCATCATGATGAACATGGATACAGAGTGGAGTGAGCAGGAGGCGTGGATCATCATGATGAACATGGATACAGAGTGGAGTGAGCAGGAGGCGTGGATCATCATGATGAACATGGATACAGAGTGGAGTGAGCAGGAGGCGTGGATCATCATGATGAACATGGATACAGAGTGGAGTGAGCAGGAGGCGTGGATCATCATGATGAACATGGATACAGAGTGGAGTGAGCAGGAGGCGTGGATCATCATGATGAACATGGATACAGAGTGGAGTGAGCAGGAGGCGTGGATCATCATGATGAACATGGATACAGAGTGGAGTGAGCAGGAGGCGTGGATCATCATGATGAACATGGATACAGAGTGGAGTGAGCAGGAGGCGTGGATCATCATGATGAACATGGATACAGAGTGGAGTGAGCAGGAGGCGTGGATCATCATGATGAACATGGATACAGAGTGGAGTGAGCAGGAGGCGTGGATCATCATGATGAACATGGATACAGAGTGGAGTGAGCAGGAGACGTGGATCATCATGATGAACATGGATACAGAGTGGAGTGAGCAAAAGACGTGGATCATCATGATGAACATGGATACACACTGGTGTCAACAAGAGGCATAGATTCTCATAAGCCCCCGCAAACTCCGGGGGCTCATGAGGATCTATGTGTCTTGCAGTTGGATGATGACCACTATGTTTCGGCCATGAGTGGGTTAAATCATGATGACTTTCTTCCGTGTGAACAATGAACAATGAACAAGTTTCCCAACGAGATCAAGTGGGTACCAGCCAACACACTCTGGTTGTCTCCATCTATTCACTACCACTGGTCAGCAATAGCTAATCGAGGGAGACAACAAGTGTGGCCGACCCATTGTCGTGTGTATCGTACTATTTTCGTTCACTGTGAAAGCGCGGGGGTAGACGTGAGCGAATTTATAGAAAAGCTTCACAGGCAGCTCACTTTTAACGACGTCCAGTGATTTAACCTGTTCACTGTCGAGAAAAGTGAACCCCACCCAACTACAAGAGGTATTGATCCTCATGAGCCCCCCGCAATTGTGGGGGCTCACCAGGATCTATGTCTCTCGCTGACTGTAACGCACGCAGACTTACCCCAATCGCACGTACAGACTCTCGCACAACAGACGCATACACCCACTCAGTCGGGCGCATTCACGCGGTAAAACTCAACACACTAGCTTCCTTTCTTCTACGGGCATTTATGTAAACAAAACAACAAAAACACTCAAAACAAAACACCCCACCCCTTCTCACTACCAGCACCTCAACACAGCATACACATACACAATGTACACGCCAGGCTAGATAATTGTCTCTCACAATCCAACCTGTTTTACTGGTGTTCTCGCTTGGTAACGTTCTGTCCTTTCACGTCTAGGCGTGACATTCTTTATTCGCACGCTTCCGAGTCGTCCCGTTTCTCGTACCATGGGCGTCCTCTGGACGTGCTCCGTAGCGTAGTCCCTGCTGACCCGGGTGTCTCGGCACCGGTCGCTCACTCCCTGAGTGAAGAGATGACCTCACAGTAAGTCCCTCGGCGGTAGCCTCTGTTGACTCCGCTCCCGACAAGCACTCTGAATAGTAAAGTCCTAATCATAACACTTGCTAAACACAAACATATTGGATAATATGAGATACATTACGTAACCTGGCTGATACAAATAACTCTCACACGTTCATTCACAAACACACGTGCTTCATAACCCGAACTACTTTCGTAACACCCCATAACTCTGTCACTACATTGAAACAGACTATAACCTAACACTCTCGCCATACATTATCCCATGCACTGGAAAAGACTATACTTAACCACGTACTACCTTCATAACGACATAGGCATACACACGTCACATTCCTTAGTTATCCATCTCGGTAAATATTCTCTCTTGGCTTGACTTCGCGAACGAAGATTTTATAGGAGTTGCCCACGACGTCTGCAGGCTTGTTCGTGGCTGCGGAGGCCAATCCGGGACAGGCAGGTTCGACTGCAGTGGTTGCAGGGGAAGGTATGGCCAGGGTTCTGAGTTGCGGCATCTCTGTTTTTTCTCCTGAGCCGCTTGTCCTTAAGGCTAGCTCTGTGAGAGTCCTCAAAGGAGACAGCTGCCTTGTAAATGGTGGAGCGCCAGGTGTCACGGTCCACAGCAAGCGAAGACCACTGGTGGTGGTCGATTTGGCAGGCACTAAATGACTTCTTGAGACAGTCTTTGTATCTTCTTTGGTGCCCCTCTGTCACGGTGTCCAGTAGCAAGCTCGCCTAACAGGGTGATCTTTGGTAGGCGATGATCCTCCATCCTGAAGACATGCCCCGCCCAGCGGAGCTGTGTCCGCAACAGCAAAGCCTCGATGCTCACAGTTTCAGCCTGTTCAAGGACCTCGACGTTGGTGACATAGTCACTCCAGTGAATGCCCAGGATGGTACGCAGGCAGCGCTGGTGGAAGCGTTCGAGGAGTCGTAGTTGGCTGCGGTACAGGGCCCAGGACTCGGAACCATACAGCAGGGTGGTGAGGACCACAGCTCTGTACACGCTGATCTTGGTGCCTGTTTTCAGCTGTTGATTGTGCCACACCCGCTTGAAAAAAAGTCGCCCGAAAGCGCTGTTCGCTTTTGCCAGCCTGCTGTCAAGCTCCTTGTCCAGCTTGGCGTCTGACGTGATAATGCAGCCAAGGTAAGTAAACTGGTGCACTGACTTTAGTTCAGACTCGCCAATGGTGATGTGAGGAGGGCGATACACTGTCTTGAGTGCCGGCTGATGGAGGACCTCTGTCTTTTTCAGACTGACCTCGAGTCCAAAGAGCTGAGCAGCGTCTGCGAAGCAGGACGTGATGCGCTGCAGGGCTCTCTCTCTGTGTGTGCAACGAGGGCAGCGTCATCAGCAAAAAGCAGCTCACGAATCAGTTGGTCTAGGGTTTTCGTGTGGGCCTGCAGTCGTCTGAGGTTGAACAGGCTGCCATCGGGACGATACCTGATGTCCACTGCATCGTCATCATCGAGGTCTACTGTGGCCTGCTTCAACATCATGTTAAAAAGGATGGTGAAGAGGGTCGGTGCCAGCACGCAGCCCTGCTTTACGCCGTTGAGAATAGGGAATGGTTCTGAGAGGTCATTGTTGAGTCTGACCTGGCCTTGCTGGTCCTCGTGTAGCTGGACAATCATGCTGAGGAACTTTGGGGGACAGCCAAGTCGCTCCAGGATCTGCCACATGCCTTGCCTGCTCACAGTGTCGAACGCTTTTGTTAGGTCGACAAACGTTACGTACAGCCCTTTGTTCTGCTCGCGGCACTTCTCCTGAAGCTGTCTCAGCACAAAGACCATATCGGTGGTGCTCCTGTTTGCTCTGAAGCCACTCTGGCCCTCTGGGAGGTGGTCTTCAGCGATGGCAGGTACCAGCCGATTCAGGAGCAGCCTTGCAAGAATTTTCCTAGCAATGGACAGCAGGGTAATTCCCCGATAGTTGGAACAGTCAGACTTCTCGCCTTTGTTCTTGTACAGGGGTGATAACGACAGCATCACGGAGATCCTTTGGTAGTGTTCCTTCACTCCCAGCAGCAGAGAAAGAGGTCATGGAGCTTGTTGTGCAGTGCTGTGCCTCCATGTTATCTCGGTAAATAACCACACAGGAAAAACACCGGTTCCTCAACGAATTCCAAACCCACATAACTGAAACAAACCAGTCAACGCTACACAACCGAAATAACTCTGACTAACGCATACCATCTTTAACTTAGTAGCTGTTAATAATACATATAAAACATACCTGAATTCTAGGTTTCAGAGTCTTGGAATACGGGGTAGGGTATCTCACACACGTCTGCCCTCACTGACAGTCAAGCCCCGTACTAACGATTTAGACCTCTGATAAACTGAGCTCACGCCTAAAACTCCCCGTGTAAACCGTTTCCCTATGCTTGCACGTGGCCTCGTGCCTCACGGAATATTTGTCACAAGACAAACCGCTGACAAAACCGTACCATACAGAACCCTCTGTGTGAACCCTATTGCGTGAGCATAGAGTTTCATCACACTGACACCAGTTTGAATCAATTTTTGTGTCCTAAATTAACTCCTTCTACCCCAGACACACCACAGCAAGATATGGATCGACCATGATAGTTCAAGGGTGATGTCAGAATAGCTTGGCGCCTATGGGCGCCAAGCTATTCTGGCATCACCCTTGAACTATCATGGTCGATCTGTGTCCTGCACTGCAATGCAGTCTTCAGAGGACAACGGCAACATCTGGGGATTTCGGTGTTGCGGTAGAATGAGTCTTAACGAACATTGCAGAAACACAGTCTGCGTCGGCTGTAACTGAAAGGGTTAAAACATCGTCAACCAGCAATGATAGGTTCGTGTTAATATTCATGGAACGGGTTGAGACAATGGTTTCTTTGGCTACAGTTTTCCCCCCTGTAATAACACGTTTTCTTTGTTAGTTGTTTATTTAATTTAACGCCAAAACGCGTCAGTCGTCCCAGGAACATGGATGGATAGAAGTGTCAGCAAGAGTTGCTGGGGCTCATGAGGATCTATGTCTCACTCAGCTGGATCGTGAACACTTTTTTTCTCAACTTCAAGGGGTGAAGTAGAAATTCGGATAAATCGACTACGACTGCAAAATATCCGGAACTGATTGTATCTCTAGTTGCTATGTGCCCGTGCTGAATAGTTTACATGTGATGTTTGTTCCACTTTGTAATGGCGTTGTATTATTAATAATAATAATAATAATAATAATAATAATAATAATAATAATAATAATAATAATAATAATAATAGTTCTTGTATAGCGCTGTTCTCCAGGAAAACACTGGACTCACTGCACATGCACAACAGCACACACTCTCTCAGACACACGCGCAATTCCTCTTGTCTTGACTTCGCGAACGAAGGTTCTACAGGGGTTCTCCACGTCGTCTGCAGGCACGCTCGTGGCTGCGGAAGCCAATCCGGGACAGGCAGGTTCGACCGCAGTGGCTGCAGGGGGAGATCTAGTCAGGGTTCAGAGTTGCCCTGTCTCTGTTTTTTTCTCCTGAGCCGCTTGTCCTTAAGGCTAGCTCTGCGAGAGTCCTTGTGAATGGTGAAGTGCCAGGTGTCGCGGTCCGCAGCAAGGGAAGACCACTGGCGGTGGTCGATGTGACAGGCACTGGGTGACTTCTTGAGACAGTCTTTGCATCTCTTCTTTGGTGCACCTCTGTCTCGGTGGCCAGTGGCGAGTACAGGGTGATCTTGGGCGGGCGATGATCCTCCATTCTGGAGACGTGACCCGCCCAGCTGAGATGTGTCCACAGCAACAAAGCCTCGATGCTTACAGTTTCTGCCCCTTCAAGGACCTCGACGTTGGGAACATGGTCACTCCAGTGGATGCCGAGGATGGTACGCAGGCAGCGCTGGTGAAACCATTCGAGGAGTCGTAGTTGGCTGCGGTAGAGGGCTCAGGACTCGGAACCATACAGCAGGGTGGTGAGGACGCCAGCTCTGTACATGCCGATCTTGGTGCCTTTGTTTCAGCTGTTTGTGCCACACCCGCTTGAATAGTCATCCGCAGCGCTGTTCGCTTTTGCCAGCCTGTTGTCCAGCTCCTTGTCAATCTTGGCGTCTGACTTGATGATGCAACAAAGGTAGGTGAACTAGTGCACTAACCAGTTCAAACGCGCCAATGGTGATGTGGGGAGGGCGATGCTCTTTCTTTGGTGCCGGCTGGTGGAGGACCTCTGTCTTCTTCAGACTGACCTCGAGTCCAAATAGCTGGGCGGCGCTGCAGGGCTCTCTCTGTTTGCTCAACGAGGGTAGCGTCATCAGCAAAGAGCAGCTCACAATTAGTCGGTATAAGGTTTTGGTGTGGGCCTGCAGACGTCGGAGGTTGGAATGGTTAGGAAAGTGACAATTATGCCCCTACTGTACCGGTATTTGTGGCGAAACAGAATGGGACACCCCAAGACGTCTCCCAACTTCTCGTCCGGAAATTCCATCCTGCAGCCATGCTAGAGCCCAGCTTTGATCTACTGGAGTTAGGCTTCGTCGTGGTGGCATGGTTAGGAAAGTGACAAGTATACCTCTACTGTACCGGTATTTGTGGCAAAACAGAAGTGCTCAGTGTTTACGACTGACCCCTTTAGCACATGCATCACGACTTTACAGAGATTTCCATCTCCCTGCCTCTTGGTACGCTTGCCAATATCGCACAGCTTTTCCACAAAAACTGACGATGTTTCATGTGCATTTGACGCGTTCGTGGAAATTGATGAATTATTGTACAGTGCACTTTCTAAAGACAACTTTTAACCGATTTGGATCGAAAGAACATTGTATTTATTAGCGTACTTGCGACGATAAACAATGACACAAAAAAGTGGGGTTACCCTTATGTTTTGACCATTAGTATAGTTCAAGGGTGATGGTAGAATAGCTTGGCACCTATAGGCTCCAAGCTATTCTGCCACCACACTTTAACTATCATGGTCGAGCCATATCTTGTTGTGGTGTGTCGCGGCAGAATGAGCTAAGTATTCTGCCACTAGGTTAGAATACTCTGCTACTATACATTGTTAGTATGAAGTGCTCTTCTCTAAGTTTCTTTTTTAGAATGAAGTACTCTGCCACTAAGTTACTTTGTTAGTATGAACTACTCTGCCACTAGGTTGATTTGTTCGTATGAAGTACTCTGCCACTAAGTTACTGTTAGTATGAAGTATTCTGTCACTAAGTTACTGCTAGTGTTAATTACTCTGCCACTAAGTTGAATTAGTTAAGTATTTTGCCACTAGGTTACGTGGTTAGTACGAAGTACTCTGCCACTAAGTTACTGTTAGTATGAAATACTCTTCCACTAAGTTAATGTTAGTATGAACAACTCTGCCACTACGTTACTTTGTTAGTATGAAGTCCTCTGCCACAAAGATACTCTGTTAGATTAAAGTACTCGGCTACTACGTTACCTTGTCAGTATGAAGTACTCTGCTACTAAGTTACTTTGTTAGTGTTAAGTACTCTGGAAAAAGATAGGTTTCTTTGTTAGTGTTAAGTACTCTGTCACTAAGTTACTGTATTATTATGAAGTACTCTGCCACTAAGTTATTTTGTTAGTATGAAGTACTCTGCCACGAACTTACTTTGTTAGTGTGAAGTACTTTGCCACTCAGTTACTTTGTTAGTGTGAAGTACTGTGCAACGAAGTTACTTTGTTAGTATGATGTAATCTGCCACTAAGTTGCTTTGTTTATTTAGGATTTATTTGCCATTAAATTACTTTGTTAGTTTGAAGTACTCTGCCACTAGGTTACTTTGTTTGTATGAAGTACTTTGTAACAAAGTTGCTTTGTTAGTATGAAGGACTCTGCCACTGAGTTACTTTGTTAGTATGAAGTACTCAACCACTATGTTACTCTGTCAGTACGTAATACTCTGCCACTTCGTTACTGTTAGTATTAAGTACACATCAGCTAAAAAAAAAAAAAATCATGCACATTTCTCTCCCCTGACAGTGCTATAACCTACTTTACTTTGTAACCTTCCTAAAATATTAGCACTGGCAGTCTCCCCTTTTCTTTTCATTTATCACTACAATATCGACTGCAACCCCTTCCCCCCTTTTGGTAGGTTCTCTTTTAGGGTGCATGGAAATTTAACTCTAGGTGGTGGCATGGAATGTATGCCCCTGCAGACACCACAGTAAAATGTGGTTGTCATTGCAGGTAGGCAGAATTTCCTGCCTCCTCCAGTATTGCCGATGGTGTGCTGAAGAGGTCGCAAAGACCGAAACAGCTGTCCACACCGGCTAAATATCTGGACCCCCTTTGGGGGGACCTAGATTTAAATTTCCATGCACTGAGTGGCTGGAACAGTGGATATGTGATACGCCCCCCTTCGGGGGGGCTTCCATATGCATTGCTTTCAGTCACTTTCTTAGCGCCCCCTCTCTTTCCTATCTTTTTTTTTTTTTTTTTTTTTTTTTTTTTTTTTTTTTGTGTGCTTTGGCCACAGTAGATCTATGATCACTGGTCGATCATGCACATTTCTCTCCCCTGACAGTGCTATAACCTACTTTACTTTGTAACCTTCCTAAAATATTAGCACTGGCAGTCTCCCCTTTTCTTTTCATTTATCACTACAATATCGACTGCAACCCCTTCCCCCCTTTTGGTAGGTTCTCTTTTAGGGTGCATGGAAATTTAACTCTAGGTGGTGGCATGGAATGTATGCCCCTGCAGACACCACAGTAAAATGTGGTTGTCATTGCAGGTAGGCAGAATTTCCTGCCTCCTCCAGTATTGCCGATGGTGTGCTGAAGAGGTCGCAAAGACCGAAACAGCTGTCCACACCGGCTAAATATCTGGACCCCCTTTGGGGGGACCTAGATTTAAATTTCCATGCACTGAGTGGCTGGAACAGTGGATATGTGATACGCCCCCCTTCGGGGGGCTTCCATATGCATTGCTTTCAGTCACTTTCTTAGCGCCCCCTCTCTTTCCTATCTTTTTTTTTTTTTTTTTTTTTTTTTTTGTGTGCTTTGGCCACAGTAGATCTATGATCACTGGTCGATCATGCACATTTCTCTCCCCTGACAGTACTATAACCTACTTTACTTTGTAACCTTCCTAACACATCAGCTAAGTTTTTGTTAGTATGAAGTGATCTGCCACTAAGTTAATCTGTTAGTATGAAGTCCTCTGCCACTAAGTTATTTTGTTAGTATGTAGTACTCTGCCATCGGCGAGTCTGAACTGAAGTCAGTACACCAGTTTACCTACCTTGGCTGCATCATCACGTCAGACGCCAAGCTGGACAAGGAGCTGGACAACAGGTTGGCAAAAGTGAACAGTGCTTTTGGGCGACTATTCAAGCGGGTGTGGCACAATCAACAGCTGAAAAAAGGCACCAAGATCAGCGTGTACAGAGCTGTCGTCCTCACCACCCTGCTGTACGGTTCCGAGTCCTGGGCCCTCTACCGCAACCAACTACGACTCCTCGAACGCTTTCATCAGCGCTGCCTGCGTACCATCATGGGCATTCGCTGGAGTGACTATGTCACCAACGTCGAGGTCCTTGAACAGGCAGAAACTATGAGCATCGAGGCTTTGTTGCTGCGGACACAGCTTCGCTGGGCGGGGCACGTCTCCAGGATGGAGGATCATCGCCTACCCAAGATCACTCTGTTCGGCGAGCTCCATCTACAAAGCAGCCGTCTCCTTTGAGGACTCTCGCAGAGCTAACCTTAAGGACAAACGGCTCAGGAGAAAAAACAGAGTTGCCGTAACTCAGAACCCTGACCAGACCTTCCCTGCAGCCACTGCGGTCGAACCTGCCTGTCCCGGATTGGCCTCCGCAGCCACGAAAATGCCTGCAGACGACGTGGGCAAGCCCTATAGAATCTTCGTTCGCGAAGTCAAGCCAAGAGTACTCTGCCACTAAGTTACTTTGTTAGTATGAAGTACTTTGCCGCAAAGTTACTTTATTAGTATGAAGTATGAAGTGAATGGTGGAGCGCCAGGTGTTGCGGTCCGCAGCAAGCGAAGACCACTGGCGGTGGTCGATTTGGCAGGCACTGAGTGACTTCTTGAGACAGTCTTTGTATTTCTTCTTTGGTACCCCTCAGTCTCGGTGTCCAGTGGCGAGCTCAATAAACAGGGTGATCTTGGGCAGACGATGATCCTCCATCAGGGAGACGTGCCCCGCCCAGCGGAGCTGTGTCCGCAGCAGCAAAGCCTCGATGCTCACAGTTTCTGCCTGTTCAACGACCTCGACGTTGGTGACATAGTCACTCCAGTGAATGCCCAGGATGGTACGCAGGCAGCATTGGTGGAAGTGTTCGAGGAGTCGTAGTTGGCTGCGGTATAGGGCCCAGTACTCGGAACCGTACAGCAGGGTGGTGAGGACGACAGCTCTGTACACGCTGATCTTGGTGCTTTTTTCAGCTGTTGACTGTGCTACACCTGCTTGAATAGTCGCCCAAAAGCGCTGTTTGCTTTTGCCAGCCTGTTGTTCAGCACTTTGTCAATCTAGGCGTCTGACGTGATGATGCGGCCAAGGTAGGTAAACTGGTGTACTGACTTCAGTTCAGACTCGCCGATGGTGATGTGGGGAGGGCGATCATCTTCCTTGGGTGCCGGCGGATGGAGGACCTCTGTCTTTTCAGTTATTTGGGTTTAACGCAGAGCAGGCGACTAAGGCCATCTCACGGCGGTCTGTCTTTTAAGACTGGCATCGAGTCCAAAGAGCTGGCAAGCGTTTGTGAAGCAGGACGTAATGCGCTGCAGGGCTCTCTCTTTGTGTGCAACGAGGGCAGCGTCATCAGCAAAAGAGCAGCTCACGAATCAGTCGGTCTAGGGTTTTGGTGTGGGCCTGCAGTCATCTGAGGTTGAACAGGCTGCCATCAAGATGGTAACCGATGTACACGGCGTCGTCATCGTCAATGTCTTCTGTGCCCTGCTTCAACAACATGCTAAAATAGATAGTGAAGAGGGTCGGCGCCAGCACGCAGCCCTGCTTCACACCTTTGCGAGTGGAGAATGGTTCTGAGAAGTCATTGTTGAGTCTGACCTGGCTTTGCTGGTCCTCGTGTCGCTGGACGATTATGCTGAGGAAATTTGGGGGGGACAGCCAAGTCGCTCCAGGATCTGCCACATGCCTTGCCTGCTCACAGTGTCAAACGCTTTTGTTAGGTCGACAAACGTTACGTACATCCCTGTGTTCTGCTCGCGTCATCTCTCATGAAGCAGTCTCAGCACAAAGACAATGTCGGTAGTGCTCCTGTTGGCTCTGAAGCCACACTGACCCTCTGGGAGGTGGTTTTCAGCGATGGCAGGTACCAGCCGATTCAGGAGCAGCCTTGCGAGAATTTTTCCGGCAATGGACAGCATGGTAATTCCACGATAATTAGAGTAGGCGGACTTCTCTTCTTTGCTCTTGTACAGGATGATGATGACTGCATCACGGAGACCCTTTGGTAGTGTGTTCCTTTCTCCCAGGAGCAGAGGAAGAGGTCGTGGAGCTTGTTGTGCATTGCTGGGCCTCAATGTTTCCAGATGTCTGGCGGGATTCCGTCAATGTCTGCTGCTTTGCCACTCTTGAGCTGTTGGATGGTTTTGAGGGTCTCTTCAGTAGTGGGCGGTTCGTCCAATTCAACCTTTACTGGGAGGTGGATTGTGGAGGAGGAGGATTGCTTCTTGAACAGTGCGCTCAGCGCTGAAGAGGGTCTCGAAGTATTCCGACCAACGGTTCAAGATAGAGTTATTATCTGTGAGGAGTGCCTGTCCATCACCGCTTCGCAGGGGACTTTGTATCAGGTGCCTGGGGCCATACACAGCTTTCAGTGATTCGTAGAAGCCTCTGTAGTCAACACTGTCAGCGCAAAGCTGGGTTCTCTGTGCGAGTCTGGTCCACCACTCGTTCTGGAGCTCTGTAAGCTTGCGCTGGAGACTGCTGCAGACGAGGCGGAAGGCAGACGTCTTCACCGGGCAGGAAGGCTGGGCTAGGTGGTCTTTCGACTGTCCTTTTGCTGGAAAGTAGTGTTGTTGATGGCAAGTTGCTGCTCTGCACAGAATTCCAACAGTAGACGGCTATTGTCATTTCAGTTCTCAACGCCATGCTTGCCGAGGACTACTTTCCAGGCTTCAGAGTCTTGGCCCACTCTGGCGTTGAAGTCGCCAAGGATGATGACTTTGTCGTCTGCAGGGGTGTTATGTGGGAGGCTGCGCAGGCCAGTGTAGAACTTGTCCTTATCAGCATTCTCTGCCAGGAGGGTTGGGGTGTACACACTGACAAGAGTGACGTTTTGCTGGTGTTACAGTGGGAGGCGCATGGACATGACGTGGTTAGAGTGACTCGTTGGTAGGTTTTCCAGCTTGGTCGCAATGGAGGTCTTGACCATGAAGCCCACGCCTGAGAGCTGTCTTTCTGATGCAGGCCTGCCTGACCAGTAGAGGGTGTAGCCAGCGCCAAGTTCTTAGATTATGACAGCGGAGTATGAAGTAATCTGCCACTAAATTACTCTGTTAGTATGACGTCCTCTGCCACTAAGTTACTTTATTAGTTTGAAGTACTCTCCCATTAAGTTACTCTGTCAGTATGAAGTACTTTGCCACTAAGTGACCGTGTTAGTGTTAGGTACTCTGCCACTAAGTTACTTTGTTAGTGTTAAGTACTCTGCCACTAAGTTACTTTGTTAGTGTTAAGTACTCTGCTACTAAGTTACTTTGTTAGTGTTAAGTACTCTGGGAAAAGATAGGTTACTTTGTTAGTATGAAGTCCTCTCCCACTAAGTTACTCTGTTAGTATGAAGTACTCTGCCATAAAGTTATTTTGTTAGTATGAAGTACTCTACCACGAAGTTACTTTGTCAGTATGAAGTACTATGCCACTAAGTTACTTTGTTAAAAGTTGATTCTGGATTCGGTGCACATGCCAAGTAACCACGTGTAACGACACATTCAGCGCTAAAAATAGTCAAGCACATGCTGCAAACCTTGGCTGGACGGATCTCGCCAGCCACAGTGTGCTGGGGGAATTTGCCTGGTGGTGACTGACAGCCCATAGCGATAGGCAAAGAACTACTTATGAAGTTCGGATTCGGTGCGCATGCCAAGTAAGCACGTGTAACGACACATTCAGCGCTAAAAATAGTCAAGCACAAGCAAACCTTGGCTAGACGGATATCGCCAGCCACAGTGTGCTAGGGGAATTTGTCTGGTGGTGACTGAATCCTCTAGCGATAGGCAAAGAGCTACTTACGAAGTTTGTAAATGAAAGACTTTTCTGCTCCTTTTTCCCAGTGCTACGCAGGAGAGGTCCCCCGTGTAAGGGGCAGCAGCACAACTCTGTAATTACGTGCGGCTATTTACATGGGTTGTGAAAAGATGGGTAGAAACGACCAGGAAGTCTTAGGCGAGACAAGACGCGTTGTGTCGGCAACGCGGATAAGCAACAACACCCCGCCACAGATCAGATAACGTTATCCCGTTTAGTGCCGAGATAATTCGAACATCACGAGCTATAGATCCTCATGAGTCCCGCTCATGAGGATCTATGCCTCTTGCTGACACCACTTTGAATCCATTTCACGCAACACGCACGCACGCGCACGCACGCACGCACGCCCACACACGCACACAAACACACGCGCGCGCGCACACACACACAATCACACACACACACGCGCGCGCACACACACACACACACACCATCACACACACACACATTAACACACGCGCGCGCGCGCACACACACACATACACGCACAATCACACTCACACACACACACACACACACACACACAAACACACACACACACACACACACACACACACACGTAACAAATATCAAGACGAAACATTTAACAAATTTATAGGAATTTACCATTTTTAAAGATGTTTAACCTGACAATAATTATAGTAAACTGTAAAAGCAGGGAAATAATCAACAACGGCAGAAACACGCTTAAAAAGACAAAGTCAAAACATATTACTAATTTTTAGAGGAACCCGAAAATTTAGTCAAGTGTCTTGACTAAGTCTTTCTAAGCGTGTTTCTTTCTTTGTCTGTTCTTTCCTAGTGAGGCGCCATTAGGATGCTGATAGAAGTGCTCTTTCTGCAGGTGAGGACATTTATGTCAACGGCGGTAGTCGAGGAATGGCAGGTGTGAGATCGATCTAGAACAAGGGAAATCTTCCAGTGTGTGCATCTTGAATCCAATTTTTTTGTGTACTCGCCGAATTCTACGCGATTTATCGACTGTTCCGCATGGCTTACTGTGATTGAAAACAAGACAAGCTGGAATTATTTACTGTGTGAAGTGTGTTTACTGTGTTGTGCCATCGTCTGCTGTCGTCCTCTAATGACGTAAGTGTCACCTGCGAGCACCACCTTAACACGAACATCAAGTATATGTCACAATAAAGGTCACCGTGACCTGACACCGGACTAGTGCCTAGTGTGAGAGTGTTGAACAACGAAAACGGGACACCATGTCCACAGAGACGTCACCAACCACCACGGACTCTGGCTTGGACAAAATAACCTCGGCCTCCACAGACGCCAGTCCCGCAAAAAACAACAACGGTCAGGATGCCAAGGCCACTAATCCGGAGATAGGCGAGTCCGCCGCTGAGGGCGATCAGTCAAAGGAGGACACGGCGGATAACATTGCGAGTCACGGCGTCGACTTTCGGCCTTTCACGGAAGACACGTGGCGACTCCAGGTGAAACGAGAACGGATAGGCAAAGCTCAGGAGTCGCATTGCATCATCAGACCCCGGCGGAAGAAGAAGGATGGGAGAAAGTATCCACCTAAAAACCCCGACCTGCGGGAGGGCAACATTTTGACCGAAAATTTCGGGGTGTTCCCACCGAGCCTGTTTGGAAAGCCTCTGGAGGAAATCGACAAGGGAATCATCGATAAGGTAAGGTCTCTCTCTCTCTCTCTCTCTCTCTCTCTCTCTCTCTCTCTCTCTCTCTCTCTCTCTCTCTCTCTCTCTCTCTCTCTCTCTCTCTCTCTCTCTCTCAATCTCTCTCTCTCTCTCTCTCTCTCTCTCTCTCTCTCTCTCTCTCTCTCTCTCTCTCTCTCTCTCTCTCACTCTCCCACAAACAAAAAAATCAAATGTCTTAAATTGATAGCATTAAACACACAATTCGATTTTAATCGGTGTGTTTTAATGTACAAGACTCTACACAAGAGAGTCCCACTCTATTTGCGAAATTTGTTTTCAGATAACCATAGACAGAACACGAGAAACAGGTCGCTCCACCGACCCAGAACAAGACTAGATATATGTAAAACTACCCTGGCCTTTTCAGGTGTAAAAGCATGGAACAATTTACCTCAGCATGTTAAGTCTATTTCTAAATTTAGTATTTTTAAGGATCGCTTTATCGCTTTTAACTTCTAAACTAATACCACGATTTAATTATCCTCTATTGATGCTGTACTCTCATAGACATGTTCTAATTACAAGATGATCTTCAGCTTATGTCGCTGTTTATGTATATTATGTTGATTAGGAAGGTTACAAAGTAAAGTAGGTTATAGCACTGTCAGGGGAGAGAAATGTGCATGATCGACCAGTGATCATAGATCTACTGTGGCCAAAGCACAAAAAAAGAGATATGAAAGAGAGGGGGCGCTAAGAAAGTGACTGAAAGCAATGCACATGGAAGCCCCCGCCCCCACCGAAGGGGGGCGTATCACATTTCCACTGTTCCAGCCACCCAGTGCATGGAAATTTCAATCTAGGTCCCCCCAAGGGGGGTCCAGATATTTAGCCGGTATGGACAGATGTTTCGGTCTTGGCGACCTCTTCAGCACACCATCGGCAATACTGGAGGCGGCAGGAAATTCTGCCTACCTGCAATGACAACCACATTTTACTGTGGTGTCTGCAGGGGCATACATTCCATGCCACCACCTAGAGTTAAATCTCCATGCACCCTAAAAGAGAACCTACCAAAAGGGAGGAAGGGGTTGCAGTCGATATTGTAGTAATAAATGAAAAGAAAAGGGGAGATTGCCAGTGCTAATATTTTAGGAAGGTTACAAAATAAAGTAGGTTATAGCACTGTCAGGGGAGATAAATGTGCATGATCGACCAGTGATCATAGATCTACTGTGGCCAAAGCACAAAAAAAGAGATAGGAAAGAGAGGGGGCGCTAAGAAAGTGACTGAAAGCAATGCATATGGAAGCCCCCCCCCCCCCCCCGAAGGGGGGCGTATCACATATCCACTGTTCCAGCCACTCAGTGCATGGAAATTTAAATCTAGGTCCCCCCAAGGGGGGTCCAGATATTTAGCCGGTATGGACAGCTGTTTCGGTCTTGGCGACCTCTTCAGCACACCATCGGCAATACTGGAGGCGGCAGGGAAATTCTGCCTACCTGCAATGACAACCACATTTTACTGTGGTGTCTGCAGGGGCATACATTCCATGCCACCACCTAGAGTTAAATCTCCATGCACCCTAAAAGAGAACCTACCAAAAGGGGGGAAGGGGTTGCAGTCGATATTGTAGTAATAAATGAAAAGAAAAGGGGAGACTGCCAGTGCTAATATGGAATGTATGCCCCTGCAGACACCACAGTAAAATGTGGTTGTCATTGCAGGTAGACATTTCTCTCCCCTGACAGTGCTATAACCTACTTTACTTTGTAACCTTCCTAAAATATTAGCACTGGCAGTCTCCCCTTTTCTTTTCATTTATTACTACAATATCAACTGGGGGGGGGGGGGGGGAGGGGGGGACCTAGATTTAAATTTCCATGCACTGAGTGGCTGGAACAGTGGATATGTGATACGCCCCCCTTCGGGGGGGCTTCCATATGCATTGCTTTCAGTCACTTTCTTAGCGCCCCCTCACTTTCATATCTCTTTTTTATGTGCTTTGGCCACAGTAGATCTATGATCACTGGTCGATCATGCACATTTCTCTCCCCTGTGCTATAACCTACTTTACTTTGTAACCTTCCTAAAATATTAGCACTGGCAGTCTCCCCTTTCCTTTTCATTATGTTGATTATTTTTCTTTCTTTTTGTTGTTGTTGCTTTTTATGCTTTTATACTCTTGAATGTTCTTGGCATTATTTTTTTAAAATATAAATATTTTACTGTGTTGCTCGATGTAATTTTATGTGTGTAGAGTAGCAGGACAATTTGTAAGAAAGGCACTTGCCTAAAACTTTATTCTGAATAACAACGTTTCATCATGATGATGATGATCATCATCATCATCATAATCATCATCATCATCATCTCCCTCTCTCTCTCACTGTTGTGTGTGTGTGTGTGTGTGTGTGTGTGTGTGTGTGTGTGTGTGTGTGAATGTGTGTGTGTGTGTGTGTGTGTGTGTGTGTGTTCCGTTCTGTGAAAGTGTTGCTGCTGTCGTGAGAATACAATAAGTCTGTGTTTGGCAAAATCGCCAGTTCAAACCATTCGAGACATGCCGCAGCCGGATACGCGGCTTTAAACGGCACGTCTCGAATGAGTTAATCCACTCGGCCCTGGCTCACTACAAGAACGTGTTGATCAACCAAGCTAGTGCAGTGCCAGTGGCGGAACAGCCAGGCGCGTCGTATGTGTGTCTGTCCTTTGGACTGCATTAGATGCGTACTGCTGTGTGCGGTCAGCGGAAGGATTTTAACCATTTGGCTGTCGGTTGCGCGTTTTGTTGAGGCGATTCCTGAAGGAATCGACTCAACAAAAAGCGCGACCGACACTCAGTAATTAACACCACGACTAATCTTTTTAAAGGCGCTGCATTTTGTGTTACTCCATTGAGCGAAATCCCCAGGACCTAACTGGCTGTAGTCCACATTTGACCGCTTCACTTATTAAGGGGAGCTGGATAGATCAGTTGGTAGAGTGTTCGAATTTCGTCCAAAATGTACTGGGTTCGAACACAGCTGGGGTCAAAAGTTGTACAGACCTCTTTTCGGTGCCCCGTCTTTGAAATCACCTTTGTGGTGGACAAAAGATGTTAAGCCTTAACCTTTAACGTTTTTCTCATACAGAGTTATTACACAACTGAGGGCAAAATTAAGTCACGATCGCCGCGCTGTCAATGAGCAGCACGTGCAACGTGCAGCATGAATGTTTTTCGACCAAAGGTGAGCGGTCGCTCACAATTTGTTTTTCTTGACTCCAATAAAGAGTGCGTATTCAGACTATTCAGAAAAGCATTGAATGCTGGTGTTCTCGTCCTGTCCGTAAGAGAGAGACATGCCGCGACATAATGCGCAAGACAGAGAAAGAGCAATTGGACTGCTGGCCGCGGGTTTATCCCGCAGGGAGATTGCCCGTCGTTTACATTGTCATCACACCACCATTGCGCATCTAGCAGAAAGATTTAGAAATACTGGCGACACTGCAGATCGACCTCGTCCAGGGCAACCCAGGGTCACCATCCGTCGGTAAGACACCTACATCAGACAGCTTCATCTTCGAGACAGGTTCAGGCCAGCTACGCATACAGCACAAACCCTTCTTGGCACACGTGGTCCAGTATCCGCTGAAACTGTGCGGCTCCGTATTTGAGCGGGAGGACTGCACGCCAGACGACCTGTTGGGCTGATTTTGACGTCTCGACACCGATAGCGGCGCCTTCGGTGGGCTCAGGTGTAGTTTAGATGGACCCAGCGTCAGTGAGGAGAAATGCTCTTCTCGGATGAGAGCCGTTTCAGCCTATCCCATGCCGATGGCAGGCTCAGGGTATGGCAGCGTGCTTGAGAGAGACATGTCGACTACTGTGTCCATCAGGTTGACAGGTGTCGCGCACAGAGCGTGATGGTGTGGGGTGGCTTCAGCAAGACCTATCGCACCCAGTTGCACATCTTTGATGGTCCTGTTAATGCTGCAACGTACGGGGCAGTCCTACAGAACCATGTGATACCAGCGTTTCGACAACGCGCAGATCTGCACACTTTCCAGCCGGACAATGCCACCCCCCATACAACAGGAGTGACGATCCATGTACTGAAACTTTACAACGTCCACGTCTTATCCTGGCCTTCACTTTCCCCGGATATAGCGCCTATTGAGCACGCATGGGATGAACTGGGACGCAGAGTAACGCAGCACATCCATGTTCCTCAAACCGTACCGGAACTGACGCAGGCGAGCCGAGAAACTGGATCACAGCTGGTGCCAGCGCGCTGAGGTAGCGAGTCCCCCAGCTGTGGGGCTGATTGATAAGCTGGCTTTCTGATAATCGCAGTACAGCAGGGAACCTGACTGCCTTTTGTTTTTCATGACTTTCCTATTTACCATTCAAGTGTGTGAAACCAGTAGCCAGCAGGATAAGGTGGAAATAAAGAGAGAGAAAAAAAGTATTTGACTGTTTGTGTTGAGTTTTGTCACAAAATAGATGAAGTTCCAACATCAATAACACAAATACAATGCAACTACATCCAACCGGACTTGCATGTGCTAGAAGTAACATGCCTAGAGTAAGTATGACTTACCAGATCAGAGCGATAACGTAAAAGGGGTCGGAGTGCGGAGGGTGATAATGAGGTCACTGATAGTGCCAGTACTCCCACAGGCATGAAGCAGCAGCACGGATCTATCTATACGCTTACACCGCTGGACTTGCAGTTACACTAGATGCACAGTCCTTTGGCATTACTTTCAGTTAAAACCCAATTAACCCCAACGCCTTACAGCAGAAGATGGATCGACTATGATAATTCAAGAGTAGTGTCAGATTACCTTTGCGTCTGATGTCTCCAAGCTAATATGGCACTGCCCTTGAATTATCACGGTCGATCCATATACCCGACTGGTCGTTAGATGACACCTCAAAAATCGTCCATGCATGCAGTTGAATGGGTTAAAAAATCTCTTCTGTGATAAACAAGATGATGTAACTCTTGGATAGTTTCTGTTCTGTGATAAACAAGATGATGTAACTCTTGGAAAGTTTCTGTTCTGTGATAAACAAGATGATCTCACTCTTGGAAAGTTTCTGTCCTGTGATAAACAAGATGATTTCACTCGTGGATAGTTTCTGTTCTGTGGTAAACAAGATGATCTCACCCTTGGATATTTTATGTTCTGTGCTGAACAAGATAATCTCACTCTTGGGATAGTTTCTCTGGATGAAAATGTTAATCCAGAAAATTCTGCTTTCAACATGAACAGACCACCCAAACAGCACAGAATAAACAAATTCAATACACGTACACACATCAGTCTGCTTGGCACACCAAAAACCTTCTCCGACCAACTTAGTGATAAAAAAAGAAAAAAGATTAGCTTCAATGTCTGAAAAAAAGCTGTGGAAATCTGATGTTTTAAGACCTTTCACAAAAGTAGAAAACGCACAAGAGAGTATGACACATATTCCCGTGACTGACTGCCTGAATGTTTTTATCCAACTAAGAACCCCACAAAAGAACCTCTAGTTGTGGATGAAACTAATGCGGAATCTTGCATACCACTTGTCTTCTGGCTATCGTCTGTCAGTGTTCTCATTAATCCCTTCTCTGCTCCCACCTCTCCGCCTCCTACAAACCAGACCATTTAGTGTCAGTGGGCCGTATGTCTACAATCTTGATAAAATATGTACAAAGAAATAAAGTCTGACTAAGTACTTTGCTATAGATTAATATTACAAAAAGACAACGAAGTACATGATAGAAATGATCACATTATTTTATCCGTGCTACTGCTTCGTGCCTGTGTGTGCACTGGCACTAACAGCCTTGACCTATCACCCTCCGCACTCCGGCCCCTTTCACGTTATCTCTGATCTGGTAAGTCATACTTACTCTGGGCATGTTACTTCTAGCAAATGCAAGTCCGTTTGGATGTGGTTTGTATCATATTTGTGTTATTGATGTTGGATCTTTATCAATTTTGTGACAAACTTGGTGGCGCATTGGTAGAAAGCGTTTTAGTTACCGATGCTATAACAGACTGCCTAAAAAATCTTCACATTTGCTCTGCTGGCCTTTATAGGATTTTTAAAAATCTATTTTTGTTTGTTTACTTGTATTGTGTTTGTGTTTGTTTTAAACCAAAGGCATTTTAGGAATACCCACTTTTTATGAATACCCGCATTTTAGGAATATCTACTTTTTAGGAATACCTACATTTTAGGAATACCACATTGACCTGAAACGTTGGTTTGTTCACGCCGTCCTCTATTTTCTTTGCAGACTTTCGTGGTGATAGCCAAGCGGTTCGGCAAGAAATACATCAACCGGTTCAGCGCCACGAGGTCGTTCTTTATCTTCCCGCCTTGGAACATCGTTCGGCGAATCGCCGTGTACATCGCCACGCAGGAGCTGTTTGATCTCTTCATCATATTCACCATCCTCGTCAACTGTGTGTTGCTTGCTATGCCCACCTTGTCCTGGGCTGACACAGCCGAGTAAGTACCGCCTGCACGTCATACCCGTTCAGTGTAAGATAACGCTGACTGTGTTACTGCATTCTTCCTAAATTCAAGACCCAAAGACGCCTAAATGTACCAGGAACATGGATTCACAGTGGGTTCAGCAAGAGGCATAGATCCTCATGAGCCCCCGCAACTGCGGGGGCTCATGAGACCTATAATTAGCAGTTCGGTGGTGTTCAAATTATCTGGGCATAAACAGGTTAATACCTTTCGCTGTCGAGAGCAATTGCACACTACCCAACTGCAAGAGGTATAGATCCTCAAGAGCCCCCGCAGTTGCGGGGGCTCATGAGGATCTATGCCTTTTGCTGAAACCACGCTGTGTCCAGGGGGCTCATGAGGATCAATGTCTCTTGCTGAAACCACGCTGTGTCCAGGGGGCTCATGAGGATCAATGTCTCTTGCTGAAACCACGCTGTGTCCAGGGGGCTCATGAGGATCAATGTCTCTTGCTGAAACCACGCTGTGTCCAGGGTGCTCATGAGGATCAATGTCTCTTGCTGAAACCACGCTGTGTCCAGGGGGCTCATGAGGATCAATGTCTCTTGCTGAAACCACGCTGTGTCCAGGGGGCTCATGAGGATCAATGTCTCTTGCTGAAACCACGCTGTGTCCAGGGGGCTCATGAGGATCAATGTCTCTTGCTGAAACCACGCTGAGTCCAGGGGGCTCATGAGGATCAATGTCTCTTGCTGAAACCACGCTGTGTCCAGGGGGCTCATGAGGATCAATGTCTCTTGCTGAAACCACGCTGTGTCCAGGTTTCATGGACGGGATGGGCTACTTGGCTATGAAGTTACAAATATTTCCGAAACTCAATCAGCGTTCACTGACAGTGAACGGGTTAACACTTTCAGCCCTGACAAGCGTCAGCGTAACATTGATCGACCGTGACAGTTCAGGGGTGGTGCCAGAATAGCTTGGCGCCCTCAGGGTGGGGGCGGGGGAACGAAAGCAAGTCCAACCTCCGAAAAAAAAAAAAAAAAAAAACACGCCTCTGTCCAATGCTGTTTTAGCACTAAGTGTAATATGCCCAGGGCATAAAGAGCGGTACTTGCGCAAGCGCAAACCTGCGTATATTGAAAGATTATAAATGTGTAAGATTAAGCTTTTCATATTCAAACGGTAACTGATGAACTACTTTCGGTTACTCAAGTGTGTGAGCCCATGTGGACATGCGTGGTAATAAGTGTAACACTGCTACAGCAAAACCTGTTTGGAGCGATCTCCTTTTGACAGCTTACCTGTCATTTTAGACCGCTATCTAGGTGGCACGGTGCGCGCATTTTCAGCCATTTAGAAAATAGAAAATAATTGTAATTTCTCTTGTAGGGATTTTACCATTAGACTACCTGACCATAGCTGCAGAGTGCAAAGTCTGAAATAGCAAGTTATAAGATAAAGATAGACCTGCTGGAGGAGGAGTTTAGATCACGAATTTGACAAATCTGAATGGCCCCATCTCAAGGCTGCAAAGAACTAAAGGTGTGCAGACGCAACCAGCAGAAGAAGAAGTTTTTGGAGTGGAGTTTGTGAAAAAAACGGAGAGACAACTAAACAACCTGAACCAGTTCTACACTAAGTTAACATATGTTTAGTTTTTAACTTTGTTGTCATTTTTGTTGCAACATGGTCAACCTTTTAAGCATAAGTACAGTGAAAAAAGACCGACCTACAGCCACACGATAGACTGTTTCTCACTCTTTGGTGATTGATAAATGTTTAAGACTTCATAATAAAGCGAAGATGACTTTTGAATCTAGTATTTCTGTGGTATCAAATTGCCGGTAAGTGTCACTGTGAATCAGCCTTTTATGTGCTGTGTTTTGGCATGTAACTCCAGAATAAAATATTATTTACCAGTGAATAATAAGTTTAATTTTATTTTAGGTGATGCTTACTTCTTGCTTGTGTTGATGTGTCATATTAAGGGTCTTTTTGTCTGCTGCGCCATGGTCAGTTTAATAATTAGGACAGATGCGATCTTGGTGCTTCTTGCTATTGCTGCTCCCCAGGCTTGTGGCATGCCGCTGCAGCTCAGTCGGTTAGGCACATGGGTCAAACAGTTTAGCTGCCTTGAAATACTGAAGAGTTTTCTGAAACCCAGTGACACGAGATCAGTGACCATTCAATCTAAAATACAAATTATACATGCATGGTTATTTATTAATAATCTCTCTCTCTCTCTCTCTCTCTCTCTCTCTCTCTCTCTCTCTCTCTCTCTCTCTCTCACTCTCTCACTTTCACACACTCACACACACACACACACATACACACACATACACACACAAACACACACACATACACACACACACATAAACACGCACGCACGCACACACACACACACACCATCACACACACACACACACACACACACACACACACACACACACACACACACACACACACACACATACACACACTTCAATTTTATTTGGGAGTGAAAGTAATCAGCTCAGCCTGACACTGTAAACACAGATGACAAAGGAGAGAGCTGAGCAGCACTGACATCTTGGTACGATGAGACGAGATGGACTAAAATGGCTCGGATAAATGTGCTAAGTTTTGTTTGTTTTTTGTGTGGTTTTTTTTAGCAACACCAATTACAAAAACACTTACCCGGCTCTGCAGGCACATATACCTTTTTTGCGACGCTGTGCTTGGTGATGCTCATTTCCACGTACAGTTTGTGTGGATCGGCGCGTTCTTGTAGATATGCGACCGTTGATACACGGATTCAACTTGAACGGCATCACTACCAGTTGTGTGATACATACGAACAGCATCAATGAAACTTGACGTAAATTTGCTTTGCCTCGATCTAGGGCCGTTTTTGACAAAGCTTTGTATCCTGGCAGAAAATGTATGCTTGTAGAATTTGCAACGCATTAAGTCGAATCACGCGCGTTCTGTCTATCTCTCTATCTATATCCCGTAGTCTTGCCGACCGTTGGGGCACCACTGATGACTTTGCAACGAGCTCCCTCCATTCCTGTCTGTTCTCTGCCATTCTCAGCGTATTGCCCATCTTCAGTCCTGTCCACTCTGATATATTGTCCTCCCATCTTTTCCTCTGTCTTCCTCTCCTCCGTCCTCCTTGCACAGTGCATTGCAGGATGTTTTGGCAAGCCCTGCTGAACGCGTGACAAGCCCATACCACTTCAGTTTGCGTTTTTTCACAATGGCTAATAGGTCTTCATAGGGCCCGATGGCTTGCCTGATTCTGCTTCCCACTTCCTCGTTCGTGATGTGATCTCTGTATGAAATGCCAAGCAGCCTTCGAAAACATCTAATTTCAGTGGCTTGTATCCTCTTTTCAATGTCTGCTGTGAGGGTCCATGACTTGCAGGCATACAAGAACACTGAGATGACTAAGGAGCGCATCAGTCTGATCTTGGAGCAGAGTGCGATGTTTCTGTCCTTCCATATGGTCTTCAATCTTGTCAGTGCTGTTGTTGTCTGCGCAATCCTAGACAGTATTTCTGGTTTTGATCCCTCATCTGTCACAATGGCTCCTAAGTATTTGAATTTCTTAACTGTTTCCAGTTTTTGGCCTCCAACCATGATTTCAGTGCCAATGCCACTGGCGTTATTGGTCACCAGTTTGGTCTTCTCTGCACTGATTTCCATCTCATACGCATTGGCGGTACTGTCCAGCTTTTCCACCAGCTGAGCTAGCTCTTTCTCTGTTCCTGCCAGGCCATCAATGTCGTCTGCAAAGCGCAAGTTCGTGATTGTTCTGCCTCCAATACTGACAGTTCCTTCATGATCTTTCAGAGCGTCCGTCATGATTCTTTCCAGGAAGATGTTGAAAAGAGTAGGTGAGAGCAAGCAGCCTTGTCCGACTTCAACTGTAGTCCTAAACCAGTTTCCTATTTTGCCGTTGAAGCAGACTACGCTAGTGGCCTTGTTGTAAAGGTTTGCTATGACTTTGATCAGGTTGGCATTGATTTTGTATAGCTTCATGGTGGACCAAAGGGCTGCCTGCCACACCCTGTCAAACGCTTTCTTAAAATCCACAAAGACATGATAGAGATCTTGCTGGCAAGATCTCACGCGCTTTACCGTCCGCCATATTGTCCAAGCGACAGGAAAGCTTGTGGGACCCAGCAACAATTACTAGGTGGCGTGGCTTGTGATGCGCGCGCTCGGTGAGGTCTATTAGCTGGGCTGGTCGGATCAATCCAATGTAATTATCTTTAATTGTTTTGATAATTTGTACAATGCCCAGCAATAAAAGACATTCGTTCCTACAGCGGTGCCGAGTACCTTTGCTTACTGGGTACACATATAAACTGGTTATGCAAGCCAAAGTAGAAGCAGCCGGCGGCGCCTTTGTGGCAACGGTTACAGAAAGTTACATGACATGGAATTCAATATCAATCTAGCCAAGCTTTGTTTGCGCTGTTATTGCCCCTGAAGCAGACAGAAACGCGTCACCAGCAGAGGAATCCAAGAAATTCATATAGCCGCGCATGACTGGTACTGGAAAACGTTTGTATCTAGAATCAACGGTGCCGCGCCGTCTCGAGTAAAAAAACAAACAAACAAACAAACAAACAAACAAAAAAAAACCAACAAGAAGGTTAGGTGCAGAAAAAGGACAGTGAAGGGTGTGCAAGAGTGTGTGTATGGGTGGGGGGGGGGGATAGGTGGGGGGTTGGGGGGGGGGGTCTATCGGGGTGTCTTGGAGCACGGGTGAGGACCGTTCCACTTTTGTCCCAACAATCAAACTACGAGGGTGGAGGGCCGTTCCACCGTTGGTATGAAAAATTAAACGACAGAGGTAGAGAGAGGCTTGCCGTGGTCACTGGGCCATTGGAGGTAAGTTTCAATCAAGACAAAAGAAGGCTGGCTAGATAGCAGCAAGGGAGGAGGGGGAACATCAGAGTTCTCCTCACCACCCCCCCCCCCCCACCCCATCACCCCACTCCCCCATCCTTCCTGCTGGGTTCAGCTCTGATGCTGACAGAACATGCAGGAACTCACGAAATTGATTTGGTATTCAGAATGCAGATATCTGGTATGCAGAAAGGACGTGCACTTCTCCAAGACGTGTATAATTATGTGTACCGGTAGCGCCGCGAGCAACAGTGTAACCACGTAACAACACGCACATAATACCTATCTCCTTTTGTGACGTACACATGTGCTTTGGCTGTCTTT